>OZ018320.1:182904388-183504388 GCA_963969495.1 Ceratothoa steindachneri
GCTCCTAGTCATCAAATCCTCAAAATAAGTGCCTCTCTCTCATCCGCCTGCTCGCCCTGAAAAGCCAGAAACTGCCTCAACAAGCAGTCCCCTGGAACAGTAAGTTAATTTCCTGCTCAACAAAAGCTCCTCCGGTGGGCTTCAGTTTGAAAATGGAAGTGTCAATGGTTTCCGAATGTCAACCCTCTTAAAAGACACCGGATGCACTCGCTTCATTGTCTCTGAAAAGTTGCTTCCTCCAGTGGGACTCAACCACGATAAATTCAGTAGTCCATGACTACTTGGGACGTGCAAATCGATTCCCAGTGGTCCGCTGCCCTCTCAAATGCGCATAATTCACTGTTTGGGCCGAACTGATAGCAGCCTCCATTAAATTCTGCACCAGGTTGATCGGCCAGAGTCCGCAGCTCTTCCCCAACCCCGTCGCTCAGCCCGTCATCACGAGGGCCTAAGCACTAAAGGACACTAGTCACCCCGTTTCTTTAGAACCCCCTTATGCCCTAGAGTTTGTAGCCCTTCAAAACGAGACTTTTACAAGCGCTCAAAAGGAATGCTCTACTCTTCAGTCCTTGTGGGAAAAAGCGAGAAGTGACGAACGTGGATCTGCCCGTCGTCAAAGGGAAGTCGCCTACCTCATTAGCGACGTGCTCCTTTATCGCTCTAGTTCGGCTGAGGGTCAATCCCCCACTCACTCGTTGTGTATCCCCCGGTCCCATGTTCGCCAAGTACTCCTACTCTCACACGATGGATTAATGGTGGTCATTACAATGGATTTGCCAGAAGTCTACAGCAAAAGGACGAATCCTACTTGCCCCCCTCCAGACGACAACGATTGTCTCGGGGCCTTTTTTAGAGTGACCATAGACCTAATTGACCCAATTCAACCCCCGTCTAGCGAGGAAAACTCGTACTTCCTCACTCTTGTTGACTTTGCAACGAGATTCTCCCACGCAGTTCCCCTTAAAAAAAATTGATAGCGTGACTTCAGCGGAGGCCCTTATTTCTAACTTCCCGAAGGAGATCTTTATCCGACAGAGGTAGACAGTTCACCTCTGAGCTCATGGAACACGTTGGCAAGCTCCTTACGATCAAGCCCTTGTTTACCTTCCCTTTTCACCCCACCGCTAATGGCGTCTGTGAAAAGTTGAATGTCACTCTGAAGACCATTCTGAAAAAGTAATGCTATGCGCAGCCCCAAGAATGGCATCGATACTTGCTGGTTGCCCTGTTCGCCTGCAGATAAATCCTCCACAGAACTTTGGTATTTTCCCCGTTCGAGCTCTTGTATAGCCGAAATGTATGCGGACCAATGAGCATTTTGAATGCTAGATCTTCGGAACCGCTTGGAAGAATGCGCCGATCTAGCGTACAAAAGCTCGGCCCTAAATTTGAAAAAATATAGGACCTGATGAATAGGTGCTGCTCCTCCTAACTACGGAGACAAGCAAGTTCTTGTCCCAATGGAAAGGTCCTTTCCCAACATTAGAAGCTCGCAGTCCCGTAGATTACATAATACAGACCCCCTCAGGGAACAAATTGTTTCATGTGAATATGCTTAAGCGCTATCACTGCCGTGCATGCATTAGCAATATAATTGCCCTTGACGAAAAGGCAGTAGCGGAACACTCTTATCCATCTGAGCTTCTTAATTTAATCTAAACTGTATGTGCCGAAGCGGACTAAAACTACCCTCACCCTTCGCTTTCCGATTGCCGTGTAAACTCTACCCCGGAACTCAAATTAAACCCAGTTGGAACCCCCTCAAAAGATGCAGTTGGCTCTTCTGTTAGCTAAATTCACCGATGTAATTTGTGTGGACCCTCGTTGCTCTTTGCATTTTGAGCATGATATACCTCTAACCACCCAGGAGCCTATTAGATTCAAGCCCTACCCGATACCCGTTAAATTGAGTCCTACTTTTAACGCGGAAGTGGAAAACTTGCTAAAGTTAGTAGTAATTGAACCTTCCACGTAAGATTATTGCTCTCCCATTGTTATGGTCTGTAAGCCGGATCAGTCTTTTCACATGTGCGTAGACTTTAGAAAGTTGAACGCCGCAACAGTTTTCGACGCTAAGCCTATCCCTTTGATAGACCAGAGCCTACATCTATTTGAAGAGGCCAAGTTTATTTCTGAGAAAGACTTGTGTAAGGCCTACTATCAAATCCCCCTTAAGGATAGTGCCCGGAAATACAGAGCATTTCCCACAGAAAAAAGCCTTATGCAGTTTAAGCGCCTAACTTTTGGTTTAGTTACTGCCTGTAGTAACTATAATCAAATGATGCGAAAGATACTTAGATAGGCTGAGTAACATTTCCTTTTATTTCGTTAACGTTTACGTGGCCACCCGTACATGGGACCAGCATCTTACCTCCCTACAATCGCTCATCAATAGCGCTTAGTGAAAACGGCCTCAATATAGACCCTAGCGAGTGCCATTTCGCCTATAGCACTATTAAGTAACTCCGTTTCCACATTGGTAAAAATCAAATGGCCCCTCAAAAGGAAAAGGTAAAAGCTATCGCCGACATGCCCCTCCTGCGTACTAAAAAGCAATTATGCTCTTTTCTCGGGTCGACATCCTTTGACCGATGTTTTGTCCCGAATTTCGCTACCTTAGCGTTCCCCCATAGCTCCCTACTAAAGAAACATTCCCTGGACCCCCTCGCATGAAACCCCGAAGCGACCGCCCACTTCCATCAGCTGAAGGAAAGACTAACATCAGCTCCCATACTGAGACTCCCGAATACGAATAAACCTTTTGGGATACGAACGGAAGCTTGTAATGAAGGCATTGGTTGCGTCTTGCTCCAATATGAAGAAGACGGCAACAGTTACACCATTGCGTACGCTAGCCGGAAGCTTTCGTCACGCGAAAGGAACTATGCGGTCATAGAACTTGAAGCTCTACGATCGTATGGAGGGAACAAAAATTCCAAACATATTTGTTAGGTAAGGAGTTTGTGATCGAAACCGATCATCGCCCATTGGTTTACTTAAAGAATTGTAAAAGCCAGAACGGAAGGCTTATGCGTTGGTGTTTACTTCTAATGGAATACTAATTCCGAATAAGGTACATTAAAGGAACATAAAACTGTGTAGCAGATGTCTAAGTAGGAATCCAGTCGATGATCATCCCCCTGCCAAGTAAAATGTGTTAAGCATTTACTCCCGTGCAGATAATCGACTCTGTGTAATTCTAGAACTCACTCTTAACCGTGTATGATTATGCTCCTTGGTTCTCATGTGAAATTTTGTTTTTCTTTCGAACATTGTCCTTTGACTGTTTTTTCTTGTTTCTTTTTGTTTCCTTTTTTGTATGGTATGTTTTGTTTTTTTATTGGTATATGATTCCACTACCCTTTCATGAATGAATCATTTTGATTTTTTTTTTTGTAACTCGCCTTTATGTTGTTTTCTTGTGTTATTTTTTTTTCCCTGGTTAACGATCATACCCTTTTTAAGTATACCCTGCGCCAGAGATTAAACGGAAGTAATTCATTCATTTTGTGACCGCTGTGTCAACTTAAATTTAAAGGTCCACCCTTATTGGCCACCTGTAGACTCAGGTCAAACTTTCCTATGCGCGACTCCTCCCATGTTTGGGAATGCCCTTTTCCCTCCTCTTTAAATCAGGAAAACGTCATCTTCGGTAATGGAGGCGTGTATATATATATATATATATATATATATATATATATATATATATATATATATATATATATATATATATATATATATATATATATATATATATATATATAGAATTTGAGGTATACGGAGACCCGTGTAGAGTAGCTCACCGCTCAGAGTCTTACACATGCATTGGCAGACAACTGACCACAGGCCGCTGGAGATAATATGTCTGGGGCGATTAATAAAGAGTGCGAATTACGTTGACTGGGTTTGGATTAATGGCTTGACAAGTTGCAGTTCAAAAGATATATAAAGACAATATACCCAAAATATAATTTTAATATATATGAAAAAAGGGGGAAAAATATATATATATATATATATATAAATATATATATATAAATATATATATATATATACGAGGGGGAGTCAAAAAGTTCTCAGATAAATGGCATAAAATTTTTATTTGTAATAATACTGTAATCATTTTTCTACATAAGCTCCATTAACATCTATACACTTTCTTAATCTATGAATCCAACGGTAAAGACCATCTTTGTAGAATTCACGGAGTTGTCTCTGGCACCAAGTAATGACCTGCTTTTTTGCTTCATCTAATGATTGAAACCGGGTTCCTTTTAGGTGTCCCTTTAAATTTGGAAACAGAAAAAAGTCAGAGGGTGCTAAATCAGGGCTATAAGGAGATGAGCAAGAGTTTCCCATCGAAATTCCCGTAGCTGAGATCTCACAGCTTTGGACGAATGTGCAGGGGCATTGTCATGGTGGAACAAGATTTGCTTGTGGAGCTTTCCTCGTCGTTTTTTGGCTATTGAAGTTTTCAGCTTCCTTAAAACTCCTTCGTAATAGCTGGATGTAACAGTTTTTTATCCTTCTAAGAAGTCTATTAAAATAATTCCCTCCGAATCCCCAAAAACTGTAGCCATTATCTTCTTAACGGACCTCTCTGTCTTGAACTTGATAGGCCCTGCTGCCCCCCTTGGGTGCCACTCTTTTGATTGATTTTTACTTTCAGGATCAAACTGATACACCCAAGTTTCATCTCCCGTTACGAGGCGCTCAAAAAAACTATCCTCGTTTGCTTCAATCTTGGTCAAAATAGCCAAAGAAAGGTTGGCCCTATGATTCAGCTGGTCTTCTCGCAACGCTTTTGGGACCCAACGTGCTGAAAGCTTGCTCAGGCCAAGATTTTCAGTTAGAATTCCAAATGCTGAGCCATGAGAGATTTCACATGCATTGGCAACTTCATCAATAGTAATACGGCGATCTTTATCCACTAGATTCCTCACAAGCTCGACATTTTCTGGGTTAATGGAGGTGGAGGGTCTCCCTTCACGTGGATCATCTTCAACTTCTTCTCTGCCCCCCTTGAAGCGCTTAATCCAGTCGTAAACTACCGCTCTACATGGCGAAGAGTCACCATAAACCTGTTGTAGAGCGTCAATAATCTTAACAGGCTTCCAATCAAGTTTAGTCAGGAATTTAATGTTCGCTCTTATCTCAAAATTTGCCATTTTATGGGTTCAAAAAAGTAACCTTTTTGAAGCACATCTAATACAAAGAGTCTCGACAAATTGAATGACGAATTTTGTAGGAATTGTTCAGAAAACATGAAAGTCGTGTTTGACCCTGTATTTACTTGTACAAAATCGAACATTTCAATAATCTGGCATTTGTCTGAGAACTTTTTGACTCACCTACGTATATATATATATATATATATATATATATATATATATATATATATATATATATATATATATATATATACAAAAGGGGGAACGCATTTTTTATGTTAGTTCAATGAATTAAGTGAAGATTAACGAGGTAATCTGGGGATGACCATACACGATCGCTTTACCTTCAAGCGCAGGCGAATTGGATGGGTGGTGGAAGACAATGGTGCAGTAGGCTTTAAAGAAGATATTCCAGGGAGTCCAGACTAGCAGGACTCGAAGATGGGATTGGAATACTTCGTGATGAAGAATTTATTTTCTCTCCTCCAGAAACACGTAATCTCAACTCAAGAAGATTCCGCTTAATGAAGGTAGATCTGCTGACAAGATCTTCGACGACGTACAACGACGAGTTACGGTGGGCCATGAGAAACAGACGGCAGTCCGGGCGAAGTGGATGGTGGGTTTCAATTCCTCAAGAGATGGTGAACTTCGGGTTAAATACCCGATTGGATGCTTTGTTAGATGCCTTAGGGTCTTGTGGTCTCTAAGGGATTCTTGCCTCCAGTCTAAGCAAACACAATTCATGATAACGCGTCGTTCCAGACGGTCAAACTCGCATCACGATATGGGGCTAGGGTTAATATGCACGCGCACGGCGTTATCGCAGGGGGGTGGGGGGTATCGGCGTCTGAAAACAACACAGCCGGGACAAGTGATGAAGCGAGTGACGGATTCTTCCTCGACTTTCTAAAATTTTCACGCTGGCTCACGTGGTCTTGAAAGAATATAGAGGCATTTCCAAGGTGCTACCTCTCACGCTGGTCCTTCGATGGCATTCCCTCGCAACGACTATATGTAAAATTGAATATCCGTTCAGCAGAAAACGACAGGTCATTTGGAGCTGAAGAAATTTTAAACAAGATTGCGGTAGTTTTCTAACACACGTGACATGTATCATTGGGTTTGATAAATGCATTGAGTGGTCGATGTAACCGTTCGATATATCCTTTGTTCTGAATGTTTTAACTAGTGGTATGCAGTCTAAACGAGCCAATACAATCAGAAGCAATTGTCATTGATGTGATACGAATTAATCTCCACGTTTAGTTATGAATCGTAGAGGAGAAATCAAATCACGAAGGCTTGAGTAATGGTCAAAATTGAATGTCAGAAATTGGCCAAGCTTTCTTCAAACGACTAAGGACCATATCAATGGATATGTCTTCAAAACGTAGGGAAGGAAGAGAAATTTACCAGAGGAGTTTGGGCATGACGAATGATTTTTGTGCGCTACCAAGAAAGGCGACAATTCATTTTGCAACGTCGACTTTCAGTCCTCGCCAAAATAAAACAGAGTGTTATGAGCTTTCGTGCAGCTCAAGCACTAGAATGAGTAAAACACGGAATATGGTCGAAAATAGGACTAAGGTATGCAAGACGAGTCAGCTGTCGAGGAGAGTAAGGCCATAAAAAGTCCGCATGATACGCCTGGCAGGACGGTCTGGCAGTTCAATTTCTCGAACATTGAGTTGATAAGTATGACGCCACCAACGACTGAATTACTATGTTCCGGTCCTGAACACGTGCTATAGTTGCATAATCTAAGCCTGAAGAATGAGAGTTACGTAAACAAGATTGCCGAGATGCGAGAGAGCGCGTTCGGGTAGGACGTTAGACGAGCCAGGAACAGAGGGAATACATAAAGGACGAAGTACGGGGATACAGCACCAACCAAAGACTTATAATCAGAGATGATATTAAATACACGCCTTCCCAGTTCCTCCAGATAGTAACGGAAGATGGACTTCGAAGTACACTCTAACAGTTCTCGGGATATGTTTTATTGGTTTGCGGAATGAGAAAGAGAGCAACAGAGCAAAGCAAGTGTTTGTCCTGATTCATGAATCTTCTGATGTGAAAAGCAACCGAACAAAGGGATCCTTTGATTTATCAAAGAACATTTGTATACGAAATTTCTAGTGAAATATATACGCGCAGTTGGTAAGATTTAGAGAGCATTTATTTTTAAAAGCTAAAAACAACGACAGAATCGTTACAGGAAAGTTTTGGAATGAAGACAAAGATGTGTTGCAGTAAGGTGAAGGGGAAAATGCAAGATTCCACTCATCAAATGCATTGAAACTCCATCAGGATTCACTGTAATTTTAACAGAAAATAAGGATGTCTAACAATTGCTCTTCTCTACAGATAGCATTACTCTTAAGAAATTGGACCGTGATAAAATAATTCCCCTACAAATCACGAATAACAGAAGCGCTATATGCCGCAAAATATAATCATGGGTAGGAGAACACTCATGCCAGGAAGTGACAGGGTAACTACAGAAGAGAGCAATGGCTGAAAATATCCGAAGGGATCAAACTCAAAGATCAAATTCGCGTTTTAAAAGTCACATGCGAATCAACGAAAATTGCCTCTGAGATCCTATAAGAAGGGCTTCTCGCTTTTACCATGAGAATCTCACTCGCCCACCTACAAAGAGACACCTTCACAGGCCTTAAAATATACACGACACCTGGCTGCCATAAAAAAGATCTAATAATCTGTTCAGAATGGGAAATAGAAAGCCATTGGTGGCGCAATTCCAACAACTCAACGAAACGATGCATTAACTGACATGTTTGAAACAGGACTATGGCCATGACCTGCCACAAAAGAAGAGCAATCATTAAAAGAAAAGAAGCGAAGACACAGATAAAAAAATAAAATACCAACACGAACTCATACGTTTCGATGGCAAAATGCAATCAAAAAGGCCCGACAACAAAGATAAATTTAAATGGAGCAATTAACGTGAAAATACTTACGTGCATATTAAAGTGCACATAATAAATATACAAATCCATGAAGCGACGCATCAACACTAAAAAGCATGTTTCAAGAAAATGGTTTATAAACCCTAAAACAAGAAAATCTAAATCCGTTAGCAAAAAGAACCGTCACCTAGAGAAGTTACCCGAAGCCTCCTCGCACGCAACCAGCAAAGGGAGATCACAGGCTTAAAATAAAAGAACCAGTTTAATAACACCGTTAATTTCTTTCACCGGTTAAAATACACCACCCAAAAGAACTAAACAAAAAGAAATGGTAAATTTGAATATAAACAGTTAAATATACGAAAAATACACGAACGGATGGAGAGACGCAAAATATATACGGAAACTTCTTGAAAACTAGTGATCCAGCCATTATCGCAATAGCAGAACATAGAAGGAAAATATAAAATGATAGTACAAAGATCTAAAACGAAAATATCCTTGCTACGAATCCTTGAGGAGAAGAATACGATGGATCTGCATTGGCTATGAATTTAAGCTTAGAACAGTTCAAGGAATGAAAAATGCTTATTAATAATATAACTGCAAATGGAATTAAACAACATCGTAGTCACAACATGATACCAACCACTAAGACACCACCAATTATAAAACAAAATTTTACTAACCTATTTAACAATAGGTCGCTGGTATCCCTTATAGGAGACTGTGATAGAACGAGTTGAAGCTGCGTTAATTTCAACTTCTATCACATATTATTTAAAACCACGATGTTGCCCACGTGCATGTTTGATTCGAAGCTTGGCGCCTTATTGCAGCCACCGGATGTCAATGTTTAAACAAGGAGGTTATCGTCCCCACGTTCGCCCCCATACGCCGACCTCGCCAGATTGAGTTAGTCTTATGGGCAGATAAGGCATTGTTCTCCGGCTCGGCTGTGCATTCCCTCGAAGCTCCTACTCCATTGTCCCCCACGCCAAGGAGATGTCCTGGCTATTTATATGGAAACTTTACCACTAAGATCAGATTGGAGATCCAGATTTTCGTCGCGAAACATCACCACGACCCTCTCTCCCTTTGTGCGCCAAGGGACCTCAACCTCGAGATTCACCATCACTTGTCCAGAAGGAGGACAATATCCCTTGAGTGCCAAAGGTTCGAGCCTTTCGTGACGTAAAGTCCTCAAGGCTTCCCCCTCGTTGTTCAGGAAGAGAACAACGTAGAACAGCCATTGTTCTTTTGAGTCCTTCGACCAAGAAACGGTTCTCACCCCCCTCCCTTGTTGTTCAGAGGAGAACAACATTAGAACAGCCATTGTTCTTTTGAGCCTTCGCCAAGAAACGGTTCTCACCCCTCCCCCTTGTTGTTCAGAGGAGAACAACATTAGAACAGCCATTGTTCTTGAGCCCGTAGACAAGAGACGGTTCCCCCCCCATCTGTTGTTCAGAGGAGAACAACATTAGAACAGCCATTGTTCTTGAGCCCGTAGACAAGAGACGGCTCTCACCCCCCCCCCCCTTTGTTCAGAAGAGAACAACGTAGAACAGCCATTGTTTTTCAAGCCGTTCGTCGAGAAACGGTTCTGATTCCCAAGACGCCACGTCAGGATCATTTTATTCCCCCCCTTTGGCTGGAACTCGCCAGCGGACCGAAAATTCCTTCAAGCCACCTTCCACTGCACCACTAGTGTAAAGTTACGTAAGCCAAACGTCACCTTTGAGTACTTAACCCTTTTGTCAATTCTATCCTGTGCTTTAAATGGTTTATCGAACCATCCCATCTCTTTAACTCTATATTTGTTTTACCTTTTTAAATCCTTTAAATCCTCGGACTAGCCAAGCCCCCACGACCCTCTCCATTCTCTGTTTATGTCAATATTTTCCGTCTTGTGTTTGTTGATAGTTATTATTAATAAAACTCTATTTTATTAATGATAGCAATATTATTATCCTTGAGCTCAGTTCCACTTCTTAAGCATATCGAAGATACATAATATCGGCCGCCAGACATTAACGCACTCTAAAGATAATTAAGGAAGTTCCCTCAACGAATAGTGATATATGGTATATCGTCGGGAGTCATTCTACGACAGAGACTTAAATACCCATTGCGAGTCATCCAAGTATATAGCTACAAGCAAATTCGGAAACAACTTAATACAAGTCAACATGGGAATACTTCAATGACTGGGACTCAACTTTATAAAATACCTACGAGGAGAATCTCCTACAAAACCAGGCTTATGCCTGGCTAACTTCAATCTGCACTTTAACTATTATATTGAACCAGTACAGGTCCATTTCAGAGACCACGCTGCAACTCTAATGCATGTCAAAATGCAACCAATAAAGATCTCTTCCAGGAAACGGAAAGCTTACCATAGAGCAGATTGGGATAAGTACAAAGAGTTTGTTCAGACGTACGACCCCAACCTGCTCGGTGGAGATCACTCTAGAGAAAATAAATGAATAGCTGAGTAGAATAGAGAAGAAATCATAGAGGCAAAAGAGAGGACCATCCCCATTAACTCGTACAAAACCATCCAACAATTCAGATAAACACCAAAAGGGAATCAATCATTCAACGCACTCAGGAGACAGAAAAGAAAACTAGAGGGCTAATATGAGAAAGACAAAGATAGAAGAATTGTGGTCAGAACCCCGAGAAAATAGATGTAGAAACATCTCCAAAGGAATTTGGAAATATGTCAACAGATTAGTGCAACGGACAGGAAATGATAGAGTTAAAATTAATGAGGTAGGAAACAATATCATATAAGAAAAGGTAGAAATAGAGGCCTTGTTCAAAGAACACTCGAAAATGGTTCAAAATAATCGAAGAAGAGAACCTAGAAATATGACATTGAATTCGAACCTTATGGCCGTATGCTTAGACACATGTGTAGAGCACAAAGTGCATTGCACTCCAAAAAGGTATGCTTAAATGAAAAGTGGGTTGTACATTTGTGATGCGCTACACAATTCAGCCGCGTAGGTGTTCACATTATTGGAACAAATATGGAGAAATGTGGAGAGCAAAGTGAATTGCTCTGATTTCAATGGTATATGACTCAGTTACTGTGTGGATGGTTCAAACTAAAAAATTAATGCTGTTTTGGGTAAAAAGTGATAGCCCAAATATCCGTTAAACATCGTGAATATACTCATCAAAATACAAGACAACAACAACTGCAAAGCGCATTCTTTTCTTATTAGGATAATAGGTACATAACTGTTTACTTATATAGTTTTATCGATTCATTTGTTTATTTTTGTTAAAAGCTTAATTAGGTTAGGCTATGTTTTTTTAAAGTTTTGGGACAATAACAAAATATGCAGTTAAAATCATATTTGGCAGCTCCTAGCAGCTAATGTCTGTGGGTTGCATCTTGTAAATGAGTGCATATATATATATATATGTATATATATATATATATATTATATTTAGGATAAATAAGCAGGCTAAATTTAGGAAGTTCATTACTAGATTATAACTTCTTGGTACCGACGTTTCGGGTAGGAACCCATTCTCAAGATATGAGATTATAAAGATATACAAACATAAGAATTTTTTAGATGGGAAATGGGAAGCAACAGAGGTGGTAATATTCAAATTATAAAAATTCAGGGCTTTTAACTATTAGGGAATAGGAAATATGTTTTTTTTTTTAAATAAAACTGAGATTAATTAGTTCTGGGTGTCTTCATTGTAAAAAGGGAGAGATAATAGAAATATTTGAAAGATAGGGGTTGTTTTGGGGGGAGTGGATTTGGCGTGTGTAATTCGTGGATGATTATAGTTGTAGTAAAAGTGGAAATGAGCTTGTGTCAGAGTTTAAAGTGGTGTTTTTAAATCTAAACTACCAGGCACAGTGACTCTACTTCGACCAAAGTGTTACCTCATCAAACCCAGTATTTCCCTAAGCTAGTCCCCTTCAAGGAATGTTTATACCACATCTTCTTACCCACTTACAAATTAAGGGCTTATTCGTCATGTCACATCAAAAGAAAGAGCAAATACAAGTTCTGTGGGTGATAATAACCACTACAGGGCTGTTGCTATATTTTCTGCCTCTAAAAAAAAAACCCTCCTGTTTCTTGTCTCATTGCTCATTCGCGTCCAATTTCTCTTTCTCTTGTACTATATATATATATATCCTCCAGGATGTCTTTTCCAGCTGCTTATAATTCAACCAACAACTCCTGCTCTCTTCTTGAGGAGTAACATGAACTTGGCACCTTTTTCTTTATTTCCATGTCTGCTGACAATGTTGACGGATCACGTGGAATTGAACAAAAATTTAAACAAATAACGAACAGTACTACTAACTTCACCGCATTTCACAATTGTGGACTGCACAATTGTGGAAGTGTCACGTGACACAATTCTCAGTTTTAAGCATACGAAAAAAATGTCTAAGCCACATGTGGTGTGCCCCGATAACACAATTGTGTAGTGACACATTTTGTATTTAAGCATACTGCTGTTAGTTCCAACGATGGAACTGATTCTGTAACAACAACAAAAGAAGTAAAAGAAACGAAAAAGAGCTTCCGACAAAGATCCACTAGTAGATTGGAACTCACTAAATATATACAATTACATAGAAGCTCCTATAAGAAAATTAGAGGAAGTAAGAAAGATATTCAAAGTTTGCTAGAACAAGGGCTACTTTGCCAATGAACTAAAAGTAGCAAGGATGATATTGATCCCCAAAGCGGAAACTAGCCCGATCAAGTGAGTAACTACCGCCCCTTCTCCCTAGTAGATTTGATAGGAAAGGTATTCGAAAAAATACTCACCACTAGAGATTCGAAGCCCCTCGATGATGCCAGGCTAAGAAACAACTAACGATTTATATTCAGAAAATAACAGAAGCGCGGAGAATTCGAAAGCAAAATGAAGCGTAGACATCGTATGTTGGCACGTGTTCAAGGACTTCGATAAAGTTTGGCAGAGAGGTATGCAATTTAAGATACTCGAACTTGGAATAAACAGCAAGATACAAAGAATATTATGTGATTATGTAATGTAGAGATATGCTATATAGAAATTGGAAGCTACCAAGAAGATAAATTCCAGCCCAAGCCCATCTCTCTATTAAATCTACATCGCGGATATACCGAAACCCAGAAATGAGGACTACCTAAACATCCAAGTTGCCAACGAGGTCAGCCAGATACAGGCTAGATTGAAAGCGGAACAGATAGACAGGATCAATGAATATGAAGCAAAAAGGAAAATTAAAACCAGTAGGGATAAATTTAAGTTTTTATCCATACACGAGGCTCAGGTCATATGTAGAAAGAGAGAGTTACAAGTATGCCAAAGAGTTAAGGTGCTCAGATTAACCATTATAATATCAGGTTACAAAAAGCAAGTTTCTGAGAGAGTAAATCAGGGAACACGCAAAATTGTATTATTATACAAGTTGATTAGATAATTTAATTAGATAATTGAAGCATCACCAAAAAATAGCTTATAGACGATTACAACCAAAATATGAATAGAAAAGAATAACTAGAGAGATAAATTCCTACACTAGTTTTAGTAAGATAATTACTAATAACGGTTTATAACTACCTATAATCTACAGAGATCAGCCTGATCTCCAGTCTAACTAGCATCTCTTACTTCCTTCAGTTTTCATTAACTATCACAGTCACAAACGGGTATCAGAGTAGATAGGTGGGGCAGAGGTTACAATAAACAGCAAAGATCTAATCTAGAATTGTTTCGGATTTCACGTTAAGCTGTAAATCCCACGAATAACTAAATCCACTTCTTTGTCTCCCACTAAACTTTCTTCCCCTCCCGTTCACTCCACCCACCGTATCCAACGTACCTGGAAACTAATTCGGCTCGGGCCTCCCATCTTTTGAGTGCCGCGGGGGAAGGGGGGTTCGGGCGAGCTATTCTTTGTCTCCTACTTCTCTTTTCATTTCATTTTTTAGGAATGGGTTTTTTTCACGTATGTTGAGTTTTTGAAATATTATTTTAGAATTATTAAGAGCTTGTATTATATTTTATTTATTGCTAATGTCATGGCGTTAAGTATTTTATGATACGCCTACACAATAATACGTACACATGTATAGGTTTTTGTGAATAAAAGCGAAAACGATCGCTGGTGTTTATTTTCTACTACATGACTTTTTTATTTAGCATCTTTATCATGTTCTTTATTTTTGGCCGTTTTCTACTATAATTTAAAGTATGTAGATTACTAAAACTGAAAAAAATGATTTATATGAATGAGAATGTACAGATGCAAAGGATTTATGACTTGAAGGGGACGGGGGCATTTTAATGCTCCCTGAAATTTAGAAATGGCATTCATTCCGCTTCCGAACATAAAATGTGGTTTTCGGGTTCACTACCCTTTTATGTTATAGTTTCTGCATTCTTGATTATTTTCGCTACTTCTCGAGTGTTTTCTACTGATTTTATTCTTATATGTCATGTTATTCTAATTGGTTTGATTTTCACATCTTTAAACAAAAAAAATATATGGCAACTCCGTGACCTTGAAGGTTCAAGCTTTCCCCATCCGGCACAAATATTGTTTCAGTGCTTTTCGCACTAAAGTGGGTACTTTTATCCATTTTAACAGTGAAGTTTAATATTCTACCTGACCTCGTAATTTTAGTGTTATGATTAACTGGTATTTTAATCCCTTAAAAACAATAATTTAGAGCTTGTATGTGCAAAATTCATGTTTGTTTATGTTTCGAAGTAAAAACGCTACACTTTTCTACACTATGACCAGGATAGTTAGACTCCCGTATTATGGATTGTGACCTACGTCCTGCATTGACTCGACAGGACTCCATAAATATTCTATATCAAAAAGTTAATACAATATAGATCGTACCTACAGGGGGAACTTTGTAAGTTAAATTGAAAGACGAATACCTCTAAGTGCAGTGAAAGGTAACGAGTTATTTTGTTTTTGTTTTTTGCGAATTCATCTGTTGAAATCATATTATTGACACTTTAAAGACAGAATAGTTAAATACAAGAGTAGTAGTAACTTTTGTGTAGTCATTAAGTAAACTTAGCATTTTGTATCTTTGTTTCTGCCTTGTATTTTTATATTGAATGAGTGTCGCAATGTGTAAATGTGTTAGTAGAGATTGTGGGTAAGTGTTATTAGTTCATGCTTTAGCATTCATGATAAGGGAAAATTTTATCAAAACAAATGAGCGGAACTATATTAGTATTGATACAAAATAAATTTTAAATAATTAACAGAGACTGAAACGCACGGTTAAATATTGCCATAATTATAAGTAGAAGAAATAAGTAAAGAAAATTGGATCCGTCGATGCAAATAAAGAATCTAAAGAAGAAACTAACTTGCAACAACAAAATATTAGATTGGAACTTCCTATGAAATATTATGAAAATATATAAAAGTAAGATATAACTCTTTATAAGAACTAAAAGAAACAATCTGAAGTAATCATTTATTACTGATAAGGAGTTTAGTGCGTTTCTTTTTTATTCAGTGCTATTTTAGTGCTTTTAGCTTCACAAATAATGCCTCTTAAAAAAGAAGTGGCAACTCTGTAAACAGAATAGTTTTATGCAGTTCATGGCCCTGGCCAGATACAGTGACAGCGAGGAGATTGTTGTTTCGAAATATGACATGCGGTTCTTGATAGTCAAACTAATAAAGGTTTGAGAATGTTTTCTGCCAAACAGACAGTCATAACTATATGTGTCGTCTTGTGCAGTGTGTATCTTTACTACAAGATATCTCCTAATATACCGGACCCAAATAAAGGCGTTGTATTTTATTATGAATGGAGGTAAGATCTAACTAAATGCCAAACCAACTAGTTGTAATGATATTAGACATTCAAAGCGCTGGTGGACCAAAGATCTCTAGTTAATCCATAGAGTTCTTGGCGTGACTTAGTTTAAATTCGTATAGTGCAAAGTAAAGCTGCCCCCCTCATCCCCGTGGAAAATGGGGGCTAATCGCTTTCCATAGAGGGCAATATGTTTGAGAGGGGGAGAAATAAGCCAAAATACAAAATGAAACACCTAAATAAATTGCCTGATGATTAATTCGTCAAACTGAGAAAAAGAAAGCAAATAATCAGGGAAGGGAAACAAGCGTTTGGTATGATTCATTATACTTAGGGGGGGGAAGTGCCAGAAAGAAGGGCTCCTATTCTTCAGTTAGAGAAAATATTTTAGATTTTAAAAAACAAACAAACATAATTAATTGGCCTCTCGATGCAAGCACGAATTAAAGATATCAATAAGCGGATGAGATTTCCCAATTAAAAAAAGAAAGCAGGAAACTTAAGAAATGTATGAAATTAAGGTAACTAAGTTTAATTACACAGTACAACAAATTTTAGTGTCAAGAAAAAACATAGATCTCGTGTGCATTTTATTAGGAGGTTGAGTGTATTGAATTCGTATTTGATAAAAAAATATTTCCCATCACGTAACATTTTCTTGGAAATTGCCGATTTAATATTATGCAATTGACATCAATTTCCACGATACCATAAATGTATTTCGCTCCCAAAGTCACATTATATGTGTCCATTGTAATTAATTCATGAATATATAATGAATGACCATGTTCGTTAGCATTACATAATGTATTAACCGACATTTTAGTAATTACTTCTTCGTTTGTAAGACGTATCAGGTGTGTCACGCTTCAGGTTCCAGCAGAAGTCAGCCAACGCAGCAGGGATCCATTTTTCCTTATACCTGTTTTCCATTGACGCTATATTTTGATGGAACCTCACTCGATGTTCATCATTCACATCTTCTGCATTCTCTGGGAAGAAAGACAAATGAGAATGAAGAAAGCGTATCTTCAATGACATATTTCATACGAGATCTTGCTTTCACTTGATTAGGCTCTCTACTATACGCTCTTGCTGGGCCCCTTGGTGCTTTCCCAGAAGAACCTTTGGATATATCTTTTAATGCTCAGTTTCGTCCATTGTGGTTTCGAACTCTTCAGGAGCTATAGCTTGACGAATCTAAGGGCCTTCGAATATGCCATCTTTAATCTTGGCATACTTATATTAGGGGAGATCGCTTTGAGGTATTGGAAACATGGCTTGTTATGTTGCAGTGCTTTGATAAATTGCTTCATTAGGCCTAGTTTTATTTGCAGTTGTGGCAAAATGATTTTCTCCTTCTTAACTAGTTGCTCATGAATTACATTATAGCATCCAGGTTTCATAGTTTCCCTAAGTGACCATTCTGAGTGTACATCATGTTCTGATCTAGTGCCGTTGTCACTAAAAAGCTCGCAAAGATCAAGGCAGATAAAAGGCATGCCGATCTGGTGCTCCACGTTGTCAAGAAAGCTTTTGACAAGGTTTGGAAAAGAGGCCTACAATATAAGATCCATCAAGTGGGCCTCAACCCCATTCTTAATAGGATTTTATGTGGCTACATAATGGAGAGGAGAGCATATATACAAATTACTGATGGGACGATACCAGATTTTCAAGCGACTACCGATACCGAGTACGATACCACTGTATACTCCCGATTCCGATACGAGTACCGAGTACTTATATGTATATATATGTATATATATATATATATATATATATATATATATATATATATATATATATATATATATATATATAATATAGATATATACATAGAAATATATATTTATATATAAGTAATATACGTACGTGTCTGTGTATTAGTAAATACTTATATAGGTTTATATTAATTTGTTTCAAGAATTATACTCCTGAACAATGGGGCTTTGTCTAATTCTTCAAGCTATTGCAAAAAGCTATTACAAAATAGAATACTTGCCAGTATCGGGTTTAGTGATACGAGTTCCGATACCACTAAAAATAGCCGATACTACCGATACTCGATACCGATACTGAGTACTCGTCCCATCACTAATACAAATCATGGAATACAAAGGCCCTGAATTCTAACTCGAAGCAGAGGTCCCTCAAGGGAGCTGTCTCAGTCCGCTCCTATACAACATTTATACACGTGACCTACCACAACCACTCTCCGAGGGTTCTATATACGGTCAGTTCGCCGACGATGTATCGCAAATTTGTACCGCCGCTTATGTTCACAGAGAATTTATGGCTAGAAACACTGTTAGGGAGATAGCTAACATCAACTCCTTCGAGAGAAGATGGAAGATATCAACCAATGCCCCAAAATTCAAAGTAATTCCTATGTTTCACAAGATCTTCAACGATATACGTGTGGACGGGGACGAATCCCTTACTACACAGAAAGGACGGTTCTGAGGCTCAAGATCAGTACAAGGTGTTACAGTCGAGCGTACAGTCGCAAATGCCAACAGAGATTTGAGATAATTCTATAGGTTCGGTACATTACTTCTCTCAAATAAACTCAGGATATTCAATGCGTGCATCTGCTCGATACTCCTGTACCTCCCCCCCCCCCGTGCCACTGAACGCGAGCGCTGAGACCCGCATTGTGAAACTTCAAAGAATCCAGAACAAAGCGCAAAGCGGTGCTTATTATCATGAACACCGGAAGAAGTGAACACAAAAGACAGAGGGAGCTCCACGCCTCGGTTGGATTATCTTTGATCAACGTGGACCTTCACGAGAGAGCAAAGAGGATCTGGCAAGCCATTGACACCCGCCTGTCCCCCGAGTTCTCTCGTACACACTTGGACATCGAGATCGCTCGACAAAAAAAGACTTTTCAAAAGCAGTAAGGCTTTGACAGACGGAGACGTGACTCCAAATTACACGTGAACAAAGTCGACAAAATACAACAAATGATTAGTGTAATGTTCACGTTTCTTTAGCAATAATCACATCACGACAGCGGGAACAAAAACCCCACCCCAAATAAAGGCTTGAATGCCAATTAAATCAAATCTAGTCAAATTAAATTAACAGGTTTAATTTAAATAGAATAAGCTATAATTTTTTATAGTTTATAAAAAACAAAAACTTAATAAAAACTTCAAAAACAGAGATACCCTATCACCAGAGACCTATTTATTCTGTTTCCCACACCACATCTATTCTTTAACCTCACCCAATTTCACCACTTTACTCTCTCACTTTCACTCTCTCTAAATTTCACCAACTTTTTAAGTTCAAGTCTAAGTCTCTACCTCTCAATTGCTGAACGTCATGCAATGAAGAATGTCCATGCCCGGAAACAGGACACCCGTAAGCTGCGAATATGGACGGACCTACAAGGAAAGGCAGCGGTCGAAAACAAGAACTAGGAAATGGTGCGAATCTACCATATATAGGCGAACCATATTTAGGAAAAATTCCGGTTAGGAGTGGAACGGTTGATGGAGGTCTAAGAAGGGCACTACATTAGTCCTGGATAAGAAAATGAAGCACTTGCACATATTAAAGAAAGTTAAGGGGAAGAGAAAAGGACGGTTTATACTAAAGCAAAGAGAAAAGCTGCAGAAAGAGTTAGAAGTATCTGCTCCAAGATAATTGATAGCTCAATATCTGACAGAGTTGTATTTTAATAAACCTCCGATTTGTGATCTTTCAGGTCCAGCAGCATATAATATTACGAGTAGATTTATTCCGCTATGTTGTAATCCAGAAGGATGTGTTCCCTCATCAAATTGTTGCTATGAAGAGGGCGTGGCTTTTCGCCGATTTGCGTCCTACACCCGCAAGTTTGCTTTAAATTTAATGAACGAGCGGTTTGTAAATCAGGGAGATGGAGTCGCAAACGAGATGAACGAAAAACAAAACTGAGGAGATTAAGAGTACAATTTTATAAGGTTCCCGTGTGGGATAAACTTAGAAACTGAAAACGGTTTTAAATATTACACTTGCACAAACTTTATCATGCAATTATTCATCTAGATTTTAGATTTGCCAGCACTCTTTTTTGCTTGTAAACCAAACTTTCTTTGGGGCGGTGGGGGGCAACGTCAGGGCCTAAAAAATAAATCTAATCCTTGATTTCGACATCCCTGCCTGCCGTAATTTGCTCCTGTTCTTGGCCACAAAGGTTGGAACTCGAAAGTTTAGAGCCAGAATGGATTATGGAGAGATCGCTTTGGTAGAGCAGTTTTATATTGAAGGATTTTTCGATACCTTTTAAGGAGAGTAACAACTTTGAACCTATGATATTATTTAAGAACACGTTCGAGTACATGCCCCTCTTTCTTGCCAAAAAGCCTTACTCTTGTCTGATTTTGAATGAGAACATCGCCTACCTTTATATGCTCCGTCCAAGAACTTTGGTCGAAGTCTACAATGTTCCCTCAAGTTATAAGGTACGACAAATAACAAATGATTGCTTCGAAGTTTCCATGAGTAGATTAAGATATTTGTTGAATTTTCCATGCAAATAGACCTCCAGTTCCCACAAGTGGTCATCTATTAGGGAGATTTTGAAAGAAAGATTTGAGTTTAAATAGAGTTTAAGAATAGAATTCAGAGTTAGAGAAAATAAATCCTTTCCAGACAAGCGGTAGGTGAGAGTACGAGAATTAAGTACATTTTGAGTAGAAGAGATTAGATTCAGTACGTCTAAATAGTTCAAAGTTAAGTGACCTATTGTTTTGTATCAGTAGGGCTTTACTGCTCTTATTATTCTATCCTAGGCACTGCCTATCCAAAAGAATTAATGGGCAGCATGGGGCGTTTGATATTATTGGCAAGCCTTTGATTTTGAAATTTTTCTGGTTTACACGGCTTCTAACGAAACCTTGCCAGCTTGACAAATATTCTTAGATTATCGTTGAAAATGCAATCAGGTACTTCATACAGGTTAGAAAAAAGTGGGAAGGCTTTAAATAAGTATGAATTAGATATATCTGGTGTAACTACCATATGCAAGGATTGCAAATTCAAACGTGGGAAAAGTAGCAAATACTGGTTGATTGTCTTGTTTGACATGAAATTTTTCTGCGAAGTCCCCACTAGTATCTTAAAAGGTTTTGATAAAATTCATTTTACCCTTAGTAAAATTGGTCATTTGAAGGTATTAAAACGAAAATGAATTGAGTATTTAAAGGATAACATATGCAGTAATTAAGAACCCTTTTGACTATTTGGAGGGAAGAAATTACTTAGAAACCACTACCTGTGACTATAGTGAGAATTTAATCGAGCCCAAAATGCTTGTATTCTAAATGACAAGTAGGACGTAATTTTGTTTCGATTTATATTCAAGAAAATTTTTTCTCATTAGGGAATGTCGTGGTGTGACATTATATTATATCAATACCATATTATATCTATGAGGAAGGGACTAATAACTTAAAGGCGCACCGACAAAGGGGCAGAATGCCACGAGTTTCGACGCGCAAAGCAGCGAGAATAGAGTGCAAAACGAGTTCAGGTAAAATTTGGGCAATGGCACAGCTCAATGTTATTTAAAGAGACATGTACAGAAATATAATTTTATTTACATCAAAATAAGAGAATCAATGGCAAAAATTAAATTGGTAAATGAGGGGGGAATTGCAGAGTTTTGCATCAGACTCTGGAGTTAGAAATTAATGCGTTACCGAAGGAGACTATTCCAATGGCGGGGATTAACTCAAATGGGTTGCTGAAGGGGGGAAGGGGTTGGCTTACGGAGGATTCCGGGTGAGACGTCAGGGTAAAGTTTCACGGATGTCTTCTGCAGGCAATGGACGTGAGGGTGAGGGCACTCGGAGCTTCTGAACGGGAAGTTGACGTGGTGACGGTTCTCCAAGGAAGAAGGGGGTGGTAACGTCCGGTCCAGGGGAGAGTATTTTGGCCACCCGAAAACGAGGAGAGAGCGAGGAGGGCTTAGACAGGAGTTGATGAGTAGAGTCGGAAAAATCGCTCGGTGGCGATCGTCAAATGGAAATACCTCACTGGCTGGGCTAATTCCATTGACACGAAAAGTTCAGCCGTCACTTTGCTTCGTTGTTAAGCACTTGACTTGGAACTAGGGAAAATGGTTCTTGGATCCTGGCGGGACTCCTCAACTCTGTATCTCCCACCTGGAAGACGAGCCATATATAATATATCCGAGGCTTCTCCCCGCAGGGGTAGGGGAAACATGGGGTGTTTGGCCAGCGCTACTCTCGAATGGCCTCGAGATTCTAACCCGCGAAAAGGTGGTCTGGGGTGGACGCGGTTCGAGGCTACCGCTTGTAGATGGGGAGGGGAGGCTTACCAATTTAAGCCTAACCAAATTCTAGAATTTTCTTTAACACATGGACGTCACTTCCGTACTGGAAAAGAAATTCTACGTGGAATTCCCTCACAGGGAATGATTGAAAATACATGATTGTGAGCCAGTATAATTGAGTTGCAACCCTAATATTTAGATCAAGCTTCTTTCTTACTTTAAAAATAAATTTTTGCAGGAGGTTAGTTATCATGTAGATGTTATGGAAGTCCGAATAACAAACAAACAAAGCTCATACATGATAGGCCCTATCAAGAATAAGGCTCATTTGGGTGTAACCTCCTATAATATTAGTTAGCTATTTTAATTTAAATATGTATCAAATTTGGTCATCATAATTTCTGTGTTTGGAGCGCTGGAGGAAATTAAATTCTTGGGAGACTCGTTGAAATAATTTAGTTCCAGTCTAGGACAAAGATTTTTCTCTAACGTTTTGCAAAAGAGGCCATGTAGCCAAATATTTAATTAAGAATGGGATTCCTTAAGTGAAGTGATACGGGTTATTAAATATGCATATTTTAAAGGTATTAACGTAATTAAATGAGATGTTTAGTGTATATTTGGTTGAGTTTCTCCCTAATGAGTTTTAGATCTTGGGGACGATTTTTTTACGATTATTTATTTTTTTTATATTTAGTGATATTGTAGAGAAGGCAGGAAAAATAATTTGAGTTCGGATTTACTGTCATCCTCGAGTGCGAAACACATAATTTTCACATATCCCATCTTACCAATTTAGAAGCAAGTGATACCCACGATTTAAGGTGGGCCTAGCGCACCTCAGATTTACACTTCATATTTTTTCGACTAAATATTATAAAATAAGAGCTGTCGTCTAATCGTTGAAGACAGGAAAAGCGCAAGGGTTGAACGTTTCGATCAGAGAAACAAAGTTCGGCATTGTTTGGATATCAGAATGAAACTCGATGGGAACCGAGAACTAGTTAGACTTATGTATCTTGTTCATCGAAATTTTTCTCTTCTTTGAATAGGTTCTTAAGTTTGGGTACTGCGAGTTCTACGTTCTTAGCTTAAACCCGCCTTCGTTGTGTTGCTCGTTTTATTTAATATTATGATCTCGGTATCAAAATTCATGACTATCAGATTGTTAACGTAAAATGAATTTTTAAACTCGAGAACAAAGGGCGTTTAAATAAAAACTAAGGTAATGTTTAACTGTATAGCTTAAAATGAAAGGGAAACTAATTAGCGCAATTACTAATGAACAAGAGCGACGTGTAAAAAGTTTGCTTGTTTTTATTCGCTTCTAATTTTCATTTAATTTGATGGAAAGCTTTTTTATGTCGGAGAGGATAACAAATTGTTTTCAGCAAAAAGGACAAATAAGCTTGTATATAGAGGTTAATAATACGATTATCCAAAAACTAGATTCGTTTAAGGAAGAACGTCGAGTAATTTCCGAAACTACAGTTAAAAATGATTTTTATTGTGTGGAGGTTTATGTAGCCATTTTTAGGACGGATCTATGAGGAACCCAAATGTACTTACCATAATTTTCTAAGGAAACATTGATTTATTCAATTGTCCCTTAAGACTGAACATAAATTCAAGCCCCAAATCCAAATCGCGATTTAGCGGATTGGAATAGGTAAGGTCTGGGTTATGAGCCGCGTTAACGCTAAGTTCGAGGGGCCGCTCTGTCGTGTGTTGTATTTTTAAAAGCTTTTCATGAAATTCGTTTTTTTCTCGCCTTAATCTCTACAGAGATAAGCGGAATGGCATAACGAAACTCTGTTGGATTGATCCCTGATATTAGACTTTCGTGTGAAGTTTGAGATGAATTTATTGTTTGCGAAGAGAAATGGGGGATATCAGTAGGACAAATTCTTCTACGTTGTGCCTCTTCTCTGCTTCCCCATAAAAGCTCACCCCTCGCAACGCGGCTAGTACTAGCGGTGTCCCCTTTCTCTTCGCTCTTCGCTTCTCTTAAGGTTCCATTGACTTCTGTGTCATAACTTTCAGGCAATACAAGCTTTGCACCTGATACCTGAAGTAGCTTGCTCTGCGAAGGTGGTAGGACACCATAGTCCCCTTCTTCAGGAGTTTTATGGAATAAGCTGATACAGCCGAAAGGAATACACCCTAATACTGTTACCAGAAAGGTACCTTTCTGCATCGTAGTTGGTGGGTAAAAGTTCGTACATTTGATCACGCCGACCCCAAGAAAACAGGTCACGCATCCAATTTTATCGTTCACACCACCAAACTGGTGGTAGAATGCCCTATCCACGAGTGGAACTGTGTTCATCCGCAGAGAGGGTATTCTGTTTTCTACCCCAATTTCCTCATGTGCATGGTTTGAATGTCAATAAAAGTTTTGATGTTGCATGAAGCTTCTCCAAGTTAGCATCTAATGAGACGACCACGGATTCAGAGAATAAGATCTCTTAGAGTCAAAATCAAGGACGTGTCTTACAGGTCTGAGCTTACCTCCCAATCCATGATCGACTGTCAAAGTAGGAAGCATACTGTTATAGTCAAGTTTAGAAGTTTAATTAAAAACCTCAACAGGTTTGAATATTTTTAGCGTTTAAATTAATTAAAATTGAATATATCCAAAATGAGAGGTTAGTCAGTTTTTGATGTTAACCTAAACCTGAACATAAGCCTGAACATAATCTTAAAGTTTTTGAGTACATATTAGATGGAGCTAGTCTTATTTAAGCAAGAGCTAATTTCTCCAAATTAGCCTCCTGAATTAAGAGGTTAGTCAAGGATTTTAGTAACATTAGTCAATATTAAGAGCCGATATTGAGATCTTTTGCTCTGAACCTACAAGATTTTTAAATTGGGAGAGGAATGTTTTGAATTTGAGATTATCTTCGCTACCAGTAAATGAAACACAGGATATAGAGGGGAGAGAAAGCTCAGTTAGGCTTTATCCGCCAAGAAAATTTAATATCTCTTTGAGGTTATACCTAGAGTCGCGGGAAGAATGGGGAGAGTTAGGGGAAATGAATCTTCCCTTCATCAAAAGAGTTAAGATGTGACTTCGAGCTCGCAGTCAATTTGAGAAGACATCTCTCCAGCGAGTAAGGAATCATCCACCTCCTCTCTGTCGTAAGATTGATAGGTTTAAAAAAATTGTTCATGAAATTGATTCAAAGAACAAGAGGGCGGAAATTTAAGAGAGTTGAATTTGTTTGCAAATCATATTTGTTAATGGATTCAAACTCAACTTCTGCTCTATCTTTTTAATAATAAGGGTTATCTTTCTTTGGAGTATAGCTCGTCCTTTAACAGACTTTCAAACACGCAGTTCACATTTTGCAAGGAGGTATCCATTATTTTCACATGGCATTCGAATGAAGGTTTGAAAATTAAATTAAAAGGAAATTTGAAAAATTTCGAAAGAATTTTACTCGAAGAATTGCTCTACCAAATTTAATTGACTGATTAATTATAGATAATTATTTTCGATTTTGATACTAAAACTGTTTCATTTTTATGCAATATTTTTTAAAGGAGATGATTGTTGGGGAGATCTTGACGCATTAGCTCAAGATTGAGCGTGGTGGCGTGAGTTCATTGAGGCCCTATGCATCCCCGTGAGTGCCACAGAAAATGATTGATTATTTCTTACGCCTTTGATTGAAATGCCGAATTAACCTACTTGTTATTAAATAGTAATTTAGGAAAATTTTGCACATGCAAAAGAGGGGTAACTTTTAAAATGAAAAAGTCATTTTTCCTCTTAAGAACAACTCCAAAGCACTTTTAGCTCCGGAATTTAACTCGCTAAATTAGATTAGTCAGTTAAATGAAGAGTGAACAAAATAGGGATTCGAGGACAGAAAAAATAATTGTTTGTTGATATTTGAATTGCCTTCGATATTTGAATCAGAGATACATACATGGAAACAGCATTTATTCTCTTAAATAGGTTTTAAATAGAAACAGAGCGTCACTGGCATTACCCGTTGAATGTCTTAGTAGGAATAATTTACCTTGATTTGGATTGAATCACTGACACAAACTAAAAAATGTTAAGGGGAAAGAGAAAAGGAGTATTTATAGTGAGGCAAAAAGAGAAGCGAGCACAGAGAGTTAATAGCATCTGATCTAAGATAGGTTAACAGCATCTTTGTAATTTTTGGTCGGCAGAACTGAGATCAAATGTAATGGTTAGAGTGTTCACCAAATCCTCTGAGATGGGGTCTTTCAGGTCTGCCGTAGAATGGTCAGATTCTCTCTCTCTCTCTCTCTCTCTCTCTCTCTCTCTTTCTCTCTCTCTCTCTCTCTATCTCTCTCTCTCTCTCTCTCTATATATATATATATATATATATGTATATATATATATATATATATATATACGTAGGTACTTTGGGGGGTTTGGGCCGAAGTTGGTTGAAGACCGATAGGGAATGCGGAAGTTGTTATGAGTCCAGTGGGAATGGTTTTTATTAATTGCAAAAGAAAGACAATGACCAAAATATATTTTTTATAGCAACAAAAAAATATTTAAATATACACAAATATTGGGTTTAAAGGGAATGGTCGTAGAGATGGAGTTAAATGTCTATGTTAGATGCAGGTGGGTTAATTAGGGGAATAAGGAGGTCGGATTTATGTAGGTGATTTAAAGGGGAGGGTTTAAACCGGGCCATACACAAAGAATGAATCGATTGGGTAAGTCAGATTCTAGATCAATCTGCAGGCGGCAATGGTTATAATTGCCTACGTGCTCGTTGGAGGAAAGGGTCCAGTTGTGATACGATGACTGCGAGGGGATAAGGCGGGTTACCTCGCTTCAGATGAGGGAGCACTTGTAGATGGCCTTCAGAGATGGGAATCCTCATCAGATACTCGCCAATTGACTATGACAGAGTTCACGGATGTCGATTTAGCCTTCGTTCTCGAATCGAAATTACCGCTTTCTCCGATCGCAGGGGAAGGCGAGCGTCCTTCAACTCGTTCGCGGTGGTAGGTGGGAAGTCTATTAGTGCCGCTTACTAAACTGAGTCGAAGGATTATATAGACGCCCGGTGAGGTGGCTTTTGGTGGTTTGGCGGCCGCCTCCAGAAGCACGTGCGATTTTGGGGAAAATTCGGTGATTCATTCGGAAAGGGGGTGAGAATTGCGATAAAGTTGACGTGGAATGTTAGGGGAACTTCGATCTTATGACGGAAGGCAGGAATGTTGACTGATAGACGGCCATGGAGGACGATGAAATTGGTCGCTAAGCAAATACAGCTGGGGTGTGATAACGGCGTAGGCTGCACCCTCACCCTGGTTCAGCCGTGTTTACAAAGCTACATCTGGTGATCTCAAGACCACGTGGGTACAGAAGGGCACGTGGTCGCCCTTCGACCTTATTCTGCTACAAGGTCTACCCTAATATGTGATTAGTTTTCTCTCCCTAATCTGCGATCCATATGAAGGCATTTCTTAAACAAATTAAGGCGCCAAAGAAGGCTTGTCTGTTCGGTGATTAGTGTCTACACGAAAAAATTCACTATAAAATTAATGAATTAGAGGAGCTTTCTGTGAAACAGGAGCCCCTAGTCCTAGACGAGGTGAACAAAGAAAAAAAACAAAGTTAAGAACTTATCAATATATATATATATATATATATATATATATATATATATATATATATATATATATATATATATATGAGAAAATTATTGCAATAACGCAATAATTTTTGGCAAACACAGTCTTTCTCATAACCCTCGGAAGGAGCTCTTCTCACATACACGAGAAGGTAACACTTAAAATAAGCGTTTTCTCAAATAGCCAAAAAAAAGTATCTTTCGATTAGCCTTTTCAAATGTCAACACTGCTTATCGAAGAGAGTGGAAAATTTGTTTTTCTCCATTTTCGCCAAACCTTTAGAGAATTTTGATCATACGCTTTCGTCCCTCAACATATTATTTTTCTCTTTCTCTCTCTCTCTCTCTCTCTCTCTCTCTCTCTCTCTCTCTCTCTCTCTATATATATATATATATATATATATATATATATATATATATATATATATATATATATATATATATATATATATATATATACGTAGGTGAGTCAAAAAGTTCTCAGACAAATGGCCTAAAATTTTTATTTGTAATAATACTGTAATCATTTTTCTACATAAGCTCCATTAACATCTATACACTTTCTTAATCTATGAATCCAACGGTAAATACCATCTTTGTAGAATTCACGGGGTTGTCTCTGGCACCAAGTAATGACCTGCTTTTTTGCTTCATCTAATGATTGAAACCGGGTTCCTTTTAGGTGTCCCTTTAAATTTGGTTAGGTTAGGTTAGGTTAGGTTAGGTTAGGTTAGGTTAGGTTACCTAACCTAACCAAATTTAAAGGGACACCTAAAAGGAACCCGGTTTCAATCATTAGATGAAGCAAAAAAGCAGGTCATTACTTGGTGCCAGAGACAACCCCGTGAATTCTACAAAGATGGTCTTTACCGTTGGATTCATAGATTAAGAAAGTGTATAGATGTTAATGGAGCTTATGTAGAAAAATGATTACAGTATTATTACAAATAAAAATTTTATGCCATTTGTCTGAGAACTTTTTGACTCCCCCTCGTATATATATATATATATATATATATATATATATATATATATATATATATAGAAATAATATGTTGAGGGACGAAAGCGTATGATCAAAATTCTCTAAAGGTTTGGCGAGAGAATTGCTGCAAAATCTTTTGGGGATCAAGTTATATTTAGAGGTTGCACATCAATCATAAAGTTATACAAAATAATCAATATTTTCTGTTGTAATCGATCAATCATGATCTATTAGTTATAGCTTTTAAACTATTTACAAATTCTATAATCATATGTTTTACGTGTCAATAATTATTAGGAGAGTTTTAGCCACAGATAATAAAGTAATTTCAAGATTTGACAGTAATCTTTTTCCTCTTGGTAAATTAATTAAAATTCTATTAACTGTTTTATTATCTGTGTTACCAGGGTAAAGGATGTGGACCCAACTCTCATGTACCCCAACAACCTCTTTCCCCAACTTCTATCCCTTAGAAAAAGGTTTTGATGTGATTTATTTAATTTAATGTTGTCCTAGCAGTGTAAATTTACGGCCCTGGAAACTGTTTACGGCGTTCTGCAACAACCTGGAGGAGGAATTGTAGTTGTTCCTCATCTTTGGTTAGGTATCTGTTGTACTCTTTGATAAGGGCCACACCTTGCTCTGCATTGTCATTAGTTACTTTAATTCCTTGAACTATGCTGTTTGTTCTTTTATAGTCATCTCTTGTGCTCTTCATGTCTGGGAGTTCGCAAAGATATCCAGTTGGAAGATTCATTTTATTGAAGAATGACATAGTTCCTTTTGTTGCTTAGTCTTCCAATCCATAATTCTTGATTGTCTCAAGTCTGATTTCTGCTTTTTTGGATGTTTTTTTTTTAAATTGCAGACCTCTCATTCATAGCTTTTACTATCAAACTTTTTGTAGTGGATGGAACAAGAATATCGAACAGGTTCATTGCAACAAGTTCTTCCGACAAATACCATAAGTGTGAGCTGAACTTATCTACTATGGCCTTGGAGATTTTTTCGTCAATATTACAGTAATCATGCAGGGTTTTTAGAAGCTCTAAGTCATTTCGGGGAGCTGACAATGGAATTGAAACCTCGATCCAATACTTGACAAAAATAGTCGATACAAAAACAGACATCTTACGCAAGCTCTGCTCCTCTTTTTGAGTTAGCTCGAATTGCCCCTGGAACATCAATATTTTCAGTGAGTATATTTCCTTTGACATCCATCTTGCAAGACGCATTGCTCCAGGACGATTAAAATGAACTCCTCTTGGTGGAGTGTCACCAAGGAAAATAAAAGAAAGCTCTAGAAACTCCCTGTAGTCATCTCTCAGATCTTTCATTTCTTCCATTGACTTTTCTGCCCACAAAATCACATCAGATTTAGAATTTTGAATTATTAGGGAAACATCTTCATGATCAGCACCAGATTCAAATTTATCTTTATCAATTGTGTCCCATTTTGCCTGAAAACGTTTAAACAGAATCTCATCTGGATCTCTTAAAGATTTAGTCAGTATTGTAAACGCAGCTTTGGCTACCAATTCCAACACATGATGTCTGCAGGCAAAGTACAGGAGATTCTTTTCTAACATTTTTTCTATATGCGTACATGCGCCATTAATACGACCTGTGTTGGATGTTGTTGTATCAAATACCCTGGAAACTACTTTATCAACCAGATTCCAGTCTTCTAATGCATCGACAACTGCCTTTGTTTGTTCTTTTCCAATGCCATTTTGGATTTTTTGAACTCTGAGGAGTTGGCTAACTCCATTGCCTAAAACAAGGATGGGAAGGCGATCAACATGTTTATGAGATATTAAGTCTTGCATTAGCTTGCCATCCCAATGTACACTCAGTGGCATGTCACTAGAAAATTCAGCTTTTAGTTTTAAAGCGAGGTTTTTCCTTTCTAACTGCCTCTGACGCCAGATGGAGGAACGATTAATAATTAAATTTTCAATATTCTGCCCAAAAGCTTTAGAAGCTTGAACGAGTAATGAAGTTGCCTTGCGGTCTGATACTTTTGGCCTATCCAGAGCTGCAGTGAGGGATGGTATTATAATATTCTTAGTTGTCCTTTTACGTTTAGAAGGTCCAGTGGTAGCTTCAGCAATAACTTTGAGTACTTTTCATTGTCATAATGACCCAGCAGTGGCTACTGTATACTCAAAATCACTACAAACTTTTTCACTGCTATCTCCTGTACTGGATGACTCCAATTTAACAGTCTGAAAAGTAGTTGCTGCTCCCCGATCAGATCTAAGCTTCCTTTCTTCTCTTAGTTTCTTTTGTATCGCTGCTCTTTTTTCTTTGCTAGCTAAAGAAACATCAATTGAACCTAAAGTTCCTCTCCTGCCTGGTTCTCTTTTAGCAATAAGAAAATCTCTGTCTTCTGTATTTTATATAGTTGATAAGGCATTTGCATTAGCAGTATCAAACAAATCTTTTAAACTCTTCTTAAAACTCTCTTCTCTCTGTACTTGGCAAGGTGATCTACGTTTTCTTCCCTTTTTCAACTGCTGATATTTTTGCATATAATTTCTGAACTTTAGCAATAGAATGATTTTTTCTTAGGATTGGGATGCGTGCCTTTTCCCAAAACTCTGTCACTTTGTTCACTACTACATCTGCACTAGAGCCACTAGTTAGCTTCTTATCTTGATGGTAATGGAGGAAGTTGCTCAGCACTTTACCTTTTGATGGAAGCTTGGATCCTGTTAGTTTCTTATGCTTGTGATGCGTGCCTTTTCCCAAAACTCTTTCACTTTGTTCACTACTACATCTGCACTAGAGCCATGGTAATGGAGGAAGTTGCTCAGCACTTTTCCTTTTGATGGAAGCTGGGATCCTGTGAGCTCTTCTCTAGGACTAACAATAAATATGTCACTTCTTTTTGGTGCCATGAGGACACTTTCAAAGTAAAGAGCACACTAAACTAATATCTTATATGATGTTAATAAGAGTCAATTCTTAGAGTTCAAGAAGCAAGTAGCTGATTTGCTCAGAGGTAGAGGTCAGAACAACACACATACTACCTCACACAGTACACAGCACACACTGAGATGTGAGAGGAGTACTTACGTTAACGTTTCATGACTACTCGGCATCTTTGCTTTCAACCACCACTGAGTACCAGTGTTACAAATGGTAAATATTGATAGGGTAAGGTCTGCACAGACCTCAAGTTTCTTTTCGGGTTTATTGAGACTGCAAATGAACAGAAATAGGTCTGTATCAAAGTAGCTAGATGATTCGAAAAGAAAAATGCCAACTTTGTAAAAAATGTGTAAAATGTAGAGTTCAGTATGAATGTGCAACCTCTAAATATTTCTCAAATTTTCTCTCATTTTGTAATACATTATTTGGTAGCCAAAGGAACACTTTAGGCTTATGGGAGCACAGATTATCAATAAAACTATTCTAAGGACCACCCTAATATATATATATATATATATATATATATATATATATATATATATATATATCATATTCAAAACTAGTGTCAGGAATAGTTGGGTTATTTTTATTTTTATTTATTTTTTTATTTTTTACGCAAGAACACGTTAAATTTCAATTCCCCCCATTTAATTATTCTTACCGAGTTTGCCTAAGTTCGCTCGAAGTTATTCAAAGATTGTGGAATTAGTAATCAACTTATTTTTTTAATTCTATTTAAATGTGTGCTCACGAGTCGATAAGTTTCCTTTTTTTCGGTGGTAACTCTCTACTAAGTCCTGAGCTAGATTAAGATAACGGAAAATTTTTAACGATATGGATTAAATTTTTGCTGTTGTGTTCAATATTTCTTTTTTGTATGTGCATTTCTTCTTTTGTGGGGGAATCTTAGTAGAATTTAAAAGAAAGAAAAACTTTCATGAGAGCCCATAATCTTTGTCGTGTGTTCCGGTACGTTCGAGCTGTTAGACGCACACGTACTGTCAAGGATGTCATCCTTTGATAGATTCCACAAACAAGGTTAAATCTTGGGATTAACAGGCAAGGATTTAATTGACTATATCCAGGACGAAGAAAGAAATGAAAGGGAAGAAAGAAGAGAATAAAGAGATGCTGAAAGAGAGAAAAGAGAAGCCGGAGAAAGAAGAGAGCCAAGAGAAGCAGAAGAAAGAAGAGAAAGAGAGCAAAGAGAAGCAAAATAAAGGAAAAGAAACCGTCAACATGAGCGAGAGCTAAGTCGGGATAACGTAGAAACCCTTTCTGTTAGTTCAAGGAATGAGGCCCCTCAAACCTCTTCAGTTAAGTTACCCGTATTCAAGGATGGCGAAGACTTCAGTGCCTACGTCACCCACTTCGAACATATTTTCAAAGAAATTCATTGGACATCGAGGAGAATGAAGTCGCACGCTTACTTCCCTTGCTCAACAGTCATCTTGGGGAAATTTTCATATCTCTTCCTGCCGAGGCTACCCTTAATTATTCGACTCTTAAGGCCGAATTGCTATCGGCAATCAATATGAATCCCGATTTCTCTCGGGCTAAGTTTCGCCAGTCAAGAATATTACCTAGCCAAACATACCGCCAGTTCGGCTTCATCCTTCAGAGAAGCCTACAATTCTGGCTGGACTCGACTCAAGTGGGACGCGAATACAAGTCTCTCTTCGATTTCGTCTTACGTGATCAGTAAATGGCTGCGCTGCTATCCGAGATACGTCCATTCGTAAAAGATAGACAAGCATCTACCTTTAAGGAATGCTTGGAAGAGGCGGATGTACACGCGCCCAGCCATAATCTGTATCCGAAGGACCCCAAGAAATCGTATCCCCCATCTCCCAAGAGTAATTTCTTTAAGTCCTCACATAAAAATTCGCCCCATTTTGTCTAAGTGGCTGGTCCCCCCACAAGAACCCAGAATATTAAGCCCCTCTTAAATAATCCCCCACGATTCAATTACCCCTGGCTACCCATCGTGAGTTTTACGTCCATCAAGTTGATACTTCTCCTCTCAACCACCTGCTAGCCCAATAACTCCAGCTTCTGCCCTGACTAACGGTTCCTCAAGACATCACGTCAACTTTTTATTTAATAAAAGCTCTCCCGGTGGGCTTGAATTTGAAGAAGGAACTGTGAACGGGTGCGGGGTATCAACCCTTGTGAGAGACACCAAGTGCACCGGCGTCGTAGTGTAGTTAAAATTCCTTCCCCCAGTAAGTCCCGACCACGATAGGTATTCAGTAGTCCACGACTACTTGGGGCGCGCCAACCAGTTCCTCGTGGTTCGCTGCTACCTGTCGCCCAGCCCGTCCTTACGAAGGCTCAGGCCTTAACAGAGATTGCAACCACCGTGCCTTTAGAAACTCTGTATGCCCCCAAATTTGCATCCCTTCATAACAAAGAGTTCGCAAATGAGCAGAAGAAGTGCTTTTTTTATCTAGCGCCTGTTAGAAAAAGCCCAGCAGGACAATCAAGTTTCTCATTATGGCCCAAGGAAGGTTATATATATTTCGTTATATATATATATATATATATATATATATATATATATATATATATATATATATATATATATACTGTTCTACCTCGACCGAGGATGGTGCTAAGACTTGCTTCCTTTGCATCCCTCTTTCTCGCTTCCTCAGGTTCTTCGCATTGCCCATGATGGGTTATTGGCTGGCCATTTCAGCCACAATAAAACTGCCCAAAGAATTTTTATATATTTCTTTTGGCTCGGCGCTGCCAAAGAGATTGCAGAATTTTGTCAATCCTGTGATATTTGTTAAAGGACGACGATAAAAGGACGGATCGCACCTTCCTCCTTCAAAGGACCCCCATCATTTCTGAACCATTTTATAGAATAGCTATCGACTTGATTGACCCAATTTACCCCCCGTCGAGCGAAAGACACTCATATCTTTACGTTCGTGGACTTCGCTATGAGTTTTCCTGATGCAATTCTTCTAAAAAGAATCGATAACATAACGTGCGCGGAAACATTAATAGCTATCTTTTCTCGAGTTGGCATCACTAAAGAGATATTGTCTGAGCGAGGCGGACAGTTTACTTCCAAACTCATGGAATCCGTGGGAAAAATTCTCCTGATAAAACCTTTCTTCACAACCTTTTCACCCTGCTGCTAACGGAGGCTGCGAAAAAATAAACAGGACTCTCAAGACTGTCCTGAAGCCTCAAGCATAGCATTGGTATCTGCCAGTCGCTCTCTTTCCGTGCGTGAGGTTTCTCATAGGACTTTAGGGTTCAACCCGTTCGAACTCCTTTTTCGGCAAAACGTCCGAGGCCTTATGAGTATTCGCAACGATTTGTTCGTAAATTCCCGCCTCGATGAAGAAACTAAACCATCGTATTCGTACGTATTGGACCTGAGAAACCGCTTAGAGGAATGCGCCGAGATCGCGTATAAAAATACGTACCTTAATTTGGAGAAATACCGGACTTATTTCGGCGTAAAGGCAAAAGATCGACGCTTCCAACCCGGTGATGAGGTACTGCTCCAACTCCCCACTGAATCTAATAAGTTCCTTTCGCAGTGGAAAGGCCCGTTCCCCGTTTTAGAAGCACGAGGGCCCTTAGACTACCTCCTAAAGACCCCCCCTCCGGTAATAAGTTATATCACATAAACATGCTTAAGCGATACCAGTGCACTTGACGAAGAGGCGGTGATGAAGCCGCTTACCCCACCTCTCCTCTCAATCTGATATAGATGTTTGCGTCGAGTCAGATAAGGAGCACCCTCTATTTTTACTCCCAGGTTTCAGTGAAAACCTGCCCTGGAACTCAATTTATATCCCCAATTGGAACTCCCGCAAAAGGCTCAACTGGATGAGTTATTTGCTGATGTGGCGATGGTGATTTCAAAAAAGCCAGGATGCCCGCTTCATTTCGTACATGACATCTCTCTGAAGACACAGGAGCCTGTTCGAATTAAACCCTACCCCTTGCCTGTGCATCTTCGCACGGCCTTTAATTCAGAAGTGGAAAACCTATTAAAGTTGGTTATCATTGAGCACTCAACCTCTGATTTCTGCTCCCCCATTGTAATGGTAAGGAAGCTTGATCAAACATTCAGAATGTGTGTAGGTTTACGAAAATTGAATACCGTGACGGTTTTTGACGCGGAACCAATCCCGCTCATCGAACAGAACCTACACCTGTTTGAAGAGGCCAAATTTATCTCAGAAATAGAACTATGTAAGACCTATTATCAAATTCCCCTTAAGAATAGTGGTCGGAAGTACACTGCGTTCCCCACCGATAAGGGCGTAATGTAATTTAGTTATCTTCCTCTTGGTTTGGTTACTGCTTGCAGTAAGTATAATAGAATGATGCGGCGAATCCTGGATGGCCAAGGTGACGTGTCGTTTTATTTCGATAATGTGCACGTTACCACATGTCTCCTTTCGCTCCCTCCTCATAAGGTTTCGGGAACACGGATTGACCATTGGTCCTGGTAAATGGGATTTTGCCTATAATTCTATTCGTTATTTAGGCTTTTATATCGTGGAAAACCAGATGACCCCCCAGCAAGGTAAAATAAAGGCTATTGCTATCATGCCTCTTCCACGTACGAAGAAACAGCTCCGCTCCTTTTTGGAATCCACATCTTTCTACTGGGGTTTTGTTCCCAATTTTGACGCCTTAGCTTCTCCACTTAGTGCCCTGTTAAAGAAGCACTCTCCAAATCCCCTCGTGTGGAACCACAAGGCATCCGCCCACTCTGACAAACTTAAGGATAGGCTCACTTCTGCACCCATTCTAATACTCCCTAATCCGAACAAGCCCTTCGGAATGAGGACCGCCGCGTGCAACGAAGGAGTAGGCTGCGTGTTGCTGCAATACGATGATGATTGCAGCCATCCGATTGTATACGCGAGCCGAAAGCTCTCGTCGCCTGAGAAGAACTACGCGACTATAGAATGTGAGGCCCTTGCGATAGTTCAGGGGATACAAAAATTTAATATGTATTTATTGGCAAAGGAGTTCGTGATCGAAACGGATCACCGCCCCTTAGCATATTTAAAAAATAGTAAAAGTCAAAACGGTAGACTCATACGATGGAGTTTACTGTTGATGGAGTACCAATTTCGCATATTTTATATTGAAGGTTCCTAAAATTGTATGACTGACTGTCTTAGTAGGAACCTCATAGAGGAGCTTTCTCTTACCTCGACAGATCGAGTCACCGAAGGTGTGTACTCACAATCAATTGTATATTTTGTTAAGCTTTTTCTCTGTATATATATAAATATATATATATATATATATATATATATATATATATATATATATATATATATATATATATATATATTGCCTTTAATTATTTTTTCTTTTGTAATTAATTGTAATGGTCATCATGTTTGTTTATTTTGGGGGAATTATTATTACTTATCGTTAAGTACTAAGTTCCACGACCTCATATGAAATGATTTTTGGGTGTGTTGGCGGCTATGTAGGCCCGAAGTTAAAGATTCTCCTATTATCTGGTATCCCGTCAACTAAATTGTTTTCTCCAATTCCTATTTCTCCCATTTGTGGGGAATGACATTTTCCATCTCCTATGTGTCTGTGAAAATTCATCTTAGGAAGGGACGCGTGTGGTAGCGTGAAACTCAATAGGCCGTTATCACACAAAATTTATCTGGTCTAGACAGACCAGCGCAGCTGTGTTTTATTTGTGGTGCTTTATCCCCGTCATCTCCTTAGTTTGATAACGCTGTCCCGCTCCCAGGTGGCAGCAGTGTCCATCTTCTCCATCTTGGGGTAGAAGGGAATCTCTCTTATTTCCCGTTCGCCCCGTCGATGCCCACAATTTTCAAGGTTCATGTTTTCTTAAGTTGTGTCCGATATCTCCTTGGGACGCCCTCACTGCGCGCAGACGTCTGTCGACCATGGCTGTGGCTCCTATTTAATTTGATGTCTGTAAATCTTCAGCCGATAGAGAGAACCCTTACTTCTTAGCGTCCAGATCAGCGTATCTGTTTCCCGTGAAATGGTCCTCTCGCTATTGTGATCTCTTCAGCTGATCGTCTTCGTGCAAACCACCCTGATCAGAGGACGATTACCGAAAAGCAATTATCCCCCGGAAGATTGGCATCGGTCTCTCTCGTCTCACTGCATTAGTTGAGACTTCCTGCTGTCAGCAGATGAATCTCGATTTCGTAATTACTTCTCCTTGGAGCCGAGGTAATCTCAACCCATTTCGGAGTCTCTTTGGACGCCTTCGCATCGATATCTCATCGACCAAGACCTGGCTATTTGTCTTCCACATCCCCAATTAATCCTCCAGAGGTAACCAGGAGTCCTTTCCTCGTAAGTCTTATCTCTTCGTTCCCAGTCCTAAGAAGAATTTCCCATTTGGTGTAACACCAATAGACTTGCTAAATCTCTCTTTCAATCCAACTTATTTGATCACTTATATATTTTCCCAGACCTAGTTTCCTTAATTTTTACCTGTTATAATATTCTTTTGTCATACTGATTATTATTTAGATTTCCATATTTATCTGTGCCCTTGTTCTTATTATTTGCATTAAAGTTTATTTTTGTAGAGGTGTTTATCTTTCGAATAACCATTGAGACGAACCAGGCAAACTTATTCCCTTTTAAAGAGCCAACCTAATAATATCGCACTCTAAGTAGAAGGTCCTTACCTTTTCCCCAATTCTATTTTATCCGAGTGCAGCTCCGATAGTGGCTGCCTGGCGTACAGTAGTGTGTGCCTTTAGAGACTTTTTGGTTACACGCTTGCGTCCCTCGACAAAGCCATTGATTGATCTATGTTCCAAGTCGGCCAACGGAATACATGCACTCGAATATCCCCCATTCTTCGCTTGGCGGGCAAGAGAAGGTCAGTGAAATCTATCTGACCTACGAACGTAGGTCTAAATTCTTCACTTGACCTTATTTCAAGGCGGACACTAGGGCGAAATTTTATAGAAGAGAAAGTGACAAGAGCTCTAATGAAGAATAAACTAGACCGCACCTCTTACTTATGTCTTACTGCACATATTTGGTTAACTCGTCACCGTAGTTTTGGGGGCAATTTCAGTTCATTGAAAATGTTAAGATTTTGATTTTTATGAAATATAAAATTGGATTTTTTTTTACAGTTACAGTGTTATCAGCTCTTGGCTGAAAGCAGACCTATTTGTTGGTTTAATTTATCTCAATTATATTAATATGTATAATTTATGGAAACATTTAAGAGACAAGCATTGGACTGTTATTTAATTTTTTCAGCTCGAGGAAGCTGTTCTTGTCCGTCACAGTGGAGTATTGACATGCTGTTGCTTCATAGAAGAACATAACTACATCGAGATTGCTGAACATATGGATAATATCATAAATGAACACGATATCTTCCAGCAGAAAACCTCGAGCACCCTCACTGATAACAGCTCTAATTTTGCTAAAGCGTTTAAGGAATTTTCAGTCACTGCTGCAAATGTGTCCACAGATTCAAAGATGGCACCCAGGTAGGTGAAGAAGATCAGGGTAAGCACGAGCTGGATGATAGTTTCTTAATGAGAAGTGCCTTATATCAGGAGGAAGACCTTTCGTCTGACCCATGCAGCTTCAGCTTACCTAAGAATGTGCGCTGTGCTTCACACACAGTCAGTCTCGTCTCCACAACTCATGCAAAACAGGCAATAAAAATATTTTTTTTTGCAAATATCATTCATGCTGAGATGGGGAAATGCTCAGCATTCTGGAACAAAAGCGGTTGTACAAAATCAGTGAGATTACCAAAACTGTTATTAACTCCTCATTAAAGGTACCTTGTATTACAAGGTGAAACTCTCTGTTTGATGCATTATCATTACTTTTAAAACACAACGACAAATTACATCAACTCATGACGTGCCTTGAACTTCCAGTGTTCAGGAGTCACGAGATTGAATTTCTTGGGGAGTATGTCTCACTTTTGGCTCCTATTGCAGTGGCAATTGATTGCCTACAGGGAGAACAAAACTGTTTTTATGGAGAATTGCTCACTACCTTGCTCACTGTGGAGAAAAAGCTGAAGAGCCTTCAGTCACGTTCTCTGAAATTTTGCCAACGTCTTCTAAGTTCAGTCACTTAGGGTTGTGGAAAGCGCTACCAATCTTATTTGACCTTGGCAAATGAAGCCAGCGTTACAGATGCCATTATTTCATTAACAAGCCATTTATTCTTTAAACTCCGCTGGTTAGATATCAGTATTTCATGGGACAGCTCAAGCCACCAAGACTGATGAAAATATTATGATTCAAGTGATTGAAAACTTAGCAGAGGGACCTGAAGCTGAATCATTCAGTGTTGTCTCGGACAGTGACCATTATTTTAGATTTACGAAACCCACTCAAACACGATCAACTGCAGATTTAGAATTGTTCAGTTACCTTCAGGATTCAAATAAAATACTTTGTGGGGAAATCAATATCGCGAGGATAAAACAGACGACAGTTCGGTTACACAGCGTCAAGAGCTACGTGGCATGTGGGCCGATACTTCCCCCCTCCCTCCCCTTTTGCCTCGCTGGCACAACATTCCTCGATATTCCTCGCAAGGAAACTCAGAATCGGCAGATTTCGTAGCCAGTTAGTATAAACAAAGGAGGGTGGTAGAGCTTTTCGAATAAAAATCTATGAACAGGCCCACTGCCCCCTCCTATTATTTAGGTTTAGTTTCGACAAATAGAAGAAATTTCAATCTCTCAGGAGAAAACCAGAAGAGACCATTAGGGCTAAGGGAGACCACTCTGAAAAGTGATGCCCCTAGGAGAGAGGGTTAAACATGGGCACTCATCCCCTCTCCCTTCCCCCAGGGGAGAAGTAAGGTATATATACGTCGATCTGGAGAAAAGAAGATAATCAAGTTAGCGATCGAAAGAAGACGAAGACTGGTGTCAGTCTGGGCTTTAAAGTAGAAACGAGCGGGAATAAGCAGAAGAAGTTTTCATCCCAAGGCTGTTCCTTTTGGTCACATAGAAGAGTAGACCATCAGTATAGAGAATCACTATCATACCCCTCTCGTCAGAGCAACCCGCTAACTCAGTTTTCAAATAAAACCAGAGATACCCCTCACCATTGAGGAATACCCAAAGTGAAGTCCCACTCGCAAAAGGATTCGCCTCTTGGTCAACGCTCATCATCGAGACGCCTCATAAGTATAACCTAAGGATTGGAATAATCATATATCCACTGCCCCTCGCTTTTATCGTCCCGTCAAGAAGCATCGACTCGCCTCTTCTTACTCATCTTGAAGTCAACTGTTTTGTCCAGTCTGCCTCTCGTCTGGCGACACACTCGCCTCCCCTCCTCACGAGATTCTCGGTCAAGGTAATTACTCGCCTGGCGTCACTTACTTTTAAAGGTAAAAGGATTCCCATTTATGTTATTTAATTAACATTCAGTACTAAAGTGAATTTGTGCGTCAACCATAGCGTAGTATTTATTGGTAGTAGTAATTTTTATTTAGACCCTCTTATTATATCCTGAGTAGATTTAAAGATTTTAATATTTATTTTTTTTAGGGAATTAAATGTATATTTTTTCTCTGGTGGTTTAATTAAATCCTCGAAACGCTGCAAATCGCAATAGATATATACATTTACGAATCCTCCCAGGTTAAAGAATCAAATTAAATAATAAATAGAAGTAGAGCACTCTTAGAGGAAAAGAGAACGGCGTTATTTCTGTACGAAACAAACTTAGGTACATACTCGGCCGTATACCACGAGACACTTCAAAGTCTAGGTAGATATACAAACATAAAAGGTTATTTATTAAATACAACACCACCCTACCGTCGTCAGCTCCTGTAGAACGGCTCTTCTCTTTAGGAAGATTGACCTTGTCCTTATCTCTAAAACGGAGTTTGTTGTACAGGAGCAGCAGCTCCTCCGAACTTTGACGACATTGAAGTCAATCATGGGGCGTGAGGTTTCGTGAGGTTTCTATGGACCTAACGGGCAGAGACCTTGGTCATGTCCAAATTGTCGTGAATGATGTTGATGACACTTCCATGTGATATTCAAAATTCTCGCTTGATTTCTTCGACCTTCACCCGTCGATTTTTGAGGATCATCCTCTTCACACGGGCCACAGTGTCCTCGTTTGTCATGTCTGACGGGCATCCTGGACGGGGGTCATCTTCAAGGGACTCACGATCTTTGCGGAACTCCCTATTCCAGCGAACAATGGTTGCATAGGAAGGGGCGGTGTCGGTGTACACTGCAACCATGCCTTCATGGATCTCTTTTGCAGTCTTACCTTCCTTGGTCAAAATTTTGATCACTGCGCGGTGCTCAACCTTCTCCATTGTTGAAAAATTTGTGACTGACGATCTGCGATCAGCTACTGCTTCTTAAATAGACGAGGCAGGAGGGTGTGGCTCCAGGTCCTGACTTGTCATAACTTGTCCTAATACCCCCACAAACAGCCATCTCCCTTCCTCTGTTTTTCCCTACCGATTCTCAAAACTTCTTGACCGCCCCTCGTAGCTACGATGGTTCTTTCTCCGGAAGTCACCTATAAAGTTTTACTCAAATCTTAACCTCGGTGGCTTAAGGGGTTCCTTAGTCTGATTTCATTTACTGTAATACTAATACTCCCTTTCTTACCTCTGTGGGTTACCCCGTAATCATAGCTCTTTGTTATTAATTTTAAAATAAAAGGTTAGAGATCGCTATCCATGCTTTCGTCCCCTCTTTGGCTACATTCAGCCCCATCTCGCTTGATCCAGTGCTCTCCCTCTTCAATTCATTTAACTTGTTCATAATTTACAGCGTGTGTTCTCCGCTGAGGCCGTTTCTCTCGAGGAACCTCTTTTATCTTGTAACTACCTTGGCTATCCATCAGTTCCCACATCGTCTTCAAAGTCCTTTGTCAATATTAGATATGAAATGCAACGGCAGTCCTTTTCCTCTCTTTCTCTTTAGACCTCCCACGCTCCGAGTGTTTGTTGGTCGTAGTCGTTTATGCCGCACGAATGGTCGTGCTTTCTCGATTTTTGCTCCTAGAATGTATAATGCCCTACCTGCTTTTTAACGCTGTTGCTTTTCGGTGCCTTCAAGCGTGCTATGAAGATCAATCTCTTCCCTCATACATTTTTTAGTTGCCAGCAAGTTACTCTGTGAATGCCGAAACCCAAATGCTTATGTGTAATAGTGGTTTTAATGATATAATCTTTTCAGAAACCAAAGTCCATTTGCGTTGGATCTTACTGAAGAATTCCCCGCCTTCTCAAATGGCCAAGAGGTGTTTCTCATCATTCCTGGATATACCGAATCCTCCACCAGACATTGGGTTTGGGTCATGACCAAAGGTAAAATTTGGGTCATTCAGAGTACCTATTAACTTACTAATGAAGCTAAAAAGTAAAGGCGTGTAAATCAACCAGGTCATGTTTGCTCAGTCTAGAACAAAAAGGAATAAGAGAACGTCAAAAAGAGTCGTGAAAAGAATATAGGTTGCTGCTGGCACCTTCCGGGAGATTGGAAGACCCGTTCGAATTCGCCAGTGTGGCGTCGGTAGAAAAAAAGAGCAAAGGTATTCAAGATAGCGAATTAGTGCTTTTGCCAGGAAAGCCGGTTCAAAAGCCTAATCTGCTAGTAAACGATTTCCGTCATAGTTGTCACATTTGATGGATAACCCCCAAGACAAGTCTACCAAACAACGGAAATTTCCTTGGATATAGGTTCCATTTGGGTTGGCTTTACTTTTATGTGCAAGGAAGGTAATGGGTCATCATGTTGTCTCCTGGTATCAAGCCCCACAGCTGTGTGCCTTCGTGTTCATAATTCATGTATGCATATATGGGGGGAAGGGTATCTTCCCAACTCTCTTTAGTTATTCCACCTTACCAAATTGAGGAGGGAGCTGCCCTCGTTGGTTTTAGCTTTAAGTTAAAAAATATATGTCACGGTTGGTAATTTCTGCCTAATTAGCGTTTCACCTCATGCCTCCATTATTCAGCGTTCTGCTTTCTCTTTCAAGTCCTACCAGACTCAAATACAGCTCGCTCACTCTCTGTTTCTTCCTTTCTTTTTTTCTGTACCTCTCTCTCTCTTTTAAATATATATATATATATATATATATATATATATATATATATATATATATATATATATATAACACTCTCTTTCTCTCTATCACTAACCCCCTATCTTTCTCTCGCTATCTTTCTTTCCCTTTATTTTTCTCTTTTATTTCTCTCTCGAAGGCACCCGGGACAGACTTTGTATACCCTACGCACCCAAAGCAATTAATAATGAACTGGTAAAGCTTCTGAGTATAATCTTTAATTGTTCTATATGGGACGGAATAGTCCTAATAGAGTTCAAGAGAGCTAATATCACGCCAATCTTTAAAAATGGAAAGAAATCCAATCCCAGCAACTTTCGTCTTATTAGCCTAACGTCGTAGTTAGTAAAGTCTTAGAATCGATAATCAGACACGATACTATCTAACCTCGAGGCTAATAACTCAATCTCGAAAAATCTGTACAGTTTTAGAACCGGAAGATCCTGTCTAACGAATCTCTTAGAATATAATATTTCACCAAATGATTTCCATCTACGATAATAAAAGATCAGTAGACATAATTTACCTTGATTTTGAAAAAGTGTTTGATGCTATATTGCATGAAAGGGTATTAATTAAACCTAATGCACACGGAATAGGGAGAAAATTTCATAAATAAATAAAACACTGGCCGCTGATCGCTCACAGCGCGCACTCATAAATGGGATAAACTCGGACTGAACACCAGTAACACGCGAGTATACTCAGGGGTTAGTTATTGACTTATTATTGTTCATAATATATATAAACGACCTCGATGACGGGTTAATTAGTAAGATTTCTAAATTCGTGGACGACACCAATATATGAAATAGTACTGCAGCGAGACATAATCAAAATTGTCGAGTAGGAGAATACATTTCAAATGAAGTTTAATATACGAAAATGCAAAGTCATGCACTTAGGATAGCGAAATCTGAAATCAATTACCCTAGGAAATGGACATAGTAAAAGACTTTGAGGTCGAAATTTCCGTCAATTTCAAAGTAGGCAAGCAATCCGTGCAAACCAGTAAAAAAAGCGAATTGAATGCTTTAATACATCGCACGGAATTTCTCTTATAAGTCTAGAGACATAATTTTACCCCTTTATCTGGAGTACGCTGTGCAATTCTAGTCTCATAACCTTATCAAATGAAAATGGAAATATGGAAAAGTTAGAAAGAGTGCAACGTAGTGCCACCAAATCGATACCTGAACTTAGGAATAAAACCTATGAAGAAAGACTCAGTTGACTAAAGCTATCAGAGGGAAGAATTCAAGTTACCCCCCCCCCCTCATTTTTATCCTAGTTCCACCCCTGGTTCAATTTACCTTTTCAAGCTCTTAGTCATTTTGGGGGTTTAAAATCTAAACTTCATAAACATCAGTATTTCTAATTGTTCTTACAACAATTTGCGTTTACTAAACTTTCACTGCATTAGCTGTTTTATTTTCTCTGTATTTATGGCAACTGTAAGAGAGTCAAGTTAGTCCAATTCTACAAACACTTTGTCTTTAGACACTATTTAGGGTTACAAATACGAGTATTATCCCATTTACTAATAGCTGATATTGAAGTGTACTTCTGATGTCATGGGGGGATATTTGCGTTTCTTTCACCTTGATGTGAGTTCCTTCCGGAACACTAGTCTATCCTTTGTTCTTCTTGCATCAGGAATGCTAGAAAAATATTCTGTTTTGCCTCTTGCTGTTGGTTTATCTAATCAATAGGATGAAACTATGTATGATGTCAGAGAGAGAGAGACGTGTAGGGCAGCAAGAAGCCGCGATCGTCTTCTTTTGAGGTCACTTCCGTCCGATAACACGGCCTATAGCGAGCCTAACCGTAACAACGAGAGATTCCGCGACATGGCGTGAGGCTTTAAATTCACTTCCGGCGCTCCTCTATATAGATTAAGCAAAATCCGCCTTCCGATGCCTTTGTAACTTTCACTTCAGGGGCTCTGTATATATAGTAAAGCACTGGCCTGTGTAAATTAGTATTCTGATAAGAGCAGACGTCGCATAAGGTAAGGCCTCCAGGCTCTGATTGCTGGCCGAGCGTAGGCGAGAATTAAGTTGGGATAATTGTTAAATATTAACTAAAACATTTATTGCCCTCTGATAAATTATGTACTTAAACTAGACCAGCCATAATTTTCGTAATATGGCCCAGTGCACAGATCGCTTAAATTATCTTTACGAGTGTCTCTTTTTTCGCTCTTTAAAGCTTCTCTCTCTCAGCCTCCCATACCCTAAGAGTCCGAAGAAAAGAAAAAAGATACAAAAGAGAAAAGATCTCTTGAGTTCAGCTTACTCCCCGGCAAATACTCTCTCGATCCCTACTTTCGAGGCTGACTGTGGTTACTGGAATACAAGTTGTATTTTCCGTCATAACTTCGAACAGGCCGAGTACGAATCGGCTTTAAGTGCAAACCTAACCCGTACTGTTGGAAAGTACTGTGGCTCAGTGCCCCCCCCCCCCCAGCTGCTCCTAACGAGCAGCCGAATCTTTGGCTGGCAGATCAACCCGGAATTGTTGTCGGTCGTGTGCGGCCGAGTGTGTATACCTTGAGTTATCTTACATGCTAATTATTTTATTTTTTATTTATCTTTCATGTCCAATATTTTATTTGTGTTTGTACAGTAGTGAAGTTGATTTTGTTTCGCCCAGTTTTATATACAAAACCTTCTAGATAGTTGAATAAATTCTGCCAAGCATAATTAGTCACAATGAGAGATTTATTGAAACCGAAAGTTCATTTGCATTATTCGAGGCAAGGCCCAACTGCAGAGTTGCCCTGCATGATATCAGCCAACCGTCCTGAGACACGGAAAGCAAACAGAGGTGAGAATACCTAACCTGACTAAGCCATATGAAGACTCCTTTCGAATCTTCCATTTACGGCTTTCATGGTTTCCTAACCTTCTTCTTATATTTGATCATTTCCCACTACTTCTTTGCCTTCCTATTTGTGTTGTTATTGGACTTATCTTATGTTTACCCACAGACTGACAATTGTCATTCCTCCTGGAAAAAAGAGACATGGAGGCGGTGATGTCAACTCCCTCCCATTCCATTTACTCTCTGTTTACCATATAACCGCCTCACCCACCACTCATGTTTTTGCATGGTCCTTCAGTCAGGTCACATATGACATTCACCTTCTGCTGGGTTCTCTCTCACACTTGGTTGCTTGGCATCGCACTGAGGTGGCTAATCATATATCTAGAGGGACAGTTTCTATCTCGGCGCGCTGGTCCCTCTTTCAATTGCCCACCTACTCTCTGACCGGCCCAAAAAAGTGGGCCAAATTTGTATTCTTCGTTGCTGTACGCTGTAGAAATTTACTCCTCACGATTTTAAATGTGCCCTTCTATTTCCGATATTGAGGTTGGATAATGGACCTCTTTTCCATCGTCATTTTTTGTCTTTTGTTTTCAGTCCCTTTATTTATTACCTTCACCCTTCCATTCTTCTCTGATTCTTTTTTACGCCTGGCTTCATCTGACTTCTAATGAAAAGGAGAATTAAGCCCCTTAAAATGGGTACCAATCACTTAATCTAGGAGTGGTTTTATAGCTAGGCGACACCTTAAATCTAATAGATTCTAAACCAAAATGTTTTACATTTATTAACTCTTCTCAGCCTGCTTTTTAATTGGATTTTGTCTGTCCCAGCTTTACTGAAGGCTAGGCCTTCATCGCTCGTAGTTGCTGTGGACCACTGGAACTATTTAACATTGTCTAGACCATTCATGGCAATGAACGTTGGTAAGATCGGAAAGATAGTTGCAGACTTTCTCAGTGGTCTAGAAAACAAAGCAGGACTAAGGTAAGGCGATGATTAAATTTAAGCTAAGTTTCAACTTTAGTTCAGCCGGAGAGAACATTTACAGGGACTCTCCACCATCTTACTTTAGTCCCTATCAGAAGCGTGGTGCAATCAGTGTGAAAATTGAGCCGATTTAGTATTAAATTGTGGACTAGACGACTCACTGATATATAAAAAGGGGAAATAAAGAATTATATCATCTCCCGAAGGTTTGTGAAAAATAGGATGTAAAGGAAGTGATGAAATTGTGAGTTTGACATTGTATGGAAAGGATATAGAGTGTATTCAGGTGTAGTAGATCATTAGTATTCGAAATTCTACTTGATCCATTTCACAACGAAAGCATATCCATTTCAGACTGGATGAGTTTTCCAAATTTAGGTTAATATCTTAAGATTAGTAAGAATTTGTTCAATTTTGGCTCCCTTTCGATATTAGTAGGAATATAATGGAAGTTTAAAGACAGCATATTTCTTTCATGCATTGACACTCTCCCTAACTCACCATTTTCCTCCGAATTTATTTTTCCTCAGTTGTCCCAGTTTTAAGGAAGGGTATTGGATCGAGTACTTTCGATATATTTTAACATCACCTTACCTTAACACTTCCCTTATTAACCCCTTATCACAAACTGTCTGCCATAGATACCATCGATGGTGTTCGCTTTTATTTTCAGCTAAATTGGCTACAAATTAATCAAAACACCGACTCCTAGTAGATCAACACTAAGCTACATTGGGTATGGTGAATTAACGGATGGGCTGTCCCAATTCAGTATGAATTTACTGCTGCTGAAATATCCTTCATGACCCGTGGTTCGGACCCCACATTTAAATGTGCGTCCCCGCTGAAATATTCCTGATAGTTTGCGTATCGAGAGTGAAACCCCGGCCCCTGAAAGGGTGTTTCGGATGAATGGATTTCGGCTGTGTTGTTTACACTCTCACTTGTCTTCGATGCAGATTATCCGCGGTCCACGTGATTGGATTCAGCCTCGGGGGATGGGTGGCGGCAAGGATCTCTAACTCCCTCCCAGAAGGAAAGAAGATCCGCAGAATTACAGGTAATTATTATTTTATTATGTGTAGTAGTACAATAGTAAAGATAGTTTAGCAATAGTAGTAGTACCATTAACAATAGTATAAAAAGCAATAGTCGTAATAATAATAGCTTTAATGATAATAATAATGATGATAGTAATAGTAGCAGCAGCAGTGGTAATTGTAACTATTTTAAGGAGAACGCCATCGGGGGCACCTCACCCCAAATGTTTGCAAGGAGTGATTCATACACAAAATGGTGAATCGGTGGAAGGTTTATAGCCAGAGTAGTCTAGAGAGGAGACTACTCGAGGCACTCGGGATCAAGAGGTTACGGAAGTTTTCCCACTTTGGTACCACCTAACCACTCGTAGACGCCTTCAAGGACGCCATTTTGCTATTTGTAGAATGGAGCTGAGAGCAAGAGGGAGGGGGGGGGGGGCTGATAAAATCAGTAACAGTTTTGGCCACATTTTAATACCCTTTCATAGAGAGGTGGTTCAGGAGAATTGCGGGTCCTTTTGGTTCCTACTTAGTACTCTGAATGACATCTTCATTTCATACATTGTCACTCTCCCTAACATCATCATCTTCCTGTCAAGTTCCTTTCCTTAACATTCTAGCAAGATTCCCCCGTTGGTTTTCCTGTTTTGTTAATGAAAAGAAATCACCTTCCATTTTTACCAATCCTCAGAACGGATTTTGAAACCCATTTGGAAAAAGACCCGTTCTAATCTCCATTGAGAACCCCTTTGATGGTCGTATAAGACCCCAATTAGAATCTTTGCATGACCCATCGCGGGACATCGACCCCTCCTTCCCCCGCCTCCTTTCTCTGGCAAACTTATTCAAACCCTCTTTTGTACAAATTCTTACCCCATTCTAAACTCCATTCAAGCCTTTTCAAGGTTCTATTATTCACGGTTCATGGTGGTTTCTTTCCCTCTCCTCAGCCATTGACCCTTCGTTTCCATGGAAACAGACAGGGGACAAGGATGAATATCTTGATTCGAGCGACGCGGAGATGGTCGTCGTGATTCGGACATCCAGGGTCAGCGTGAAGGTTCCTCCTGTGGATTTTGACTTCTCCGTGAATGGGGGCCAGGTGCAGCCCCATTGTGACATCTGGTGGTACCCAGATTTCGGTATGATTCGGTGTTTTCTGTACCAGAGTGTCTTCCCTGGCAAGGTGCGAAGGCGGCGTGATAGGAAAACACAAAACGCGACTCTCGCCCGAGCATCGAATGTTTCGGCAGAACTTAGCAAAAATCAAAAGGATTTCTGTATGCGATGAAAACACCTCTTCCATGTGTAGGTAGAGAAGTTAATTCATACAAGTTCTGGTTCGTTGCTGGCTTGAGTTTTGATTTGACTCGAATTTTCAGCTAATCCCACTTAAACGGACTCAAAAATGAGTGCAGATGAAGGGTAAACTCAAATAACTGAGTAGAGTGGGTAAGCATGTAGGTGGTAGGTATGTAGTTAATTATTCAAACAAACACACACACACATATATATGATACTTGAACTGACATGTCTAGAGAGTGGGTGCTGGATTGATGAGAGGTTTAACTTGCCCAATTCCAAACTTGTTCACTCCCACATCCAAAATGCTCATCAGAACCGAAATATTTGCTTTTCAAGTGAGACCAGCGGATCATTCATGACACCGAGATGGGCCGTTTCGCCTTACTCTGAAGAGAAGCGGTGAGAGGGGAAAAAAGTGCCAATCCTATCAATTCTAAATTCATGGATCTTAAACGAGATAAACCTTTATTATCTCCTAAGATATAATAATAATAATAATGATGAGGACAACCTGGTCACGAGTCTGAGGACGAGTGTTTGGCGAGTAGTGGCCACAATATGGTTACGTTTGCCCTAAAGATTGCATCAACATCTTTCCCACAAGGTGGGGCTGGCTCTACAGGCATTAGTGAAGGGGTTCGCAATAGCCTCGCCAATTACCGCAATTGCGGATTACATTCGCAGAATCAAAACTTTAGGGCGCCCGGGTTCCAAGGGACATCGGCCGCTATTATACACGCCGGAAGAGGATATGGAGATTCATCCTACTTCGCATACAAACATGATGATGATGCGAGAACTACATCAGTCACAAAACATATCTTGCGCAGAAACGATTAAGGGGGTGTGGCGGTGGGGCGAAAGGAAGGAAACCGATCGAAAGAATATGATAAACACTACCACAAACACTACCACAAACACCCCCTCACTAGGCTTCGTCTCCAACCGCCCTTTGTTGAAGAGAAATTTATTTTTAAACTAAACGATTCAACACAATTTCCAGTCGGAAATTTGCCTTAAAATGAAAAATTCAAAACAATTTCCTGTGGAAAATTTGCTTATTAATCAAACAATTTGTCGAAATGAAATTTGTTTATAAACTAAACAATTTCCAGCAGTGAAATTTGTTCATAACTCAACAATTTCTTGCATAAAATTTGTTTATTAATCAAACAACTTGAAACAATTTGTTGAAGGGACATTTCTCTATAAACAACAATTTCATACAATTTCCAGTGGTAACTTTGTTTACAAAACAAAACAATTCTATAAAATTTATCTCGGATAATTTGTGCGTAAACCGAAGTTTCCACTTTGTAACCTCAGTTCAACAGATCTGCAGTCACTATGAAGCCCCGCATTTGTTCGTGTCGCGGCTGCTCGAAGACAAGAACTCTTTCAGCGCTTGCCTCTGCGCGACGAGGGAATCGCTTCTCCAAGAACTCTGTTCATGCGATGTCCGAAACTCATTTGGACTCAATACAATAGAGAGGTGGGTTCTGACGAGTGAGTTTAGTGCCCCGTATGAGCATCGCTCGATTTTAATTAAAGGAACTAAGGTACGGCAAAAATGGAGGAGCAAATCAGACATATGAAGGGGAAGATGCAAAGAAAGACATATAGGGTAAAAGTTAAGGCGAAAAACAAATACTGTAATAGAAAACCTAAATGTATTTATTGTTGGTGCAGGTGATGGGGTTGTTGTTGCTGAGGTTGTTCTTGCAACAATTAGCTTAGGGTTATGCCCCCAAAACAGCAGTCTTGATGAACTTTGCTGACCGAAATGATTTCTCCCAGGGAGCCAGCAACCCCTATATCTCTAGCTTTTGTTTAGCATGTGCAAGTGTAAGGCGTTTTATGAAGACGAGTTGAAGTATGGCTGGCTGCTGGTGGCACAATGTGCAGTTTTTTATCAAGCCGAGGAGTTGTCTGTTAGAGTTGGGCTTAGGGTGGAGACAGAATATTTCCTCCGGGTCGATGGCTGGTTGAGTGGTGTTTGAGTGGCGATGAAATGTGTATTGTGCATTTTTTTTATATGATGGTAGCCTGGTTCTATGTGGTATAGTTTCTTGATGTATATCTGTTTATTGGGTAGGAGAGTATGGGTCTTGTATAAATATACTGGAAGGAGAAATCAGGTTTTGTGCTCTGTCGGTGTTGTTTTTTAGTGCTAACTTCGTTTTCGATTGCTGATTGTTTATTGTGGTGTTGCGAACGGATCCTGTAGCGAGTTTTACTGTATTTATCTGTATTGATGGAAGATGGGGTGTCGAGATCATACTGGTATAGACAAGTGTGTGGCTGAATTAGTGGTTGTAGGTGTGAGTAATGGATTAGTTGGATTTTCTAAATGTGGTGCTTGTGAGTTCCCGTAGTGTTTTTTTTTTCTTTTCTTTATTTGTTGTGTATTTTATTTGTTGCCCCAATCTTTTTTCATTATCTAGGTTGCACCGAATAACTTTGGGTTAAGGGGTGGAGCGTTTTGATATTGCGGTGGTTATGGTTTATTTGCTTGAAGAAAGATGTGAAGTGAAAGAAAATTGTGAGTGGGAGTCTTCATCAGAGACTTTTGGTAAGCAAGGCACTTGAGAGGACGGGTAGGAGTGTGGATCCAGGCGGAATTCCGTTGATGTATGTTCGTGTTGTTTTCCTGTCAAGTATTATTTGTGTATGCCACCTGTCAGATTGCAAGTTTCTAGTGTAGTTTTGATTATTGTATTAATGAGTATGCGCCTAAATACAATGTCGAAAGCTTCATTCCCATTGTTGACACAACAGCCACGTATGCTATGTACCTACACTTGAATTAGTTGGTGTTCTCTGTGACTACGGCACTTGTTGAGTGCAATGTACGGAATTTATGTTGGAGAGCATTTAATGGGATGTGTGCTCTCATATCGTTGACTACTAGGCACTTCATGATTTTGTAAGTTTCCAAAGTATAGAATAAATTCGTAAAAGATAGAATATTTGAAGATTCGTGTTAGGGCAATGATGAATCTGAGACCAATATTTCAAGTGTGTTTGATATGATGTTTGGGTAAAGGGCGGGGAGAGATTTTACCTGTTCTGCAGTGTTGGTTATCATATCTGTGATAAATTGGGCGAGGATATTGTGGCCTGTTGTGAGCGACTAAAAGGGTTCGTTTATACTTCTGTTTGTAATTGAATTTGCCCCGTTTAGTGGAATTGAGCTTGTTCATCTATGTTTGATCTGGCTAGTTTTCTGATTGTTTTAATGTTTCTTGATGTGTGTTTTCCTTTTGGCTTCTTGTACCCAGAAACGTTATCTAGGGTCACCGGATAAAATCATGATTCAGGCACATTATCTTAGATTGTGGTTATCTTGGCTCGGTAGTTGTTTCGTAGAGTTTTAATGTTTTGATTAATCATTTGCTCTATGGGACAAAACTTAGGTTGTGCTTCACGTCTTCACTCGAGGTGTATTTTTATCTGCTATTGCATGCTAGCGAAGGGCGAATAAATGGTCGTATTCAATTTAACTAAATGACTGAGACGTCTTATAGTTTTTGTTTTTTTCTATGCAGTTGTTAAGCAGCTTCAATTTAGCTGGGTTGTACTCTGTAATTATTTTGATTTAGAAGAGGTATGGGTCACTAAATAACGATTTGTATAATAATTTGTAGAGATAGTCGATTTGCAGTGAAGGGTATGGTTTCCGGGTTGTTGTAGCTACTATTTTTGTGAACTGAGGGTGATGTCTGTGGAGGTGTCATGGATGTGGGTATTAATGAATTTGCAAGTAGAGGTGGAAGTAGATAGTTAAATTTTCCTGTAATGTAGTGAATCGTTGTGTCAGTTTCTTAAGACTCGAGGCTGTGAAGAATTGAAATCTAAAAGGTATTGTTTTTATTGTGTTGAGAGGTGGTCATGTGCTGGCTCATAATTTGGTGAAACAGAGCATAGAGGTGTTATGAATTGTTAGTAAAGACGTACTTCACTTTGTTGATAGATGTACAGGGGATCTGAGTTTCAACTGGAATGTGGGTAGAGAGGGGAGGATAGTGACAGGGGAGGAGTTGTGAAGGGAATATAAATTCTTATGGACGTGATTGCAGCTCCACTTACATTGATAGTGTTTCTGGTATTATTTTAATGGGTGATTGGGTCGTGAGGCTTGTTACGAATTAAAAATACGGTATCGTCCAAAACTAGAGAACTTAATAGCAAATTCTACATTTTCTTGAAAATATTCGTTTAACTTCCATAATAAATGCAGAGAATATTCGTTGAAATTTACCTCTGGTATTTTCTAAGTTTAATTTCATTTAACGGCTAAAAAAATATGATGAGAAAAGTACTGTGTATTGGAAAAAGGTTCGTCTAAAACCTGAAAACGATAAGTATAAATTCAGCCATAACCAGAAAACAACATACGAGGTGCTGCAGCCCATTAATAATGTCCGATTTTCGGATAAGAGAAAAAGGTAGCCGAGCTTGATGTTTTATTTTAATTTATTCATTAATTTAATCAAATCATTATCAATGATCTCCTTCCAACGATTCAAAGGTTTCTCAAAATCATTTGTAGACAACCTTTTAGGTTAGAAAGAAAAAATGTAGAGAGGGTTTTCCACGTCTTCATGTGTTGTAAAGTTTAGTCCCTCAAGATGGTACTGTAAACTCCGGTATATGAGGTAATTAGATGGAGCAAGGTCTTACAGAAATGTGATCTTGCTGAATCAGGCCATACATTATGAAGATAGAACAGGACGCGTTTGCCACTGAACAGACAAGGATTATATTTTTTCGAAACAGCGTTCAAATGGACTAACAGCCGGTAGCAATTTATAGCGTACCAACAGAATGATACCAAACATCAAAACTTTACTTGAATGGAGGTCTCTTCTGGATTGTGGTGTAACAATTTCGCTGCCACTAAATGCTTGTGCGCGTCCCTTTTCCATTCCTGCATGTAGAATATCCATTTTTCAACTCTTGTCATAATGGTTCTAGAAATGAATAGATGCGTTAAAGAAAATACAGAAAATTGCATATTCTAAGTTTAGACAGAATTCCATAGTGTTGAGGATGACCATGAACGGTTGAAAGATATTATTTCAGTTTGTTAGGCAATTCTTCAACCGTAAGAGCACAATTTTGATTGAGTCTAGATAAATCTATTAACGTCAGTTTTGGGACATATTTATAGGATGAACTGATAATTATCTCATTGATAACTGAACGAAATATCAATAAGAAGAATGTAGACCATTGTTTGGGCGTGATTTTTTCTATTCTTCTAAACTTTATTTGAGTTCCTCCAAATTCCTCGGTTTTCAGCCATAACCGGGTTTAAATCAAGGTTCTGCCCAGGTCAGTTCATCAGGTTTATTTTGTCAGCATCGAAGAACTGCCTCGCCGTTTTTCATGTGCGGTGCGGACCATTGTCAAGCATGAAAAGACGCTCACGTATCCCTGATGTTCGGGGAGAGGGGATCACAAGTTTTCAAAGCAGATTCCTGTATACCGCAGTGATTACTTTGCCGCGTAAACGGACGAGCGTATAGACTCCCATCATTTCAAAACATGTTCCACACCTTAACGCTGCCACCTCCAAATTTATAAGTTTTTATTGAATATAGATTTCAATCTTAACCTGTACGACGCCTTACATGCTGCTTCACAACCGATCCGAAAACTTTAACTAACTTTTTTTCGTTGCTGAAAATCACTTTCTCATCTTTCGCACTTTACAAACATATTCAACAAATGAGGCCACTCTAGTGGCTTTATTCATTTCACTTACGTGGTTTCTCGGCAGGGGAGCGTGAAATGAGTTCTACCTCTCTCATTAACGTGAGATATTGTCGAGAGACACAATGGGACTCATGTTCTCGGCAACTTGAAGTGAAATATCGGCTGATGTCTCAAATTTGTTCTTCATCTTGCGATCTTCACTGGCAGTGTTTTTTTCGAGTCCTATCAGTTTGTTTCTTCTAGTCGCAGGATCCAGTATCCTGATTTATCTTTATTATGCATACAATCATACTTTAAACAATTTCTAGGCCTCGAAATGTCAGCCAGTTTCATCCCTTCCTTCACTCTTCCACTCGACAGCCGGATTTGTTGACCTTAACTTGTCTCGCCATCTTCATAATTTATTTGTTTGGGTTTTTTTCTGTTTAATGTGCGTGAACCCGTAGGCTCATAGACATATCCTGATAAATGAGTAATACCATCAGCAGCAGTTTACATTACATCTGAGACAGTGTTGCCATACGTCTTTACGAATTTTTACGTGCAAACAGAAAGTTATATGTTTTGGATACCAGGTCCTATTTTCTTCAATTACATATTTCTTTCCTCATAACTTTTTACATCTATTGGTTTATTAAATTAAGCTTAAAACAGTATCTGTGGCAAATATCGAAGAATATTCCTGCAATTACCATGGGAATCTAAACGAATATTTTTAAGCAAATGAAGACTTTGGTATTTGGTCTTTAGTTTTGGAGAGAACTCCTTTAGCTCAATTTGCTTTGTATGTCATCTAGAATTAATTTTATTTTGTTTAGTGAGTGGCCCAAATTGTGAAGGGTGGTGTTGGGTTTTGATTATGTATGGTTGGTAATTTTTTGGTAGTTAGGTTGGTACCGCCATCCCTCTCTTAGCCAGAACGTGCCCTCAGACCGCATAATGAACCCAAAATAAAACTCGGAATGGCCATCGCTGGCGAGGCCTCGTTATGGAGGAAAGGTGCCGGGATATATTTGTGTTTAGGACAACAACCAACTATCAGGTAGGATCCTTCGTCACACCAGATGGAAGAGAAACCCACTCCACGTCAAGATTATGTGAATACAAATCCCCATCGGTAGGATTCCTCTGAACAAAGAAAGGAAAAATATGTGTTGTGCTGTGGAGGCGGGTGAGGATAGACATCGCTGTTGCGATTGGCTATGTGCGTAATGATTTGTGTAATATATACCTACCCCACATATACGCGTCAACTAATCGGTGGACCCTCTACGCGTGATGACATTTGTGTCCCCTCTTGTATGGGCTTGGATCCGGCACCTCGACGATAGAAAACCAACCATCAGAGCTCCATGGTTTAGGTTGCGTGATGAACAAATTTGTGGGTTTAGAAGGCTACCTATTTGTTTTCTAATTGGGCTTTGTTAGGTAGTGTAGGTTAGGTATACGACTAGCAAACATCGTAATGATGATGACCACAACACTCCTTCCGTAGGGTCTTTATCCTGGGCCAAGCAATTGTTTGAACTCCACCGACCAAATCGAGTTCCGCCACAGATCAACCACACCACGTATTGTAGGTTTTTCTTAGGGTACGAAAGAGCTGTTTATGCACTGAATATACGTTGAGGTGTGCCTAGTTCCTAGTGGCAGCGAATTCGGATGTTTGTTGTTTATACCGATATAATATTTTGGGGTGTATAGTTTTGAGTGATGACAACATCGTAGCTTTGCCAGGGTGACTCATTTGTGACTTGAGACGAGGTTTTTCGATTTGGTCGATATTTTGGGTGATGGCGCTTAAGAAAGGGTTGAAACTAGCGGTTCGGGGTTTTATTGTGTAGATTGTTTTATCTCTGCCTGAGGCCCAGTTTCCAGATGGTGGGAGGCCTAGCTGAGTGAGAACGCCGCTTCCGATTACAGTGAAGTTAAGCCACATCGAGTGTAGTAAGTAACCGCATGGAGTCTCGATTCGAGCAAGGTGTGGTTTCGGATCCCTCGTTAATCAGTATGTCATCTGTGAATAATAAAATGCATCTTAATTGAGTGCAGATCGGTGGTAAAATCCTTAACCATTTTACCCTTTAAAATTCAGCGTATGTTTAATAAAGAATAACACGGGTTGCGTGTGTAGTTCAATGGTGTCTCTTATTCGGTGTATAGTTCCATCGGTTTTTCTGGTTCCGTGGCGTGGAAATTTGGCGTCCCTCGGATAATGACCTATTGTTCTCCGCCTTTGTTTCATTGTAAATGGCTTTTTGTTGTGAGGGAGTACGACATTGGGTATCCTAAATACTGAAGCCAGGGTGAATTATGTACCTCCATGAACAAGTTCTCGCAAAGGACCAAGGCATTTGAATATGCGAACTTAATTCTCTTTTCTGGTGTTCGATTTTGAGGGGGCGCTCCAACTAGTATCCGGCTTAAATTACTCGTACAATATAACTTTCACAAGTTTTCATATCCCCCCAACTTCATTTTCTTATCTTCACTTCTTCTATCCAACTTTCTGTTGGAGAGGCCTTCGAAGAAGTGCGCTTCTTGTATTCCTTTTTATTCACCATTTTACTTTCAGTTTCAAAGGAAACTTTTATTTGGAAACTTCCGGGAGATCTGTTATGGAAGAAAATGAAGAGCACAAATGAGGACATCAAGACATAAAAATGACAAGCTTCTTCTTTAGTGAAGATATGCAGGAATTTTCATCGAAGATTTAAATTAGTTCTGCAACTCAACGATGTTTGTTAATCTTAGAAAGTTCTGGGTTTGAAGGGTTTTCACTTCCATTTATACTCTACTTCACAATTCTTGTACTTCCACAACAGGGGTTATCATTTCTCTCATGTAAAACACCGTTGTGAACAGTATTATTGTTATCATTATTATTATTATGAGTATTATAATACTAATTATTATTGTTACCATTATTATTTCCTAGCGTCACTTCCCTTACGTTTCAATTATATTTGCTCTCGCCCCCTGTCTTGTCACCACGTTTCTTTGTCGCGGATATTTTAGAGGCAGAATCCTAGAAACATTTGTTGTCTCGTAGGAAACGAAGCAACATCCCAATCCTTTGGATTTCTCTAGTAATCTGATTCTTCAATCCGGATCATCCCTTCGTATCTCATTCCATCCATTTCTTCACAATCTATTGATCAATTTCAATTTTCTCAAGTCCTTCACAACACCGTGGTCCTTCCACTGTATATACGTGTATATTGTATATGGTGTATACCTTATACAATAGTACAAGTAATGATTCTTTGAGAACGAATAGATATTAACTCCATGACCCAAAGGCGAATGAATTTTCATAATCGCTAAAACAGGGAGTCACCGCAAGAAAATGAACCAATGATTCCGAGATTATTTTCCCTCATTTATAAGTAATAAAGTGCCAGCAATTTTTTATTTTCCAGGGGTGATTATTGTACATAATAAGCAGTATTGATGTGAATTCCTTTTCTTCTCTCCAATATGTAGTATTTCTGCTCAAGTACTCTTTTGTGCTCTCAGTAGCACCCCACCCCCCCTTGGCAGATCCTCACATCGCTAATCTTTAACCCAGAACGGATATCTGAAGGACTGTGAGCTTTCCAGACCAAAGCCCAGCCGGTGGATCTGCCGCTATGCATATACCACGCATTTTCACTTCTGCCATCTTCACCTCTTTCTGTACAAATCTATCTGCACAAATTTTGATAGCAGAGATGCCCTTCATAGTTTTATCCACTTAGTTTTAAATAACAATAATCCCAATGTGGCCTTAGATCACCGGCTTCCAATTAACAAGCGTTATTGAGTCAATGCCCTCGTTAGATTTCCTTCTTTTTAATGTCCAAGTAGTCACCTCTTTTGCCTACTCGACCTACATGCGCTACACACTTTTCGCATCTTCACTTCACCTAATTTTACCGCATCTTTACCTTCACGACACCAATATTTGGAGCTACTGTCATTCTCAACCTGTTTTCGGGGCTGGCAAGAGCCAGCAGGTGTCCCAGCAGCCTCGCTGATTTCGCCATGGACTCTCATTTAAGCATATCTTACGACGCACCGCTGATACCACATAGATGGTACAGACACTAACACACGGAGAACTATGGTTTTAATAACAATTAGTATTCTATGAATTTATTATTTTAAAACCGGAATAGTGGTATATGCTGGGTTTTTTGCTGTTTACTTAAAACCAAAAACCGGTAACCAACGAGAGCATCTCTACCAGAAAGTTTGTAAGAGAGATTTGTAAAGAAATTGATGAAATGGAAGTGCAAATGTTATCCAAGAGATATAGCAGTAGGTATTGCGGGGATGTCTTAAACTGCTTTCAGTCGAACTCAGGTGTTTCAAGGTCAATTTTGCTGCCATGGAGATTTCTTTATCCCTTCTAGCAGACGTAGACACAAATCTTGGTAGAAAAATTCGTGGGAAAAGGGGGGTGAAGACCACATTCGATAATCAAACCAGCTAAACAGATTTGAAAGGTTCAAACATGATAAAAAACGAAGCCGATAAGGCATCTCCGCCCCTCCGCCTTGAAAAAAAAGGGTAGTTTGTAAGAAAGTGGTGAGGTTAGTAGAAGTAAAAATGTGTTGAAGGTGAATAACGAGTACCAGAGTTTTAGGGACGAGAGGTTACGCAAATATCATAAAGATAAACACGATCTTATTGTGTGTGCTTGTGTGTAGGATGGGTTGCCAAACTTCATAACAGTGCCAAGTTGAAATAGAGCTCTAGCAAGTACGAAGATCCCCCACCCACCCACCCCAAAATTGATAATTATTGATTGATCTGACACAGCGACCGTCATTGAACTGGCACCACGAGGCCCATTAAAGAGGGACCCCAAAGATAGGGGTCATTACTGACCTCGCATTATACTTTACACCCCTTGGTGCAAATTATTATACTGTGTTCACAATTGTGGAACGCGTGTGGCGGGTCTTCCACTTTAAGCTTCGAATGTATCCGCTCTTCCACAGGATGTGGATGGTGTATGTCAACTCCTCTAAATACTACCCCCTACCTTTTTTTACGTTTTATTTTAATAAACTTTGAGTTTGCCATCGACAAAAATCATAAAGGAAAAACGGCATAAAAATCTCTGGTTTGATATCCTATTTGAGCAGGTTTTATTAAACTTAAAATATTCATTCACCATGCAATGGCTTCGCCACTCCCCTCTACGGAGGGGAGCTTGCGCTTCGCTACTAAGATTAAAATCTAAAATCTAAAAAAAAGCAGCCATGGTTAGATTTTTTTAAATTTTCTGAACTTCGCCAATTATAATAATTTTAAAAAGGAACTCTAAACTAAATTTACCCCCTTTCAAAATATCACGTTGCAAAATAGTCATAGAAGAAGGTATATAAAAATACATTTTCTGAACTTCACCATTTGTAAGGCTTTGGGTTTTAAAAAATTCTCAAAATTTCGATACTTATATTTATTTCTGAACTTCACCAATTTTTTTTTTATATTATAAAAGAATTATTAGAAATAACTTTGATAAAAAGAACATAAATCATAATCAAACTAAAATAAAATTATTATTCAAATACCCATAAAAATCCCCTTCTTAAGTTATAGAGTTAGTGATGATGAAAAGGGAAATTAATTCCGGACAATTTAATAAATATGTTACCCATAATAAACGGAATTAAATAAATAAAAAAAACATCATCACCACCATCTCCCTAACAAGCACCGTGATCTAAAAAGATTAAAAAAATCCATTTTATAAATCTCCATTTCCCGCATTAACCCTCCTTCCCCTTCCCTGTCAACAAGGATCAGGTCCTTGTGATATCGAACTCGCCAGTAATTATCATTCTAATCATTATGCTGATTTCATTATCCGTTTGCTGGACCATGACCAAACTAATAGTGATTGAGAATTAGAAGACCCTCAAACATAATAAACCGAACCAATAAGGCCCCGTCCGAAAAACAAAAACAAAGGTGGATTGTATTTCAGGGCAACCATAAACTTTAAATTTGAAGGGGCGATTTCTGAGTCGCTATGTATTGGGTATGGCACTGGGTGAGAGGGGGGATAGAGGTGAGTACTAATCAGCAAGAAACTTTCCAAGGTCCCTGGAATCTCACACGGTCGCACTGGGGCCCAGTATCAATTTCAGTTTCTTGACATATTCCTTCAACCACATCCTGAAAGCCTGCAACACAAGCCACTGATTTATGCGCTGGACGGAAAATGACACCACCGCGTTCGGGTTGTGTTTATTAATTAATTAAGATGTATTTTTATTTATATCGTTATTATCATTATTATTAATACTATTATCATTATTAATATTGTTATTATATAATTAATATTTTTTTAGTATTATTATTTTCAATATCATTATTGTCGAGGTATGCCGGTGTAGATCCTTTCAGTGTAAGGGCACGTACATTTGCACGGGCAGAGAGCAGACACGAGGCTGTCTACGATGGGCTTTGGAGCAATTTTTGAAGAAGGGAGAGCAGACTCCTGGTCGAGTGCACGAGATTTTAAATACAAGAAAACATATATATATATATATATATATATATATATATATATATATATATATATATATATATATATATATACGAGGGGCGGTCAAGAAGTTTTGCGATTCGGATATAAGGAAACGAGATATGAGGAAAAGTGTTTTATTATTTTTCAATATAACTACCCTCGACTTCAAAGCACTTGCGCCACTTGCCCCTGAGGCTTCAAATTCCCGACAACCAGAATTCTCCCGACTGCTGTTCAATCCACTCCTGGACGGCGAGCTGGACATCTTCATCGTCACCAAACCGGCGTCCACGCAGTGCAGCCTTGAGCTGGCGGAATAAAAAGTAGTCGCTGGACTGTAGGAGGGGGGGGGGTGAGCTCCTCAAATCCGCACTCACGCAGGGCAGCTTGTGCAACTCTGGCCTTGTGGACTTTGACGACGTTGAAGTCGATCATGGGGCGTGAGGTTTCTAGGGAACCAACGGGCACAGACCTTGGTCATGGCCAAATTGTCGTGGATGATGTTGATAACACTTCCATGTGATATTCCAAGTTCTCGCTCGATTTCTTCGACCTTTACCCGTCGATTTTCGAGGATCATCCTCTCCACACATGCCACATTGTCCTCGTTGGTCACGTCTGACGGGGGTCATCTTCAAGGGACTCACGACCATGGCGGAACTCCCTATTCTAGCGAGCAATGGTTGCATAGGAAGGGGCGGTGTCGGTGTACACTGCAACCATGCCTTCATGGATCTCTTTTGCATTCTTGCCTTCCTTGGTCAAAAATTTGATCACTGCGCGGTGCTCAACCTTCTCCAATGTTGAAAAAAATGTGACTGACGATCTGCGATCAGCTACTGCTTCTCAAATAGACGAGGAAGGAGCGTGCAGCTTCAGGTCCATACTTGTCATAACTTGTCCTAACACCCCTACAAACAGCCATCCCCCTTCCTCTGTTTTGCCCTACCGATTCGCAAAACTTATTGACCACCCCTCGTATATACAGGCGAGTACGTCTAAAATTGTCCAGTTTTTTTTACTGGTTTGCCAAGTTGCGCTTCAAGTATATATATTTTAATGTAAATATTAATAAACGGGGGAGGGGCAATATATATAAAAAAAGGGAAAAAATTATACTTTATATGGATAGTTAGTTAAATCAGGACAATTTACAATTTGACAGTACTAAGCGGGGAACACTAAATTACCGTTAATCCGAATAATGGCGACTATTTAAGTTTGAGAGGGGAGTCAATAAAAAAGGGATACTTCGGAATCCAGGAAACTAATGAAGGAGAGTGTAAGCATTGGATTACAAAGCGAAATCACTTTACCTTGAAACTCAGAGATGTTCGAAGGGGCTAAGAGCAACGGCACGGGTCTTTGAGGAGACACTTGGGACGGTGTGGACGAAGAGATCTCGTAGGTGGGGTTGGGAGTACTCAATGCAGAAGGACGAGATTTTCTCTGCTCCAGAGAGATGTGATCTCACACACGAGAGACTGTTCTACGGCCCGACATGGAATCTCAGACACGGGACACGGGAGTCTTGAATGGGGTAGCGAGAGGAGAAGGGGGATGGCTGTTTGTAGAGGTGTTAGGACAAGTTCTCTGGGAAGAAGATGGCTCGATAATCTTTCCTCTGAACAGGAGCCAAAGCATCATGAAAGGCGATCTGCTGGTGAGATCTTAACAACGATTGCGAGACTTTGCAAGAAACAGACACACGGTCTGAACGGAGGGACTGGCAGGCTCTCAATCTCCTCGAAGAATGGCTGACACAGGGTTATATATCCCAATGGCTTGTCCGTTAGATAGCCCCCAGGGCATAGCCGTCCCAAGAGAATTCATGGCGCCAGTTTGTGCAAACTTAGTTCGAGATATAGGGTTGGATCGAACGGCGAAATTTGCCTCAGGATATAGGGTTTAATTTGTACGAGCGCGTTCGTGGGGGAAGGAAATGTCCACTAGGCATGGAGGCGAGGACTCTGCGTTATCACGAGGGTGGGGGGAAGAAGCGATGTGTGTCCCGCTTAAGTAGATACAAGCGGCTCAGCGCGAGACAGTTTCCTTCTCGTCGATTCTAAAAATCCACTTTAGGGAGCACGTGGGCTGGGGCTCAAAGGGGTCTGAAAAGGGGTCGTTCGAGGGGCCTCCTCTCGAACTGGTCCTTCGAGGGGATCCCTCTCACAAGTATTATTAGTTATTATTATTGCACTTATTATAATATAACAACACTTCATCCCAAAGTAATGGGGCCAGATATAATAGTAATTTGCCCCGGACAAGTTCGTACAATGAGCACAAGGACTGGAGGGGACAAACACCTGGTGCAGGCTATAAGTCTGCATTTTTTATTAAGATAAAAAACTAGGGCATTTGCCCAGAAAGTGAATGTGAGGGAAGGATTTTCAGAACCGGGATCGGCAAATTGGAGCAGTAGAGGCTGGTAAAGCACGCACCTCTCCCCCTGTAAGGGGCACAGTGATTACCTTCCTGGCCGCTGTGCTGACGAGACTCAGCGCCCCGTCTGGCCCCAGGGTAGCCTCTTCTCCTTCTTTCAAAGACCCTATGTTTCTTCCTTACGTCCTCACTTCCCATACAATCTCCCGTACAACGTTATCTGGTCGGCTCCTAGTTTCACAGGGTAGATGTTGACCTTCTTCTCAGCCAACTATCCCAGATCGAGGCTAAATGTGAAGGGGACAATGTTCCCTAACCCTCTGAGCTCCGGATTGGAATGGTAGTTTTTTAACAACCTGCATCATCCCCACACATACCTTCCTCACATCGCTTTTCCTTCTCACTACCCTATCTATTTTTTTACGTTGTGCCCAAGGTGGAGCCGCCATGCCAAGGGGCTTCCAGGTCACGAGACGGGAGGGGTGGCCTAAAATGGCGCCACCTGGCTCTGCCACCCCTATACGCACCATCGCAGATCGGGCCACTGCAAGGGGGGATTAGCGTTTGCTTCCCGCAGAAAGAAAAGGATCCCTATGCCAGATGATGAAAATCTAAGAAAAATCACTCTTCCCTTTCATCCTCACGATCGAAGAAGCCGCCTTCTGGCAGTTGCCTTAAAAAAATGGAGGCACCCCCCCCCCCCTCCCTATGCTCTGTTACAGGACCCTCCAAATTTCTTTGACAGGAGAGGAGGCTTACTCCTCTCTTTTGCCAAGGGATGTAGGGAACGACCCCTCACCCCCTTGTCTGTAGGAGCCTTCGTTCCCTCTTTACAGCGGCAGTCCCCCTTTACTTTCCAAGGGGACTGCCAAGAAAGCCAGCAGGCAGCACACAGCCAACCGCTCCCCATTGAAGCGGCTCGGTAGGGCAAATCCCCTTAGGGGAGAGAGGGAAGACAGGACCAATTGATCGCTTTCCTGAAAAGACCTGCTTGCTCGAATATTAAACCTAGCGGGGGTCAGAGCATGTGCCTCCCCATACTCGACTATAAAACCGCTAATAAAGGGATCTGTGATGTCCTCAGGGAGATGGCCAAATGAAGCCCCCGACCAGTAGATAGACATGGTCCTTGAGGCAACGCAGCCTCACACGGTAGAGCCTTCCATGGGGGCGAATTCAGGCTCGGAACCAAGCAGCGAACTCGAGGATGCTCCTATGCAAGGTCCTCCTCAAACGGCTCGGGTCTCCAAGGCAGTACAAGGAGGGGAGGGGTCTTCTCCTGCCGCCGGTGCCCCAGCAAACGCCAGGACCTTCACCATCTCGAGAAGGACCTTACTGAGGCCGGTTCCACCGTCCTGGCGGCTCCTGCCGGCGGAGGGGAGAAACGGGTTCATTCTCCGCCCTCCTCTCTTAAAAAGAAAAAAATACAAGAAAAAGACTAAAAATAAAAAGACTCGGGCTCCTCTCCACCATGGTGAGGGCGGGGACGGATGGTTCTGATGCCACTTCGGTAAGCAACCAAGCTAAGGTCGGAACATCTGACCCCTCTGACCCCCGCCCTAGGGTGGAGCCCCTGACAAAGACCAAAAGTACTAGTGCGCAGAGCGGAGCCTTCATTACATTGGGGCCCCTTATTCAGAGACTACTCGGTGTTTTCGAGTCAGCTGGCTTCAAACGCTTCCTGGTTATTCGCTGCACTGATGACAGCATGTTGGCTAAGGGGAACATGATGCATCAGAGGGGAGATTTAGCTAGTGTGATTAGTAGAGAGCCGAAGGTGACCTGTTTATTGGACGGGAGCTTTGTGTCGAATGCGTCGAATCCCTCCGAGGCGGCCATGATTAGCGCCTTTTGGACACTTGATTGCACGCTTGTGAGTGTGATGCTGCACTCTACCATGAACTTCGTGAAAGGAGTAGTTTATGCGAGGAAACTCGTGGACTACTCCATAGAGGATATCACCTTAGAGATGGCCAACCATGGAGCGGTCAAGGTCGAACGTGCGATGAGAAAACAGGGAAGGGCCTCGAGACCCACCCCTACACTTTTCGTCATGTTCAACTGTGACAAGTTCCCTGAGTCGGTGCGTGCCGGTTGGTATCGCGATCGCGTAAAGGCATTCGTGCCACTGCTGCGGAGGTGTTATTTCTCCTGTAGACGTGCAAGGTCGGGGTTACCTGAAACCTGTGTAAGTTGCTCCAAGGCCGCTCACGATAAATCCAACTCATGTGTGGCCAAGTGTGTCAATTGCGAGAGCCGCACCCCGCTTCTTCGAATCAATGTGGTGCGTATCTCCTTAAGAAGGAACTTTTTTCCGTTCAGGCTCAGGATTGTCTCATTTAACGAGGCTGAGGACTTGGTCCTGTCGCGTCCGGCGCTGCCCGGAACGTCCTATCATCAATGTTGAAAAAGACACTCACTGCTCCTGGCTTGTCCAGGCCTACGAGTACGGTCGTATCCGCGCCCATTCAGAACCCTTCTGCGTGTTCTACTCACCCTGGGCGCTCCTCTAATAAAGCTGGCGGCACAGATGGTCCAGACTTAGCCCCAGCTAAAATCAGGGCTCCCTCGCCTTCCCCCTGCGTGACCATTTCCCGCAAGGTGAAACGGTCACGCGCCTCCAACGAGTCATTAGACTCACAAGAGGCAACACCCCTGAAGTTGGGAATTTGGTCACCAGGCTATCTTCCAGGGTTCCTAAAGCTGCCCCCGAAAGGAGGACAGCACCAAAGGAGCTTTGGCTCCTTCGCCTACGCCCAGTGGTGGGTTGGGTGGCTCGAAAACGGTGGACCCTCGAAAAGAGGGCCCCCTGCCTCCAAAGCCGTCTTGCCTGCCTAAGGTTTCAAAGCAAATGGAGGAAAAGACTCGCATGGCGAGCCCAACCTCCCCCAATAAGCCCTCGAAGGCGTCACCGCATTGTCCGGCCAACAGTTCCCGAAGTTTTGCCTCCGAGAAGCGTACGGCCCCCGCATCTCCTCCGAGATAGGCCTGGAGGGCATATTCTTTCAATAGAATTGCCGCGGACTCCGGGCCAGTTTGGAGGAGATGCGGAGGCTCGTCTCCTTACGTTTCCCGTTAGCTATCTTTTTGCAGAAGACCATGCTGGGCGCATGCCCCCTGCCCACCCTCACGAGGTATAAAGCTTTTGCGACCCCACCGCCACAGGATGGGGGCCGGACGGGAGGATGTGCGATTTACATCCGGCATGATGTCACCGTTCTTCTCTTCGCTTTAGATATCTCCTTTCAGCAGGGTGGGCAAATAAAAAAAAAACAGGTTTTATTCCTAGGGTTTTGCGGGGCTTTTTCAAGTGAAATTTGAAAAACCCCGGGTTTTGTGAGTATTTTCAAAATTACTTTTTTCCAAGAAATGAATGCTACTTATCATTATTTTATTCAAAATTCATATTTATGTTTATAATTTCAACAAATATGTATCAAATAAAGGTTATTTTTCTGATACTAACTCATAATAATTTATCTCTCATTCTACAGGATATGGCTATCATGGGTACCCACAATTCTCGATCAGTGATCTGTTACTGAGATCTGTTCTTAGTATATAAAACTAGATATAGCTATTTTTTTTCTATGTTATTCTAATGCTTGTAGCATTTGTTTTTTAAAAAAAACAAGAATAAAACACGGTTTTTTTTAAACGGGTTTTATTGGGCTTTTCAAAATTATGGATTTTTTGCCAATCCTACCTTTAAGGCATTGCTGTGCCGGTGCACTTTTATAGGAGTGTCGTAGAATGACTCCCGACGATACCATATATATAACACTATTCGTTGAGGGAACTTCTTTAATTATCTCTAGAGTGCGTTAATGTCTGGCGGCCGATATTCTGTATCTTCGATATGCTTAAGAAGTGGAACTGACCTCAAGGATAATAATATTGCTATCATTAATAAAATAGAGTTTTATTAATAATAACTATCAGCAAACACAAGACGGAAAATATTGACATAAACAGAGAATGGAAAGGGTCGTGGAGACTCGGGCTAATCCGAGGATTTAAAGGATTTAAAAAGGTAAAACAAATATAGAGTTAAAGAGATGGGATGGTTCGATAAACCATTTAAAGCACAGGATAGAATTGACAAAAGGGTTAAGTACTCAAAGGTGACGTTTGGCTTACGTAACTTTACACAAGTGGTGCAGTGGGAGGTGGCTTGAAGGAATTTTGGGTCCGCTGGCGAGTTCCAGCCGAAAGGGGGGAATAAAATGATCCTGACGAGGCGTCTTGGGAATGAGAACCGTTTCTCGACGAACGGCTTGAAGAACAATAGTTGTTCTACGTTGTTCTCTTCTGAATAATAGGGGGGGGGGTGAGAACCGTCTCTTGTCTACATGCTCAAGAACAATGGCTGTTCTAATGTTGTTCTCCTCTGAAAAACGGGGCAAGAATGAGAACCGTTTTTTGGCGAAGGGCTCAAAATAACAATGGCTGTTCTAATGCTGTTCTCCTCTGAACAACAAGGGGGAAGGGTGAGAACCGTTTCTTGTCAACGGAGCTCGAACTAACAATGGCTTTTCTAATGCTGTTCTCCTCTGAACAACAAGGGGGAAGCCTTTTGGACTCGGCGTCGCAAAGGCTCGAACTTTGGCACTCAAGGGATTTTTGTCCTCCTTCTGGACAAGTGATGGTGAATCTCGAGGTCGAGGTCCCTTGGCGCACGAAGTGAGAGAGGGTCGTGGTGATGCTTCGCGACGAAAATCTAGATCTCCAATCTGATCTTAGTGGTAAAGTTTCCATATAAATAGCCAGGACATCTCCTTGGCGTGGGAGCTTCGATGGAACGCACAGCCGAGCCGGAGAACAATGCCTTATCTTCCCATAAGCCTAACTCAATCTGGCGAGGTCGGCGTATGGGGGCGAATGGGGGGACGATAACCTCCTTGTTTAAACATTGACATCCGGTGGCTGCGATAAGGCGCCAAGCTTCGAAACGAAGATGCACTTGGGCCCATCGTGGTTTTAAATAATATGTGATAGAAGTTGAAATTAACGCAGCTTCAACTCGTTCTATCACAAGGAGTTATACTGTTATTTTGCGTACATTCACCGTCAGCCGACTTCGACACGAGGGATTCCCGCCGCGTCGTGGCACGGTTGCCGAGGCCCTTATTCTTACTCGGCGATCTAAACAGTAGAAACCCTTTTCTGGGAAGACTACTCTATTAATCCCCGAGGTCACGTCCTTGCTGACCTGATCGACGAGCTTGATATGAGTGTCCTGAATGTGGATAAGTTTACGCATCACTGCCCGGGAACCGCTTCATTTTCCTGCCTCGATCTGTCTTTGTGCTCTCCGGATGCACAGACTGATTATGATTGGGGGTGGTCGATGACCTCCATGGTAGTGATCACTTTTCCATTCAAATATTATTTCTTGGGCCGCTGCCGCCTGAGATCCCACCCCGGTGGTGCTTTGCGCGGTCGCGGGTGACTACATTTTAGAAAATGACGGAATTCTCTATCTCAGTCGAGGAGTTTAGGTCGCTAGATGAGGCAATGAGTTCTTCTCCTTCATCCTGATCGCTGCTGGCCTAGCTAGTATTCATAGAAGTAATAGCCATTTTACACGAAGACCACTCCCTTGGTGGTCAGCTGAGTGTGAGACGGCCCTCAAGCAGAAGCTCTATGCCTACATGCGCTATTTCGCCACCCGAATGATTTCACTGTCGGTGAATTTCGTCGAGCTAGGGCTAGGTTCCGGTATATTTTGAAGCACGCCCACCGCTCTTCTTAGTGGGCATACGAGTCTTCACTTAACGGGAAGACCACTCTAGCAGAGATTTTGAAGCGAGTCAAGAGGATTCGGGACAAGTTCTCGCAGGACCCTACTCCCGTTCTCCAGGAGAATGGGACCACAATCTCGGACGCCGCGTCCGTGACAGAATCTTTTGCGACCGGTCTCTCCGACATCTCTATCCGTGATGCTGCTCCGCCAGTATTTAATGCATGTCGTGATGTCGCGGAAGGCGGCCAGGTGGACTTTACCTCAAGAGGCGGAGAACCCTTCAACAACAGGTTTACTGTGAGTGAGTTGCGTTCCGCTTTTGCTTCGTGCGTGGACACGGCCCATTGTCCGGACAATGTACCGTACGAGATGCTTCGACACCTGGGTAGTAGAGGCATGGCCCTTCTGTTAGATTTGTTGAACAGGATCTGAGTGGAGGGTCTCCTCCCGGATTCCTGGCGAATTGCTACTGTGCTCGCTTTTCGCAAACCAGGAAGATATCACTCTACCTCAGCCGGTTTCCGCCCAATTTCTCTAATCTCTTGCGTGAGCAATTTGATGAAGAAATTGATAAATATTAGATTATCCTTTTTCTGGACAGCGGAGGCCATCTTTCTTCTACACAGTACGGCTTCCGCAAGTTCCACTCCACGTCGGATGCTCTGCTCCGACTGAAAATGGCGTCTGCGAGGCCTTCTTTCGTAGACAGCAATAGGCCACGGTGTTTCTGATCTGGAGAGGAACTATGATACAGCATGGCGATACAGTATCATGGAGACTCTCCACACAATGGGCGCGAGGGGCCGCCTCCCAATCTTTATATCTGAATTTTTGGGAGAGCTTCGATTCCGCGTACGGGGGATGGACCATCTCTGGCACAATGGAGCAGGACGAGGGTGTCCAGAAGGGAAGTGTCCACAGTGTCACACTCTTTACCATGAGCATCAACGGCATCACTTCTGTGCTGCCGGAAGATGTTCTCGCTACGCTCTACATAGACGAGCTTTAGATCTTTTTTGGCGCGGCCCAGATGCCAACTATGGAGAGTTGACTCCGACAGGCATTGAACCGCGTCTCTTGCTATGCCGAAGCGCACAGGTTTCGGTTTTCCTTGGCCAAGACTAAGGTAGTGCACTTCTGCCGCCATTAATGGCTCCAACCAGATCCAGACTTGTTTCTTAATGGGGTAGGCCTGGACGTGGTTGAATTGCACCGTTTCCTTGGTCTTGTATTTAACCGAAGCCTCACCTGGGAGGCTCATATTTACAGCCTGAGGGTCTGTTGTACCCGCGCCATGGATATTCTCCATTCCGTGAATTTTAGCTTTTGGGGCACTGATAGGGTTACTGCCTTACTTTTTTATCCATCCTTTGTTCGTTCGAAGCTCTACTACGAATGCAAGTTTTATGCATCTGCAGTTGAGCGTGTATTGCGGAATGTAGACTCGATCAACCACACCGGCCTTCACCTTGCGACCGGTGCCTTCCGCAATTTCCCCATTGAGAGCCTACTCGTCGATGCTTGGGAGATGCTACTCGCTCTACGCCGTACACAGTGCATTATTTGCTTGTACGCGCGAGCCAGGCGCCTCCCTTAGTTCACAAGAGCTCTCACTGCATTTGCAGCTGATTTCAAATGGTGCCTATGCCACCGAGAGACCCCAGCCATAACTAAGCCTTTTCGATTTAGGGCTAGGAAACTCCTGCCCAGGACGCCACACTGTAGGGTACCACCTTTGGCTATTTGTCGCCACGCATCTGCTCCCAAAACTTCTACAGCGCCGGCAGTATTGCGTTAGACCTTTTTTGGAGCCCACCTCGTATCACGCTGGAACCGTGCTAGTGTATACGGATGGCTCCAAGTCCCAAGAGGGGTTGGGCTTCCACGCCGTTTCCCCTCTGTTGGAAGTCAGCAAGGCTCTGCCAGGCGCTGCATCTGTCTTCACGGCCGAGATGGTGGCAACTCACCACACGGTACGGAAGCTTACGTGACGTGCCCGGTTCGGAAACCGGATTGTGATCTATAGCGACTCACAAAGCGCTCTGAATGCTCCCGGGGCAGTGGAAGCTCCGCATCCCCTTTTTTGCAATATCCGTGACGCCATGGTTTTGCAAGCCGGACAGATGTCGAGATTATTTTCTGCTGGGTTCCTGGACATGTAGCAATATTGCGGAGAATGAGCCCGCCGATGAGGGCGCCAAAGAGTCCGCGAGGACTCAGCGACTGGACCAGCGTTTTGCTCTTCATCACACCGATTACATGGCAGTAATACGGGCAGCTCTTCAGGCTGCTTGGCAAAGAAGATGGGAGACGGTCGAAGTGAACTTAAAGTTGCGTGCCATTGCGCCGCGACTGCTCCCATGGACCCCCCCCCCCCCCCAAATGCCGCGAAAGCTTCAGGTTTCTTTCTTCGTCTCCGAATTGGACACATTCGTGGGACGCACCGCTATTTGATGGAGCGCTCACCAGCGCCCTACTGTGAATACTGCGTTGTCCCCCAGACTTTTCAGCTCATTCTTGTTAAATGTCCCAGTCTGGGCGATCTCTACACACGTTTTCTGTCCCAGGACCCGGATGGGCGGGAACGCTACCGGTTGTCTCTTGTACTCGGGACGAATTTCGTGCACATTGACTGGTGGACTTATAGACTTTTGGGGGTAGGCTGGCCTTCTCCCGCTTATATAACTAGGTGGATTTTTTCTTGTTGTTGTTTTCTCTGTAGGTCGCACGTCTCTACCCCAGGGAGAGGCGGACCTCCCCTGACGCTCGAACCTGTTTCCGGCTTGTTGCCTTTTTTCTTTTTTATTGTTGTTGTTGTTGTTTTTTGTTGTTATTCTAAAGTAGCCTCGTACTATGTTGTCGTGGTGAGTACGGTGACTTATGCCCAAGTAGGCAGTCGCCAGATGTGCTCCTAAAAGAAATACTGAGGACATGAACCCCCTTTTCGAATCCAGCCAGATTCCCTTGGGAGGAGTGAAAAGCAAAAGGAGCCTGAGTCCGACTCTTACCTCTCTTGAAGGAGTTGTTGATTCACCTAATAGTGACAGTACCTCTCAGAAGAGGCACTTGAAGTTGAAGTTTCTGTTAGGCTGCCGAGGCATCATTTCCCCTTGGGGTTGTTTATATGCTAGATTACACGGGGGTAAAATGTACATTAGAGGAGCACTGTAAATAATAATCTTTTATGCATTTCTTATTAAGGAGGTCTCACGTCTAATATTCTGTTCACCTACCATTCTATCTAATGGATGTGGTGAATAATTCACTAAATTATCTGTTAAAGACTTAAATGATTGTAATATTCATTTTATTCACTGAAATCGACATTCGCATCAACTGCGACCTCCAGGAGATGTTGGAACCTGCTGCAGGCGATTTTAACTGTCCCCCTGTTTAAGGTGTGAAAACTGTGGTGATCCTGGACCTAAGTTCCACATTGGTAGAGCACGGGTACTTATTGGTCTCTCTCTCAACCACGCCCAACACATATAATAGTCCATAGAGTTGCAGTCTTGGAAGTTAGGAGGCCAGATGTTCTCTTGCTTGTGTGCCATGGTGCAGAGTCCTGCTACTACACGTACGGCCTTCCTCCAACAGCCACCTCCTGGATCCAGGGCAATAGCAACTACTCCAGGCACTCCTTCTTAAGTCTTGAGCCCTCTAGAAAATTAAACGGGGGTAGAACGTATCCCCCGCGCCACTGACTACTCTAAACAGCATGATGTGGACATGAAACTTGCTCTACTTGACTCTCGGTACATTTGAGGGTAAGGTAGCAATCCAGAGGTTATTTGGGAGTTCACCAGCCGCATCCTGCAGTTGGTTCACAAGTTTCGCAGTACGTTCCTTCCGCTTGTTCTTTATCTTCTGATGAGAAACTCTGATACTCCCTTGTTCCTGGTTATGGACCTTATTGTCTTGCTGGGATCGTTTTCAATAATGTCCTGGATCTATGAGACAAATTAGGAGATTCTGTTTATATTGCAACGATTTAAGTGAAATTTCCTATCCGCCGTAACCTCGGAATCACAGCCTTACTTAGCCATTTCTTTTCTGATCCTAAGCCCCATCCTCAGATTGACATCCAAGCAATCGTAGATCTTTGCATTGGAGCTTCCGGCGTGAATCACAAGTAGCAAAACTTGTTTTTTTTCCAATTTTGGGGAGGATTAAATTCAGCCTTGTATTGCTTCACAGACGATGCACAACCTTTCTACTATGATAAGAATAAGAGAGAACCGATGCGATAAAACACGCCTCTTCTGCATTCAGAGATGCCAACAGCGATAATTTATCCACCGCGCCCCGTATCTACATATATGCTGTATGTCTATCACTCTATCCTTTTATTGTCTATCCCTCATTATAGCTATCTATTTTGTCTATCTTCCATTCTAGCTATCAATTTTCTGCCATCTTGCATTCTATCAAGTTTCTGCCTCTCTACCATATATCTTTTTAAGACTTTATGCCATTCTAACTAGCTATTTTCTATAAATGTGCCCTTCTCTCTATCTATTTTCTCCATATCTGCCATTATACCTGTATATGTCTTTTATGTTTTGCTTATTTTCTATATATTATTTTTTTCTATCTAGTATTATGTTTATTTATATTACCACTAATTTTCTCTTATTGTCATTCTAAATCTATGTACATACTATTCCATCCCTTTTTTTTTATCTTCCTAACTACAATTCTGTTTATTCAAATTTCGGTCTATTTATTATTGTTTCAATCTATGATTCTGCCCACCTATTATTCTGTCTATTGGTAATTGTGTCTCTCTATTCTCTTCCGTGTATTTCCCCTTATTTTTAATACCTAAGGATGTAAAGTGCAAATTCTGCCATTACAAAGATAACCGCGTCAAACACCACCACGCCTACGGACATAGACTCTCCGCACCCTCATCGGACACAATACGAGGCCAATTTTTCGAGCAGAGAAAGTATTGAATGAGCGATAACAGAGGTTTGAAGGTCGCTTAATTAAATCACCTTCAAATGGACATAATTCGTTTGGGCTTCAATTTAAGGTCAAACATTCACCTATTGACTTAACTGAGTTCAGGCCTTTTTTATTACTAGTATCAGTATTATTATTATCACGGAATACTATTAATAATACTAATAAGATTTTTTTTCCTCGAATTTAAAGTGCAGTGGCAAAGATGTCGCATCGTTCGGAAAGTGTATAAAGAAAGTGACGAAGATGGGGAAAGGTAAAATTTGACCAAAATATGCAGCACAGTCCAAAACTAGAGAACAAAATACTAAAATCTGAAAATATTTATTTTCAATGAAAACTGCATAAAATATTAATTTAAATTTGCCTCTAATTGCGACCAAGTTTCATATCATAAGTGGCCGATTCTGGATGCTAAATGTGCCCAATTCGGCCCAATAAATTTGTAGCCGATATTGGCACTAAATTTTATGACTGTCGGACGTACATATTTGCTTTTGCTTAAATCCACCTCCCAGTCTGAATGAATTTTGAGAACGTTTAGTGCATACTCTTTTATTCTGGAAAGCTGTAAAGAAAAAGATTGAATTTTTGGCTTTGTTACGGCAAATAATTCATTTAACAATATTAATTAAATATGCGAAATAATTTTGGTACTGTCTCAAATGTAATGTAAACTGCTAGTGATGATATTACTGATTTATCAGGATGACTAGAGGATTTAAGGTGAACAATTTTTCAGAAAACAGGTTGCCCATTTGAAAAGGGAAAGAATGATACTGTGTAACATTTCGCTCAAAAAGTGTGATTTCACGTATAATAAAACACGAGAATCTTGGATTTTGCGAGTCGACGAAAAAAAACTTGTCCTCGAAAAACAACACTCCAGAAAGATCGAACGAAGTCGATGAACGACCGATTTGAAACAGCACTCGATATTTCACGTCAAGTTGAAGAGAACATGAACATGAATTTATCTGGCTAGGCTACCTCACATCCCTTGAGAGAGGTGGGAGTCATTGTACGCTTCCCTGATATGAAACCACTCGTAGTTAAAAATAATAAAGCAGCTAGGTTAGCCATCGCTACCCAGCATGTTCTGCAAAGTGCTGAAAAGTGGTAAAGAGTGGTTTTGTAGAAGTGAAGCAAATTTTATTTGTTGAAACAAGATGATAAACAGCATGTAAGACGTCATAAAGATGAAAGATTGAATCTCAAATGCACGAAAACCTATTAAGTTATGATACAGCGTTATAGTGTTGGACATGTTTTCAAGACTCGGTGTCTGTCCGTTCGTTCGTTTACGTGGCAACGTAAAAGCTGCCGTATACAAGAATCTGTTTCAAGAAAATGTGATCTCCTCTTCCTAAACATCAGGCATACATGGGCGTCTTTTCATATTTGACACAAGCAGTTTTTCGATGTTGAAAATATCCACGTGATGAACTGAGTTGTGCACAGCCTTGATTTAAACCCGATGGAAAGCCTATGCAAATTACTAGTGAAAATTGTATGGCTCAGAAACGGACGAATGTCGAAGATCTGTGGCAAAAATTGGAAGAAGACTATAATAAGATCACGACCGAACAATGCAAGAAATTGGTTAAGTTCTGCGGCCGAAGCTGTGAACAAGTCATTCAGAACATTTACCCGCATATTTTTATTAATATTTTGTTCGATTTCAATACGATAATTATCTTTTTTTATCGTTATGGACTGTACTGTATTTATAGCCGCAGATTCTTATGCAGGCATTGGAGCCAAGAGGACAAACTGTGGGTGTTGTGGCCAGGAGGACACGCAATACTCAAGGTGTCAACCACTTCAGATCACCCAGGCTAAGCATGATATCCTCTTGCGGGTCTAAGAAAAGCCATCATCCCCCTTATCAGAGGGAGTCTCTTTCATTGTACTGTTTGAGCAGAATCTGAGCAGTAGCGTACTATCACGCTCTTTATCACCTCCTTAGACAAAGTACTTTCCATATATTTTCATTCCCTCAACTTCCTCCACTCGCCAAATTTATTTTGGAGATGCTCTCCTTTGTAGTTATTTTCTTAATAATCAATTATTTGGGATGAGGCATGTACAACATACCAGACTCATATGTATACCATTAACCACCATTTAATAAACCCGTGTGCTGCTTTACATTATGCACTGCAACTCTCATTTTCATCAAATGCCAAATCCATCAATCATTCTATGTAACACGAAGCTATGTACAAATGTACTTCAGTAGTAGTATTGTAGGGTGGACCCCTAGTCTACACATGCGGACACACTCATGAGCACATTCAAACACGTACACACACACACGAGCATACATACGCACACACGACCTTGCACCCCGAGTCTACCCCCTCCTCCCTTACTGGTTTGTGGCCAAAAATGTTCCTAGCCCCTTCCACACACACATGCACACTCATAAGCACATTCAAACATGTACACACATATACGAGCATACATACACACACACGCGACCTTGCCCCCCCCCCGAGTCTACAACCCCCCCCCCCCCTCCCTCCCTCATTGGTTTGTTGTTGTCGCTAAAAATGTTCCCAGCCCCGTACATACACACGCGCACACTCATAAGCACATTCAAACACGTACACACGTACACGATCATACATACACACACACACGACTTTGCCCCCTGAGTTTCATCTCTTTCACTCCACCGTGTTCCTCGGCTCTGAAAACAATAAATACTCGTAGTACAGGAATATAACTATCAGCATTCACTCTATCATCATCGGCTCCAACTAGGCGTTTCATAGTATCGTGGGTTATTATATCCTTCGTCTGAGTGTTAATTCATTAGCACGAAGTATATACTTCACCCCACTCGTCGTTTGGATACGTACCGAATAGGATTTGGGACCCGTAGAGCAAAATGAATCTCCATATGCATCGGCAACTTACACATGTTTGATCTCATCGCTGAGATCTCCTAGGAATTTTCCAAATCGTGGTTGTGGGTCATTTTTCCTAGCAATGAGTCTAAGAGACCATAAAACATACAAAGTGAAAGTGGAGAATGGTGAACATGTAGAGGTTGACTATCACGTAAAGAATCTTTCAATTGCAGCATTCACAACCGCCTATGTTCGAATCAAGGTTCATGGCGTCTTAGACTCGTTGGGTGAACGGTTGTTGTACTGTGACATAGACAGTGCAATCTTCATTGCTAGGAAAGATGACCCACTCCCTCGACTTGAAGAATTCCTAGGTGATCTTAACGATGAGATCATAGATGTGTAAGGTGCCGATGCAGATGGGGATTCATTCTGCTCTACAGGTCCCAAATTCAAGGTCGAACTTACTTCTTTGGCCCTATTCGCCGCACATCAAGGTAAAAGGGATTTAACCCCCACTTCGTCACGCTCCTGCCACTTTTACCGCGTCGAACCTCAAGGATCCCCTTTGCTCTAGAACTTGCATAATCGTTAGATTATTTCTTAATTAATTATCCCTCGGTTCAAACTTAATTGATAGTGCCAATCATTTTAGCTGTGAACCGTCAATATTTAATTGCCTTGCCATTTAACTTGTCCTATATGTGTATGTAATCTTTAGTCCTATTAAATTATATTTTTGTAGACGAGTCTGAATATTCCTTGACCTAGAAACTGTGTATTTAAAGTACTCTTAGAGCCATCCCCAGGTGGAACTTGTCGTAAACGAGTTGAACTCCCAGGGAGTTATCGAACAATACTTTTCGGTTTCAAAGGGATCTTAAATGACATTTTTTTCAAAGTTACTATACATTGAATCCCTGTCAGCTATTATTAACTCTTTATGCATATATTTTTTTTAATCATTTATAATATTCTCTGATTAATATGAATAAAATAAAGATGAAATAATGTATGTTATACTACCAATGTTTTAATTTGTCTACAAAATAAATCATCACATTCACATGATCTTGTGAGAAGGAGAATTCTTTCAGCCTTGCCTCTTCAACCTTGGTTTTAATCATATCAGTGAGCTAGTGGGAATACCATGAAAGAAAGTGACATTACGGGGCATTTGTGTGGAATATACCGATGTTCACTACTTTTTCACCATTATTCACCATGTTAGAATGTAATATTCAGAAAACCTATCCACCCATGTACTGTGACGATCGGATAGACCTCCTACAAATAAAAGTGATCCATAAGCTCGTTTTTTAATTTTTCGCCGATGATTAAATCTTCTAAATATATAAACTGGAGATGTTCAAGTACTTATTTTCCGTTATTGTAGTTGAAAGGTGGTTTGACTGACCTACTATACAGAAATTTATTTCGATCAATTGGGTGTTCATGAATAAGTCAACGAAGATGATCGAATAAATCAGCCGTAGATGAATAGTCTGGGCTAAATTTATAATCCGATCCACACACATCTTCGGTTGTAAAATATTTACTAAGTCTGGGTGTGATAAGATGTGGATAGAGGAGCCTCTTAGAAAGTGTGACACACAAAGAGGTTTAGTGACAAATAATTAAAAAGATGGAAACGAGACGTACCAATTAAAGAATTGAAAAAAAATAAGTGGCAACTCCACTGATATGCTAATACGAAAAATACACGAAAATTCAAAACGCGTCAAAGAAACCTCGCCAATTTGCTCCACAAAGGTCACTGACCTAGAGGTGGGGTACGCGGCTAGGAACATTTTGGGCAACAAACCAATGAGGAGGCAGGGAAGGGGAGGGGAAGTGAAGGGGAGGCTAGACTCGAGGTGTAAGGTTGTGTGTGTATGTATACTCGTGTATGTGTCTATGGGGTTGAATGTGCTCATGAGTGTGTACGTGTGTGTAGACACCATAACCTTTGTATTAAATACCAAGTCTATATAATAAGTCTATGTGCTGATAAGCATAGCTTTCCGCATACCCCACGTGTATTCTAGAATTAACACGACGTTTCAAAAGACCATCAGTATTCCCGAATGATATCAAGGTCATATTGGCGTCATATTCGCGCCGTAGCCTCCAATTTTAGGCTATCTCGAATTACGAGACATCAATATGGTCGAAACCCATTGAATTTCCGACCCCGTCAAAGAGTAGAGTACCTTTAAATAAATGACCGAGTCCTCGAAAGTGCGCATGTCCAATTGGTACCTCGCCACTCGATGAGTGCCACTCCCAAACGGTCGCATGTCCTTTCGGTTGAAGGGTAAGGTCAAACCATCCATAATTCATTGACGATTTCCCCATAACTACCTCCAACGCATTCCTGTCGTCTGCCCTTTGCAAGCGCGACGGATGGACATTTAGGCGAATTCAGACGAACACATGAATCAAGACTAGGTTTGAGGGTCTTTGCTTTAATTATCAAAATTTTAGTTTTTAAAAAACGCGAAAATCAAAGGAAGCATTAGCATATATAGGGAGAATAGAGGTTTGGTAGCAAAGAGTTATGAGAGTTAAAATATGTGTCATTTAACCGGAGATGATAAGGGTATGATTTAGGAGGACTCAATTACCGGTGATTTTCGAGTTCACTCTGCTGTTCAGGCTGTTTATGCCAAGCTCGGAGACCTACGGTTTGAAAACATGTATTTCCCATTGTTATTAGCGGAGCAAATGGTTCTCCTTTTAGACTTCATTAATTTACTCTCCAATTATACTAGAAATATAATAATTATTAAAAAAAAATTTATTGTAAGTATTTACCTTTTGTGGTTTTAAAATTGCCAATGGTTTCGTTACTTAAATCTCGGCTTGTTTTACCTGTGGGCTGAAGAAGACCTAATTGGAACACATAGTTATCAGCCATGGCGAGATTCGAGTCAAATTTCCAAAGAGAAAGTGAGAGAGAAAAAGAGTGAGCACATTAAAATACTTGCAGCAAGGAATACTCTCTCACAAAACCCCTTTCCAGTGTGTGCATCTGTTAGTACAAATTATTATATGAGCAAGAAATTTGTTTATTTGACTGAGTGAAATTTACAACGCAACTCGTTAAAATGGATACTGATTTTGGGCAATTTCATAATTTATTTTTCCAAATCAATTTGCACAAAGAATAATTTAAAAATAGGATAGCAAAAGCAGCAAACTAGAAATTTTAACCTTTTGAGCAACAATGGACCAATCAGATGATGCACTTTGTGAGGGTTATTGGTTGTAACAAATAAAATAACCCTTTTGATCATGTCAAAGATAATAATATCCCATTTAATTCATTTTACTTTATGAAATAAATACCTCTATGTGTTTTAATGACTTTGTACGGAACGGATTTAAAGGAAAATATCCCATTAACAAGAGCTGCTTGCGCTTCGCAGGCAGACATTCGGTCTGTGGCCTACGGCCTATCTGGCTTTGGCAAAGGCCTTTTAATCTATTTTTTTTTTGTTTCCACTACAGAACTCCTAATAATTTACTCTTGGTCTTTTTTTCTTTTCTTACATCGGTGTTTATTTTCTCGGCTTAAAGGCCAAAAAAAAAACTTCTAGCGAATTTCATTTCAAATTCGGTAAAAAAAAATTCCTAATGATTACTTTTAACAATGTAAATTTACTCTAATAATTTCATTTTGCTTTATTGGTTTTTAAGTGGCAGTAGGTACGAGTATTTCCTTATGATAAAGATTAAAATTGAAAATCTATTTTAGAACTAACTTCGATAAAACTTTCGAATATATGATGAAAAAAAAGCAGTTATGCCTAAATTTTCTGAACTATACAATTTGTAATCCTTTTTGTTTTAAAATATTCCCAAACATTCGATAATCATATTTATTTATTTTTTTCTTAACGTCACCATTACAGCCACAATTACATTCACTTCTTTTTCAATTTTATACAAAGGCAGAAATCTCAAGATGCTAGAGGAGGAGGAGGTAATCCAATGAGAAAGTTGTGGTTGGTATAATGGATGTGTTAATGCTTTATAGTTCAACTATTTCACTTTTGATTGGAAATTCGCATGTTTTTCTCAATGGATTTAACGCATGTTTCATTCGTAGTTCTGGCAATACTCGGGTAAAAAAAGGAAAAAACAGAGAGGTGAACAAATTAAAAGAACTAAAAAGAGTTGAGAAAATACTAATGAGATTATTAACTTCTTCGACCGTAAGTTTTGTGGGCGATATGACGCAGTTGATAAAGCCAAGAACAAATTTATACATACTGCAGTCCAAGTACTCAGGAGTACAAATGTTGATCCCTTTCGCGGATAACAGGGATTGTCATTGCTATGCAACAAACAAAAGTGGACCATGTATTTTTAGCATGTGTTGCCTAATGCAAGAAATAATGGAAAATATCTTTGCTACGCCACCATCTTGTTACTATAATATTTCTTAGCTTTAACGGCAAGTGGGAATCTTTTTATGATTTGACTAGCATCTAGGCATCTAGAGATGTTTTGGGATCGGCTTTAAGGACACCTCCTTGTCAAACTTGCTGATTCTCATCAAATTAAGGCCCTTTAGTGTTTCTTAATAGGTTCGAGGCCTCGAATCTTCCCCTATTATTTTGTACAACTAACAATATGAAAGGAGTATTCCCTTCAAAAATAGGCTTTCTGGTGTTCAGATGTTCTTGAGCGCTTGTACTTAGTTTTCAGGCTTCGGATTTGGCTCATTTCATTCACTTTATGAAGCGCCCATTGCTTCTTATTCATCATCTTTTCAAATTTGCAGGTGCTTGTCAAATATAAAAGTGTTAAGATAACATCTAAGATTGGGAGTAGAGTTCGAAATGTTGTTAGCTTACATCTAACACTGTCGACGATCAAATGGTCATCTAACGGATGGCAGTTGATTTATTCTTACTTTGGTATGGTACAGCAATCTCCTCAGTAGTCTTTTGAATTCAGACGAAATCCAGAAAGAAATACCAGGATCTTCTCAGAAGAGACTTACACGAATCGACTCTACTCGACCTGAGACTTGACAATTGGACAACCTACTCTCTTACACCCCTCTTTACTAGGGCGTGTCGGCTAGGGCGCTTAAGTCTCCATATATACCTAGGCGGCTTATTCGGCGCAGGCCGAAGCTTAGCCCGGGGCGGGTTAGATCCGTGTGAGCGGCGTACTAGCTTAGGTCGAGCACTAACTGATAGGGCTAGGTATTTAGGTAGGTAGGTAGGGCTGTTGACACGCTGCGGAATAAGCCAGGACAATAACTGAATCGTAACCGCACTCTTTAAACCTCAAAATCCTTCTTACACTAAACCCTTTTCATAGAGATCAATGAAAAAACATAAGGAAAAGAAGACCACTTAGTAGAATCGAAAATACTAAGAGGATGCCTTTGCGCACCCACAAAGGATCTCAGAAGCCGGACAGACTAAAAGTTTTTGAAGTAATCTAAGGTGAACTTCTGGACTACTCGACGAAATTTTTAGGGATTTTTCAAACGGATAAAGATGTCGACAGATTACTTAGTGAGAAGGCAACTCAAATGTTACTATCAATAGGCCTACAAGCAAAGGTCCCACCTCACATAGAAGCCCAAAAGACTATATTCTGCAGGCAAATCGACCCAGGGATTGGGGAACATACTGCTCAAGAAATTAAAGATGAGCTAGAGGAAAGGCGAGACTGGGCGAAAATTAAAGAAGTGGTTAAATTCGTAGACAAGAGCACTAACAGAGAATACACACACATGTTTTCAAAGTCATATTTCGGAAAACAACGATGGCCATAAAGGGCAAAGAAAATGGACTGCTTTCCTTTAACTTGAGGATCACACAGAACAAATTAATGGGGATTAATTTGTTGTGTGTTGGCGTGCTTTAACTGCTTTGCGCCAGAAAAACACACATCGAATGCAGCTCTAAAAACCCTACTTGGAGAGAATGCAACAGCCAACAGAGGAAATGTTGGAATTGCGGGGGAAACTACAGAACTATGGCGATGGCATGCCCAATAAAAAATAAGTTGATAGAAAATAAAAGAAGAGAACAGGCTATTGCTGAAGAACAAGAACAAAATTAAACTTATGCTAAGGTATCAAAGGCCATTGGAGACTAAATACAAGGAACAAAGAACATAATCGGATTAAAGCAGGAAAAATATCTTAATATCCGAGCCTGCATACTACATGCTCATGAGCTTAATGTGGAGAATCTGGGATCATACTTAAAAGAATTGAACAAGATGTTAAGCCACAATGAGCTTGAACCAATGTGGTTCCCGGATAACCCCCTGTCAGCAGAAATTTTAAATGTTTAATATAGACAAACAACAACAGAAAGTGTTAATACGAAATCTGAACACACAGACACTAGACAGAAGCTAAGAATAAACCAGGGTTCCGAAATAGATCCAAGACTTAGAGCAAAGTGCATCAAACAAAAAACCGAGGCATAGAAGTCGAAACCCCGACAACCAACGAAAAAACGAGTGAACACCAAATCATGCAAATAACGATGACCACGAGACATATCAGGAAAACGAAGGTGTTCAACAACAAAGGAAAAACGAAGGTAACAGAGAGTTCAATCTGAAATTCTATGCTACGGAACATAAACCGTTCCCAGTTATTAACAACACAGAAATAATTCAAGGCATTAAAAAGGGGTACTATAAATACGAAGGATCATATTCTGATAAACAGATTTCAAAAATAATAATGAGCAGTGACTTAAATATTCAGGATTCATTTTGCTCTACGTTAACAAAAGAATTTAAAATAAAAAGATGCGGTAGGACAAAATCTCCCTGCGATAGGGAACTTAACAGAAAAGAGCGCAAGAATAAAAAAAATACTCAATTATTTACAACGTGGAATGAAAAAGAAAATTAAAAATCCTTAGCCCTAACGTAGACGGATGGGGGGGGGGCAAAGAAACACTTTCTATGTAATGCCTACATGAAGGAAGTGTGGGGGTCGAACCTAGTAAACATTTGTTCGAAAATTTTAAACGGTTCAAAAATTGAACCTTATAAATAGGAAGATAAACTTCCCGCTTTAAGTATCTCTCTTTCGTAAATAGGAAGATAAACTTCCCGCTTTTAGTATCTCTCTTTCGTAAATAGGAAGATAAACTTCCCGTTTTGTTGTATTTCTCTTTCGTAAATAAAAAGATAAACTTCCCTCTTTGTAGTATTTCTCTTTGGGAAATAGGAAGATAAACTTCTCGCTCTGTAGTATTTCTCGTTCGTAAATAGGAAGTTAAACTCCCCAGTATGCAATACGATATTAAGGGTCGGCTATACGTGGCTCAGTACAAAATAGATCTTGGGGAAAGGTAAAAATCGATGGCGTTTTCTTGATGTGACACACCCTCGCCTTTTCCTTCTTTGCCGGCCGTGAACTTTTCAGTGAGCTTAATTTTCTTGTAGATTTCTTCCAAGTCTAAAAATTCGGAAAGTGGAACAAAAAGTTTTAGATCCCCGTGCCCCTCCCCCACCCTACGACCAGTCCCTCCCGGAGGAGAGACCCGGCCGGGGGGGGGAGGCCCGGTTCCCCCGAGTTTCCTCGGCGCTCTCCTCCCTCAGGGCCTGAAGGCACCGAGGGAAAAGATCTCCGGAGATCGGGAGAGAAGGGAGATGGAGGGAAAGAAGAAAGAAGTAAGGATAGGACAGACTGAAATAAAGTCAAAGGCTTGAAAGTTGACCAAGTTGGCCTGTGTACCTGCTTAACATGGGACCCGGATCACGGTGTTTTTATGTTTTACTATATTTTAATTGTTACGATTTGATGTACCTGTCCCTGGTATTAGTGTTTGGCCCATCTTTGGATAGCGGTAAAGGAGGAAGATGATTGAAGTGGAAGGAAGTTGGAGGTTTGCAGAGAGGTGCAAGTTGCGTGGTTTATGTAGCATAATTCTCGTATCTGTATCTCTTGTGTGGGTTCATGTTCCTTGGTTATTTATTTGTTTAAGTCTCTTCTTTATTCATGTTGTTTTTCCTTTTTCGTTCATTTGCACTAATTGGCTAGTTTTGTCATTCCTTGTGGGTATCAAGTCCAATCCGATGAGTTTGTTATTATTCGGGAAATTTTTGTCACAATCGGGTTTCCTTATTTGGTTTACACGTAAATCTCCTCCTTTTCCCTTTGGTCCGCTTTGTATTTAGCACTAGGAAACAGCATATGTTGTCTCCATCCTGCTCCTCATGCTATTTGATTACTTAGTTCCTCTCCTATATCCTCTTGTCTATTTTCTATTATTTTATAGGCTCTTTTTTACAATTATTTTGTTTAATGGTTTTATTTTCGCTTCGATGTGTAAGTCTTGTTCTTGTTTCCTCTCTAATCGTCGCGTGTTCGTAATTATGTGTACTTTCTTATTCTGTATACGTTGCATTCTTAATAGATTGCTTCTTGAAACCATATATATGGCAATTGTTGGATATATCAAGGTAGGCTGTATCATGGCCTGGTAGATCTTTCTCTTATTTTTCATGTTTAGATTTCTTAATCTGTAGAGTAAAGTTAGCATGCCTCGTGCTTTGTTTATTCTTTTAGTCACGTGTTTCTTGTAACCATTTTTGGTAATAGTTAAACCTAAAATCTTGCCTTCACCATTATACCTGTATCGCTCTCCATCTACGTAAACATCGGATTGGTTTTTGCGATACATAAGTATAATTTTAAATTTATCTTTAATCGTTTTAATTTTCCATTTGCGTTCATACTCGTTTAGATATTCTATTTCTGTTGCGTTACTCTGGCCTGCATCTGAGGGTTCCGATAAACACAGGAATTAATTGAGTGGAATCATCTGCGTATTGTATGTTCACACAGCCCTCGTTCCTTGGTGGGGGAATGTCCGAGGTATACACTGAGTATAGCCAAGGACTTAAAAACCCTCCCTAAGCCCGCATTAAGTTTGAATCTTTCACCTTGGCAATTTCCCGTGTCTATGTATGCATCTCTTTCCATGACGTAGTCACATAAAATTCTTTCCAAATAGTTGTTCCTTTCCAGATTTAGAATTTTATGTTGTGTGCCTCTTTGCCAGACTTTATCGAATGATTTCGATACCTTCCGGCATACAATGTCCATAGTGCATTTCTCTCTTTTTACTTTGCTTATTTTTTCTGTAATCACGCTGAGGGCCATCTCCGTATTCCTGTTCTTTCTGAAACCAAATTGTTGATTGTTTCAGATTGTTTTTGCGAGATATTCATTTAATCTTATGTTCAGGATTTTTTCAAACACCTTCCCGATGAAGTAGAGAAGGGATATAGGTCGGAAGTTTTCGACCTCTGAAGATGGTTTTCCCGGCTTCGGTATGAATATCATTTTTGCTATTTTTAACTCATCGGGGAAGTATCCCATGTTTATACAGGCGTTAAACACGTTCCTTAACCCTTCGAGTATATTATCTGGTGTTTCTATATGGTGTTTCTGGTGAGGCCTGATTTTCCAGGGGCCTTTTGCTTAAAATTTGAAATGGTATTCTTTAATTCCTCGATTGTGATTTTGGCGTCAAACCCTTCGTTCGCACACCGTTCCTCTTCTACGTAGTGATAGTGGAAAGTCCTCTCAATCCGTTCATTTAGTTCGTCAATTATTTGGTTTTCGAAGTCTATATCGTAGTTTTCGTTTTCCTCTTCGCCGATGTTGAACACTCTTTTCCAGTATTCCCTGAACAATTTTTAAATCTCTCGTTCATGTTCGATTAATTTCCCGTTTCTGTCCTTAATCTTTATTTTTTTATTTACCTTTAGCATTTCCCATTCTTTTTATCTTTTTCCAAAATTCATGGGGCAATAGCTCGTTGTCACTATTTTTAACGGCTATGTACCAGTATTCTCTTTGTTTGCCTGTTAATACGCTTAGTAGTTCTCTCTTCTTCGTTCTCAGATTGCGGTATTTTTCCCTTGACGTTCCGTTTATTATTATGTACTCGTTTATCGCTTTTATGTCTCCATTCTTAGCTTTCATTTCGTCTGTCCATATAAGGTATTTAACTTTTTTGTATGTGTTTCTGGGTATTGCAATCTCATCAGCTGTTTGTATTCGCGTCCTTATTTTTTCCAGCTTGCCGTCGATTTCTTAATAAAGTAGCTTCATTTAGTCTGTTTGGTGAGTAGTCATTCAATTCTTGTTTGTATTTTCCCAGTCTGCTCTATGGTATGCCTTCCATTTTTTAGCGGGTATTTGTATTCGTTGCTGATTAATGGCGAGTAGTGTTGCTCTGTGGTCGCTGCAAATAACATCTACCGTTTCTTTGTGGTAGTTAAAAGGAATTGTATTGTTTCCTATGCAAATGTCTGTAGATGTCACTTTTTTGTCTTTAATTAGCGTTGGGTACTCTGGTCCTAGTCTTCTTATTATCTGCCTGTCTATTAGAGCTTGTAGGTCTTTTACTGTTTGGTTTATGTTCCTATATCCTGTGTATGTGCATCTTGCGTTCAGGTCTCCCCAAAACAAAGTTGGAAGTCTATTGTTAAATATCCTCACAAAGTTATTTATTGGGAGTCCCGGTCGTCGCGGTGGTTGGTATCCCGTAGCGATTATTATATTGGTTAATTCCATTTTGACCTTAATTGCGAGGTAAGATTCGGTTAGCCCTTGCTTTGTTTTGTACTATATTCCTTTCTTTATTGCTATTCTTGCCGGTCGTGTGCTTCGTTTGTGTGATTAGTCGCTATTACGTCGTAGTTCCATATTTTTAGTTGGTGAGTCTCAAAGTTAATCCTGTGACCTGAAATTAAAATGATGTCCCGATCTATTTCTCTAAAGATATTTCCGTATGTGTTTTCTTTATCCTTCCAGCCATTCATATTTATCTGCAGAATTTTTAATTTACTATTATCCATCTTGTTTGTATGTTCTTATGCGGTTCTTCTTTTTGGGAGATTGGTGGTATTACGTAAATTTATTTGTATCTTTTCCTAGTATTTCTGCCGTTCATCTCTGTCCTTGCTGAGTTCTGACTCTTATCCGTTTCACATTTCGCGGTTGGTATTTCCGGTCTTTAATTGCATAGGTGTCCCTAGTCGATTTCATTTTTATTTTTTTGCGTGTGTATCTTTTTACGTTTTTCTTATTATTCTCGTCGGTGCTGCTCTCAGATTCTGTTTCCTCGGTTTCTGTGTCTTCCTCTTGTTCAGATTCGCTTCCCTTTCTTTGTGTTTCTTCCAAGAGTTTCTTATTTGTATCTTCTGAAATTAGCTGATGAATCAATATTTTACGGGAATTTCATTGTATCCAGCCTATTTTCCTTGAGCATGGAGTTCAACGTGGTGACATATGTTCCTGGTTGGGCAATGTTTAAGAAGTGTGATTGTAGAATGTATGTCAGTATTTTTACGTTAAGAGTTCCGTCAAGCGTCATTTGAGTGGTTGTTCCATTGTTTTTCGTTGCTGCTGCCGCCGCATGTGAGGTGTTTCTTGTTCCTTCTTTTCTTTGTTGTGTTTCAATTTCTTTTCTCTTTATTATTTCTTTTCGCTTCGGACATGTCATTACCATTGTTATGTGGCTCCCTCCGCAATTAACACACTTTTTCGTGGAGTTTGTGCAGCTCCTCCATGAATGTGGGCCACTGTATTCTGAACATATTTCTTCTTCCTTTCTTGGGAAGTTTGTGGTGACGTGGTCTTCCATTTTGTAGCATCTAAAACAGATTTGTATACTGTGATACTGGTCCCATTGAATGTTACAAGTTGGGATTCTCATACTATATGCGAGGATTCCCTTCTTTAGTGCCTTTGTTGCAATCTCGGTTGACTCGCACACTATTTTGAACACATGTGTCTGTTCCTTAAATTTGGTTATGTCGTGTATCTTCATCCAGGGTTGTTGTTTCATTCTTTCATGTTCTATTTCGTCTGGGGAGTGTTCCCCCAACCATGATTCTACCTTACAGCATACGATGCTTCGGTTGGCAATAATCCAAGTGGTACTTTAGCCTCTAAGTCGATTTTCCTTAAAGTGATGGTTCCTGCCAATGAAAGTAGCAGTTCGACATCGTTGTTTTCCCCACAGATGACAACGAATCCATTAGCTGTTTTTTATGCATTTGTTCAGGGCGATTTGTATATCCTTGAAAAGGCTTTGTGCTACATCCTGTGGTCTCCGTTTTATCCCGTTCTGAATTAGCCGAAGTGGGAGCCTTTTGGTGAAGTCCTGTGGGTCCATGTTAAATTTTCATGCCCCCCCCACCCCCCCCACCCCGAAGTGGGGGTTCTCTGAAAAAATAAGGTAGTAGATTATTTACCCCACTCCACTAGTGGGAGAAGCCTTCTATCTGTTCCTAATACTATCCCTCCTGCCTGCTCTGGAGCGTACACTCCCTGCCCCACCCGACGTAATTAGGCCTAGCCCTATAATCGATCCTGCAGTCAGATTCGGGCTCCTTCTCTGGCCCCCTAACGGGGTCTCCTTCAGTAGTTCACTACACCCTACTACTGACTGCTTCTTAGACCTTGCTGGTGTTCAGGGTATACTGTGCTAAATGGAAATAAAGTAGGAGAGTTTCAGATATGAAAAGGTATAGAATGAGATAGGAAAAATTTAAGGAGATCACTGCGTTGAGGTGATTCCCCGCGAATCAGAAACAGGAGGTCTCTCAAAAAAGTCCGATTCGCGCATATATTTCTTCTTTCTTCTCTTTGGTATATACTTAAAAGTATATAGAAAATGCTCTCGCGGCAAAGTTATTTCAAGTAAAAAGATTGATGTAACTTAGCAGTGCGTAGATCGCTGTGAGTTGTCAGATGAACTGAGCCGTCAAATTCGGAAATGAAATAAAAGAGAGGTGGGAGACAAATAACAGCTCTTCCGACCTTCCCCCCGCCTCCCTTGGCACTCACAAAGCCGCCAAGGAGGGAGGGGGGGGGAGGCCCGGTACTCCTTAATAGGCCCCCATAGTCACATTGTCCAGAACCAAAGTAGGCTTTAAGCACTGTGAGTGCGGCTGTGGGGGAATTCCTCGTGGAGTTTCTTTTCCAGCACGGAACTTCCATGCGCTGAAGAAGGTTCTACTAGGCTTAAATTGGTAAGCCTAATCTATCACCCCTTCCACAAGCAGTAGCCTCGAACCGCGTCCCTCACGGACCAACTTTGCACGGGTTAGAATCTCCTCGGCAAGAAGATTCAAGGCCATTCGAGAGTAGAGCTGTTTCCCACTCACCCCCGCGGGGAGAGCCTCGAACATATATAGTCCTCGTCTTCCATAAGGCAGAGACAGAGTTGAGGAGTCTCGCTCGGACCCAAGAAGTTTTCCCTAGTTCCAAGTCAGGTGCTAACGACAAAGCAAAGTGAGGGCTGAACTTTTGTGTCTTGGAATTAACCCAGCCAGTGTAGTAATTCCATTTGACGATCCCCACCGGGCGATTTTTCCGACTCCACTCATTAACTCCTGTCGAAGCCCTCCTCGTTCGCCCCTTGTTTTTGGGTGGCCGAAATACTCTCCCCTGGACCGGACGTTACCACCCCCCCTCCCTTTTTGGAGAACCGTCATCACGGCAACTTCCCGCTCAGAAGCTCCGAGCGCCTTCGCTTCACGTGCGGAAGACATCCGTGAAGCCTTACCCCGACGTCTCACCCGGAATCCTCCGTAAGCCAACCCCTCTCCCCATTCAGTGACCCATTTGAGTTAATTCCCCCCATTTGAATAGTCTCCTCGTGTAATACATTAAATTTTAACTTCAGAGTCTGATGCATAACTATAATTCCTCCCCTCGTTTTCCTATGTAATTTGTCCCATTAATTCTCTTATTTTTATGTAAATAAAATTATATTTTTGTACATGCCTCTTTAAATAACCTTGAGCTTTGCCATTGCCCAAATTTTACCTGACCTCGTTGCACTCTTTCTCGCTGTTCCCCCCGTCGAAACTCGTGGCGTTCCGTCCCCTTCTCGGTTTGCCTTTAAGTTATTGGTCCCCCCCCTATAGATATAATATGGTATTGATATAATATAATATCATACCACGACAGCGGCCTTTAGGAGTGAGAGGGAGAGGGAGAAGAAGGTTTTAGGATAGGACAGCGAAGAAAATAGTAGGAAACAAAAGTAGACTTAGTTAGTCATGGGACCTACAGCTTAACGTGGAATCCGAACCACGATGTGTCGCTTGTCTCTCACTATAACTATAACAGTTTATCGTGACCCCTGTCCCACGTATCACTGTGAGTCCCGTGTGCGAATGTAATAGTAAAAAACGAATAGATGCTGAAGGCTGAAGGAAGTAAGAGGTTTGCAAAGAGATGCTAGTTGCCTGGAAGTCAGGCTTATCTCTGTCTATTTTAGGTAGTATAGCTAGTGTGATAAAGTTAGAAAGTAGTATTGGTATTTATGAGGCGTTTAAACCATTATTATTAAATATGCTTACTAAAAACTGGTGTAGGTTTCTAGATCTCTACCTATTCTTTCGTATTCCTATCCTAGTTATATTTGACTATATGGTGTTGCTTTGGGTAATTAATTGCTCTTAGTTGTCATCGAGTATTATTCATTCTCTTTCTCTAGATGTAGAATTCTTCTTCGTCTTCTTCTCCTCCCTCATCTATGCTTGGGAAACTTGGGAATATTCTATGTGATCTCCATTCTTCTCTTTGGGCAATTTGGTTGGTTAATTTAACTCCAACTTTATTATGTGTCTTTGCGTAGACATTTTTTGCTCTTTTTGCAATTATTCTGTTAAGTGGCTTTATCCTTGCTTCCCTGTGCAGGTCTCGTAGTCTTCTTCTTTCTCTTATTCTGGTGTTTGTTGTTAAGTAGATAGCTTTTTTTACGACAATTGCAGTCTCAATAGGTTACTTCGCTGGTTGGATAAATAATTGCGTACTGTACTATGGTTCGATTTACCCTCTCAGGTACGTGCTTTTTATAGACTGACTTCGTAATGGTTAGTCCGAGCACCTTACATTCTTTGTCGTATTTGTAGCGCTGTCCTTCTCATATACACCTGAGATTCTCCTCCTGTACACGGGTAGCATTTTAAATTTATCCCTGTTGGTTTTAATTTTCCATTTTTCTTCGTATCTTTTAATGCTTCTATATCTCTTCTGCAGTCTTTCTAGCTTGCATTGGGCCGTTCCTGTAGGAGCAAACTATGATTTGAGTGACGTCCTTGGCAAATTGGATGTTCAAGCAGCCTTCATTTATTGAGGGTGGTATATCTGCTGTGTAGATTGAATAGAGAGACGGACTCAGACATCCGCCATGGAGCAAACCCGCAGCGAGCTCGCATATTTCACCCTGAGGTCGTCCTATTTCCCCATAAGCACATCTCTCCATTACATAATCACATAAAATCCTTTCGATCTTGTTGTTCGTTCCTAATCTGAGTATCTTGAGTTGTATACCCCTCTGCCATACTTTCTTGAATGCCTTGGACACGTCCTGGCATACGATGTCTACGCTCATTTTTTCCCTCTTTGCTTTCGCTCTCTTTTCAAGGATGACTCCAGGGCCATCTCCGTGCTTCTGTTTTTCCTGAAGCCAAATTGGCAGCTGTTTCTTTTGTCATTATCATCGAAGAATTTGGACAGTCTGTTATTTTATTATTTTTTCCAATACCATACTGATGAAATCTAGCAGCGAGACGGGGCGGTAGTTAGCCACTTGATCTGGGGGGTTTTCCGCCTTGGGTATGAATATCATCTTCGCCACTTTCAGTTCATCAGGAAAGTATCCCGTGTTCGAGCACGCATTGAGGACGTTTCTCACTCACTCCAGTATGTTCGGGGGTGCTTCGATGTAATTTAATCTGGTGAGTTCCGATCTGCTTGGGGCTCTCTGCCGGAAGTTCTAAATGGTTTCTTTTAATTCCCCAGATGTAATGATTGCGTCTATTCCGTCGTTGTTGTTTCTCCTTTCCTCAACAAAGTGGATAGGGTATGTCCTTTCGATCTCTCCATTGAGTTCGTCCACTATCTGATGTTGGAAATTAATGTCATAGTCCTTATTCTCTTCTTCGCTAATTTTGAATACATTTCTCCAATGCTCTTTAAATAATACATCTATTTCTTCCTCATCTTCTAAAATTTTGTTCCCTGCATCCTTAATTTTCATTTTATCCCTTGTTGTCCAGGTTTTTAATTTTTTATGTTTCCAAAATTCCCTTGGTAATGTTTCTACAACTATTTTCTCGATGTGCTGATCTTATTTCTCTTTCTGTTTTTTTTATAAATTAGTGCTATTAGTTCTCTTTTCTGTCTCCTTAGTGCGTTGTATGCTTCCCTTGATGTTCCGAATCTTCTTATATGATCTTCCACCAGGCCGATCTCCTCGCTCAAAGCCACCATTTCTGGTGTCTACCTAAATTCTTTAATGATTTGGAACGAGTTAATAGGGAGGGCCCCCTTCTATGCCTTTTTAATTTCTTGTCTAATCATATCCAACTCCCCGTCGATTTCGTCAAGAGTGACTTCCTCGAGCGGGCTGGGCACGTACGTCTGAAGTACTTCTTTGTACTTAACCTTCCATTTCTTCAAAGGGATTTGTATATGATTCTTCTTTATGTACATTAGAGTCGCAGTGTGGTCACTGCAAGAAATATCCACTGGTTCCATAAAATAGTTAAAGGGCAGATTGAAGTTAGCCAGGCAGATGTCCGGTTTTGTGGCGTGATCTGTTCGTATGTAGGGAAATTAGGTCCCAGTCTTTGCAGTATACGTCTATTGATAAGCGTGTTAAGTTGTTTTCCGACACTGTTTGTATTTTTGTACCCAGAAGTTCCGCAATGGGCATTTAAATTGCCCATCAAAATGACCGGTATCCAGTTGCGACAATGATGTTGCTTAATTCCACTTTAATTTCTATAGCTAAATATGCATCTACCAATCCTTGTATTGTTTTGTACTCCAATCCTTGCTTGACCGCTATTGCCGCTCCGTCGTGTGTTTCTCATGAAGGATTTGTGTTAATAACATTGTAGTTCCATATCTTTCATTTCTCGTTTTCTGTGTTTCTTCCATGTTCTGATATTAGTATAACATCTGAGTCAATCTTTCTGAATAAAGTTCCGTACATAATTTCCTTGTCTTTCCATCCGCATGTGTTAACTTGTAGTATTCTTAATTTTTTCATATCCATAATCTAATTGTCTATTTCCGTTCGTTTATTCGATTTCCGTTTAGTTTGTCCTATCTTTTAAGTTATCTGTGTTTCTTCTTTTTCTGGCTCTTCTTTCGTTTCTCCTGGGTTCTCTCTCTGCTGACTGCATTCGAGGGTCCTTCTGGTAGTTCATATCTGGATGATGGACCCCTTTTACTTGCGGATTTAGATCTGTCCTTTCTTTGGGCTTTCCTGCGAGTAACCCGTGTGCACTCTTGCACTGTGTCGTCGGAGGAGTTCTCAGTTTCTGAGTCTTGACGGATTGTGTCCTTTTCTGATTCTTCTGCCTGTTGACTTCCTTTTGCTTCTTCGATTAACTTATGTTTTGTCTTTTCTATGACTTTGATTCTGAAAATGGCCGATGAGTCGACTTCTTTGGGGAATTTCATCGGTTCGAGCCCGTTGCCCTCTAACATGTTGTTGACTGTTGTTGCATAACTTCCAGGGTTAGCTATGTTCATCATGTGGGAATGTAATATACAAGTAAGTATTTTTACGTTGAGCGTACCATCTAAATTAATCTGAGTTGCCGGTTCTTGTTGGTCACTTTTTGCCATCCCTGCATATGAGTTTTCATTTATGTTTGTATTATTTCTGTTTGACTCTGTTTCTTTTCTCTTTATAATTCCTCTTTTTTGGGGACAAATCATGGCCAAAGTTCTGTGTCCCCCTTTGCAGTTAATGCATCTTCTAACTGTGTTGTTGCAGTATCGCCAAAAATGGCCTTCAGTTCCACATTAAGAACAGATTATAAGGTCTTTTGTAGGACAATTTTACGTCGTATGTTCTTCCAACGCATAACATCTGAAGCATATCTGTATACTTGTCAAGACGTCTCTTTGTATGTGGGCGGATGAGATCCTCATGTTGAAAGCGAGAAGTCCCTGTTCCATTATCTTTGAAGCCATTTCGGTAGATTCACAAATTACCTTGAAAACGTGAGTGTGGTATTTAAATTTGACTACCTCTGCAATTTTGAGCCATTTCTGTCTCTCCTAAAGTTCTTCTCTTATTTCTTGGCATGAGTGATCTCCTACCCAGGCCTCGATTTTTCGGCAGATGACACTTCTGTTAGCCGTGATTTGTGGTGGTACTTTAGCTTCCAAGTCCAGCTTCCTTAGCGTAATGCGCCCCGCAGATGACAGTAGCTGCTCTACGTCTTTGTTTTCTGGGCAAATAATTGTGAATCCAGATGGTGTCTCAATGGATTAGTATCTCCATATCTATAAATAGGCATTGTACTACTTCTTGTGGTGATCTTTTCCTTCCGTTAGGTATGAGTTTCAGGGGAATTATTTTGAAGTCCGGTGGGTCCATCTTCCTGGGAGTCGTCCCCTCTCCAAAGAGAGGGGTTCTTCTGTCGATCTTCAGCTCTGGAGTCTTAATCAGTCTCCACAAGTGGGGGAAGTCCCTATATCTGTCTTAGTTCTATCTCGCCTTCCTTCCAATGTTCGCACTCTCCTTGGTCAACAATGAAATGAAATGAAAAGAAAAGAAAAGAGAGGTGGGAGACAAAGAAAAGCTTTTCCGACCCTCCTCCGCCCCCTTTGCGCTCATGTAGCGGCCAAGGAGGGAGGAAGAGAGGCCTAGTACTCCTTTATAGACCCCCATTACGAACAGAAATCGTGGGCCTTTTTGAGAGAACGAACCCAGGGAACTTCGAGAAGTTCATCGCGTCTTCTCTGCAGACCGGATGACCTTCAATGAATCTTGAAGAGCTACGGAAGACAGCTCTGCAAGTTGGAGTGGGGGAGGACTTGGTGAGACACAAGTTCATCCAGTCTTTACCTGCAAACATCGCCTCCATCATCGCCACGCTGATGAACTCATGCCGTTTTACAAGGCACAGTGCTATAATATAAATAAAAGTAAAACTAGTGATAATTGTGCGTTCCCCGATATATGTGCTCTTAGTGTCAACAAGTGGGGGTCGAACCTAGTAAACATTTGTTTGAAAATTTTAAACGCTTTACACATTAAACCTTATAAATAGGAAGATAAACTTCCCGCTTTTATTATCTTTCTGTCGTAAATAAGAAGATAAACTTCTTGCTTTGAGTATCTCTCTTTCGTAAATAGGAAGATAAACTTCCCGCTTTATAGTATTTCTCTTTCGTAAATAGGAAGGTAAACTTCCCGCTTTGTAGTATTTCTCGTTCGTAAATAGGAAGTTAAACTCCCCAGTATGCAGTACGATATCAAGGGTCAGCTATACGTGGCTACGTACAAAATAGATCTTGTTCTTGAAGTCTCCGTGGGGAAAAGGTAAAAATCGACGGCGTTTTCTTGACATGACACTCCCTCGCCATTTTCTCCTTTGCCGGCTGTGAACTTTTTGGTGAGCTTAATTTTCTTGTAGATTTCTTCCAAGTCTAAAAATTCGAAAAATTGATTTCAGCTGTGTTTGTGTGTAAACAGTTGGAGCGTTAATAACATTTTAAATCTATCATGGCACTGATTGGACCATCATTGCAGTGCTTATGTCTAAAAGCTGATTGGTCAATTTGTCAACGCCAAAGCTGTTATTCCAAAAATGAACGTAAGAATTACTATTAAATGTATATCAATCCTGATTGGTTCAATTGTTGTTACCAAAGGTACTCCACAGCAAGTCGTGGAGACCATCTTTAAGGACTGCTCCATACCCTTGATAAATTGCATCGATGTCCCCAACATATTCATCGCGATGTGTCCAAAAGGAAATGATGTGGGAAAGCTATTATCTCCATACTTATGTCTTTAAAATTATATGCGAGACAACTGAAGTGGCGGCCCAAAGCCCAAGAAAAGAGATTATTGGCCTTTAGTATGTGTATTCCTCCACAGAATATACAAATAGACACATTTTTCAACATTCAAATGTGCTTTTATTAAAAAACATACCTCAGCCGACTGCCCAAAGAGAGGAACAATAACATGATCCGAATGCGCCAAAGAGAAACACGACTACTGCAACTACAGAAACACTTAAAAAAAATGTGTAAACTGCGGCGATATCCATCGTACCATGGCTATGTCATGCCCAGATAGAAAAGACATCATTGAGAAGGAGAGAGACCTACAGACAAAGAAATATGCAGAAAACACATCTTTCGCTTACGTAGCCAAAAGCTAGTGCTCAAACACCTCAGACCTGTCAAACATCACGAAGGGAATGTTTGGTAAGATCTATACTTGCGTGATTCATCCACATGTCTATAATGCACTTAATCCTGGAACATATGCGAAAACAGACAACTCCATGTTGAAGGCCAATGGACTAGAACCCATAGTCGTGCCACAAGAGATTAATTCAGAGGCCATCCTCAAAGTAGATAGATAACGCAGAGACTGAAAAGCAAGGAGACGCTCAGGAAGAAAACAGCGAAATGTAAACAGACACAGAAGACACCAGATCCGAATCGTAGTCAAAACTCCCAAGCTCACATCCAACAAACACGGGTCACCACTCGAGAGCTAAGGGCTCCAGTAACCTAGCAGTAAGACGGAAATAAGTTTTTACTTAGTCTCCAGAACAGATACTCGATCAACGAACTGAAACGGTTAAAGGAATTTGGAAACGGAATCGATTTTAGGACTTTATAAACTACAATGGATAAAACAGATCTTAAGATTCTACAGCTCAACGTTAACGGATGGAAAAGCAAAAGGATAATTTATAGAAACAGTTTTAGAAAACTAGACCCAGACATAATTCTAATTTTGGCACACGGCGTAAATCTTCAAGAAGACGAGATCAAAATCTGGAATTACTATGTTATAGCGGCCAACGAATCGGACGAAGCCTACATCGCAGTAGAGATCATTATAGCAACGGGATACCAACCGCCAAGGAGAAACCAGTTGCCCATTCAGAACTTCATCAGAATTTTTAATAATAGGTCGCCAGTGTTATTTTGGGGTGACCTGAACGCATACTGTCAAGAGAGTGGATATAGACGAAGAAACGAGATAGGCAGAGACCTCGGAACTCTGTTCGCTAGAGATATCTGTCAAAGACTTGGACCGGACTACCCCATCTACGTGAGGGTGAATGCAGCCACTAAACCAGACATCTGCTTGGGCAATAACTATCTTTCATATAATTACTATATTAAGCCAGAAGATATCACATGTACGGATCACACAGTGACTCTCCTCACCCTTAATCAAACACCAATCCAGATCCCAGGGGGTTTAACATTAGTGAAGAGGAAAATCAAGACTTCGACAGGGACTTCGAACGAAACATCACAAGATAACTCAAACTAGAAGAGGACAGGATAATCTCTTACAGAAATCTAGGTCCCGCAAGAGACACCTTGGACGGTAACGACGCAAGAATTACCGTCCAAGAATTGAAAAACACAAACGCTCAGTTTAAGCAGAAGGCACCAGGTAGATCAAAGCTCACTAAAAGGCACTACGAACAAGCGACTGAAAAAATACTGCAGGGAATTACTTCAGTATTTAATGCCAGCCCTAACACTGGCTACTTCCCGAAAGAACTTAAGGTAGCCAAGATGATTTTCATACCCAAAGCTGGAAAGCCTACTACACGAGTGGAGAATTACAGACCTATATCTCTACTCAACTTCATCGGAAAGATGTTCGAGAAAATTATAAACACTCGCTTAAAAGAAAAGAAGCACGGAGATGGCCCTAGCGGTCATAACAGAAAAAATAGCTGAAGCAAAAAGAGAAAAGGCTAGCGTTGATATAGTCTACAGGGATGTGTCCAAAGCTTCTGAAAATGTATGGACGAAAGGAATGCAATATTAGATATTAAAGTTACGCCTAGAGAACAAGATGGAAAGACTAATTTGCAATTTCATAACCAAAAGAAACGCATTTATCAAAATGGTAAACTACCATGGAGATAAATTCAAGATGGAGGCTGGCGTTCTGCAAGGAGGATGTCTGAGTCCAACATTATACTCTGTATATACCTCGGACATTCCTCCGCCGGCTACATACAGGTGCCTAAATATACAGTTCGCAGATGACATCACACAGATTGCGTTCTGCCTTTATAGGAACCCTGATATGCAAGCAAGACTGACATGAGAAGAAATACGACTGATCAACGCTTATGAAAAACAGTGGAAGATTAGCACCAACAGGAATAAATTTAAAATCGTACCAATACACAGGAGGAAACTGAGCAACATTGTGATCGAAGGAAACAGATACGAATACACAAACGAAGCTACATTGCTAGGATTGACGATTACGAAAAGAGCATACACGAAGCATGCAAGAGAAAGAGTAGAAAAGGGAAGAAAGAGACTAGGGCTACTATTTAGGCTCAGAGCACTTAAAAAAACAAGAAGAAAATTGGTCAAACCTTAATCCAGTCAACAATGGTATATCCGGTGATACCATTGTATACAATCTCAATAAGTAATGTTATCGCACTGCAACGAATACAGAACAAGGCAGTTTTGATAATCACGAACAAAAGAAAAATAGACAAAAGAAGACAGCAAGAATTCAACCAATCAACAAGATTATAGAGAAAAGAGCCAAGAAACTCGTCCAAACCACGCAACGCGAGATAGGAGAGGAAGTAATGGCCATGATCACCCAGAGACAAGAAGGGGGAGCACGTAGAGGTAAAATAAAATCATGAAAAAGCCTATCAGTTAAACGCAATGGAGAGTTAATCAGAGAACCTCACTTATTATAAAATGCATTCAGAGAGCATTAGAGCGGAGTCTTCTATATCTCACCCAGCGAGAACGAAGAATTCGATCGAGAATACGAAGAGTGGGTGATTCAGGACCTAGAAGAAGACAGAAACGAAATAACACCCAACCACACAGCATCTATAGAAAATATGGGGAAAGTAGGTGTCGAACCAGTGACACTTCATGAAATCAAAGCGACAATCCGAGCTTAGAAGCAAAGGGCGCCTGAAAAATCGGGCATAACAAGGGAGATTCTCTTAAGAGCCCCAGACGAATTCCTCAACAAATTCGTGGAATTGTGCAACGCCGCGATAAGGGCTTGATAATTTTCTGATTCGCTAAAATGCGGAAAGATCATATTCCTGCCCAAACCGGGGAAACTACAAGACGAACCGGACAATTATAGACCCATCACGCTATTAGAATTGATAGCGAAGATTATGGAAAGGCTAATAAACAGAAGATTGGTCCACCACTTAGAAGAAAACAACCTGATACCAAAGTGCCAATTTGGATTTAGTAGAGGAAAAGGCACGGAGACGGCGCTGTCCCTCTTAATAGAAACTTTGGCAAAGGCGAAGTATGAGAAAACTATTCAGAGCTCATACTGAGAGATGTTAGAAAAGCATTTAATAAGGTGTGGAGATGCCGACTAAAATTCAAAATAATGAAACGGATTACCAGCAATTATGACAAATGTCTGTGCGACTACATTACAGATCGAAAAGCTTATATATAAATCGAAGAACAACAGGGTCCAAAATTTGAGCTTAGACAAGGAGTCACTCAAGGGGGGCGGACCTGAGCCCCACACTATACACAATCTATAGGAGGGACCCGCCAGATCCAGTCTTTGATTCAACACTATATTTACAGTTCGTGGACGATATTACGATAGTAATAAGCAGCCAATTTAAACATACACCAACAATCGCTAGAGTGTCTGCGGCTGAAATTAAAAACATAAACGATTATGAGAGAAAATGGAAAATCTGCACTAACACTTACAAATTTACAATTATACCAATTATACCTGTGGGAAGAAGAAATATTTCAAGAATAATAGTCGACGACGAAGTTTATGGATACCACACAGAAGGAAATGTCCTAGGAATGAGAATTACAAGAAATGGTTAACGCACGCAAGTAAGTCAGAGAATAAGCTCTGCTAAGGCAAACCTAACTATATTGTTCCAACTTAGGAACTTGTGTAGGAATAATAAAATTAAATTATACAATGTATTATGCAAATCTATACTGTTGTATCCCACTATTCCACTAAACAGACTGTTTTTTGTCGTTTTATAGTATATAATAAGTTTTATTTTGTCCAACAATCTCCTTATGAAAAACAACAGCTACCAAAACTACTCGAATCTAAAGTCATCCAACATAGTTTACGAGTTTATCTGCCCAAATGAAGACTGCAAGCTTTATAATAACTCAAAATATATTGGCATGACGACAATCACCCTTTCGAGGCGTTTAACCATGAATCTGCAAAGCAGAGGGCCTAAAAATCATATGGAGAGCGCGCACAACATCAGCCTAACTAGAGATATTCTAGTTGACAACACCACAATTAAAAGAAAAGAGGGAAATAAAGCTAGGCTAAACATCTTAGAAGCCAACTTAATAAAAGAAGAAAAGATAAGATAAGATCAATAAAGCTAGAATGTGTAGAGAGAGTGAGATAGGATAGATGGAAATTAAAGTGTGGTGTGTGTGTGTTAATGTGTGTAGGATGATAGGTGAAGATGTTAGAGATTTGTGCCAGGTTGCCTAGCTAGCTTTCGTCTTTCTTTTATAATTTTGTTTTATTTGAGATACATCGTTATTTTAAGCATTGGAGCCTTTGTTTTCTTTTACTCAATAGAGCGTCTGCATCTTTTTTAATTTTTTTGTTTATTTTTTTGTACTTTCGTTTTTTCTTGTTTTTTTATTGATTGGATTTATTTTATTATTAATACTATTATCTATCTATCTTTATATATATATATATATATATATATATATATATATATATATATATATATATATATATATTTGCAGGGGGGGGGTCAGTAATTACTTTTAGTTCTTCATCGGGATTCTCATTTGAGTTGTATAGTTGGTAGTCATAATCGTTTGTCCTTTTTTAGTTCTTACGTTTCTGGTAGTTACATTTATGTACTATAGTTTATTACCTATAGATTGGATTGACGTTTTTTAATGTTATTCTCAGGTTTCCGTTGAAGTGTTGTTTATAGTGCGTACGACGGATTTCGTCTTCTTGTACGATGGTTTGGTCTATTATATTCACGGGTATTGTATTTTTAATTTTTTCCCACAGTTTTCTTGCTCTTTTTTGTAGGACTGTGTTTATGGGTTCTATAGTAGTTCTGCGGTGGAGTTCTTCTGCCTTGTATGTAATCTTGTCTTCTTGAGTTTGTTATGAATCTAGTGGCTTGATTTTGGAATCTTTAGATCTTCTTGATTTGGGAGTTACTTAATGCATTCAATGGTATTATTGGGTATAGGAGCTTAGGTTGTACTAAGGCCAGGTATAATTTTCTTTTATTTTTGGTTGATAGTTGTCTGAATCTGTATAGTGCTACTCAAGTGGATTTTGCCTTGATGATTTTTTTGTGGTAGATGACATGTATAGCCTGACGTTAATTTTAGTCCGAGGACACGTCCTTCTGTTAAAAACGGATATGCTTCTCCATCTGCACGCACAGTGGCTTTTTTATTTCTGTTCATGGGTATTAGTTTGAACTTATCTTTGTTTGTCTTTATTTATTCCTTTTCTCGTAATCATTTAGGCTTATAATTTTGATTCCTGTTCTTAGGGCGATGTCTTTGGGGTTCTTCCTGTCACTGGTCACTATCTGAGTGATATCACCCGCTAATTGTATATACATCGAACGTTCATCGGTTAGATGTGGTAGTTCCCTGGTGTACACTGTGTAAAGTGTTGGTGAAAGGCAGCCTCCTTGTGGGACACCCGTTTGCAGATTGATTGCGTCGCCCGTTTTTCCATTTATCTGCAATACTGCTTTCCTCTCGTCTAGATAGCTGCGGAGTGTTTTACAGAGGTTTATTTCCAGGATAAGGTCACAGATTTTGGCTTTTAGGCCGGGCAACCACACCTTGTCAAAGGCTTTGGCAACATCACGGAATGCAATGTCAACTCTGTTGCCTCGCGCTGTTTCAGTAGCAATTTTTTCAGTAATGATTGCTAGCGCGGTGTCCGTCCCTTGCTTTCTCCGGAACCCTTGCTGTTGTGAATTGTATAGGTTGTTTATGTTAAGATGGTTGATCAACCTTTCGTTAAGGAGTTTTGCTAGTACTTTGCCTAGAAATTCCAGGAACGAGATAGGACGGAAGCTTCCGACTTGATGTTTCGGTTTGCCAGGCTTCGGCAGGAAGATCATCTTTGCTGTTTTAAATGCTTGGGGGTAGTATCCTTTATTTAGGCAGGCATTGAAGATCTTCACTACCGATTCGTGCATTTTTTCTGTGGCATTGATTAGGTGAACTTTGGGTATCCCACTTTGTCCTGGAGCTTTTTGTTTATGGGATTTGAAGGCTGTTAGGTATTCATCCATTGTAAAAGACTTTCCTTCCCCCATGGGAGTGTCTTTGTTCGTCAACGTTTCTAAATGGTATAGTACGTTAATGTTGTGTTTCCAGTCTATGTAAGATTTCTTCTTTGTAGTTTTGGTCGAATTCTTGGTTTTCTTCCGGTGTAATAGAAAAAATTTTCTTCCAGTGTGTTCGGAAATGTTCTTGCAGTTCCTCATTTTGTTCTACTTTCTGGTTCTGTATTTTCAGTCTTATTTCCTCTTTTGGCTGTGATCCACGTAATTTCATGTATTGTCTCCAGAATTTCCTTAGATCCTTTTCTATTTCCATTTTGCCGAATATATTATCACAGAGATTGTCTGAATTTTGCTTGATGAGGGTGTCTATCCTTCTTCTAATTGTGATAATACCTCTGTACCTTTCCATCGTATTTCTCGATACCCTGATTTCATTTATTATGTTTTGAAATTCTTTCATTTCATCTTGAATCTCTTGGGTCCATCTAGGTGTAGGTATGGATCTGTACTCTATTGTTGGGGTGTGTATACTGTCCGCCTCTCTGATTTTTCTGGTAATTAATTCTTGTTGATCATCTATTTTCATTTTACCTTGGTTGTTAAGGGGTCCAGTTTCTATTGTATTTAAGAACTGTCTGTATCCATCCCAGTTTGATTTGCTGGTTGCTTTTCTGCGTGTTATTATTATTTGGATGGGCAAAGTTAAGATAGTGGTAATTATGCTTAAATAATCAGAGGGGGTTACGGGACCTGGCTGTGTGCGGTGATTTAGGTTGAAGTTTTGATTCGTTAAAATAATTTCTCGGGTAGTCAAGGCTCGGGCTGTGAGATAGGTAGGGAAGTCTGGTCCTTCTTTGTTTAGTAGGCCTCTTTGCATTAGGAGTTGTAAGGTATTTTTCCGTTACATTTGCATGGGTTGTGTACCCTGCTTCCTTGCACCTTGCGTTAAGGTCTCCGGCTAGAAATGTTGAGGCCTGTCTACGGAAGAGCTTAATGAAATTGGGTATCGGTAGGTACGAGCGTCTTGGGAGTTGGTAGGCCCCGGCTATGACCAGATCACCTGTGGTCGTCTTTATTTTAACTGTTAAAAATTACTCTTCTAGGTCTTTTATATGTGTGAGCTGGAATCGAACATTAAAGTTGACCTAAAAATTCCACTCACCGGACTGGGTCGTTTTCTTTGACGTTACGCTTAAGCGAGGCGGAATAAATATCCTCTAAAAACCGTTTTCTTTTCCTGACTGCGAAAAACTCCTGGCATATATCTTCAAATTCGAAAAAGGAGACAAATTTGGGGGAAAATATTTATTTTTTCTAAGACTCCTCTGAGAAGTTGAGGTGCTCGGACGCACTGATATTGAGCACTCGAAAGACGGCTTACACTAGATTCACTTTCCAACGCCTGACCTTTTGAAGAAGAAAGAACAGAGTATTACAAGAGAAATTCACACCTAGGTCTTTACAGAAGAAACCTTTCTCTCCAACGCCATTTTCCCTTACGGGGGACTTAAAAATGAGATTTACTACCAGGTGTTCATAATTAACTCTATGGCTACCTAAACTCATCACCTCCTCCGTTTTCGCCTTCTAAGGCGTAGCCGTGTGTACTTCAATTCATAACCTAGTTCGAACATAAGCAGGTTTGTGGAATAGCCCACTGTAGAACCTTCCGTCATAGGCACTCCGGAGAAGAGGCGATGCTGCAACCCATTAAGGAAGAGTTCTCACTATCCCTAATTGCCCGGCAGTGATAATAGAGGGACAAAAAACCATCTCTATGTGAGCTCGATACCTAAACCCCAGAAGACGCGGCACCCCGGGTGGTGATAATTGATTCAATCACCACCCATCATAAAGTAGGCCATGAGTCATCCTTCTGCAAGGCTTCTCCTGGTCCATCATATCATTCATCCATCATCTTCACCCAGGCAGATATACCAGCTATGTTAAGGATTGTGGGGGCGGGGATTCATTCTCAGTTTTCACTTCAAAACTTTAACATATTTTTACCCCAGGCAAATTAATAGGTACAAAGAAGAGAAGAAAAAACACAAAGAAGGAGGCTTTAACGATCCAGAAATGGACGACCGTGGAGGAGCGAAGAGGGTCCCCCTTCGCATCTTTCATGGCCGGGAGAAACCAACTTGCGAATTGGCAGTAAGGACTATCTACGCTGATATTGGGATCATACTCCTTAGACTAAAAACCAGCACAACAAGGAGTGGCGGTATGCGAAACATACAGGACTTAGATCTCCTCCTGACCGAAAACGCAGCCAAAAAGCTGGAAAAGATCAGACTCCCACCTCGAAACCCTTCCGGACGTACAAACGAAAAGATCTGTGATTTGCAGACAACTCGACCAATGGGGCGGTGAGCACACTCCAAATGATGTCTCAGGATTGGGCAAAGGTCAAAAATAATCAAATTCAAAAACAAAAATGGAGAAGAGCAAAACCACGTATTCAAAGTGGTATTTAGATCGACAGAAATGTCCAAAAAAGCCTCGGAACATGGAATGCTTGCCTTCTACACTAAGATCTCAACCGATCAAATCGAGAGGGAAATATTTGTCTCCGTGCAAGTATGCTTCGCATGCTATGCCCTCGACAAACACCCTACCAAAGACTGCACTTACAAATGGAATGCATGCTCAGAATGCGCAAGCCAAGACCACAGGTGGGACCAATGCAGGAGCACGTCAAAGAAATGCTTAAACTGTTTTTAATGCCCACAGAACACTGGCTATATCATACCCAATAAAGAAGTAGCTCATACGGAATAAAAAAATGAAAAAAAGCGCAGAAAAAGAAAGAAAAATTACTGGCTCCTACGCTGCAGCAACTGCAAATGGAAAAGTCGCGACACCACCAACACAAACAACAACTGTGAATACAGAGGGAAGCATGAGGCCAGACTTAATTCTCTGCATAATGCACGCACACTTTGTAAACATGGCGAAGCCAGGCTCATATGCAAATAGAATTAAACACCATCCTGGAAAAGAACAAGCCTAAAATATGTGGTTCCCGGAGAACCCTCCTTCGAGCGAGCTAAATAGAATTAACATGACCCAAGAAGAGACTCCGAAAAATACGAGCCCGGAAGAAGACGAAGCCGGAATGGATGCCGATTCTGAAGAAGAATCCATCGACGAAGAAACCTCGAAGACGACCCCGAAAGCTCAAAACAAAAACAAAAACTCAATACCCAAGATTTAAACATTAAAATTTACGGTTCCCACGCATACCGGTTACCTAAACAAATCAAACAAAAAGAAATCGTGGACGGACTAGTTAGAAATATGAGGCAGAAGCCGATGAGACAGAGTTACACAGTGCTCTAAAGCAAGGCATGATACACATCATCCCTGAATCGTGTCAAAACATCTCAAACGGTGAATTTAAGAAAAAACGAAATGGACGCACTCGTTCCCCAGGCCGCCCGAAAAAAACGAAGAAAGGAAGAGACATTAACAAATAAATAAAAATGGATACGTAACAACGGAAAATTAAAATCTTTACACTAAATCTAAACGGCTGGCAAGGAAAAAGAATATCATACTCAAACATAATAAGAAAAGAAGACGCAGACATCATCATTCTAGCCGAACATGGACTAAACACAGAGATCGACACCATATGAATCTCAAATTATAGATTTATTACCACAAATTACACACAAACAAGGAACGATGGTGTAGCAATTGGCGTAAAAACAGGAATCCACTTTACAGAGGTAAAGGATTTAGAAGAGTCGTATCTGGCCATAATAATAAAAATGACCACAGGAGATCTAGTCATAGCTGGGGCATATCAGCTCCCAAGACGCTCGTATTTGCCAACTTCAAATTTCCTCAAACTTTTTCGTAGACAGGCCTTAACCATACTAACAGGTGACCTCAATGCAAGATGTAGAGAGGCAGGCTACTCAAGCCAACCAAACGGAGCAGGAAGAATCCTTCAATTATTAATACAAAGGAACCAGCTAAGCAGAGAAGGACCAGACTTCACAACATACTTAACAGCCCAAACCTCGACAACTCCTGACATAATACTGATGAACCCAAACTTCAACTTAAATCACCACACAGAACCATGCCCCGCAACCCCATCCGACCATCTAAATATGATAACGGCTATTTCAACTTCACCCATTAAAATTCAAATTCCACAAATAAAAGCCATCAGCAGAACAAACGGGAATGGTTACAAAGAGCACCTAAGTACACTAGAAACTAGACCCTTAAACAACCAAGAAAAAGAAGAAATGGAAAACCAATAAAAACTAATCACCGAAAATATTATTTAAGCAGACAGAATTCATACTCCATTAATAGAATATAGAGCCCTACCTGCTCCCAGATGGAACAACGAAATAAAGGAAATGATGGAAGAATTTCAAAACTTAATTAAAGAAATCACAGAAACGGACACTAATATGGAGAGATACAGAAGGTTAATTGCTATCAGAAGAGAGATAGATAATCTAATTAAAGAACAGTCAAGCCAAGTTTGGAATAATATAATAAGTAAAATGGATGTCGAAGCAGATCCGACGAAATTCTGGAGAGACTACAGAAAATTACGAGGATCTTAACCAAAGGAAAATATAAAACTAAAAATACAGGACAGGGAAGTGCAAAATAACGAAGAACTCCATGTGCACTTCCGAAATCACTGGAAAAGAATATTCTCGATAACACCAAGAATATGATCTAGAGCACGAAGAGGAAGTCATAAAAGCCCTAGAGGCGCAACAAGAACACACTTCACCATACATACACGTCGACGAAGAGAGAAACCACCCATTGGGGGAGGGAATGCCCTTCTCAATGGCTGAATAAAAAAACAGTCCTACAATCTTTTAAACAAAAAACACCAGGTTGAAGCGGCATAACAAAGGCACGCCGAATTGATACTCCAGAAAATGTGCATGAATCGATAGTGAGGATCTTCATTCCTGCCTTAATATTGGATACTTTCCCCACACCTTTAAGCAGGCAAAGATGATCTTCCTACCGAAGCCGGGCAAACCAAAACATTAAGTCGAAAGCTACCGCCCGATCTCGCTCTTAAAATTTCTCGGTAAAGTCCTAGAGAAACTCCTAAACGACAGGTTAATTAAACACCTGACGGATAATAACCTGTACAACCGACAATAATACGAGTTCAGGAGCAGACGAGGAACGGACACCGCGCAGGTGATAATAACCGAAAAAATTGCAATAGAAACAGCGCGAGGCAACAGAGTAGATATAGTACTCCGTGACGTTGATAAAGCCTGCGACAAGTTGTGGTTGCTTAGCTTAAAAGCCAAGATCTGCAGCCTTAACCTGCAAATAAAAGTTTGCTAAACATTATGCAACTACCTGGATTAATGGAAAGCCGTACTTCAAATAAACGGCCAAACAGGCGACCATATTGACCTGAAAACGGGAGTCTCCCAAAGAGGATGCCTCTCTCCCACGTTGTATACTGTTTACACCAGAGACCTTCCACAACCAACTCACGAATGTGCCATGTACATCCAACTGGCGGATGACATCACACAAATAATCACCAGCCACAGGAAGAACCCTCGAGACGTAGCTCAAAGAACAGCGAGGGAGATAAAAACATCAATGACTAAGAACGAAAAAACAAAATAAAAACAAACAAAGACAAATTCAAATTAATACCCTTAAACAGATGGAAAACAGCTGCAGTAAGAGTCGATGGAGAGGCATATCCATACTCCACGGAAGGACGCGTCCTCGGTCTAAAGTTAACAAAAACAAGGTACAGCGGCCACATAACAAAGAAAACCTAAGTAACAAAGACAAAAGAAAATTATACATGGTCCTAGTTCGTCCCAAGCTCCTTTAAAAAATAGTACCAATGAATACAGTAAATAATACACAATTAAAAGAGGTCACACACATTCAAATCAAGCCACAAAGTTCATCACTAACACAAAACACAGGACGGCATAACAAAAAACATAATTTTCCAAAACGAAATCAACCAAATAGTATTCCCGGAAAACGAAATCCGGCAAATACACTACAAAAAATCGGCTTTACGTTAGCGTGAAAAAAAAACCCTAAACAACGACAACCTGATATATAGGTAAAAAACAAGATTACCGAAGAAGACAAATGACCATGCAAATTATATGTTAAACCGCATAAGACAACCGATTATGAGAAACCCGATGAGTCAAATATTACCGAGATTAACAAAGAAGATTACCACTAAAAAGTTAATAAATAAATTTATATATATATATATATAAATATATATATATATATATATATATAAATATGTAAAAAATAAAGATGCTCAATTGAGCAAAAAGAAAACAAAGGCTCGAATGCTAATTTTTCATATTTATTAAACTTAGAACCACATCAAAAAGCAAAAAAACAAAAAGGAAAGCGTTAGCCAGGCAACCTGGTACAAACCATTATCATTCTCATCTCATCGTTAATCCTACACTCTTTCTCCTCCCATCAACACATACTCTTTACACAATATTTTCTATCTATCCTATCATTCTCACCACATTCTAACTTTATATGTACTATATTGAATCTTGAATCTTTTTTTTTTTTCAATCACAGCCGGCAAAGGCGGAAAAATCGAGGAAAAGACATTCAAAAAATCCTCAACGAACTTTGCTTTTTCCCCACGGGGACTACAAGAACATTTTTGTACGGAGCCACTTATAGCCGACCCATGTCTGTCTAAGTCTCCTCGCAGTCCTCCCTCCCCCCCCCCCCCGAGCAGGGGGGCTGAAGTGAACTAAACTGCCTGTTATTAAATGCCAAAATCAGCGGAGAGCAGATAGAAAGGGAATAATTTACTCTCATACAATTCTGCTTCCGCTGTTACAAGATGAAGAGCCACGTGACTAAAGATTGCCCCGAACCACAGGAGATCTCCTAAAGGTGCAGTGAGGTGGGGCACCACTGGAAGAATTGTAGCAGTCCGAAGGAGAGGTGTGCCAACTGCGGTCAAGGACCCGCTCCATGGCTATAGCCTGCCCTCTAAAAAGAAACCGATTAAGAAAAAAGTACAACGAAAGAAGGAAGAGCGGACCAGAAAAACAAATTAGGACATACGCCCAAGCAGCGATAGGAGTTTTCACGGAGACGGAGGCAGAGAAAACATAGCTAAGGTTAGAAAATGAAAATTGGGCCAAAATACTGACATGGATCCTCTATGCACATGTCCGAAACCTTACAAAGCCAGGAACCTTTGCAAAGGAGCTCAATCAGATCTTAGCTAAAACGGAATGAGCGAGATGTGGTTCCCTGATAATCCACCATCAGGGGACGTACTCCAATTGCAAATGATCCTCAAGGAAATGACAGGAAAAAGCCCGGAGTCAGAAAAGAAAAATAATATGTAGGTCAGGCAGCCAGATTCAAGGATCGAGGCCAAAAAAGAGAGAGAAGTGGCCACTAAGGCAGCCCAGCCAATTACACAATGTGTGGAAAGAGAAACTGAGTCCTCCGATACCACGGACACTTCGGACTCACAGGGTTCCGTATGTGAAGTGAAGCCCAAAAGAAAAAATAATAAGAAAATCGACGCTGACAGAATAAACCTTAACATCTACACCACGGAGCAGTCACACATCCCGAAGGTCTAAGACACGAATAAAATCTGTGTGTGGATAAAATAGAAGTTCTACAAATGGGACTTCGACGCTCAATGCGACGAAAAAACGGTCGAGGAGGCATCGTTTAACCAAAGCATCGCCTTCCACCGAGAAACATTTTTGGAACTCGCCCCAGCAGAATACAAAAAGAATAACTGGAAACGCAAGTCGACAACCCGTAAATACTAAGACATCTACCTAAGCCAGAACAGAGAATGGAGAACCAGAAAAACAGGTTGAAGATCTTGACCCTCAAAGGGAATGGATGGGGGTGGGGGGAAGCCATGGCATACGAAAACATATTCGGAGTGCTTGATCCCGACATCATATTAATCACAGAGCATGGTATCGATACGACCAACAAGCAGTTAAAGATACCAGGCTACAGATTGGTCGCGAAAAACCATTCTCAGGAGAGGTATGACAGTGCTGCCGTTGCCGTCAGAAAAAATCTCCCGTTCAGACACCTTCCGGATATGGACGAGTCCTTCGTGGCGGTAGAGCTGCACCACTCTATTGGGCAAGCTCATAATCGTGGCGGCATACCCCCCACCTCGACGAAGGTACCTTCCTCTCACAAGCTTCCACACCCTGTTTGGCCACGAAGAATGGTATTCCTTGGGGGCGACCTCAATGCCAGATGCCGAACGGTTGGCTATCGTAACACGGATGAAAGAGGCCATAACTTGGAAATGATTATGCGAAGGCCAAACATCCAGCGGATAGGTCCGGATTTTCCTACCTATATAACCACACGGGCAGCAACAAAGCCCGACATAATTATGACAAGCTATGGCTTCCCCTTCACTTACCGTAGTAAGCCAGGCCCAACAGTCTCCAGGGACCACATAGCGATCTTAACGACCATTTCTCTTTCGCCGATCCAGCTTCCAATCCCTCTTCGCAAAAGCTACGCTTCAGCCAAATGGGAACGCTACAAGGAAATCCTTGCTAGATTTGAACCACCAGACCTGAACGAAGCAAGGCTGAAAAAGATCAATGAGGAGCTGGAGAAGATAACTGCCCTCATCATCGAGGCGGATCGCGAGAGTGTACCGATGAATAGGTACAAAACTCTCCCAAAACCAAGATGGACAGAGCGAATTAAAAAGATCGCTAGAGTGCACAGGGAAGTGTATGAAGAAATTAGGAGAGAGTGTACAAATCGGGAAAAAAGCTCGCTGCTACGACGGCTGAGTAAAGATCTAAAGCAGACTATTAACCAGCAACAGGCTAAGATCTGGGACAGCCTCATTGAAAGGTAGACAGTGAGGTGAGATCTGATGTATTCTGGCAACTTGTGAACAAGTTAAAAGGTCTTGAAAGTAGAGAAAAGACCCGTATTAAGGAGAGCGATGACTACTTGGAAGACCCGGTGGTTTTGGAAGAGAGATTCCGCACATTCTGGAAAGATGTCTTCCCGATAACACCAGAATACAATGCAAAACTCGACCAGGAATTCGAGGGACAACTGATTAAAGATCTTAATCAGAGTGTGCATCGCAAGCTCCCACATGCCGACTAACTACACCTGAAGAGGTCATGGCAGTCATGAAAACCTTTAAACAAAAGGCACCAAGCTGGACGGGCATCACCAAAAATAACTTGGTGCATGCCCCCGGCAGATCATTCAGGGAGTTACGAACATCTACAATGGTCCTCTAAATACGGGCTACTTCCACGACGGTTTCAAGGTGACTAAAATCATCTTTATACCTAAAGGGAGGAAGCCTGATCAACTGGTGGACTACAGGCCAATAACTCTCCTGGAGATTATAGGCAAAGTCTACGAAAAACTTCTAGTCAACAGGTTACAAGAACAACTGACCGAGCTGGAAGCTCACAGCCTTCAGCAGCACGGATTCCGCAAGAGAAGGGAGACGGACACAGCCCTTGCCCTTCTTACCGAAAAGCTTGCCCGCTGTAAAGCTGAGAGGAAATACATAGATGTGGTGATGCGAGATGTACAAAATCCTACGATAAGGTTTGGATAAGAGGTCTTCAATATAAGATCTTAGGCCTTCAGCTAAATCCAATCCTGGAAAGGGTCCTCTGTGACTACATCATGCACAAAAAAAGCCTAAATTTCGATGGAGGGCTACATAAGACCCGAGTTCGAAATTGAGGCGGGTTTTTCACAAGGTGGCTGTCTGAGTCTGCTGCTGTACCTTGTGTACATACTGGACTTACTTGATCCAGTAGGGAAGGACGTGATGTAACTGCAGTTTGCAGATGACATCACATAAATCATCCCCAGCTACTACAAACATGCTGGATTTAAAGCAAGGCAGACAGCCATCGAAATCGATAACATCAGTCGATACGAACGAAAGTGGAAAATCAAGACCAACTGCCCAAAGTTCCAGATCCTTCGAATAAACTGCCAAAAACGTGTTGATGTCTTAGAGGACGGCGAAGTATACCCGTACAGAAATGAAGGCAAAGTCCTATGTCTTCACTTAACATCAAAAGGGTACAAAGTGCACATTAACAGCAGAATCTCCCTAGCTAAAATACAGCTCGGAAAACTGTATAGATTTAAAAACATTAGCTCCAAAAATCTTAAAAAGCTATACACTGCTCTGCTACGCTCGACCTTAGTGTACCCGGTAGTGGTCATGCAGACTGCGAGTTCCACCTCTCTCAGACAAATGGAGAAAGTGCAGAACAAAGCAGCCCTGCTTATAGCTGGAGCACAAAGGATGGACCATATTCATCAAACAGAACTGCACAAAAGAGCAGGTCTGAAACCATTGAATACGGAACTCCAAAGGCTTGGGAGAAAGACCTGGAACAAGATTGAAAATGAGATAATCACGAACATGAGTCTCGACCTAGACATTCCGAGAGCAGTTAGAGGACGCGCCATCAGGCAAGCCCTATTCCCGAGCGGAAGAAAATGCTCCCCAGAAAACCAAATTGCAATACATATATACATGAACAAGAATAACAGAACCATCTAACTAAAATTAAAGAAAAAGAGGCGAAATGCCCACAACTTAAACAAACAAAATAAAAAGTAAATAGACTAAAACACCGGCAAAATAATAATTATAAATTGTTTGTTACTTCAAAAACAAAGAAAATATTTATACTAGTAGCAATCAAGAAACTTGAAAGGCTATAATGCCGCGATGGAGGGAAGATATAAATATATTTATTTAATTTAAATATATATATATATATATATATATATATATATATATATATATATATATATATATATGTGTGTGTGTGTGTGTGTGTGTGTATCTGTGAGAAGTATATATATATATATATATATATATATATTAAAACAAAAACTAAACTAAACTAATTAAAAATAACAAATGGGAGGAAGAGAAGACAAGACAAAATAAAAAACCTGAGAGATGCCTCAAACTCTTTTAATCTTTATATACCTACCACACATTTTCTTTCTTATTACATCATTTTTTCATGTTTTTTTTTTTTTTCATTCAGCCTGATTCTGACTCCACCTTACTTCATCGGTAAAGGAGGAAAAAATACCTAAAGACGCTCCGAAGTTGATCGAATAAGATCGAAACTCTGCAATTTAGTTTGGTTTTTGCCAAACCCATTATTAAAAAGAGAGATGAATATAGGACAAGTGATCTACCACCATCTGCAAGATGGATTAAAGAAGAATAGAAAGTTGCAAAGGAAATTGATCAAGGCGAAATATACCATGGTCTTCAGCAAAATATATATATATATATATATATATATATATATATATATATATATATATATATATATATATATAAGAGCAAGTTAGTTTTGCTGCTTGGTCACAAGGAAAATGCAATATTATTTAATACGTAGTTTTTTCCGAGGAATACACATATATATTCTTGCAAATATGAAGTTTCTATAATAACTGAAATTCGATTAATTTATTTTCTATTTTGTTACGTTGTTCGTACTTGCCGAACCTCTCATCGTCTTACTTTATCTTATCTCCCCTCTTAAATCTAAGGTTCGTAGTATGAGGCGGTAATATTGCCGCTGTTTCAGATGCCTGGAAATCAGGAAATTGAGAGCAAGATGGAAAGACTGTTTTACAAATAAAGGCGATTAACGTAAGCATTTTTTTCCCACTGAAGTTTAACTATGTTTGGTTTGGTTGAATAATTTAATTTATCGAGCAATTTTTTTGGTTTAAATTTGTATTATTGTCCTGAGCTTGGCTTTGTCTTTTGTAAACAATCGTTTTAGTGAAATATTTTAATCCAAATTTACTAACAGTTATAACCGAATGTCAAAACTCTTACCTGTCTACATTGCACATTTCCTATTTCCGCTTAAATTTTTTTCTCAATATTTATCATTTAACAAATTGAATTCGTAACAAATATACGTGCATATATCAACATAAAAAATGCTACCTGAAAATGATCAAGAATTGTTTATTTTTTATTATTCTGTTTACACTTGTCATTTATTTGTAATTTTTTTTAAGGACCAAAGATAAGAAGAAAGATCGAAATATTTTATTCTAATTGCTCAAACATTTTTAGGATTAGATATTCTGTTCCAGTTTTACCTTATATATATATATATATATATATATATATATATATATATATATATATATATATATCGATAAGCAACAGCATTTTAACCATTTACCCTCACTACTGAGAAAAACCTTTTTCCATTCAGGATGAGAACTTGGGGCCTAACTCCGAAAAAATACATGCGAAATTAATGGCCAGAGAGCATTTACAAATCCCAGTGGAGATTAATTAAGGATAGGAAAGACACACTTTAGTAGAGCCAATTAACACAGTACTAGTTTCTGTAATTTTTCCATCTAAAGGGCGGAGCGTACAAACATTTATATAAATGGGGCCGAAACGGGAAGGAATATGGGGTGGAGGATGAAGGACGAGATTAGACTCAGAATGGAAAGGTGGTTTAAAGATCGGTCGAATTTGTAACAATTTTAGATGACAACTTCGTTTTAATGAATTTGGGGGGAATTTAAAAGTTTCCTCACAGATATTATAATTGGTAATAGTTTATTAATATAGATTCTATTATACGTTCTTTATAATAGTTACCATATTTGTATAATACTCCTGTATTTAATTTATTCTATTAAAGTGTGTTAAATGATAATACAGAAATTATCTCCTGCAACCTCCACCTTCCCCGCGTTAGAATGGCTGAAGTTGTATTAATTTACCAAGAAAAACCTGCGATTAACATTCAGCTCCTTCCATATATCTAACTACACTCACAACGTAGGCACCCTTCTATCGCGTTTATAGGGTTTGATTTCATTATGATCATTATATTATCAATGATTATATTATAGTAAGGATATACATATATCCTTGAAGCGAGATTCATTGGTCCCTCTTGGAGGAGAAAATTTTTGAAGCGACTGCGAAAGATTGACAAGACCTTGACTGAACGTATTACAAGGACGGTCCTTTCCTCTCTGTCTACCCTATTTAGGGCAGGTCGACTAGGGAAGATAAGTCTCCATAGGATTCTAATTGAGTATGAGCCATATAAGGGCATGTTAGGTTTGCAACCGGAACCGCCGCATTGTGGCCGTCATGGATGACCCCAATGGCGATAAGCACATCTCCCTCAGGGTTAAAGAGTGCTGTCAAAAGCCAGCGAGGGAGAAAGTATTCGAAGTCGACTTCTCAAAACTTGTGATTGCTCTTTGCCGAGTGAAAGAACAAGTGTATGACTACCTAGCCATATGTGACACGACCTAGGACATAGATAGTATTCTGAGCAAGAAATCGAGAAATGAATTTGAAAAGATCGGCCTTGTTCCTAAGGTGCCCCCTCAAGTTGTTGCATAGAGATCGATCGTCTGTTGACGCATTGACCCTTACGTTAGCTTACACTCCGCTGAAGAAATACAATATTAAATAGAGTCTAAGCAAAGTTGGACTAAGATAGACGAAGTGTATAAATTCAAGAATCGTGAAGGAGAGGAATACAGTCATGTATTTAAAGTGAAATTTCAAACGACTAAAATGGCTAACAAAGCTAAGGAAAATGGAATGGTCATGTTTAACTACAAAGTATCGGCGTCCTGCATTGAACGTGAGGTGTTTATCTGAATTGAAGTGTGCTTCTCGTGTTATGCTCTGGGGAAACACTCCACAAAAGAATGCTCGTTCAAAGGTAAAGTGTACTCTGAATGCGCCAGCACAGATCATACATTGAAATAATGTAAAAACCCGCAGAAGAAATGTATAAATTGCAGCAACCCGCATTGAACCCTATCCATGGCCTGTCCGCTTAAAAATACCATAATAGCGGACGAGAAGAAACAGATAGTAGAGGATAGGAATAAAAAGGCTAACACGACGTACGCACATGCAGCAAAAGCAGACAATCAGAAAAAGACATTGCTCAACAGAGACCAGAAAATGGGACCAGATTGAGTGATGTGCATCCTTCATGCACACTTGGCCAACATTATTAAACCAGGAAGCTATGCAATGGAAATGAACAATATGCTAGTTCACAACGAACTCAAATCCATGCAGTCTCCGAACAATCTTCCATTTGGGGGAGCTGTTACAGGCCCAAACCAAAGCTATGAAGGAAACTATAACAAGATCTCGCTTCATGCCTAGAGACCCCCGCCTGAATAAGCCAAGGAAGTCAGTACCTAGTGACTCCCGAACAGAACCACGCCCCACGACTGGAGATGGGGTCATGATTGCAGCCACGCAAATGGGGAATAAAGAAGAAACTGAGCCAAGGTTTAATTAAGATCACCCAAGATAATTGCTTTAACCTCCAATATGAGACATTTAAAAAAAAGGGAAGAGGGAAGATAAGATCCCCAGCCAGAGAAGGCGGATCAAAACCGAAACAGTTACATAAGAACTAATCATTGACAATCAAATAAGATATATTAGAAACTTAAAAATCCTTTCCCTTAATGTTAACGGTTGGAAAAAAAAGAAAAGGATTTACAGCGAAATCATATGGAACCTGGACCCGGATATCATCATCATTTCTGAGCACAGTGTTGACATGAGGACAGATTACATTAAAATATACACTTACAAAGTACTAATGGCATATCACTCTAACGAAAGATTTGATGATGTTGCAATTGTAATCAGGAGAGGCATAAGATTCCAAGAAATTTAAGGATTGGCTAAGTCATACCTGGTGATATCTCAATGCCAGCTGCAGAGAGGCAGGGTACACTACGGCGTTTAATGGAGCAGGTAATTCATTGAGCCTCCTAACTAATAGGAATATAGAGCAGAGGGAATTACCAGGTTCGCCACCTTCTTAACGGAAAGGTCCTCGACTACGGCTGATATTATACTAACTAACGCCAATTTTGCTCTTAATCGGGTGAAAGTACCTGGACCTAAAATACCATCTGATCATATCAGCCTAGTGACAACGCTATAAACTTCACACCGATACAGGCCCAAATACCCAAACGAGGGTGCTTAAACAGAGCTGACTGGGGTGCATATAAAGAACATCCGAGCACTATACAAGGAAATCGACTGGAAAACGCCTCAATTGAGGAGATCGATCAACATCTTGGCAATGTAGTGGAGAAAATTAAGGAAGCCGACTGTCCAGCCATGGACGAGGTTCAAAACTCTCCCAGCCCCAAGGTGGGGTAGAGATATCACCGAGAGGATGGACCGCATGGAGGTCCTTATCAACAATATAAACTTGTATGGAAACACAGCCAAATGTTATAGACAACTGCGCAATTTAAGATACACCAACAAGTTTCTTACCAAGGAAAAGACTAAGCAGGCTTGGGACAGCATAATTGGCAATGTGGACGCAGAAGGTGACCCAAGAAAATTTTGGAATCAATTTAAGAGATTGAGAGGAAACTCTCTAAGGGATAATTATTAGTCAACGGAGATGAAATTAACATAGATAGAGATGCAGAGCGCCATTTCAGAGATTACTGGATAAATATATTTCGTATAAGCAACGCAGAAAATGCGAGGAGGAAGTAGAAACAAGATTGAGAGAGCTGGGTGATGAGCTTACACCTCACAATCTGGTTAACAGAACACGCCGTGCTCGTGAGGAAGGAAGGCCATTCACTCATGAAGAGTACGAAACCGCATTGAAAATCTTTAAACAGAAGGCACCGGGAATGACAGATATAACGAAAAAGCATCTTATTAACGCACTCCCAAATGTTAATCAAGCTATTTCAAATATGTTCAATGCATGCGTAAATGATGGCCACTTTCCCGAGTTATTAAAGAAAGCCAAAATGATATTTTTGATAAAGCCTGAAAAATCAAAGAAAGCAATCAGTAGCTACAGGCCAATCTTCCTGTTGTACTGAATAGGCAAACTCTTCAAAAAACTCTCGAACACCAGAGTTAGGAACGACTTGGAAACTAAGGACATATATAACAACCAACAGCATGGTTTTCGAAGGAAACTCGGCACGGAAACCGTACTGACCGTCATAACTGAAAAGATTGTTATCGCTAAGGCCAAAGGCAATAGAGTAGATGTAGTGCTGAAAGACGTGGCCTCGGCCGTTAACAAGATCTGAGTACCAGGCCTGAAAAGAAAGGTCTACGACCTAGGCATGGAGGATGGCATGACGATGATTTTATGCGATTACCTTGTAATCGAAAGGCCATGATTAACATAAGCGGTATCGAAGGGGAATTCTTCGACCTGGAAGCAGGGGTCCTACAGGGGAGGGGGAGTTGTAAGCCCCACATTGTATGCAATATATACTGTAGGGGTAATGTATAGGTATAAGAGTTTAGTGTATATATGTATCGAGGCCTCCCTCTTGGTGAGGAGAGCTAAATAAATAATAACAAAAGACATCTGGGTTTAGCTTTGCCCCTCCGATTATCTCCGGTGACATAGGAGAACGGTCAAAATGGTAATTTTAGGACATAGATTCCTGACCTCAGCTCAAAAGGCAGGCCCTTCGAGGGTGTACTTATAAACAATCCTTTCATAAGTGCAAACTTACCGATTTCGTATTTCGTGCTCCCCTAAGTTCAAAATGCCGAATAGACAAACAACAGACACAAAAAGGGAAACTCCAGTGACGTTTCCTCTGTGAGTCCCCCACACCCAATTTGCCCCGTGGAGCTGAGGTATAAAATAGGTTGATACGAAGAAAGGAGGATTTTTGTTCGTTCCCACCGAAGAGACAAGAAAATCACCCGTTGACAGAAGATTTTTCGAGTTCGACAAGAAAACTCAGAAATCACAGGTACAAAGTTATTGCAAGTTGAGGAGAACTTGCAGTCCTTGTACAATACCAGATTGTACCAAGGAAGCTCGGCGCCGTTCGAGCCCCAAGATTATTGAGTATCAATCTACACAGCTTGAGGACTCCAAATCTTACTCTATCTGAGTTTGACAACTCCAAACTAGATAGATTTTTCATCCAAAATCGAAATTATATAAGCGAGACCCAAATCGCTAGAAAAGAATATAAACATATTCCAACCTCTTCTGAAGGAAATCTTTTCAAGGCCATAAACCCATTCGCCTCATCGGGGTCTTTGTTTTGATTCTCTTACGCCAAATCGAAATTCCGTGTGACGTCAATCGCCCACCTTTCATCCGAAGTAACGTCATCTTGCAAGCAAACAGCAAACTACTCGAGCTACGCCTCTCAGGAACAAAATATCCGAAGATATTCTAACTGGAATCGGGTATTAATCTCCATTACCTTATGTAAGTAAAGAATAATCTTGTTGTTTATGTCCCCGTGCCTAAAAATTAGTTTATTGAATGTCTGGCTAATGACAAAGATATTAACTTAAAATTGTTCGCCCGTAAAATTCTATCTAGAATTGAGCCTCGAGAGCTCGCCCAGTAATCCCATTTTCTTTTTATACGTGTATTAGATTATTATGTTTTAATGTTATTTAGTGAGAGGGTTTATGTTCATTAAAGTCTATTTTTTTAGTAAAAGCTCTGTTTTGATTATCCTCGAACGAGTTAGAGTGGCAATATTTGATCAAGTCAATAAAGAAACCCTTTATTCGTTCCCTATAATAAAATAAAGTTTAACACTCTTAGAAAACGATCCTCAAGCGATCAGCGAGGCACGAAACTACGCCTCAAGACAAATTTTGTTTGTTATATTAACCATAATAAAACAAAGAAATAAATATATCTATAATCTAGGATAACCCACGACATATGCCAGCGACCTCCCTCACCCTAACTACGATTTTGCTCAATATATACATACAACTAGCAGACGACATCACCCAAATCGTGATGAGCGACTACCGTAACCCGAGGAATATAGCCAACAGAATAAGAGGAGGAATCGCAAATATAGACACCTACGAAAAAAGAACCAAAATAAAGACAAACCTTGACACGTTTAAGATAATTCCGATGGGTTGCAATCGAACAGTGGAAGTAGTGGTGGAGCGTGAACGTTACTATTACTCTACAGAAGGAAAAGTATCGGCCTAAAAATGACAACTAGAGGATATACAACACACCTCAAAGAGAAGATCGCAATAGACAGAAACACGCTCAGATCCCTATTCCGTTTTAAACTGCTGTCGGTAAACATGTAGACGAGCGGCCCGGCCGGAAACAAAATATTTTGGTGTAAATATTATCGTTCACCCGTGTTTGAATATTCATTCGCGTTTGAGTTTTCTTCGAATGATAGCTGCCGCCATTTTTTATTAAAAAAATGCCCGAAAGTAAACAAACCGAAAACGTTGTTTACGTAGGCCATTTTTTTGACAAAATTGCCTGAAAAAACAAACGAAACACGCTGTTTCCGTATTAATTGCAGTGGTTATACTTCCGAAATAGCGAAGAGGAAAGCCTATTTATTTTGCGCGTCTGCGTCCTATTCGAAATCTAGTTGACTTGAATCACGTTTTATTTTCGAGCATCTAAATTCAAAGTTAGGGTTCACATCTAATGCTCGCATTCGCTTTTAATTCACACTAAATTATGAACATTCAAAAAGGTGTTTAATTTATCTTTATCAAAAACTAGGGTTAATAATTCCGCAATAGACGACGGACAAAGTTCACAATTTGATACCCTTTTCAAACTGCGAAAAAGGGGAATGTTTGACACCTAAACTGCTAAAAAACAAGTAGTTCCTTGAAATGATCTAGCTAATTACATTTAAATGTATAAAAGAAGGTAATAAAAATAGTAAAATGGGGAAGAATATATTGACAAATAAAAATGACTCCGAATGAGGATAATAAAAAGCTATTAAGTGGGAAAAAAATTGAAATCAAGCATTTCTGACGTCATACCCCCCCCCCCCCTCCCCAGCCCATATTATAATTCGCAAAACGATTAAAGACGCTGACATGATGTAGTTAAAGCATTCACATCTGTAAACGTCAGAACATTATAACAATTAATGAAACTCAGTATATTCATAGTGTGGTCCCCCCCTTGTGTTTACCCCCACACGAGCCGTCCCTTTAAATGTACTCCAAAAACGTGAAACATTTTGGAACACGGACGAAAATAGTACGTTTTATCGGCCGGGCCGCTTGTCTACATATTTACCCTGCTGTCACCGTCCAATAAGAGAAAATTATACTTACTCCTCGTTAGATCACTTTTCCTGTACTCCATCATTCCCACGCACACCTTAAGCAATACAACGCTAGGGGAGCCCAGAGAGTACAAAACATGGCACTGAGGTTTATCTCAAACGTGACTCCTTTGGACCGTCTTCCATGAACATTGCTACACGCAATAAATGAAATAGATCCAATCAACGTGACTTTTCACAAGCGAGCAATCGCTCTATGGGAAAAAATGTACCAAAATATTCCGGAAGAAATAACAAATCAACTGAGACTACTGAACGAAGACTACCCTAATATATAATTCAAACAAGTGTTTGAAAGCAGCCAGATGAAGACGCAAAGAGAAATTATACCGATATATAGTTAAAAAAGGAAAAGGCCAGTATAACTTAAGAAAAAGATCCAACAGGAACATATTAAAATGGAACAACTACAACATAATAAAAGATCCGAATTGGAGAGAAAAAAATCCGAAATAGACATATTGAAATAAAACAGCTACAATATAATAAAAAAATCGGAAGTGAAAAAAATAAATAATTAAATAAATTAACCCAAAAATCCGAAGTGGACACATTAATTAAAATTTATTAAATCATTAAAATGTAAAAAAAGAAACCAAACAAGAATAAGTGCTTCGGCCTGTTATTCAAAAATAATCAAGCTGCTTTAAATAAGAAAACAGATGCTTGAGTTTGCCAGACGACCTGGCACATATTTTTTCCTCTTTTAATTACGCATACTTCTATATATTTTTCTTTTAACTATCTTCACATTAATTTCTCTCTTTAAATATCAATCAATCAATTTCATTATATTATCAGGGAGTATAGAAATCAAAGTGATTAGTAGGATCATCAGAGAGTGATAGCACTACTTACTCTAAAAAAGACCTTCCAAATTATTATTTTTTAGAAGGATTCTCTTAGGACGAAATTTGATAAAAGCTTCAAATATACGAAAAACCAACATTGTGGGCTTTGTTTCGAACTGTAAAGAAATTTTAGAAGGTCCTTAGATAAAAGCTTCAAATATACCTAGGTAAATCACTAACTGAAGGACCAGGGGCACAGTTCCCCCCGTGAAATAATGAAAAACTTGGAGGCACCAAGAGGGTATCCTGCCCTCCTGGTCATCGAAGGCCACACGAAATCGGATCTAGTAAAGACCTTTCATACAATTTTTTCGGAACTTGGAGTTATCGTACTGAGACTGAAGGATCAGTACAATGGTTATATAGCCCTTTGCGAACCGAGAAAGACTTGGACAATCTTCTTAGTGAAAATGCAGCAAAGAAACTGAAAAAATAGGACTTTCCGCCCGAACCCCGCCATCTATAACTACCAAGAGATCGATCATCTGCAGACGTCTCGACCCTTGGATCGGGGAGCACTCCGCAGAGGAAATCAAATCAGAACTGGAAGGAAAAAAAACAAGCATGAGACAAAATCGAAAGAATAATCAAATTTATAAAACAAACAGGGAAAAAACATTTCTATGTGTTTAAAGCTATCTTCAAAGAGACTGGAATGGCTACAAAAGCAGCGGAACACGGACTTCTGGCCTTCAATAACAAAATAGCACCAAACAAGATAGAGAGGAAAACATTCATCTCTGTCCAGATCTGTTTCAAATGCTATGCCCTGGACCCCATTCAACAAGAGATTGCAATTATCAAGGCAGAAAGTGTTTTGAATGTTCAATTACAGGACATAGATGGGAGGAATGTAAAAATCCCGAAATAAAGTGTGCGAACTGTGGAGGCCCACACTGCCCGCTTGCAATGACGTGCCCCCTAAAGAAAGAAGTGATCAAAACCAAAAAAACAGTTATGATTGAAGAGAAGGAACGTATAAAGAACACAATATATGCGGCTGCTACCACAAACCAACCAGCTCATAACAAAAGACCGTGGTAAACATTGACGATAACATGAGACCGGATCTCATCATGTGTATCCCGCATGCCCATTTCGTTAACATGGCGAAAACTGGCTCGTATGCTGAAGAACTCCACAAAATGCTAACAAAAGGTGGACGTAAACCCATGTGGTTCCCAGAAAACCCTCCATCAAACGACCTATATCGGATCTCCATGACCCTGGAACAAAATCAAGAACAAGAATTAAAAATACCCGAAAATTAACCTAAAGAAGAAGATGAGATGGTTGTGTCCGAACACATCAAGCTAATCAAACAAAACTTGGAAGAAGCGAAGGAAAAAGCGACGACCAGTAACAACACTGAGAAATTTAAAATAAATATTTACGGATCAAACTTAAACCCTATATCATCAAGCATAAAGCAAAAGGAAATAGTAGAAGGACTAACAAAAGAAAAATTCAAGTGGGAATATGACTCAGATTATGACGAAATTGAGATCAACAATGCCCTTAAACAAGGCCTAATCGAAATCACAGCCAACTCATGCCCTAACCTCCCGGTAGAACAGTTCCAATAAAACGCTCAAATCAGATGATATCACCAGCAAGATCAAACAAGACCAAGACGGTAAAATTCTCTAAACAATAATGGACCAAGTCGCACGTTACATGAACAACCTCTAATGTAAACGGATGGAAAACAAAGAAACTATAATTCTGCAATATAATAAGAAAATTAGACACGGAAATGGTCATAATCACAGAATACGGAGTAAACCTGTAAGAGAAACGAGTAAAAATTCCCAATTACAACGTAATAACAGTGAACCCAACGCAGACACGCTACGATGAGAAAGCCATGGGGAACAGAAGAGTAATAGCGTTTTCCGAAATAAAATTAGAAGAGTCATATTTAACCATCAAATTAAAAATGACAACCGGGGACCTTGTCATCGCAAAGGCATATCAACCTCCCCAGTGCTCATATCTCCCAACCCCCAACTTTATTCGCATTTTCCTCCGCCCATCATAAGCGATACTTCTAGGAAACCTAAATGCAAGATGCCAGTCAACAAGCTATACGACTGGCATTAACGGCACCGGCAAGACACTGAAACTCCTGATAAGAAGACTAATAATGCAGAGGGAAGGTCCTCACTTTCCAGCATTCCTAACAGAGGTGTCTTCAACCACTCCGGACATTATTCTAACAAACCCAAACTTTGCCCTAAACCTTCACACTGTTCCTATCCCTGCAATACCATCAGATCACATCGGGTTGTCACAAGAATCTCAACTTCTCCTATTCAAATTCAAATGACTAAAAGTAAAGCACTATTCAAGGCTAACTGGGAAGCATACAAAGTCCGCCTTGCGAGATAAAACCTTGAGTCCATTGATGAAAGCCCCCTAAAAGAAATAGACTCTCACCTAAAAAATATCATTGAACTAATAACAGAAGCCGATTCACTCCATATCTCTAGAACAAGCTACAAAACAATCCCCGCACTAATATGGACGGAATAAATTAAAAAAAAATGCAACAAATTAACACCATGTTTGAGGAAATCCGCTTACACGGAAACAACAGGGAAAGGTGCACACGACTGAAAAACCTACGTACAGGAGTAAACGAACTCATTGGAAATAACGTACATACGACTTAGAATGACCTCATTGAAAGGATGGACATAAATAGAGATCCCAGAGGTTTTGAACCCAAAAGAAAGATGCATTTGAAGGAAGGAGGAACTACAATAGACGACAAAGAGATCGAAAACCGCTTCAAGAACCACTGGTCAAGAATTTTCCCCGTTACCAGGGAGGAAAACCAGAATTACGAGGTAACTTTCGAACAGAGGCCAAAACAACGACTAGAGAAAGGGGACCCCGAACTCCGTCCTCACTCACGGGTAGACGAAACCATGGAACGAGAAAACGAGGGAAGACCCTTTACTCTGCAAGAACTTAAAACAGCCCTTTCATCATTCAAACAGAAAAGCACAAGAATAAGTGAAATCACCAAACACCGTTTAACAAACGCCACAGACAACATTTTAACATCATTACTCAAAATCTTCAATGCATGCTTAAACACAGGCCACTTTCCAACAGCGTTGAAGACAGCAAGAATATTTTTACCAAAACCTGGCAAACTTAAAGGGCACATCGAAAGCTACCGACCGATCTCCTGTTAGAGTTTATTGGTAAACTACTCAAAAAACTCCTCAACAATAGGCTTAGAAATTTCTTGGAAGAAAACGAATTGCAGAATTACATCCAACATGGATTCCGAAAACATCGAGGTACCGAGACAGCACTGGCACTCATCACTGAAAAACTTGCCATATAACTTGCGAGAGGCAACAGATTGGATTTAACCCTCCACGATGTTGCGAAACCATTTGGCAAAGTAAGGGCGCCAGGACTGAAGATGAAAATGGCTTCCCTTGGACTTAATTCAAACCTCAAGCGAATCCTCTGCAGTTATCTTACAAAAAGGAAAGCAAGAATTTTTATAAATTATTTCACCGGCGAAGCCTTCGCCTTAAATGCAGGGGTCCTTCATGGAGGGTATCTCACCCCTACACTCTACACCGTGTATACAAGAGACTTCTCCCAACCCAGTTGCGTTCTTTCTTGAGTGCTGCGTCGTTCTACAGAAGATTTGTCTCCCAATTTCCCGTGACTGTCCAATGTATATCCAATTGGCAGACGATATCTCTCAAATCATTACGAACGAACGACAGAACCCGAGAGATATCACGCAGAGATAAAAATCCAATAAAATTAAAACAAAAATTACAAAGCTCGCAAGAGAACATTATGAAAACAAAGGTTCGAATACCCAACTAAAAGAAACATAATACAAACAAAAGAAAAATACCCCTCCCTAAAAAAAGAAACAAAGGCTCCTATGATGTAAATATAAATAATATAACCAAAAAGCAAAACACAATGTAAAGCGAAAGCGCCGAGTCAGGCAACCTGGCACATATCACCGTCGCTGTCATTAAATATCATTTATCACAATCAAACCCTCTCCTCATTCATATCATCGACACCACTCATCCCACACTTATACAATCTTTTCTACCTTTTTCTATCTCTCTCCCACACTTTAACCTCTTATTTTATGACTATCCACATTTATTAGTATAGCCCCAGAAGATGACCAGTATAGTTGAAAGGTACCTCGGGCCGTTAATAAATAATTACTGTAATCTTTTACGATCCATTTTTCTCTTCATGATATAGATACTAGTAGTTAGTTGCCCGTCGATTTCAGCGATGACGTCACTTCATGATATAAGTCACTTGCCGGATATTCGAAAAATTCTCAAGAAGCTGAACAATGCCTCTTTAGCTGTGGAGTTTTTTAACCATTCATCTATAGAGCATACTTTTAACTGTGATCAAAGCGGTGCTCGCTGCCTCAGTGTGCATGGTTCGAATCGCTTCCCTGCACGGATTTTTTCGAAAAAAGGTAATAAATATTACTGTAAGAAAAATTTATTCTGTTTTCTCTTTCAATGTGGTTTATTGCATTTATATATATATATATATATATATATATATATATATATATATATATATGGAAAACTCACAAAGGAGCGCGTGAGTAAGCAATAAATGCAACAAAGCCCACAGGGAAAAATAATACGAGGATTCCAAGTACTTTCGAACTATATGAATATATATATATATATATATATATATATATATATATATATATATATATATATATATGAATGCAATAAACCACATTGAAAGAGAAACCTGAATAAATTTTTCTTACATAATATTTATTACTTTTTTTCGAAAAAATCCGTGCAGGGAAGCGATTCGAACCATGCACACTGAGGCAGCGAGCACCGCTTTGATTACAGTTAAAAGTATGCCGTTAGTACACTATGCTACGCAGAGAACAAAAATATTATCTGAATAGAATATCTTTTAAGGAACACTCTCGCTAGTTCGAACGGGGACTGGGAAAGAAATAGAAAATTAATTGGAAATTCAAAGAATAAATGAGGAATAGTTAAACGCGTGGTAAATAAACAAATGTATATAATATCTCTCAAAGTAGCGCGAGTTCAAAGCGGTGCTCGCTGCCTCAGTGTCCATGGTTCGAATCGCTTCCCTGCACGAATTTTTTCAAAAAAAGATAATAAATATTACTGTAAGAAATATTTATTCCGTTTTCTCTTCCAATGTGGATTATTGCATTCATCTTCATCATTCTCTCGCGCTACTTTGAGAGATATTATATACATTTGTTTCTCTGCGTAGCATAGTGTACTAACAGCATACTTTTAACTGTGATCAAAGCGGTGCTCGCTGCCTCAGTGTCCATTCTTCGAATCGCTTCCCTGCACGGATTTTTTTGAAAAGAAGGTAATAAATATGACTGTAAGAAAAGATATATTATTCTGTTTTCTCTTTCAATGTGGTTTATTGCATTTATCTTCATCATTCTCTCGCACTACTTTGAAAGATATTATATATATATATATATATATATATATATATATATATATATATATATATATATATATATATATATTTAAGATATAAAACCACACTTTAGTAGAAGCAGTTTATTACATTACAGGACTAGTTTCGATATCGATTACCATCTTCAACTGCACAATGAGAAGACTGAACGGATAAATGCTCAATATTTAGGAGGGGATGAGGAAAGGATCAGAGGGAACAAAGGGGGAACAAAGGAAAGTATAGATTAAGGACAGGTAAATTTGTGATATTTTTTAAGCAAGTTTTGGGTCGAGAGACTTTTGAATAACTTTATTAAATTTAAATGAGGTCTTAGTCATATATATAGTAATTTGGAATTGATTTAATCAATATTGACTCAATATTTTTGTCTTTAGTAATAATTATCAGATATATAGACTAGTTTGGTATTATTAAATTCAATTTGGTGATTTCAATCATTTGTGCGGGTGGACAAACTAGAAGTTAAACTTCCTCCTCTTATATCCCCCCTCCCCCGATGTGCAGATATGCATTTATTAAAGTTCCTCCTTTCTCCTACAAAAGATTTATTGCAATCATTACATTGAAATAAGGTACTCGTACACTTCAGACTGTTGGTTAAAGTGTTTGTTCTTTCAAAAACATTTTCTTTATAGTCTGGTTATATTCTTCAATAATCAGGATAGATAGATATAGAGTAATATGAATATTGTCATCAACCACTGGTGACTCCTATCTTCAAGAAAGGAGACCGTAACCAACCGTCGAACTACCGACCTATCAGTCTCACTTCGATAGTCGGTAAACTCATGGAAAGCATCATGGTGGACAAAGTGACGTCGTATTTAGAGTCAAACCTGCTACTGAGGAGTTCCCAGCACGGCTTCCGAAGGCAACGGTCATGCCTGACGAACCTTGTGGAATTCTTCCACTTCGTTTTCAGTGAGCACGATCGGGACAAGGCGGTGGATGTGGTGTACCTAGACTTTCAGAAAGCCTTTGATAAGGTACCACACCGCCGCCTTCTCCGGAAAGTGCGAGCGCTTGGCATAGACGGAAAGGTAGCCGGCTGGATCGAGAACTGGCTAAGTGGCAGACGGCAACGGGTGGTGGTAAATGGACAGTCTTCTGAGTGGGTGCCCGTTACTAGCGGGGTGCCTCAAGGTTCTGTCCTGGGACCACTACTATTTATCATCTACGTCAACGACATGGACGGTGACATGGTTGCCAAGATTTCCAAATTTGCCGACGATACCAAGCTTGGTATGAACGTTGCAAAGGATGGAAATACTGCCCGCCTGCAGGAAGATCTTGGGAAGATTGGGGAGTGGTCGGACACGTGGCAAATGCCTTTTAACGTGGGCAAATGCAAAGTGATGCATATCGGCCACAGAAACCCCCAATCTCAGTATATCCTTAAGGGCACTGCTCTTGAATCGAGTGACACTGAGAAGGACTTGGGTGTAACAATCACTAGTGACCTCAAGTTCTCGAAACAGTGCATTGAGGCGGAGAAAAAGGCCCAAAGGATGCTAGGCTATATTAAGCGCCAGTTTGGTTATCGGAACCAGGAGAATGTACTGTGCCTGTACAACTCACTTGTCCGACCGCACCTGGAGTATGCCGTACAATTTTGGAGTCCTTCATTGCGAAAGGACATCGCGAGATTGGAACGCGTACAAGCCAGGGCAACCAAGCTGATTCCCTCTATCCGACATAAAAGTTATGAGGATAGACTAAGGGAGTTAGATCTGTTCTCACTGGAAACCCGTAGACTGCGTGGTCAGCTCATCGAAGTCTTCAAAATACTTCGAGGGTTCGACAATGTTGACTACCGGGATATTTTCACACTGAGTGAGAACAGAACGCGCAATCACGGCTTCAAACTTGAACTGAAGCGTTACAACCGCAATCTGTGTGGAAACTTTTTCACCTACAGTATCTGCGGTAAGTGGAACGCACTTCCAGTGGAAGTTGTCAACAGTGAATCTGTTGACCAGTTCAAGTCAAGACTAGACAAAGTCTTGAAAAGTGGCCGTTTATGGACGCAAAACAATTGAGCAGCCATGTGCCCGCTCAATTGCTAGTCCAAAGGTACCCTCTTTGAATGGACCGTAAGGTCTCCTAGGGTACTTACTTTCCTTGTTACTCCTTGTTACCTCCTTTCCCCATCATCTGGAAAACCCCAGGTGACCCTGCCCCGGTACCAACGACCGACTACCGCTTACAGGGTCATGCTGAGACGAGGGAGGTTGGTGGGAGCCCAGTAGGTAGAAGAGGAGGCGAGAGTGAGAGGAGGATAAAATAAGAAATAATAGTAAGTAGATAGAACACTTCCATCATTTGGATTACTGATTAACGCGGAATAGGAACCACAAATCCCTATTTTATTTGCACCAATTCTACTATTTGATCCATTCAGTCGATCATCGCAATCTATCTACAGGGGACAGGAGAGCTGTCAATCTCTTTTTTAATTCTTCCTCTCATCTCTTTTTTTTATGTTGTGGTATTCATGAAAGGAGTACCATGTAATTTATGTTAGCATTCTACACTCTACATATCTCTATTTAATTTTTTGTTTATTGTAAAATTCATGACGTTGTGTGAATATATTTTAGAGCTATCACCTAAATGAGTACATTTGTGCGTTTTTTTTTGTTTCTTTATGTAGTGAGTGTATCGTTTTTGTATAGGTTGTATTTTATTTGTCGGATTGTTGACGAGTTTAGTATTATCCATGGTCCACTTTGTACAATCTTAATCACCACTTTATCGCATTGTTCTCTTCATCGAATATTCATATTTATGAACTGTATCATTTGTCTTATTAGGTGAGATAGTTTTTTCACTTCCTGACTTTGAGCACCTCGAACTCATTAATTAACATTATATCACATTTATTTTTTATTTGTATTCAGTTTCGCTTTCTAAACTCGTATTTATATATTACATACTAATATAAGCTTTTTCTCATTTAGTGTTTTGACTTGATTGCTTTCATATAACTGCTCATTCAAATAGTTTTATGACATTTTGGGAGGTAAATTGGTAATGTTAGCTTTTAATTATTTTATTCCTCTTCATTAGCATTTTTAACTCGATTAATTTTAATGTTGTTCATTTAAATAGTGTTTAGATTTTATATTTTGTAATATAAAATCCAGCAGTTCAGCTTGTATTGGCTATGATCTCTACCATTGATGTTTTAACTCACACACATTTAAATTAGTGGCCGTTGTTTGGACCCTAAATAAATCATATATATACCTGAGCGTCCTTTGTGTCTTCCCCTTCCTCCTCAAGTTGAACATCAGGCATCTCAGCAGCAACTTGTATGACTATATTTACAAGAAATATAAACCCAAAGAATCTAAGTGCTTACGAGCATTTTCCAAGTTGTTCGGGAGGATCAGGAAAGTATTCCTTGATTGCACCTTTCTTAAAATTTGTCCAACTCGTAATGAATATCCCAGTTTTATTTATATCAAGCTTTACTGATAATCTCTTTATCACTTAGAATTTTACAACTCCTGCCTATATTATATTTTGTTTAATAATGAAATCGAATTCAAAGTTAAGACTTATGAAAGGTTATTTGCCATTTATGAACTCCTCAAACTCGCTTTACACATTATGTTCTCATTTTGTGCTTTATGTGCTTTCTCCTCCTAAATTCCTTTGATTTGTTAGCTTATTCACAGCAGATTACCTCCATTCATAACATAAGCTTCACAAATATGGCCTTGGTCAACCTTAACCTTTCTCTACTGGTCAAATTGTCTCCACGAGAGGAATATTTATTATCTTTGGGTTTCAAATTCATCTTCCCAACTTAAAACTTAATCATTCCTCCTAATATTATCCATTGAAAAATTCTTATATGACATTTGTAAATTACCCCTATTTGGAGACTACAATAGATTCAAATTAGACTTTTCAGAATTGGCTCATGAATTCAATTACAAGCTTAAGAAATTAAAAAGGTTTTCTCCTATTTTAAGAAACAATGATATTAAAACGTTGAGATTCCTACCACATAATCCAAATATATTCATCCGAAAACCTGTTAAATAAATGGGGTTGTTCACTCACATAAAACTGATTATGTGAATAAAATGGACACAACCTTAATGACGCATACAAATTTAGCTACATAATGCAGCACCGAAAATAACATTAAAATTAGGAAAAAAAACAGGGTCTTACTTAATTTAAAACCTTAACAAATTAAACCAACAGACGTGCAAAGCCCTTATGCTACTAGTTAAAGCCTAGGATTACAATATGGTCTACCAAAGCTACACAAAGCTGAGGCTCCACATCGCCGACCAATTTTTGGCTCCATATTCCCTTGCCACTTACAAATTTTATAAATATATTTCAAAGTTACTCTCTGAGCAAGCAGCAGACCGATGTAATGTAAACAAATATTTATTCTTTTCTTAAGGATTTTATATCGCATAACTTCTCTGGTTAAAATGTTTTCGTTAGCTACGATGTCTCAACACTTTTTACTAATGTACATTTCAAAGAAACAAATGACTATTCTTGACTTGATTTTTAACAAAACTGATTCGTTTAACAATTTCTTTGGTCAAAATTTTTTTAAGATTATTTTAAATTTGCCTTTAAAGAAAAATAAATAAATTTCATGGTAAAACATATCAACAGATAGAGGGAGTTTGAATGGGATCACCTATAGCCCCAATAGTCGGTAATCTATTTATGATTCATCCAAGAATAATTTCATAAATCAATGCCCGTTAGATTTCAAACCTATATTTTATCGCAGATAAGTGAATGATTCATTTGCTGTTTGTAATAATCTAGATCAAGTCACTCATTTTTTTAATGTCATGCTCTTCCTCTCCCCCCTCAACGTTAAATATACGTTAGAGTTGTAACGTTACAATTAGCTTCTTTTTTTAGATGCAATTATAGAAAAAACAAGTACAAGTTAACTACCTCCGTATACAGAAAACCTAAATTTAGTAGCCTTCGTTATCAACTTTTTTAACCATTGGGAAATGGCATACAAATTTAGTCCGGTAAAGCTCTTCATACACAGAGACTTTTACAATTCCTCTATCTATATATACATTTAGGCATACAAAATTCCCAAACTTGAAGTCTTATTTTAAAAATAATTCATACCACTGCCTCTATTTGACAATTAAATTAATGAGTCTCTGAGCATAATAAATCCCACGCTTTCTCGTCATATGATGTTCACTAAAATCTAAAATATTACATAGTCCCGGAAATGCTACTCTTTAGTCGAATTTTTGCCAGATGCAACAGCAGAGTACTAAAAAATACTTTTCCAAGGAACCTACATTACAAGTTCGCTCAATGAAAGAGAGGTTTTGCTCCCATATTGGGATTATTCACCAGAGAGGAAAACCTTTATCCAGAAAAGAAACTTCTACTATTATAAATCATATTAAACAAAATAAAACGGAAATATCTTCACATAATTTCGAAGTAATAAGCCGCAATAATGAATCATACACTCTCAGGATTTTGGAATCTCTTCCCATAAAACGAAATTATTAAAGCTCGACCTTGAAAATATACCTGTCCCCTTTCTCATTTCCGAATTATATAACCCTGTTACCAACTAACCAACTACCCTCCTTCACCAACCAACCCAACCCACTCTAACTGGAAGCTACATTATATTATATTACAATAAGTAAATGTTTTACTTCATTCATCAATTGCGTTTCGTATTTCTTATTATTAATTTTCGTTATATAAACTTGTTATTATATATTAATTTTATTCCGGTATTTTTTCATTTAGTGTATTAACTTGATTGATTTTATAATAATGCACATTTAAATGACATTTTTTTTTCTTTTAAATTAATAATTTTAGCTTTAAATTCTTTTATTCTTCTTCATTAGCATTTCAACATTAGCATTTCAAAATTTACTTTTCCGAAGAAAAAAATTATTCCGTTTTTCTTCTCTTTCCTTGTGGTGTGATTGATTTATTTCCATCATTCTTTTCCGTTAATGATATATATATATATATATATATATATATATATATATATATATATATATATATATATATATATATATATATATATAAGCAGGCTAAATTTAGGAAGTTCATTATTATATTATAACTTCTTGGTACCGACGTTTAGATGGGAAATGGGAAGCAACAGAGGTGGTAATATTCAAATTATAAAAATGCAGGGCTTTTAAATACTAGGAAATAGGAAATATGTTTTTGTCTTTAAAATAAAACTGAAATTAATTAGTTTTGGGTGTCTTCATTGTAAAAAGGGGGAGATAATAAAATATTTGAAAGATAGGGGTTGTTTTGGGGGGGAGTGGATTTGGCGTGTGTAATTCGTAGGAGATTATAGTTGTAGTAAAAGTGGAAATGAGCTTGTGTCAGAGTTTAAATTGGGGGTTTTAAATCTACTGTAAAGAGATTCCAGTGTACGTAATTGGTTTTCGTTGTTTGCTGTTTATTTAATTGAAAAATAATTTAAGTTTGGTTTATGGTGTGGATGTCTGTTTTCGTAGTGTATTCGGATAGGGGAGAATTCGAGAGTAGTGAGGGGGGCTCCAGTTCTATTGCTGATGCCTAAATGTGCGCAAATACGGGTATGTAGTGTGCGCTGTGTCGATCCTAAACACACCTCGGAATTACAGCTCAAGCAGTTGAATTCATATATGATGGAGGATCAAAGCAGCGTTGGTATTTTGTCTTTAATGTTGAAAAGATGTTGTAATGTTGTACTTAGCGTGTGTTTTGAAAAATTGGTAGAAAATGTGTTACAGAAAATGAATTTTTAAGAAATGGTGAGAGTTTGGCTCAGAGAAGTGAATTTAGGGGTCCTATATATGGGAGAGGTACAACAACCTTTTCTTTAGGGACGTTGTATGAGGGATCTTTCGGGTTAAATATTTTATTGATAAAATTTCGAAGAGTTTGGTCGTATAAGTTTGAAGGATATCCGTTTTGTTGGAAATAGTTAGTGAGGAAAGTGATCTAGTTGTGGAAATTGAGGTATGATGTGGAGAGATTGTAAGCGCGAGAAAGTAAGGTTTTGATAGAGTTTAATTTGATTTTGGTGGAACAATGACTAAGAAAATGGAGTCCAGAACACGTATGTGTAGGTTTTCAGTGAATGGAAGTGGAGAAACCATCGGTTGTGCGTGTTATTAGTAGGTCTAAGAAAGGAATGGAGTCGTTGTCTTCTTTTTATTGAGTGAATTTAATATTTGGATGTAACTGGTTTATGTACTCTAGGAATTTATCAGATGAATTTTCTATTCTTCTAACTGTCTTTTTTATTCCATCTTGTAGATGGTGGATCACTCGTCCTGTATTTATCTCTCTTTTAAATGAATGGGTTTGGTAAAAACCAAACTAAATTGCTGAGCTTTCGATCTAATTCGATCATCTTCGAACCGTCTTGATATATTCTTTCCTCCTTTACCAATGAAATGTGGAGTCGGAATCAGAGTGAATGAAAGAAGATGATATACTCAATTTTAGTAGGAGTTGGGATAGTGGAAGATATAGTGGGTGAAAATTGAAGCGGGGATGGGGTATTTTGCCTTAGTAGGGAGGGCATCGCTTTGCTTTTATTTATTTTTACCTTTGCTTTTATTGTTTGTTTGAACTTTTTGTCCTATGTTTGTGTAGTTTCGTGAGCTTTAGTGTTCTTCTTATTGTTTGTTTTCAAATGATTAGGTGTACTTATTTTTGTTGCAAATATTCAGCTTTCAATCTTTTGTTAGCTCTATTTGCCAACAATTAACCTCGTGATTCGTATATGTTGTATTAATTGTATTGTTTGCTGTTTCGTTTATGTATGTATTGATGAACTGTTCTTCTGTTATTGTGTTTCATCTATGTATAAATTGATGTAATGTTTTCTTGTGGGCATAGTTTTGTGCTCGGGAACCGACGTTGGCGGCGACTTTTGCCCGTAGCCTCGCAGGTATATTAAGCCTGCAGCCTGTTCCCTGTAGCTCAGGAATGACACCATTCGTTAGAGTGGACGAGACCTTTTTTCCAAGTTTTGGGGTAACCACATTGGTGGGTTCCAAATGTTTCCTACTATGCAAATCTCTTTGCCTAAGGCGATCACGCCTTCTGACTTTGTTGATAAGCAGAGATGCAGTGTTCTGGATACGTTGTAGCCTTTTCATCGAGGACTTGCTGCCCACTTGAGTAACCGCTGCGAGGTAGATGAGCCTAGCCCGGACATACATCAGATATATTTTCCTGATGTTGGCCGAGCTAAGATCTCTAAACCTGTATAGTTTGGAGATTTCTCTCTTTGCCAGGTTCCGCCACTCCATGTGGTGTCTCGAGTATCCATGGTCAGTGATTTTAAGGCCCAGGACGGGGCCTTCGACGGAGTAGCCATATCTACTCCAAACTATGATGATGGGCCATGTCAACTCGCGGCTCAGCGGAATGAAATTGAATTTGTCCCTGTTGGTCCTGATCTTCCATCGTCTCTCGTACTGGTTGATGTTGTTAATTTCCGCTATTGTGCAAACTGCCCATGCCCTTGCTTTCCTCTCCGAGTATGGGACAATTTGAGTGGTCATCTCCGAATTTCAGATACATCGTGTTCCTGTGCCCTGATGTTTGGAGGTCGATTGTGAAGAGCAGGTAAAGCAGAGGACTCAGGCAGCTTCCCTGAGGAACGCCCGCCTTGAGTTCGAATTCAGGACCTCTGTACCCCTCAATCATGAGACATGCCCTTCTGTCCATGACGAAGTCACAGAGGATCCTTTCCAGGATAGGGTCTAGCTGGAGGTTTAGGATCTTGTATGGAAGTCCTTCCAGCCAGACTTTATCGAAGGCCTTTTGCACGTCCCTCAACACAATGTCTACATAGAATCCGTTCGCTTGGGAATATGCTACTTTGTCTGTTAGGAGCGCCAGGGCGGTATCAGTGCCCCCTTTTCTGCGGAACCCATGTTGTTGGGGGTTATGCGCTCCTAACTCGCTCGGTTGAGCTTGTAGCCTATCTGCTATAATCTTCTCTAAGACTTTACCTTGTATATCAAAAAGAGGGATTGGGCGATAGTTAGCCACCTGATCTGGAAGTTTGTTTCCCTTCGGAATAAAGATGGTTTGGGCCATCTTGTAACCGTCAGGGAAGTAGTCTGTATTCAGGGCAGCGTTCATTGTGTTCGCCAAAACCTAAATAATTTGCCTTGGGGCATTTATGAGGGTGTTCTTCGTAATCCCAGACCAGCCTGGTGCCCTCGGCTTGAAGGATCTTATGGTGTTCAAGGTCTCTTAGACAGTTATTGGGCATCCGTAGTCAACCATCACTTTTTCCTGAGATACTTGCGGATGTGGGTGGGTTCTATGTATCACTGTGCCAAATGTCAACGAGCAATTGGTCTTTGAAGTCCTGGTCAAAGTCGTCTTTCTTCCCAGGGGATATAGCAAAAATCTCTTGCCAGTGAGTTCCAACTTTTCTCTCGAGAGAAACTCTGGGTCCTCAATGATGTGGTCTCCATCTCTGATTTGGGTTCTGGGTCTGGGAGGCAATCCCCTAATTCTTCGGATGTTATTCCAAAACCTTACAGGATTGTTCTCCCTGTCCAGCCTCCCAATGATGTCATTCCAGATTGTTCCTTGTTTTTAAATTATTGTGTTTTAGTTCCTCTCCTAGTTGCCTAATTATGGCTACCCTTTCCCGATTGGTTCCTGTCCTGTCGATCTCTTCATATATTTATTTATGTCCCAGGCGATTTCTCTCATCTCGTTCGTCCACCTAGGTTGTGGGAGCAATTTATAGGAGATTCTGGGAATGCATCTCTCGTTGGCTTGTATGAGGAGATTGGTGATCTTGTTTATCTCCTCATCAATCTCTTCGAGATTAGCGTCTCCCAGGTTAGCTAGATGGTATGTACCGAATATCTCTCTATATAGCCTCCAGTTAGCTTTAGCGTAACTTTTCCAAGGTGGAACGGTCTTGAGTAGTGGAGCAAGCGAGATCGTGAAGAGAATCGGGATATGGTCGCTCGGTACCACTGGTCCGAGCTCATTGACGATGAAGAAGGGGAAGTTTTCGCTCGTCAATACAATGTCCGGTTTAGCTGCCGAACGTTATGTTAAGAACGTCGGAAAATCTGACAGGACCCTCGGGAGTCTGTCTCTTTCGAGTATCAGCTCCAGGTTTCTTCCACTTTGGTCGGTGCTTCCGTAACCTGATGCACCGCATCTGGCATTTAGATCACCGCCAAGCAATGTTAGTTTCCCGCGCCCGAAGAGGTTGTAAAAGTTAGGGATTGGTAGGTATTACGTCGTGGAGGTTGATACACAGCCGCCATGATCAGGTTTCCAACCAGGGTTGGTATTTCAACAGGCACAAATGACTCATCTAGGTTTGTGAGTGTTATGTATGTAATGTTGTTTTGAATCACGATGGCAGCGCCATCAAAACGTTCTTGTGTGTGGTTTTTGATCATAACTGTGTAGTTTAATATCTTTATTCTGTTTGTGTTTGTGTTAACGCCGGTTTCAGTGATGAGGATTAGGTTGGGATCCACTTTACGGAATATGTTTCCGTAGGTAATGTGTTTCCCTTCCCATGCATTGACGTTAACTGTGAGTATTCTTAATGTGTTGTTCGTGTTTTTCATGTTTGTGTTGTCTGGTGCTTGTGTGTTTGTGTGTGTGTCTTCTTCTAGTACTTTTTGTTACGTGTCTTTTTTCCGTTCCTAATTTTGAAAAAATCTGCTTCGCTTACGGCGAGGCAGGAGTCCCTATAGAGTTTTATTTCGGCTTCCATGAGTGCTGTGTCAATTAGCGCTTCCTGGTCTGGCGAATCATAAGTCCATTTCAGCATGATTTTTCCTATCTCAGGGTCCTCTTGGAAGGAGGTTTCAGCTTTTCTGTAAAACTTAATTTTGATCTCATCACCATCATATTTTTTGTTTTGACAAGAACTCTTCCTTTGCTCCTGTTCCTCGCCCTCTCATGAATCTTAGGAGGCTAGGAGACCTCTTGTTCATCCTCAGAGGAAGAAGCAGAGCTTAATATGTGGCCCTCAGCCTGCTTGATTCTTCTGCCTGCCTGATCGTTTCTCACTCGCTTCACTTTTCTTTCTGGACTCCATTCTGGGGTTCCTGTTTGGGGACCTCTGAGGAGCTGGGGTTGATTCCGGGATCGTGTTTTTTCTTTCTTTCTTCTTTGTTTCTTGGGAAAGCCGTCGCTAGTGCCTCTTCCTCTGGCCCGTATTGCATTTGGAGGACTTCCCCTGAGGGTGGGTTCTCCGGAAACCACATCATCTCTGCTAAGCCATTGTTTTTGAGCATGATGTTTAGCTCTTTAGCGAAGCAGCCCGGATTTTTCAGATTCCGGACATGGGCATATAGTATGCAAGTAAGATTCTAGTCGAGTTTTTATCCTCCTTGCCTATCTTCAAGTATGTTCTCTGCGCGGCGATGTTCTCTACATTTCCTGAGGGGGCGGCTTTTGCCGCTTGGGCGTAGTAGGTGTTCGCTCTCCTCAATTCCTTCTGCTTTTTTCTCTTCCGCCTTTCTTTTCAGGATCTCCTTTTTTCGGGGGCAGGACATCGCCATTGCCCCATGTCTTTGTCTGTAGTTTGGGCACTTCTCTGCTTTAGCTGGGCATTCACGCCAGCCGTGGTCTTTTGGGCTACATCTAAAAAAATGTCAACTCCTGCTTCTTGCAGTCCTTGGTGGTGCGATGCTCCAGTTTGTAGCATCTGAAGAAAATCTGCACGTGGTGAATTCCTCCCGCTTGATTTGCTCACTGTTTATTTTTGCATTGAAAAGTAGTAGCCCTCTCTCCTTTGCCTTTTTGCCATCTCTGTGTCTGTGAAGATTATTTTGAACGTATGGTGGTACTCTGTGCTATCTCGCTTATTTCTAAACCTAATAATCTCAGCCACCCTCGCCCATTGCTGTTTCTTCTCAATCTTCTCCTTAATATGTATCTTCTTTATTGTGCTAGGCCGATCCAGGAGGCCAGCCTTCTGCACACCACACTCCTGTGTGCTTGGTTCTGAGGAGGCGTGATTGGTTGAAGGTATATATTCTTAAGGATTTTAATCCCTTCCTCCTTCCTTAGTGTTTCTGTCCTTGTCCGGTTTTCCTGGCAGCTTAGACATCCTAGTTGGACTCCAGCTGCATTTTGGGCCGTTATTATGGTTTTGAACACCCCTTGAGGAGGGGAGCGCACTCTTACCTGTTTTTAGCCTTTATCTGCTCTTTTAGGGACTCACTAGTGTATATGAGTTTCTGATATTTATTTAATAAAGGATTTGTTGAGTTGCTTCATTGGGAGAAGAGGGCCCTTCCCTCGATAAACCGCCGCCTGCATGAAAAGGGAATTTGTCTTTGGGTGAATGATGATAATGGATGATATGAATCCGGGTGGGATCCTCTCAGGGGTGTGATTGTATGGCGGACTTATTGACAACGCTGTCCCCCCGAGCGAGGGTGTTTTAATCGCGACCGCATCCCAACATACCATAGAGATGGTTTTATGTCCCTCTATGGACCTGGAAGGGAACCCGCTGTGATGAGCAGCGGAGGTAGCAGTCCGTCCCTTATCCGGAATTGTATCTGACGATGTTATCAACTGTGGGTTACTGCTCAAACCAGCTTCCTGCAATGCCCCCAATTATGGCCGTGTTATTGCCCGGCTTAGTTAGGACAAAACATGAATGGCAATCCCATCTAACATCCGACGGCAGTTCACGCAGGGAGGCGGGGCCGGGGGCTTAAGCGGTCGTCTGCTTAAGTGGAGCCGCTAAAAAGAAAGACGAAATTAATGGTGATGGTGAAAATGAGTATGTCTCTTTCGTGATTTCGTATGTGTTTTGGGAAATTTTACCCTTAACTTTCCCTTCTTTGCCGATTTTGAGGTAGTTGTTGGAGTGAATAAACCAAGAATTCTACGCAGTCGAATGAAAGAAGATTCAAGATTCAAGATAGTATAAAGTAGAATGTGGAGAGAATGATAGAATAAATAAAAAATATTGTGTAAAGAGTATGTATTGATGGGATGAGAATGTGTGTAGAATTAATAATGAGATAAGGATGATAATGGTTTATACCAGGTTGCCTTGCTAACGCTTTCCTTTTTGTTTTTATTTTGCTTTTTGATGTGATTCTAAGCAACTTTATATATATATATATATATATATATATATATATATATATATATATATATATATATATATATATTTATTTATTAACTTTTTAGTGGTAATCTTCTCTGTTAATCTCGGTAATATTTTGATTCGTCGGGTTTCTCATAATCGGTTGTCTTATTCGGTTTCACATATAGTTTGAATGGTCTGTTGTCTTCTTCAGTAATCTTGTTTTTTTGTAGCTAGATATCGGGTTGATGTTGTTTAGAGTTTTTTTCACGCAGCCGTAAAAACTATTTTTGTAGTGTATTTGCCGGATTTCGTTTTCCGGTAATACTATGTTTTTTATATTATCCCACAGTTTCATTGAATGTTTTTTTATGGTTAAATTTATGGGTTTCATTGCAGATCTTCGATGGAGTTCCTCAGATGTTATGCCGTCCTGTCTTTTTGTGTTAGTGATGAACTTTGTGGCTTGATTTTGAATGTGTTGGACCTTTTTTAATTGTGTATTATTTACTGTATTCATCGGTACTATTGGGTAAAGGAGCTTGGGACGAACTAGGACCATGTATAGTTTTCTTTTGTTTTTGTTACTTAGGTTTTCTTTGTTATGTGGCCGCTGTACCTTGTTTTTGTTAACTTTAGACCGAGGACGCGTCCTTCCGTGGAGTATGGATATGCCTCTCCATCGACTCTTACTGCAGCTGTTTCCCAACTGTTTACGGGTATTATTTTGAATTTGTCTTTGTTTGTTTTTATTTTGTTTCTTTGTTCGTAGTCATTGATCTTTTTTATCTCCCTTGCTGTTCTTTGAGCTACGTCTCGGGGGTTCTTCCTGTGGCTGGTGATTATTTGGATGTACATCGCACATTTGTGAGTTGGTTGTGGAAGGTCTCTGGTGTAAACAGTATACAGCGTCGGAGAGAGGCATCCTCTTTGGGGGACTCCCGTTTTCAGGTCAATATGGTCGCCTGTTTGGCCGTTTATTTGAAATACGGCTTTCCTTTAATCCAGGTAGTTGCATAATGTTTAGCAAACTTTTATTTGCAGGTTAAGGCTGCCCTTCTTGGCTTTAAAGCTGGGCAACCACACCTTGTCGAAGGCTTTATCAACGTCACGGAGTACTTTATCTACTTTGTTGCCTCTCGCTGTTTCTGTGGCAATTTTTTCGGTTATAATCGCCATCGCGGTGTCCGTTCTTCGCTGGCTTCTGAACCCGTGTTATTGTGGGTTTTATAGGTTATTATCTGTAAGATGTTTAATTAACCTGTCGTTTAGGAGTTTTTCTAGGACTTTAACGAGAAATTCCAAGAGCGAGATCGGGTGGTAGCTTCCGACTTGGTGTTTTGGTTTGCTCGGCTTCGGTAGGAAGATCATCTTTGCCTTTAGAAAGGTTTAGGGAAAGTATCTAATATTAAGGCCGGCATTGAAAGTCTTCACTATCGATTCATGCTAATTTTCTGGAGCATTTATTCGGTGTGCCATTGTTATCCTGCTTTGACCTGTTGCTTTTTGTTTGAAACATTGTAGGAGTGTTTTTTTTATTCAGCCATTGAGAAAGGCATTCCCTTCCTCAAAGGGTGGTTTCTCTCTTCGTCGACGTGTCTGTATAGTGCAGTGAGTTCTTGTTGCGCCTCTAGGGTTTGTAGAACTTCCTCTTCGTGCTCCATATCGTATTCTTGATTCTCCTCTGGTGTTATTGAGAATATTTTTTCCAGTGATTTTGGAAGTGCTCTTGGAGTTCTTCGTTTTTTTGTACTTCCCTGTCCTGTATTTTTAGTTTTATATTTTCCTTTGGTTGAGATCCTCGTAATTTTCTGTAGTCTCTCCAGAATTTCGTCGGATCTGCTTCGACATCCATTTTACTTATTATATTATTCCAAACTTGGCTTGACTGTTCTTTAATTAGATTATCTATCTCTCTTCTGATAGCAATTAGCCTTTTGTATTTCTCTATATTAGTGCCCGTTTCTGTGATTTCTTTAATTAAGTTTAGAAATTCTACCATCATTTCCTTTATTTCGTTGTTCCATCTGGGAGCAGGTGGGGTTCTATATTCTATTACTGGGCTATGAATTATGTCTGCTTCAATAATATTTTCGGTGATTAGTTTTAATTGGTTCTCTATTTCTTCTGTTCCTTGGTTGTTTAGGGATCCAGTTACTAGTGTACTTAAGTGTTCTTTGTAACTATTTCAGTTTCTTCTGCTGATGGCTCCTCTTCGTGGAATTTGAATTTAAATGGGTGAAGTTGAAATTGTCGTTATAATACTTAGATGGTCGGATGGGGTTACGGGGCCTGGTTCTGTGTGGTGATTTAAGTTGAAGTTTGGGTCCATCAGTATTATGTCAGGAGTTGTTGAGGTTTGAGCTGTTAAGTATGTTGGGAAGTCTGGTCCTTCTCTGTTTAGCTGGTTTCGTTGTATTAATAATTGAAGGGTCCTTCCTGCTCCGTTTGGTTGGCTTGAGTAGCCTACCTCTCTACATTTTGCATTGGGGTCTCCTGTTAGTATGGTTGAGGCCTGTCTACGAAAAAGTTTGAGGAAATTTGAAGTTGGCAAATACGAGCGTTTTGGTGGCTGATATTCCGCAGGTATGACTAGATCTCCGGTCGTCATTTAAATTATTATGGCCAGATACGACTCTTCTGAGTCCTTTACCTTGGTAAAGTGGATTCCTGTTTTTACGCCAATTGCTACACCATCGTTCCTTGTTTGTGTGTAATTTGTGGTAATAAATCTATAATTTGAGATTCATATGGTGTCGATCTCTGTGTTTAGTCCATGTTCGGCTTGAATGATGATGTCTGCGTCTTCTTTTCTTATTATGTTTGAGTATGATATTCTTTTTCCTTGCCAGCCGTTTAGATTTAGTGTGAAGATTTTAATTTTTCGTTGTTACGTATCCATTTTTATTTATTTGTTAATGTCTCTTCCTTTCTTCGTTTTTTTCGGGCGGCCTGGGGAACGAGTGCGTCCATTTCGTTTTTTCTTAAATTCACCGTTTGAGATGTTTTGACACGATTCAGGGATGATGTGTATCATGCCTTGCTTTAGAGCACTGTGTAACTCTGTCTCATCGGCTTCTGCCTCATATTTCTAACTAGTCCGTCCACGATTTCTTTTTGTTTGATTTGTTTAGGTAACCGGTATGCGTGGGAACCGTAAATTTTAATGTTTAAATCTTGAGTATTGAGTTTTTGTTTTTGTTTTGAGCTTTCGGGGTCGTCTTCGAGGTTTCTTCGTCGATGGATTCTTCTTCAGAATCGGCATCCATTCCGGCTTCGTCTTCTTCCGGGCTCGTATTTTTCGGAGTCTCTTCTTGGGTCATGTTAATTCTATATAGCTCACTCGAAGGAGGGTTCTCCGGGAACCACATTTTTTTAAGCCCGTTTGCATATGAGCCTGGCTTCGCCATGTTTACAAAGTGTGCGTGAATTATGCAGAGAGTTAAGTCTAGCCTCATGCTTTCCTCTATATTCACCGTTGCTGTTTGTGTTGGTGGTGTCGCGGCTTTTCCATTTGCAGTTGCTGCAGCGTAGGAGCCAGTTTTTCTTCTTTCTTTTTCTGCGCTTATTTCCATTTTTTTATTCCGTATGAGCTGCTTCTTTTTCCGGCAAGACATAGACAGTGTTATTTGGCCATTACCACAGTTTAAGCATTTCTTTATCCTGTTCCTGCATTGGCCGACCTGTGGTCTTGCCTTGCGCATTCGGAGCATGCATTTCCTTTGTAAGTAAAGTCTTTGGTCGGGTGTTTGTCGAGAGCATAGTAGGTGAAGCATACTTGAAGGGAGACAAATATCTCCCTCTCGAATTGATTGGGTCAGATCTTAGTGTAGAAGGCAAGCAGTCCATGTTCCGAGGCTTTTTTGGACATTTCTGTTGATCTAAATACCACTTTGAATACGTCGTTATGCTCTTCTCGATTTTGGTTTTTGAATTTGATTATTTCCTCGACCTTTGCCCAATCCTGACGTTTGTTTAGCTCTTCCTCGATTTCATTTGGAGTGTGCTCACTGATCCAGGGGTCGAGTCGTCTGCAGATCACAGATCTTTTCGTTTGTACGTCCGGAGGGGTTCGAGGTGGGAGTCTGATCTTTTCCAGCCTTGTGGCTGCGTTTTTGGTCAGGTGGAGATCTAAGTCCTTTTATGTGTGGCATAGCGCTTCATATCCGTTGTGCTGGTCTTTTAGTTTAAGGAGTATGACCCCAATATTAGCGTAGATAGTCCTTACTGCCAATTCGCGAGTTGGTTTCTCCCGGCCAGGAAGGATGCAAAGGAGGACCCTCTTTACTCCACGTTCGTCCATTTCTGGATCGTTAAAGCCTCCTTCTTTGTGTTTTTTTTCTTCTCTTCTTTGTACCTATTAATTTGCCTGGGATGAAAATATGTTAAAGTTTTGAAATAAAAAAATGAGAATTATCCCCCCCCCCACAATCCTTAGCATAGCTGGTATATCTGCCTGGGTGAAGATGATGGATGAATGATATGATGGACCCGGGGAGGCCCTCCAGAAGGATGACTCATGGAGGACTTTATGATGGGTGGGGATTGAATCAACTACCACCACCCGGGGTGCCGCCTCTTCTGGTATTTGGGTATCGAAACTGCTTCCAGCTCACATTGAGACGGGAATGAAAGAAAACGATTTTTAGGTGGTACATATTTATTCCGCCTTGTTGATCATAACGTTAGAGGAAACGAGCCAATTCGGTGAGTGGAATTTTAAAACAACTGTAATGTTCGATTCCAGCTTAACGCTTGAGTAATGATGGCCGGCTTTTCTTCGTTTATTAAAATGGCTCTTAAGATATTCAGTCTAGCTTTATTTCCCTCTTTACTTTTAATTTCGGTGTTGTCAACTAGAATATCTCTCGTTAGATTGATGTTATGTGCTCTCTCTATATGACTTTTATAAAGCTTGCAGTCTTTTTGGGGCAGATGAACTCGTAAACTATGTTGGTTGACTTGAGATTCTAGGAGTTTTGGCAGGTGTTGTTTTTCATCAGGAGATTGCTGGCTTTTGATGTTTTATAGTAAATAATCAATTGAATTTTATCCATTTGATTCTTAACCTTGATGTTACGGTTAATAATCTCCTTGATGGTTTTTCCATCTATTTTATAGGCTGGGGACATCTGGTTCGTGTAGTACAGTTTGATGTTGTTTACTGCGTCCTGATTACTTTTCGTTATATCCATATCTTCGAAGCGATTATTTAAAATAGATTGGAGTTGTTTGTCAATCATGCTGTTCGGGAAACCGTTGTTCACGAGTGTTTGTTTTAAACGTGACACCTAATCAATAAAAACAAAAGAAAGTTATACATGGCCCTAGTTCGTCCCAAGCTCCTTTACCTAATACGCTGAATAATTCACAATTAAAAGAGGTCCAACGTATTTAAAATCAAGCCACAAGATTCATCACAAACTCAAAAAGACAGGATCGCATTTCATCTGAGGAACTCCATCCAAGATCTGCATTAGAACCCTTAAATATAACCCTACAAAAACGAACAACGAAAATGTGAGAAAATATAAAAAACATAATTTCCCAAAATGAAATTAACTGAATAGTAGTACTGGAAAACGAAATCCGGCAAAACCATACAATCAATATGAGAAACCGAATCAGACTACCGACTATACAAACAAAATGAGAAACACGATGAGTAAAAGAATTACCGATATTAACAAAGAAGATTACCACTTAAAATTTAAAAATTAATAAACAAATATATATATATATATATATATATATATATATATATATATATATATATATATATATATATATATATATATATATATTAATAATAATGAAAAAAAGATGCAAAAGAAGCACAAAAAACAACAAAAACTAATAAATACAAAAAATAAAGATGTTCGATTGAGCAAAAAGAAAAAGGCTCGAATGATAATTTTTTATACCTACACACTGTATTTCACTTAAAATCACATTAAAAAGCAAAAAACAGTGTGCATGGTTCGAATCGCCTTCCTTGAACGGATTTTTTCGAAAAAATGCAATAAATATTACTGTAGGAAAAAATATTCCGTTTTCTCTTTCAATGCGGTTTATTGCATTCATTTTCATCATTCTTTCGAGCTACTTTGAGAGATTTATACATTTGTTTGTTTACCACGCGTTTAAATACTCCTCATTTATTCTTTGAATTTCTAATTAATTTTCTATTTCTTTCCTAGTCCCCGTTCGAACTTGCGAAAGTGTCCCTTAAAAGCTATTCTATTCAGAAGATTTTTTGGTTTTCTGCGTAGAGTAGTCTACTAACGGCATACTTTTAACTGTGATACAAAGCGGTGCTCGCTGCCTCAGTGTGCATGGTTCAAATCGAATCGCTTTCCTGCAAAGATTTTTTCGAAAAAAGGTAATAAATATTACTGTAGATTTATTTGTTATCAATTATTGTAATATTTAGCAGGCCATCCTTTTGCTTTAATTACAGCCATAATTCTTCGTAGCATGACTTTAGGCAAATTTCACAAATTTCTGACTCTTTTCGCCACTCAACTTGTAACTTTTCATATAGTTATTTTATTTGTATTTGTGTTATTTCTTATTGTTTTTTTCTAGCAGTCCCTACCTGAAATATATTAGATTTTTGATCTCTGTGCTTCAGTAAGTTCTTTAGTTTTATTCATATTATTATACAGAACGATATTGAATACAAAATAGTTATAACTTTAAGCTGAAAATAAAATATTGGTTAAATTCTAATTTTAGAAACGGACCATTGTATTAATTACACACTAGTCGCTTTCTTGGTGGCTACCATAAGCGGTGGTTCGGATCCCGGATTAATCGATATCTTCCCACTAGGAAATAAAGGCATTTTAATTGGGTTCAGAAATCTCCTTGTTTGTTATTCTGGCATGAATTCCAGGGGAAGTCATGCTTCTTCCACAAAATGGGGTGTTCCTTCCTCAAATAAAACTTATCAGAAGTCATAAAAGAAATCTGACCTTATAGGGAAAACATTGCTTTGTATAAATACGGTGTCTCTCTATTTCATAAACCATTGTGAGTTTGAAAATGTTATTAAGATAACGAAAGTACTAGCTCCAATAAATCTTTTTTTTCCCTACGTGGCACAACCATATATATATATATATATATATATATATATATATATATATATATATATATATATATATATATATATATATATATATATATATATACTGTATATATCATGAGCGCGAGAAAAGGATGAAATAAATCCAACTTCACCGCAGGAAAGAGAAAACGGAATAATTTTTCTTCGGAAATAGTTATTTCTTACTTCGAAAAAATCCGAGCTGTGGTGGGATTCGAACTATGCACATTGAGAGAGAGAGCAACCGCTTTGATCTCAATTAAACCACCCTGTGGGGAAATCCGATGTGGAATTTCTTGTTCAGCACGGAACTTCCATGCGCTGTAGAAGGTTCTGTTAGGCTTAAATTGGTAAGCCTACCCCCCCCCCCTCCCCCTTCCACAAGCAGGGGCCTCGAACCGCGTCCACCACGGTTCACCTTACACGAGTTAGAATAGCCTCGGCAAGAAGATTCGAGAGGCCATTCGAGAGTAGAGCTATTTCCCACTAACGCCCCCCCCCCCCGCCGGGAGAGCCTCAGACATATATAGTGCTCGTTTCCCAGTTTCCCATGAGACAGACACAGAGTTGAGAAGTTTCGTCCGGACCCAAGAAGATTCCCCTAGTTCCAAGTCAGGTGCTAACAACAAAGCAAAGTGACGACTGAACTAGTTGTGTATTGGAATTAGCCCCAGGCAGTGAGGTAGTTCCATTTAACTATCGCTACCGATCGATTTTTCTGACTTCACCCATCAACTCCAGTCGAAGCCCTCCTCGTTCGCCCCTCGTTTTCTGGTTGCCGAAATACTCTCCCCTGGACCGGACGTTACCACCCCCCACCCCCACCCCCCCCACCCCTCCTCCTTTTTGGAGAACCGTCATCATTTTAACATCCCGCTCAGAAGCTCCGAACGGCCTCGCCTCACGTGCAGAAGACATCCGTGAAGCCTTACCCCGACGTCTCACCTGGAATCCTCCGTAAGCCAACCCCTCTCCCCCTTCGGTAACCCATTTGAGTTAATTCCCCACATTTGAATAGTCTCCTCCTGTAATACCTTAAATTTTAACTTTATAGTTTGATTCATAACTACAATTCCCCCCTTCGTTTACCGGTGTAATTTGGCCCATTAATTCATCTGATGTAATTTTGCCCATCAATTCTCTATTATTTTTATGTAAATGAAATTATATTTTTGTACATGCCTCTTTAAATAACCTTGAGCTTTGCCATTGTCCATAATTTACCTGACCTCGTTGCACTCTTTCTCGCTACTCAGCCCGTCTAAACTCGTGGTGTTCCGTCCCTTTGTTGGTTCGCTTTTTTAAGTTATTGGTCCCTCCCCTTTTGATATAATATGGTACTGATGTAATATAATGTCATACCACGACACGCCCTTTAGACCACTCGGCTACGCGGAAGACAAAAATCCTCCGGATAGACAAGCATTTTAAAGCACGTTTCGCATGGTCAAACGAGAAGGAAAAAGAGAACTAATTCGAGATTCAAAGGACAAAGAAGAAATTGAGCTAAGCACGCGGCAAATACACAAATGTATATATCTCTCATGAGCGGGAGAGAATGATGAAATAAATCCAACTTCACCGCAGGAAAGAGAAAACGGAAGGAAAATTATTGTGCGTCTTAGTGTAAAGATCAGTTGTGTTTTGCAAGTTTGCTTTATTTTCACCCTTAACTTAGAAATGGAGAATGACATAGTGATAGGATAGATATAAAAAATAAGCAATTTGGAAAAAGCATTTCGAACGACTTGGACAAGAAGAAGCAGATTCTCGACCGGATATTATACGAGTTTGCCATCAAATCAAAACGATTAGAGCTTATTTATAAGTGAGTAATTTTTATATTAAAGCTATATTTCTGTCTTATTGTTAAATTATCAGTGCACATATAAGCCTGCGGTGAGCATTACATCTTTGACCTTCTTTTATACATACGAGGAGTCTTATGCGAAATCTGTGATGATCCCGAGTGACCCTGATGACATGGAGTCGCCTCTAATATATATATATATATATATATATATATATATATATATATATATATATATATATATATATATATATATTCAACAAGGTTGCTTCTAAGAATGCGTAATTTTAATTGCAGTAGGAAGAATACGACCAGCAGTGACATTCTTATTTATACCAAGCAACGTTTCGGATTACCTAATCCATCATTAGGTTAAAGGGATAAACACAATTTGTGAGGAGAACAAATGTTAACTTAAACTAAATACAAATCAAAATAAAAAAATTAAGATAGCGAACCTGTAAAACTTAAAGTATCAACAGTTACAAGTACATACACAGATAAGCTCAAAGCAAAGTAGAGGAACAAATTCATACCTGCTGTCAGCGAGTCAGGGGAATGACTAAGGAATTTACCGAAACCAACACGATTATGGGTAGTTTGTTGTCGGAAGAATATTAACAGGTCTGAAGCTGGTTGGTTGTGGCTATTACCGATAATGGGTTGCAGGTCAAGTCTAAATTTAACGTGGGCGAGTGTGTTTTTATTAAGAGAGATTACAGAATTCTGAGCTGGGTGATGTTAGGATCAGTGCCTAGAATTTCAAAATTATTGATGTTGGCATCAACCTTACAGTTTATAATGTGATCTCTGATTTGCGAGACTTCCTTCCTTCCGTCCTTTCATTGAAGAGCCACTATCAAGAAACCTCTGATTTTTCATCAAATATTCAGAAAAACTGAACTGGAGTAGAGATCACAAGGGATGGTTGACAGACAAATGGAAGCAAGTAATATTCTCTGACGAGTCCAGTTTTTCTCCTTACCCCACTGCAGGGCGAGTTTATGTGTGGAGGCAACCCGAGGAAGATTTTAATTATGACTGCCTTCTTCCTACAGTGAAGCACGGAGGATGGTCAATGAGGGTTTGGGCAACCATATTTTGCAATTCAATTCTCTCGGTCCAATCGTTGCTCTGTATGGCAGGATCAACAGCAACAAATATCTGAATATTTTGGAAGATCAAGTCCATCCTATTGTCCAGACATTATTTCCTGATGGTGAGTGCTTTTGTCAAGATAACGATGCCCCAATACACACCACCCATGTGGTTAATAATTGTTATGAAGAGCATAGGAGTGAGCTACAATACATGTAGTGGCCCACACAATCTCCAGATCTTAATATTTTTGAGCATTTGTGGAGCGTCTTGGAGCGGACAAGTTAGAAGTCGTCACCCTCAACCGTCGTTTTTGAAACAGCTGGAGCATCTATGGCAAGAAAAATGGATCAGGATCTCTCTCAATGAAGTCAGGAAGCTGTATGAATCAATTCCAAGACGCATCGACGCTGTTTAGAAATCAAAAGGAAAACCAACTCCGTATTAAATAAGTATTCATTGAATTTAACACGTGTTCCAATTATTTTGTCCATCCACTGTATATATAAAGACAGAAGATGCAAGAGTGATATTTTCGGTTTATAAGAACAAACAGAGATATAAATAGTAGCCTCGTGGTTAGTGCCGTCGCGTGAAAAGCCAAAAGCTTTGGAAGGCATATGTAGGTACCAACCCTACCTATTTTTCACTTTCTTTAACGGAAAAAATAGTTTAAATTATTTTATTCCGTTTTTATCTCTCTCTTCTTTCTTTCTCCATCTACGTTTCATCCTTGTTTAGTGCTAATGGTTATTGGCCATATATAAAAAAGAGCAAATACAGGTTCTCTGCGTAGTACTACAACAAGCATTTCGCCATATCTAATTTCTGCCTTTGAAAACCTTTTGAAGGCAGAATGAAAGATGCAATAACCGTGAATTGCAAGACTATATAAATATATAGTACAAGAGAGTCAAATTTGACGTTAATTAGAAAATTACAGGTCAATTAAGCAATCCATAGTGAGAAAATAGTAGGTATTTGCTGTGCCTGGTAGCTTATCGGTAAAGTAACTAACTGACCGGCAATCGGTCGACCCGGGTTTGACTCGCGACAAGGATATTTATTTTTTTCCCTTGACTGGAATAGTAAAATGAATATTAATCTTCTATTCTAAGCGCTAAAATCAATTCCAAAGATGAGGTTTGGGGTGTTTGAAAGGGCTTCAACATGTGGTATGTAATTTCTGGCTTATTTTCTCCTTGAACGATTGCGATGTATGGCAAGCTCTTTTTCGGTTATTGCCGTGACTCGCAATTAGCTCTAATGTGAGACATCAAGGCTAAATTGTAAAACCCCCTTTACCAAATATCTAGCATCTAGTTAAACATCCGCACCTGGTATCCCTATATTCGTATGCACGTTCTTGTCTCTAAGTACGATAGAGCGGTTCGTCCAAGCTTTCATTCTTCCAACAATACCTCCACCCGCATTGCCTTGCAAATACCCTATCCATTATAACAAAATTGAACATGGCCCCAGGAATAGGTGGGGCCACAAATTACCAATGTTCCAAATTCAGCACAGTGATTGTAGAATCCAAAGGTCAGGTTATGACAAAAATATTCTTAAAAAAAATTGTCTGTAGTTTTAGCAGCAAAAAACATAAGAAACGAAAGGGCAAAAAAAAAATCAAGTTTACTTATTTGCAATGTTTTAAGGTGTGTTTTTTCTAAGATGACCTTCCTGGAGTGACGTGTTAAAGTGCATAAATTAAAAAGGACATTACAAGTGATGTAGGTCAGCTGGGTGCAGACACACACTCACCAAATTTGATAATAAAATAAATCCATTCACCTAAATTGAAGCTATTAGATTGGTTATCATGATTACATTTGTTTTCATTCTAACTTAGCTATCTTTGAAAATGCATTCAACTCAAATATTTGATGCAATTTTAAAGATGTACAAATAAGGTAAATAAATCTCTGATGAAATTATGGGTCCGCCTGATTTATCCTGACGAGAGAAGATACGGTTAATTAATTATCATAGATGATTGATCTTTGGTTAGGTGGAAAGAACATCAGTTGATTGCGTTGGTGATAGTAAATCAGAAAAATATATTTCTCCCCTTTAAGGGGGCTTAATGCATTGGCGGCAAATTAACAATAGACACTTGCCTGTTCGTAGAGGAAAGAGATCCATGTAACAGAGACATAGGAGGTTTGGTATTTTTAGTCGCGTGTGCTTAGTCGAGAATCTATATCTCATTATGTCGATCAGTCGGTCCGTCGGTCCCTGTTTTGCTTTTTTATTATTTTGGCAATAAGATCATAACTATTCGGCCAATTCTATCGAATTTTAAACCCTAATGTTGTTTTACATTTTCTTTGGAATGATATAATTGCCAAGGTCCTCCTAAGGTTAGTCCGGGACTTAGTGAAAGTTTTGAAGGTCGTAAGGTCATGAATCATAATAAATGAAAGCACGTGACTTTGGTCAGCAGACCTTGTTTAAGCACAGGCAGTGTCGATCCTGGCTTAAATGGCGACCTGGGCAAGCCCCACCTTCACCCCCCCCCCCAAAGTTCGCCAACATTCATTCAAATCCACGTACAATCAAGAACAGAAATAACTTGTTCAAAATAACTTTATTGGACAAACTTTTGCAGCTTAAGAGGAAAAACAAAGACTGCCCCGCCATCTCCTGCTTAGATGCAAATACGAAAAGCGGTAGGAAGGACACATACACAGACACACATACATATATATACATATATATATATATATATATATATGTATATATATATATATATATATATATATATATATATATATATATATATATATATATGAACAAGAAAAGTACAAATACAATTGCCATAATTAAACTAGACAATTTAATTTTTAAATTATATAAATGCTCTATCACAAAAAAATTAAGACACTTAAAAAAAGTGTGTTTTATCACAGTCAGAAAAAGAAACAAATCAAATTGCGCCACAGTGCAATTGCCATTTAAAACTTCACTTTTCTTGCCTTCCTTGATGCAAAGTCATCAATTAAATCAGCATACGAAATCTGCCCCAAAATTATATGATTTATACTAATAATGGCAAGACCAGTAAGACGCTCCTGTGACATAGATGATCTCAGGTAAGATTTGATGAGCCTTATCTTTGAAAAGCTCCTCTCTGCTTCAGCAATAGTGGCTGGAAGAGTAAGACCAGTTCTGAGAGCAGTCCATAAATTTGGATAAATTTCAAAGAGCTCCCTTTTATAGATAAATGGCAGCAATTCAAGCAAGGATATGGTCTCTGATGGCAAGTCAGGCAGGTTCTTCAGCTCCCGTGCAAGCTCTTTGCCATTTAAGTCAGATTGTCCCTTAAAGTGTAGCATAGTACTAAGGTTCGCGCATTTTTCTGTTAGCTCCTCAAATGTCATTTTAAAAATGTGTCAACACTCGAAACTTCTCTCCCACAATTTCCAACGCGGACAATCTTTCCTGAATGGCTAATGTTGTCCAAGCTACCACTGCATTGAAAAATGATACCTCCAGCTTCTTCAAAGCATCAATCAAAGGCTCATCAAATGTTTCATGGGAGAAGTGCCGATTTGTGGCCCTCAGCTGTTTTTTGTTTTAACGCAGCCTCTACATTCATTTGTTCACATATATCTGAGGCTGCCATTTGTGCAGCCACAAAGCCTATTTCGCTTTAATTGCGGAGATCTCTCTCTCTCTTTCTGTCTGTTTTCTTTAAAAGATTTACTGCAATATCAATGTTGCTGAATTTGGCGCACCAGGTCATACCACATCACTGAGCAAATAGCAAAGCGGTATGACCCAACCTCCCAAGCTAGAGATTGAGCCTCTACTTTTACTACTGAGTCGTTGTTGTTGTCCCTCACCTCGATCAGTACATCTCTCCCTGCAGCTGCCACGTATCTAAGGGGTTCCAGACTATTAATGTTACTTTCCCATCTTGTATCAGACCACATGTTCAATGTTATGTCCACATAATTCTTCAAAATGCTCTATCGCTGTGTGGATGCTGAAAACAAGTTGTACAGTTTCTGCAAGAAACCAAAGTAATCTGTGGAATCAGTAAATCCCTTAGCAGCATCTTCCAATACTAAATTCAAAGAGTGAGTTTCACATGTTACAAACAGAGCTTTGGGATTAGTTTCTAAGAGCCTAGATTGAACACCCTTGTTTTCCCCTCATGTAAGCCCCGTTGTCATATGATTGTCCTCTACAGTCCATGAAAGAAAATCTTAGCTCATCCAGTTTCCTCAGAATCAAAAATGCTATTTGTTGATCTGTGGACTTCTCTGCCTCCGAGAAACCCATAAAATGTTTCTTTATATGGGGTTTCTTCTCCAGTGACACAACCGGAATCACAATTGACAACTGTTCAGTGTGGCTGATGTCTGGAGTGCAATCTAAAATTATTGAAAAAAACTTTGATTGATTGATGTCGCTCACCATTTTTATAATAATCTTATACTCAACAAATCAATGAGTTCGTTTTGTATGTGGTGGCCGAAGTACTTGGTGTAACAGGGTGTACCTTTTTGGACATGGCCAATTTTCTCTTGCATTATAGGATCAACTTTGCCATTAGTTCAACTTCTTTCAGAAAATTGGCATTTGATGGCGAGAATAACTTTTCTGTATTCCCCTTAGTGTCAAATTCCTAACTCTCAAAGAATGCACAATAGCGGTGAGGCGTGTCAATACCACTGTCCATTTTAACTTCTCAGCCTCCACAAGTTCCCTCTCCAGCTTGTTAATGGTCTCTCCCTTTCTCATCCTCACTGATAATTCTTTCCACATTTTCATAGAATTTAGATGTTCTGAACTGTTTTCATGTGCTGCGAGCAATGAGCTCGCATGCTTCCAGTCCGTTAGTCCAAACAAACTATTTAAATTTATTTTTTTCTTGGAAAATTATATGCAACAGCAACAAAAAAAGGCTGTTTTTTTCAAGGAATAGACCAACCAACCAACTTCTGGTTATATTTTCTCCACAAACCAATGACTTCCTGAAGTAATGATAGTGTCAACTTCTTCCGTCAGTGTTGTTCCTAGGGGATACAAAATCAGATGGCACTTGACTTGGTCCTCTGGAAACCAGTTGTGTCCGAATTTTCTCAGTCAGAACTGACGGCCATTTAGCAGAGTCGGTGGACAGAGACTCATTCCCAGGAGGAAATTCTGCTCCAAGCAGTTCGAAATTGAAAATTAGTTAGATAGTTATAGGTGTAACTCATGTTAGGGATGGGGCACTTGTTTTTCCGATTTCCCAGAGATTTCCTTTCCTAGGATACGTAGACCAGGATTGGCATAAAAACCGCCTAAATACAAACAAAACCCATTGAAAAGTTTTTTTTTAATGTATGAGTTTCATTATTTTTCACCACTGTTATAAGCCTCAATGATACAATAAACTGTTAAAAAATGCTGTAAAATGCTTCGCAGAGATACACACATTCACAGACATATGCGCCACCAAACTCACCTGACGAATCTTTCACGGAAGAAGTAGAAGCAAATGGGTCTTCATCATCACCAGAAGGCTCAAAGACCATTTCTTCTCAATCTTGTGAAAATATCAACACAATTAGACCCTACATTAAACAATCTGTTAATGCTACATCTGTAAGTATAGATCAGTTTTTATTTATTTATTTTATATTTTAGTATATTATATTATTATACTATAATATTATTTTTAATATTTTATACATTATTTGTTTATTTTTTATAGTAAGTTTTAAATGACTGAAAAAGCTATATCACAAAATACCAGTATAAATGATAGTGAAAAGTAGATGGCATGTCTTCATCCTTTGCTCGTTTCTCCTTTCTTCTTCTTTCTAAATTGAGCACCTGATAGCTTTGATCGTTTCTTATATTTTTCCGGTTATTTTACAGACTCCAACTCCTTGAAGTCCTACGGTTTAACGTGGATTCCGAAACCCGAGTTCGTATAACATAAGTCAGTCATCACAGAGTCGAAAACCTGGACTACTACTCAACTAGCAACCATACCCATTTTGGCTTAAGTAGGATAATTTGGGTGTGTACGTTGATTTCATTCAGCTTGGTCGAAGCACATGGAGCTAATCACGCTCTTTGTCCATTCATTCTCTTGACATCATCCCACCAGTACACGTAAATAGTACTAGGCACGTAACTACATCGCCCTAAGCAATAGCCACACTAAGCTCAACAAACTAATTATGAGTACGGGTAGGCGTGAGGACACTTCGTAACTAGGTGGTCTCCGGAACGCTCGGTTGTCATAGCAACAGTTGACCCCTACACCTTATCGAGTATATTGAGGGACATTCTCACCCACGCTAAGCAAGTGACTGTCGTACTACACATGATGTGTTGTCTTAGTCGAAGGGGGAGAAGTTACAATTATCGTGTACAGCGACGGCGAGAGGGAAAGTTAAAATAGCCGATTGAAGAAACTGGGTTTCAAGGTTGTTCGATTGGCCTATTGGATATGATCACTCATTTCGGGTGAATGGTGGGCATTTCACAAACATGGCTATATTAGACTGTGATGATGGCTGATCGTTACCGTGGCAACTCCATACCATGGCTGCATACATAGAAATTTACCTAAAACTAATTACAACTGAGAGAATAAAACATTAAAACAGTGAAGGCTTAATTGTGAGATGTGAATTTCGAAACATCTAAGAGAAATCTTTCTCTCACACACCTAGATTTTAATCCTCTCGGTCAAAGCCCAAGAGAAGAAGAAGACCACACCATACACAAAGCGATCTGTCCGGTAAAATATGAACCATCTTGCAGGTATGGACAACCAAGTTTCACCCATAATATAACGCTATGGTCAGACAAATGGTGAGACCTAAAACTCTAAACTGATTAAGTGTTGTATTGAGAATATAAATACCCCAGTGTTCTGGCGTGATAAAAAGAAGTGATGGGTGTGTTTGATACTGAATATAGAGGTGTGGGGCAGGGGGTGGTTTAGAGTGGAGTTGATGCTCACCGACCTTACATGACGGTAGAACAGTTACTGATGATGATAAAGGAGATTTAGGTCATTTTTCAATCATCGAACACATGGATTTATAAGGATTTATAAGAACATAAATCTGTATTGAAATGGCGAGGAGACATTGGCAGAAGAAATCTCATGAACCAAAGAACTCCTAAAATGGGCACGTTTATACATAAAGAAAGGTAGAAGACGACTTCTTTGAAGGTGGAAGGATCAAACTCTCGCAATGACAGGAATAACATGGCAAACTCGAGAGCTGGAGCGTGATCAGTGGATGCTTCTTGGGCAAGGGGGGATGGGGGGTCTTTCTCCAGCATTAGGACGAAACCAGACTCTGATGTTTATGATAATGCTGGTACTTATATATTACCATAGCGCATATTCTCATTATGCATCGTATATTTAAACAAATCGAAAAAACTCTTTGCGCATACAGCGAAGTTAAGCCACGCTGAAGATGATTAGTCGTCGAATGGGGTCTGATAAGGGCACCTTTTCGGCTGGTACCATACGCGGTAGAGACTCAGAACTTACTGTTAATTTTGCCCACTAAGAAATGCGAACAAAGTGCTACACGAGGGTTAGAGACCAGATACAATAGCAGTAGATTATATGTAGGGAGTGTATTGTAGAAAGTGTTTTGTTGATGTGCTACGGGTTATGATAGCAAACTGATAGTATTGAGTTTTCGGGTAATTATTATCAATTCTATCTATGTAATAATTATAAGAAGAATTTTAATTCATGGGGGCTTTAAATTTCAATCGATGACGCCAAAGGTCATTCCCCAATTTCTCTCTCTGGCCCGAGAGGGGAAAGGGAAGCAGTGATTAAGCACTTGCTATCCTTGAAACCTGTAGCAATCTGACGCCCTCTCGGCACCTGTAAAGGGGTATCAATGCAGCGTGGGCCAGCTTGTCGCAGCTGACATCTGGGGGATTGTGTTCTCTCTGAGCTCGAATGACCATAAAAAATCTTACACACCGTTTCACTTTCTCTAGATTTTCGCTTTGTAATCTAATAAAAATCTCTCCCTGGTTATTCTCTATTATTTTCTAATAAATAATAAAGCGAAGACCAACGAGGAAATCTCGGTCAAAGATAAAAAAATTTTTCGCTGAACGGTGAATTAGGATAAGTGAAAATAAAACAAAGGCAAAGAACTTTCAGCATTCTGAGAGTTGGGACCTGTGGGGAGCGCAACTCTCTCAAACCTTCCCTAGTTCCTTAAGGAGGGCAGGCTCCCAAGGGTGGGGATTCCCTTTGAGACTGACATTGTTCTCCCTTGGGAAAATTGTCCCTTATTCCTTATTTTTATTCTTTCTCACTTGAATTCTTTGTCTTTTTACCATTTGCCTCTTTTAACAATTATCCGACCCAAGCAGTCTCCTCTTTGTGTAACTCGAGTTCGTATTTTCCACACATTCTCACTTCATCTAACCTCACCACTCTACGAATCCCTCCTCGTATATCTTATGGCAGAGATTCTCTCGTTAGTATTCTGGGGGGCTTGGGGGGTCAGTAAATAATAATTAATTGTAATTTAAACAACTACTAATCACCCCTTAAAAAACAATGCATCCCCTTGGGGTAAGGGATCCCCCCTGAGAGAGAAAAAAATCCTGTGGTAATAGTAAACCCCCGTTTCTGGAAGGGAGGCGATTTACTAGATTTATAGATGAATTTCATCCTCATAAAGTCCGTTGGTTTGATTCATTACCACTTGATTATGTATCAATGAATCACTCCTCCCACGCTCTTCCTATTTTCACCTCACCTGCTTATACCCCACTATGTGGGATAGAGGGCGTTGAGCCACTTAAAAATCATCAAATTTTGCCTTCGATATTATTTTCCTTCACGTCGGAACTCAAGATATTGAGTTCCGCTGTCCATTGGTACCAATTAGTTTTTGAGGTTTGTGCGATACTTTCTTGTCATTTACTTTTCCCCTGTTGTGTGTCCTCACCCTCATTATCAAGCCCCACGTCTCATTTTTTGTCAGCGTCATTAAAGCCTACTCTAACCATCAATAGTTTCACTGATCCGCCAATCCTCTTCATTGCCATCTTAGATAGAGCTTTAGTGCTTCCTTAGGCTCCTCAATCTTTCCTTTCCCAAAGATAAAATTGTGAATTTACGGTATTTGGGCTCTATTCCTACTAGTTGGTCATTGCAGCTCAGTTGGTTGCAAATCCGCTAGTTCTGGGTCGGATTCTTGCGCCTATCCGCTACCTCATCAAACACAGGCATGGGTTTAGGACTCCATGGGATGGTCGTACACAATTCACGTATCGGGAATGAAAATTTCATCGTCATTAGTAAATAAATTTCGGTTTGTAATTGAAAAACGAAGTATTAGATAACATCAGGAGATAGTTTAATTAGGCATGTGATGAAACATATTCAATGATGTTATAAAAATACAAAATCATCAAGATATTATTATACATGTAGATATTTTAAAATATACCACCATGTTATGGAGGTATTTACAATTGCAGAGTGGATGTATTGGGATTATTTAAAATTTATAAATGATAGAAAAAGTACCTTCAGAAGAAATTAATTAATATCTGAAGTTATGATCAGAATATATATATATATATATATATATATATATATATATATATATATATATATATATAAAATATATATATATATATATATACAGGGTGTCCACAAAGTCTGGGTACATAGGAATTTTAATATTTTAATATTCTAAAGGTATGTATTTATCCACTATATACCCAGACTTTGTGGACACCCTGTATATATATATATATATATATATATATATATATATATATATATATATATATATATATATATATATATACATCCATATTGTTATTAAGCCACACGAAAATAGATGAGCCCTTGAACGTAATGGAATGTATTGAGAGATTCCCGTAAGCTTAGGCGAATAATAATATCGTCTTTTCTGTCATATTTTTCATAACAAAAATAGATAATCGAGAGCGGAAAGGTTTTGACACAAAACCGACTTTGGTGTGGTTCCCAAACTTGTGCATTTTCATCTTTCAGTCCATTCTCCCTCACAAGCGAATCGGTGTGAGTGAAGCCTGAAACCTGAAGAAAGCGATCTTAGCAGCAGTAACTTCTGGAGCGTCGTTATAGTAGATGAAATCTCTGTATTGCGGTGGAACCAAGGTCTTGGGGTCAGTTGGAACACCATGGAACATAAAGGTCTTGTGAGATATGGTATTCATTGACGAGGGGTTTTTGAAGCCAAAATGATTAGAAATGTGGCTTGAAGCTACTTCGTTATGATCCTCGATGAGGTTAGATGTGAAGCTTTTTCCGGTACCGGTAGAAGAGAAGGGTTTATGGGAAGGTTTACTTAATTTTATGGTGTTTTGCCTGGCAGTTGTATCTGTGGTTGGTTCTTTGAAAGGAGATGAGGTGAATCCTATTCCTTTTTGTGTGGTTACTTCTTGGAATGAAGGCTTGTTGATACCTTGTCCGGTAGTTGTAAAAGTGTCAGTAGGTCCTTTGGCTATTTTAATAACTTGGGGAGTAACTGTAGAGGTGGTAGTAGAGATCTCAGCTTGGGTAGTAGTCTGAGTATTGGTTGGTTCTGCCGCTTTTGTGGCAGTTGTTGGCAATGAAATATCAAGTGATGGGTCTTTAGTAGATTTTACGGGAGTAGTAAAAATATCCTTAATGTGAACAGTATCTACCTTAACTTTAGCAGCTTTCACCGTAGTGGTAAAAATATCGGAAGGTTCAGTTGCCTCATGTTTGGCAGTAGGTTCTTCAGCTTTGAGTTCCTTCTTTATAGTGCCAGGCCTTTGGGGCACTGCAAATGCGTTATCAAATACCTGAGAAGCACTTTGGAAGATATCACTAATAGAGTCATTCAAGATTTGGTTAGTTACCTCAACTGCAACAACAGATTTATCCTCATTTTTAAATGTACTTTCAGCATCAGTCAGAACATCAGATGATCCTTCTGCTTCAGAAGGTACGTGACTGGATTTCTTTGTAGTGTCAGAAACAAAAGAATCTTTTAATGGAACATGTTTTACTGAGACATTTTCTTTGACATCTTTTTGGCCATCTAACAAAGTTATAGAAGATTCGACGAGTGTTGTTTCTTTGGTTTTCTTGGTCTTTATTTCGGTTGTTTGAGCAAGGTTCACTGACTTATCTTCAGAAATTGGAGTTACTATAAATTGGTCTTCAACTAAAGGAATTTTAGTAACTGCTTCTTCCACAGCAAACTCCGACTGTTGAACCATTATCTTTTCAACTTCGAGATTAACTTGAGCATCTTCACGAGGTGAAGGAACTCCGGTTACAATTTCTACATCGCCTTCCTTCGTGGGGAAAATTGCAACATTTTTTACTTCCTGAAATGGTTTGGAAATGACTTCGTTAATTTCCTTTGTGACTTCATTTTGCTTAACCTTATTCTCAAGAATCTCAGTGACCTTCTCATTTTCCTTTTTTATCGTGTTGATTTCTTGGATAATTTGATCGAAATCTGACTCCAAAGGTGTTTCCCGGGGCGTTTGTTCAACTTTTGAACCATTAAATTGAAGCGACTTTCTTAATAAAGCCTTTGCATCAGTATCTGTTGCATTTTCATTCGCAATGTTTGTACTATCACTGTTTACTGATTTGGTTATTTCAATAATCTCGGTCCCTTGGGAGAGCTCTGTCCCGTTCGACTGTTGACCATTACCATTGGCGTGTAGTTTCACCGCTTCCATAATAGCGTCTACAACTTTTAGAAATTCGGCTTCTTTTTCGCCATGGGTAGATTGTAGCTTCTGAGTGTCCTGAAGAGTAGACTTCTGTCCTGTTCCGCTTGGAGTAACCGCTAAGGAAGAAGCAGGATTCCCATCAACATTATTTCCTTGTTCCTGAAGAGATGCGCTTGAAAGTGATATGAGGAAATGTGGAGCAGCTGAGGCTGCTGCAATACAGCCGAAGACAAGGATCTGCGGATAAAAATAAAGCAAATAAATATTCTATTATCGTTGAGAATCTTTAGTAATAACTAAGCGAACGTTTCCATATTAGAGAGTAAAGAAAAACAAGGTCTGCTGACCAAAAAGTTGCGTGCTCTCACCTATTCTGATTTATGACCTTACGACATACAAAAATTTCAATAATTCCCGGACTAACCTTAGGACGACCACGAAAATTCTATCATTCGAAGAGAATGTAAAACAACATAAGGGATTCAAACTACGTTAGAATCGGCAGAATAGTAGGATGTTATTGCCAAAAGAGAATAACTCCCAGGCTAACCTTGAGGACTTTGGCAATTATATTATTCAAAAAGGAATGTAAAACAATATAAGGGTTTCAAATTTCATCAGAACCAGACGAATAGTTATTATTTTATTGCTAGAACAAGATGATTCCAGTGCTAACCTTGGGAGGACTTTGGAAATTATAGCATTCGAAAGAGAATGTAAAACAACATAAGGGATTCAAACTACGTTAGAATCGGCAGAATAGTTATGATGTTATTGCCATATTAGAATAACTCCCAGGCTAACGTTGGAAGGACCCTATCAATTAAATCATTCCAAAGAGAATGACAAACAACAGAAGGGTTTCAACTTTCGTTAGAATCGGCAGAATAGATATCATGTTATTGCCGAAACAATATAATTCCCGGGCTAAACTTGGAAGGACTTTGGCAATTATATCATTCGAAAGAAAATGTAAAACAACATAAGAGTTTCAGATTTCGTTAGAATCGGCCGAATAGTTACAATTATATTACAAAAAGAATAAAAAGGCAAAACACAGACCGACCGACCGACTTAGTGAGATGTAGAGTCGCACGCGACTAATAACAGACCTAAATAGCTTCATAAAAGTTACTTCTTTTGTCTTTAGTTTACTTAAGATTTATTGATAATTGTCTTGCAAAAATAGCTTCTGTTTAGCTTAAGTCAAATACTATATATAGTTCTTCCCCTTGAAAGTCCCCATTTACTATTTACTTATATTATTATGGAATCAAAACCAGCACAACCCCTTTGATCCGCTCTATAGAAAAGAGAAGAAGATAAGTGGTATTCAAAGGCCTTTACGTTAGAAAGCAAGTAGCACGTTAATCTTTGGTTAGTATCACGTGTGCTTTAATAATAGATGTTTGTACTATTTAATAAAGAATATAGAGGAAGTGGATAAAGTAAAAATATAGTAAAAATGATAAAGGCTAAGGTGAAGTCAGTTCAACTGCAAAATAGGTATCCTCTGGGCTTCTTTTACAAAGAACAAAGAAAAGCGTATATTAGAACACCAAGCAAAAGCTTAGCTATAAAAGCCTGGTTTATTTAGAGCTCCATAGAATTACTCGTATCCCTAAAGTGTCCATTAAATTGAAGACCCAAAGGAAAAATCAAGTATTATTGCAGATAATATCCGAACATAAATATACATAAATCGTTAGAAAGAGAAGAAATTAATATTTTGCGAGATTTCTTGAGTTTTGAGAAGCATTTTCTATTTAATGACTTCGTATTTATTGCATCTACATACTTTATAGAACAAGCATCACATTATCTAATAAAATATATCAGATCTGATCAATTTACGACGGGGAAAAACATTTCTTTTCAGTTAATTTTGCATATTCATGTTGAAACATGAATCACATTGAACATAATATTTTCCCGCAATTTTATATATATATATATATATATATATATATATATATATATATATATTCTATTGCACACACACACACAAAATATCACTTAAATTCTTATTAGATTCGTAACAGAAATTCAATATGTCTCCACCCACCGATAATTGTGCAAACTGCATCATTCTAAACCAAAGAGCAGAGTGTTTATTCGGACTTACTGGTTCGCTATTTATACCCTTCAGAAATTCTTTCCCCTCCTCCCCAAATACGTCACAGAATGTCAATCACAAAAACAGTTCACACAAGGACAAGTCAGAATCGTTTCTACGATAGATGTTTGCTCAAAACTTCCTTTTGGGGGTTGACGATTAAAATGTGGTGTTTTGTTGGGGTTTTTTACCTTTTTTGGTAGGAAATGGTTTAAGAGATGATTTCTAACTCATTTAATAGGTATTCAATCATATGAATAATTGCATTGATTTTCCTGTGGGCTTATGAAGAAAAGTTGAATTTAGCAAGGTTCATTATTTGATATCGGAAGAAAGATATGCGAAAATATGCAAGGTCACTGGGTGGGTCCAACCCAACCAGACGAGACAAAAATCTATAATATATATATATATATATATATATATATATATATATAATATCAGGAAAATGAAGACCCACGACTATATGGAAAAGGATATTTATTTAGCTCTGGCAAATGTTTTGTTCCACACATTGAAACATCTTCAGTGATTCTATTTAAAGTCAAAGAAATTACTAAATTTAATAAAGTACATTAACAAAAAAAACATGAATAATAAAAACATTACAAACAAACTTAGAGCGCATTAAATAAAGCCAAAGAAGTGAGACCAAAGAAAAAATATGATAAATTATAAAAACGAAAAAAAAAATACGAATGCGTGAACAGTGCAAAAGAATACATATTACCTTATACAGATAGTCATTCGCTACCAAGAATGGAAAGGTGAACTCAAAGACCCCTAACTATACTCGAATTCTCCATCACACGAAATCTTGCAGAAAATGCTGCTCGCCTTATTTCATCGGAACAATTTTCCATTCTCTCTGTGGCTCCTTCGTTCCACTGGTTAAAAAAATTAGAGTCGCTTAATATTAAGAAGACCATACCAACACTCAACAAGACTGATTCCTTCTTTTTCGTTCGGTTCGGTTTTAAGTCGCTGATGAAGGCCTGACATACCTGCATGCCCCCCCCCCCCCCCTCCTTCTTGCCATTGTTCAGTAGCGTGAACTCTGTGCAAATTTCCTCCTAACCAAATCTTTGGTGATAATCTTTCAGACGCCCTCCTTGCTCATGCCCAACTCTCTTGCATTCAGTCGAACAATCGGCCAACGATCGTCACACACCATCTGCCTCACGTCTTCAATGTTGGCCTCAGTCCTGCTCGATGAATGTCTTCCACTCCTGGGGTCGTCTTCTATGTCCTCGTCCCCCCTTTAAACCTCTTGTGCTACTCGAAAACCTGTGAGCATGATATAGTCTCATCCTCGTACACTTGTTCAGCATGCTGAGTGCTTCTGACGGAGTTTTCTCCAGACGGACCATTATTAACAACATAAGAAAAGAAGGAGACTGCAAAAGACCATTCATGGCCTACACTTGGCAGCTCCTGTTCCAGTCAACGCACAAAATATTTCTTACCAGAGAAAAGTCATCAACATTGTCACCCTTTACAGGAGTTCGTCAGATTTAATCTACAATATACATAAAATGCATCCAGAGGATTATGTCCATTCATGCAACCGCAAAATATAATCTCCCCACTCCTTAGAAAAATATATACATATGTACATAAAAAAAGTCAGTCCCATCTAGCAGCTTCATCCATATATTTATCTAATCTCTTCTTAAAACTAGCCAGAGAGGAGGCTTCTATCACATGTCTAGTGAGCATATTCCATTCATCTACCAGAGTATGTGCAAAAAAACACATAATGGCTGCGTAGAGCTGAAAATGCATTTATATATTCTCCTACTAATTTTAACAAGATGACGCCACACGTTAACCCCTACCCAATTCAGAGCTCATATACTTTTCTAATACACATTAAAGATATATATATATAGGTTAAAGCCAGAACCAGTATACGGAACATATATAATTTGGAACGTTTTGAACATTAGTTATCTTCATCTTTAGCCTATAATGGAGTAAAACAATATGAAAGCATGCAAGCTTAGGTTACATAAAGAGATATGTATTAATGACTGAAAATAAGTTTAAAGTTTGTTGAATTTGAAAGAAAATAATGCGACAATGTAATAATGAATAAATTTAGAGTTTAGTGAATTTTCAAGAAAACAATGCAAAAAATTACCCAGAGGCCATTGCAAAATTACAAAGAAAAACACTGCAAAATTATAAAACAAATTGAGAAAACAAAGCAAAAATTAAAATGAAATAAATGAATTAGCCCTTACCAACTTGAGAGAAAGAGAGGAATCGAATGATTTAATATGTAGGAAATTTGAACTGAGCTAAACATGGCAGTTGTTTAAAATAAGTGAAATATGGTTAACCAACTAATAGATCACTATAATTATCGGATCATTGAGCGAGTTGTTATTACATTTTAAGTAAAAATGAATTCTAAAACAAACTAAAATTTAGATATTTGAATTAATAGATGGAAACTGGTGTGGACGACTGACTCGAATTTAATTCTGGATTAAGCATTTGAATAAATAGCGATTCCAAAAGGTTGAGATCTACGGATTTATCCGCATAACCCCAAACCTTGAAAATTGAGGGGGACAATATATAAAGTTTATCCAGAAATCAAATTCTACTGTATACCAATTAATACTATCTCTCTTAAAACCTACTTGTCTCACAAGGAGAAACTACCTTTGCTACTCAGGTCCTCACTTGTTTATCAATTTGTGAGTGCGAGTTGCCAAAGTCGCTACGTAGATAAAACTACGCTACAATTGAAGCTGAGGATTTGCAAACGTAAGGGGCTTTCCCACTACACAGACACACCCATTGCTAAACCGGAATTCTCTGCAATAAGGAATCATTCTGTAGTGTTAATCAGTTTTTGATCCGGGTAATAACTCCACCTGACACGCAGCTGACTTGATTTACCTCATTATGCAAATATCTCTTCGATGTCATGTGTCCTGTGAACTTTACGTATATCCGAATCCATCTGTGAGTTATGACTCAGTTGACTCAACTGATTCAGATGACTCAGTTAACCTGGCCTATATCTACTTTGATGTATTTATGTATATCTCATTCGCCTGATGTAAACTCCAAACTCTAAAAGGTGTAAAAGGGAAATTGTGTTGACATACGTTTCATGCCTATTTCCTTTGAGTGAAGTTCAAGGTCGAGGCTCAGAAGAAGACTGAAACAGATTGGACTTGGCGGAAAGGTAGACTGAGCGAATTGCTACTTGAGTTGTATAAATATCCCTCCTCAATAAGCTCCGAGGACCGTATATGCCCCATAGACATCAATTTAGACATATAATTTCAACACAATTACCGAAGTCACGATATAAAATGCCCCCAAATTCACCTGACAGCATTGGCTAACAATATCCTATATACGAATAACTACAATTATACCCAAGCACTAATACCCACAAATAATCCCAGATACCAATACCTTAAAACAAGCCCATCAGTTTAAGTGTATTATGTGGGACTTCAATACAGAGATTGAAGAACAAAGACACGATAGTGGTTCTGTAGGAAAATTCAAAGTAAGCTAAGGGAATGAACAACAAAACAGATTAGTAGACTTTGTTGAAGGGGCAAACCTCTCTACATTATGACCTCCCTTCTAAAAGTGGCGAAGCATAATATGGATGTGGGTGGGACCAAATGGTAAAAAAAATTGAGATTGATTAAATGATTTTTAACGGGAATAATTTCATTTAGGACTAATCATTCACCGGCTCTTCAACGCAGATAGCGATCAGAGATTAAAATAGGGCCAAAACGAAACTAAAACTGATGACAAAGAGAAAAATTCTTCTAAAACCTGACACTGAAAGTAAAATAAATACATTCTAAATTACACTAACTGACAATTTTAGGGAAATTAATGATAAAAAACTCTTTTTTTAAAATTAGGCAACAAATAAGGAGGGGTGGCACAGTGAAAGAATCATATGCACATAATTCATTAAAAAAAAATGCCTCCGGAAAAATCATAGAACATAAAATACAAATCTAGTGACATAAATTATCGAAGACAAAAAAAATATTTAGATGAATCAACACATTAACAATTGGCAAACAACAAATGGCAACACTAAATAATGAACAGAGTGATAAAATAAGAAACAGAAAAAAATCATTGAGAACGTTAAAAAAATTATCAACTTTGGTATGATTACAATACCTCCAGGCGCCAAAAAAATAATCACCCAAAAGTAGGAAGAGCCACGATAAGAAAAGAAAATTTGTTTTGTCATCTTCAAATTTAAAACTCAATCACAACGAAGGTGTATCACGCGAAAAGTGCATAAGGAAAGAAATGTAAACAATTCTCCAAATATCAGCCATTGTTTAGAGAAGACATTTTTAAAGTACTAAGGATCAAGTAAAATGGTACAGCTTCAGTAGTGCTTGCATTTTTTTAAAAAAGTGATTAGAAAGATTAAAATCACAAATGCCATCAGTCTCTTATCAGAAACATAAAATACGTTTAAAGGTTCAAAATGAAAAGACCAACGCAAACAGCTACCAGCCTCCAGAACAGGAAGGTTTCAAAAAAGACAAGAGTACATTGTGATAGAACGAGTTGAAGCTGCGTTAATTTCAACTTCTATCACATATTATTTAAAACCACGATGTTGCCCACGTGCATCTTCAATTCGAAGCTTGGCGCCTTATCGCAGCCACCGGATGTCAATGTTTAAACAAGGAGGTTATCGTCCCCCCCCCCGTTCGCCCCATACGCCGACCTCGCCAGATTGAGTTAGGCTTATGGGTAGATAAAGCATTGTTCACAGGCTCGGCTGTGCATTCCCTCGAAGCTCCCACTCCATTGTCCCCCACGCCAAGGAAGTGTCCTGGCTATTTATATGGAAACTTTACCACTAAGATCAGATTGGAGATCCAGATTTTCGTCGCGAAACATCACCACGACCCTCTCTCCCTTTGTGCGCCAAGGGACCTCGACCTCGAGATTCACCATCCCTTGTCGAGAAGGAGGACAATATCCCTTGAGTGCCAAAGGTTCGAGCCTTTCGGGACGCCAAGTCCCCAAGGCTTCCCCCTCGTGTTCAGAAGAGAACAACGTAGAACAGCCATTGTTCTTTTGAGCCTTCGCCAAAAAAAGGTTCTCACCCTTCCCCCTTGTTGTTCAGAGGAGAACAATATTAGAACAGCCATTGTTCTTGAGCCCGTAGACAAGAGACGGTTCTCACCCCCCCCCCCTCTCTTGTTGTTCAGAGGAGAACAACATTAGAACAGCCATTGGTCTTTTGAGCCCTTCGCCAAGAAACGGTTCTCACCCTTCCCCCTTGTTGTTAAAGAGGAGAACAACATTAGAACAGCCAGTGTTCTTGAGCCCGTAAACAAGAGATGGTTCTCACCACTTCCTCTTCGTTGTTCAGGAAGAGAACAACGTAGAACAGCCATTGTTCTTTTGAGCCCTTCGCCAAGAAACGGTTCTCACCCTTCCCCCGTTGTTCAGAGGAGAACAACATTAGAACAGCCATTGTTCTTGAGCCCGTAGACAAGAGACGGTTATCACCCCCCCCCCCCCTATTGTTCAGAAGAGAACAACGTAGAACAGCCATTCTTCTTCAAGCCGCTCGCCGAAAAACGGTTCTCATTCCCAAGACGCCACGTCAGGATCATCTTACCCCCCCCCCCCTTCGGCTGGAACTCACCAGCGGACCGAAAATTCCTTCAAGCCACCTTCCACTGCAACACTAGTGTAAAGTTACGTAAGCCAAACGTCACCTTTGAGTACTTAACCCCTATGTCAATTCTATCCTGTGCTTTAAATGGTTTATCGAACCATCCCATCTCCTTAACTCTATATTTGTTTTACCTTTTTAAATCCTTTAAATCCTTGGATTATCCCGAGCCCCTACGACCCTTTCCATTCTCTGTTTATGTCAATATTTTCCGTCTTGTGTTTGTTGATAGTTATTATTAATGAAACTCTATTTTATTAATGATAGCAATATTATTATCCTTGAGCTCAGTTCCACTTCTTAAGCATATCGAAGATACATAATATCGGCCGCCAGACATTAACGCACTCTAGAGATAATTAAAGAAGTTCCCTCAACGAATAGTGATATATGGTATATCGTCGGGAGTCCATTCTACGACATATATATATATATATATATATATATATATATATATATATATATATATATATATATATACTATTTAAATTTGGTATCAGGTGTGCAAGGTTTACCGCTATATCTTTGCAAACACTGGTCTCAGTCGAGTAAAGCATAGTGTTATTCGTTGCAATAATAGAGTATAGTAGTTCCCTTTTGTTTTAACGACTGCTATCCCCTTTTTTTGAAACTTAAGAAGCTGGAGTAGCTCAAGGAACTGTTATAATAATTTGTTTGTGTTTTTTTGTGATTTTAGTCAGTGGTTATTTAGATTGAGAAACCAAGTACGAATAGGTCAGTGCCCATATTTAGGTAGGCTAATTCTATAGAGGCATAATTCTTGTTGCAAGGAATTTTAGTTGGTTGACTAGTGCGCCCCCAAGTACAAGATGACTCAGTTCGAAATCTTTAAAGCGCAAGGAGAGTCCTTGGGACTTTCCGGAAAAGAACTAATTGAGCACATTCTAGAGGAACAAAGAAAAGAGCGTGAAGAAAAAGAAAAAGAACAAGAAAGATAAATCCAACGAGAAGAACGAGAAAGAGAAATCCAACGAGAAGAAAAAGAAAGGGAAAAAGAAATCCAAAGAGAAGAAAGAGAAATCCAACGAGAAGAAAGAGAAAGAGAGGAACGGATAAGACAATCTGAGCTTCACTATCAGATTGAATTAGCTCGTGTTAAGGCAGAGATACAGTCCGCCAGTTCCCGTTCCGAAGCCCCCCCCCCCCAATCTCTCACTAAAGCTTCCCAATTTCAAGGATGGAGAGGATTTCGGAGCGTTTTTAGCCCACTTCAAAAAGATCCTCGAAATCAATAACATGGATCTGGAGGCTGAAGGTGTAGTCAGATTACTTCCCCTGTTAAATTGTAAATTGCGCGAAATTTTTATATCTTTACCATCTGAGTGTACAATTAACTACAGCACCTTAAAAGCTGAGTTATTGGCTGCTCATAATATGACTCCCGATTTCTACCGCTAAGAATTTCGAGGAGGTCGTATTAAACCCGGACAGACGTTCCGTCAATTCGGATAGATTCTTCAGAGGAATTTTAAATTTTGGTTAGAATCCTCAAAGGTTTATCCGAACTACGAGTCCTTAACAGACTTCGTGTTGCGAGATCAATTTTTGGCATCTCTCCCAACGGAGATCCGCGCGTTCGTCAAGGATCGTCGGTGCCAGACCTTTAAAGAATGTACCGAAGAAGCGGATGTCTATGCCGCAAGCCATAATTTATACCCAAAGGAGAATCGAACTTCTCACCAATCCCCCTACAAGGAAAGAAGAAAGCATTCGCGCCCCTTCACAGGAAAGCCGACGAAGTTTCCGAGTCCCGTAAAACCCCAAAACTTCTTTCCCCAAAACCAACAACGGGACTCCAAACCTCCCGTTAAGATTTCTCCTCCATCTCTCTTCCCGAAGCGACCAATCATATGCTTCACCTGTGGTGTAGAAAACCCCATGAGCTGGAATTGCCCCTGAAATTCTAGGCTTAAAAGCGGACCAGCCCACCAAGTTCACCAGATTAATGCAACCCCGGCTCCCCCGGTGGTGCAGACCCAAGCAGAAACTTCTTCCCCTCCGTCAGGCCACCAGGTAAATTTTATTTTTGATAAAAGTTCATCAAGAACTTGGAAATTTGAGGAGGGCAGCGTGAACGACTGTCGAGTATCGACTATCGTCAGGGACACAGGATGTACGTGTTTCATCGTGTCCGACGAACTCCTCTCCCTAGTGGACCCTAACCACGAAAAATTTGCGGTGGTACATGGCTACCTTTGGCGGGCGAACCAATTCCACGTCGTTAGATGTTACCTGCAGTGTCAATATTATGATGGCTGGGTTGAAGTCATTTCAGCACCCATACAATTCTGTTCCGTGCTTATAGGACAGAGCCCCCAAGTAAGTTTCGACCCTGTGTCTCAGGCCGCCCTTCCTCGAGGCCGAGATAAGAAAGAAGCCCAGGAGCCCGTCCCCAACAGAACCCCGATACCGTCCGATTTCTCGGAGACCCCTAACCATGACTTTAGGACGGTACAAAAGGAGTGTGAATCGTTAACACCCTTAGGTGATAAGGCCCCAGACAAGGACACGGAGACTGTCCGTGGACCCCAAGAAAAAAAGAACCCCCAACGCGCCCATGGAGATACCTTCGTAGCACTGGACGAAGCATCGGCGCTTGAAGAAGATTACCCCGCGGAGTCCCTTAATGTAATCCAGACAGTGTGCATCCAACCTGATGCCGATTACCCTCCTCCTTCCCTACCAGGTGAGTCCTTGGACCCCTTTGACCTGGATATTGACGCGCAGCTGACACCACATCAAAAGAGTCAGCTACAAGAACTATTTAAATGGAGTCATCATTTAACCACCCTATTAGCTCTTTTCGAGCGACTGCGCGAAAATGGCCTCACCATTGGCCCCCGCAAATGCCATTTTGCCCACGAAACCATAAAATATTTGGGTTTCAAAATAGGACGAAGCAAGTTAGGTCCCCAAGAGAACAAGATTAAGGCAATCGCCGACATGCCCCTCCCGAGTACAAAGAAGCAATTAAGATCGTTCCTAGGATCAGCTTCGTACTATCGGCGATTTGTTCCGGATTTCGCTGCAATTTCGGCCCCCCTCAGCCCCCTTCAAAAAAAAGAATTTCCCCGATCGTTTACGTTGGAATGATGTCGCTGTTTCCCATTTTAATCAGCTCAAGAGTAAGTTCATTTCTGCCCCCATTTTAAAGTTGCCCAACCCGGAAAAATCCTTTGGGATTAAGACCGACGTGTTCAACGAGGGCATTGGAGGTGTACTCCTTCAATACGAGGATGACGGCACGTGTCATCCAGTTGCATATGCTAGTCGACAATTATTACCACGCGAAAAGAGATATGCCACTATAGAAAAGGAAGCTCTATCAATTATCTGGGTCATAGACAAATTCAAAATGTACTTGATAGGTAAAGAATTTCAGATAGGAACCGACCACCGCCTGTTAGCCTATATTAGGAATGTGCGACACTCAAACGGCCGCATCATGCGCTGGAGTTTACTCTTGCAAGAGTATCAGTTTAAAATAAATTATATAAAAGGTTCCGATAACCAGGTCGCTGACGCTCTCAGTAGGAATGCGTTACCGAATAGCGTAGAGTAAGTGTATTCATATGATTAGTATCTCCATGTAGGTATATACCGCCTTGTACGACTTAAATTAAGATTCTCTCCTTAATATAATTAATTAATGTATATGTCTGAATTTTGTAACGCTCAATGTCTAATTTTTTTCTATGTATATATATTTGTATCCATTAATTTACGTATAAATTATTTTGTTCCGTATGTACTAATTTTATATCATTTCATTGTTCCATGCCCTTTTTTTTCTTTGATTAAGTTGTATTAAAGGTTATTTTCCCCTGTAATCTAAAGATCAAAATAATCATATATATTGAGGTAATACTAGTTAGGTGCAGGAAGGTACGGTTGGTACAAGAAAACGAGTTCCCCACAACGGAGCTCTATCGTTGTCCCTTCTCTCTTTTTTTTCGAAGTGACAACTTCCCCCGGAATGGAGGGGTGTGATAGAACGAGTTGAAGCTGAGTTAATTTCAACTTCTATCACATATTAATTTACACCACGATGTTGCCCACGTGCATCTTCAATTCGAAGCTTGGCGCCTTATCGCAGCCACCGGATGTCAATGTTTAAACAAGGAGGTTATCGTCCCCCCCGTTCGCCCCATACGCCGACCTCGCCAGATTGAGTTAGGCTTATGGGCAGATAAGGCATTGTTCACAGGCTCGGCTGTGCATTCCCTCGAAGCTCCCAATCCATTGTCCCCCACGCCGAAGGGAGTGTCCTGGCTATTTATATGGAAACTTTACCACTAAGATCAGATTGGAGATCCAGATTTTCGTCGCGAAACATCACCACGACCCTCTCTCCTTTTGTGCGCCAAGGGACCTCGACCTCGAGATTCACCATCCCTTGTCGAGAAGGAGGACAATATCCCTTGAGTGCCAAAGGTTCGAGCCTTTCGGGACGCCAAGTCCCCAAGGCTTCCCCCTCGTGTTCAGAAGAGAACAACGTAGAACAGCCATTGTTCTTTTGAGCCTTCGCCAAGAAACGGTTTTTACCCTTCCCCCTTGTTGTTCAGAGGAGAACAATATTAGAACAGTCATTGTTCTTGAGCCCGTAGACAAAAGACGGTTCTCACCCCCCCCGCCCCCTGTTGTTCAGAGGAGAACAACATTAGAACAGCCATTGTTCCTGAGCCCGTAGACAAGAGACGGTTCTCACCCCCCCCCCCTCTCTTGTTGTTCAGAGGAGAACAACATTAGAACAGCCATTGTTCTTTTGAACCCTTCGCCAAGAAACGGTTCTCACCCTTCCCCCGTTGTTCAGAGGAGAACAACATTAGAACAGCCATTGTTCTTGAGCCCGTAGACAAGAGACGGTTATCACCCCCCCCCCCCTATTGTTCAGAAGAGAACAACGTAGAACAGCCATTCTTCTTCAAGCCGCTCGCCGAGAAACGGTTCTCATTCCCAAGACGCCACGTCAGGATCATCTTATCCCCCCATTCGGCTGGATTTCACCAGCGGACCGAAAATTCCTTCAAGCCACCTTCCACTGCACCACTAGTGTAAAGTTACGTGAGCCAAACGTCACCTTTGAGTACTTAACCCTTTTGTCAATTCTACCCTGTGCTTTAAATGGTTTATCGAACCATCCCATCTCTTTAACTCTATATTTGTTTTACCTTTTTAAATCCTTTAAATCCTCGGATTAGCCCGAGCCCCCACGACCCTTTCCATTCTCTGTTTATGTCAATATTTTCCGTCTTGTGTTTGTTGATAGTTATTATTAATACAACTCTATTTTATTAATGATAGCAATATTATTATCCTCGAGCTCAGTTCCACTTTTTAAGCATATCGAAGATACATAATATCGGCCGCCAGACATTAACGCACTCTAGAGATAATTAAAGAAGTTCCCTCAACGAATAGTGATATATGGTATATTGCTGCTAGGAAATTATTGACGCAAAATAACCAATCAGAATTATTTCTCTTCATGGTACAAGAAGACTGTAAAAAATCATTCTATTAACTTCTACGAGTATTAGGAGAAACAAGGAATTAGTAAAGACCATATTAGTAAACACAGTCATTAAGCCTGCAGGTAGTCAGTAGAAAATACAAATAAAAAGGGAGTGGGAAAGGGTGATTATATCTCTCCCAAACTGTTTAACGCAGTGGTTACTCCATTTTCAAGACTTTTAATGAGGAAACCAAAAGGAATAAGTCAATGATAAAAGGATTATGTCACAACCCACTCCTACAGTTGGAGTCAAATGAACTTTTGAAAGACGAAAATAATAATGAATAATTTTGCGGAAGATAAAGCCATTAGAACATGAGCAAATTTAAGAGGAAGTACAAGAATAAGTATAATTTAGACAGGTTGTGATTTCTGATGGCAATATAAAAAGAGAAACCAGCTGAGGAAGAAATTAAGAAAGCTTAGCTATATCTTTAGAAATGGCGGCTTCCTTGTTTAATATTGAGTCTTTAAAAATGTCTTACCAGTTCTAACGTAATCAAGTGAAACCTGGACACTAAATACAAAAACACATCGATAGCGGTGATAAATCAAAGAAGAATATATCGTTACGTGTTAGAAATAACCCACAAAGACCATATAAGTCATTAGGAAATAATACAAACACGCGTGATGGATATGATAAAAAGAATGAAAGTTCTAAAAGAGAAATGGGCATGACACAATACTAGAATAAACAACAGAAGATGGAGGAAATAAGTTATAATTAGACAATTCTGTGCATAATGAGATAAATTAAATTTTCTCAATGGCAATACCAAGTTGGCAACTCGCGTTACTTCGTGGGAGGCCTTCGCCTTCTCACACCGGAAAAAAGGCAGCCAAAAAATGCCTGCCTGCCTATATTCGTCAACCTAATGCACACTTAATATTATTACAGTCATCGTAAATGTCCCATTTGAGGTTAATATGATGTTTATGTTGATGCAGATTCGAACATGGGCTGAAAGGTTAGTAATGCGGTAAAAAATGAATGACATTTCGCATTAAATACATTTATGATTTAATAAATTACATTTGCTTTAACGAAGCAATGTAGGAGGTCTTTGTAAAGTACGTTTTAGGAAGGATAAAAGGACTTTGTTATGTTTTTATAATTCGCCAGAGATGGCATATTGCAATCACGGAAGGCACGGACCAAAAATATCTTGTATTTGGTTACGTGGTTGTCTGGTTACATAGTTTTGTATTTACGCCATTACGCTACTTGGTAGTCTCACGATCGCAGTGTAAAGTTCAGACATTAGTGGTAGCATTTTTAGTTACTTGTTTGTGTAGTTATTATGTAGTGTAGTTGCATTAATTGTGAGATAAAGAATTTATGTCAGCAATGACCAGCAATGGAATCTAGACGACCATTATTAAGTACCGTTTAACATTTTGTAAAAAAAAAAATCAGGTCAACTCTTGACCTTAATTTCAGAATTGTGATTGTCGTGGGCAACGAGGTCAGGTAAAATTTGGGCAATGGCAAAGCTCAAGGTTATTTAAAGAGGCATGTACAAAAATATAATTTTATTTACATAAAAATAATAGAAATTAATGGGCAAAATTACATCGGTAAACTCTGAAGTTAGAAATTAATGTATTACAGAAGGAGACTATTCAAATGGGAAGAATTAACTCAAATTGATTACTGAAGGGGGAGAGGGGTTGGCTTACAGGGGATTCCGGGTGAGACGTCAGGGTAAGGCTTCACGGATGTCTTCTGCAGGCAATAAACGTGAGGCGAGGGCGCTCGGAGCTTCTGAGTGGGAAGTTGCCGTGATGACGGTTTTCCAAAAGGGGGGGGCGGTAACGTCCGGTCCAGGAGAGAGTATTTCGGCGACCCAAAAACGAGGGGCGAACGAGGAGGGCTTCAACAAGAGTTGATGAGTGGAGTCGGAAAAATCGCTCGGTAGCGATCGTCATTTGGAATTACCTCACTGGCTAGGGCTAATTCCAACACACAAATAGTTCAGGCGTCACATTGCTTTGTTGTTAGCACCTGACTTGGAACTTGGGGAATCTTCTTGGGTCCGGGCGAGACTCTTCAACTCTGTGTCTCCCACATGGAAGACGAGCCCTATATATATCCGAGGCTTCCCCTGCGGGGGTAGGGGAAACAGCGCTACTCTCGAATGGCCTCAAATCTTCTCACCGAGGCGATTCTAACCCGCGTAAAGGTGGTCCGTGGTGGACGCGGTTCGAGGCTACCGCTTGTGGATAGGGGGAGGACGCTTACCAATTTAAGCCTAACCAAATTCTAGATTCTTCTCCTGCGCGAGGACTTTCCTTTCGTGCTGGAAAGGAAATTCCACGTGGAAATCCCCCACAGTGATTAGCATTCATCTCACGTAGGTCATTCCAAATATTTGCCATATTATAAAAAATATATCTTTTCATACTGTCGCAGATGAATTAGAATGCCTTTTCTTCTGTTTGTTCTGTAAATTTGATATTAGGTATCTATCCTGATGATGTCGAAACCCCTTAGAATTTTTTTTAATTGTATTTTAAGGACTGTGGATTTTCCTCTTTCCTTCTTTCGTCGCTCTACCCTTCTTTTGTTGAGCTACCATTCTTTTGTCGAGCCACCCTTCTTTTGTTTGCCCCTGCTGTCTTGTATGTCTACAAGATCTCTCCTTTATCGTCAGCGAGTTTAATTCCTTCTCCTTCTGCCTAATCACTTTTAATGAGTTTGTTTTGAGTATATGTCTACAGCGGTTGGGTTTTCCCTCGATCTTGGTCCGAAAAAGTTTCCACTTTCTTGAAGATTCCTCTCACTGCCTCCATCCGGTTTAAGCCTATTTAAATATTCTGAGTTATATTTCGTTTCGCTGGTAAGTGCGCCTAAAGACGAGGTGAATGCCTGAAATAGCAATAAAAAACAATCAGAACAAGTGAGCATTAGTATTTCCTTTGTTAAAGGTATTCATTCACATATTCCTATTCTAACGTCGAAACTTCTTGTATTTGCCTTCTATTTTCAAGTTGTCTGGAGAGGTAATAATTCTTTAAAAACCATAAGAAATCAACTAGCTCTCTATTATATTATGTTCTCCCCTTACTTCGGGGGAATCGAACTAACAAATTATAAACGAATTAGTTCATCTCTCATTCTCCCCATTTCCAGAGATTGTCAATCTGATATCACTTCTGGTACATACACACATCTATGCCAAAAGTGTTGTCACAGGGAAATTTGGGGTTTGTAAGCTCAATTGCTTTAGTTATTGATCTACACCATTATCTTGTCCCCGGGGTATCTTACAAAACAATCCTAATGATATCTAAAGTTTCATACGTTAATGAGCTCTCTCGAAAAAAGCGAAGTAAATAACTTCTGGGCTTCGTTCGAGCTGGAAGTAACTTCAGAAGCAAATCATGAGCGATGGATCATCACCCTTGGTTTAGTAATGGCTGAGAGTTTTCAGACTTTGTGGGCTTCCATTTTTAACCAGTCTCCTTAAGCTTTACCCACAGGTTCTCGATCAAATTACCAGGTATTGCAAAAGTCATGTGACAATCGTTACGGCTCTATCAACAAACGACAAAATGATAATTTTGATGCAATTACACACGTTTTTAATGTTGTAGCATATAAATATGTATCTAAATTATAATACTAATCAATATGGCCTCCCTTGGCGGCGAGCACGCACTCCAGGCTAAACCTGAAGCTGCGCCCACGTTGTGGACGAAGTTCTTCCTCATGAAGGTCGTCAAGCGGTTGACCGGGAACTTCAGCTAGTTGGCGTTGCTCGCTGTAGTCGAGATTAAGGTCGGGTAACACCCTTGACAGCTAAAAGTCCTTAGACCAGAAGTTCATGTTCGACCCCAACCACTCTTGCACGGTTTTGGCCTGGACACAGACCTGCTGAAAGATGTAGTCCACCTTCTTCATGATCTTTCTTACCCAGGGCAGGACTTTTTTCGTCAAGATATTCATGTAATCGGCCGCGGTGAGCCTGTATCTGGCCTTGAACTACACCGGCGGCATCTTCTAGCCATTCGAAACCCCGACGCCGAATTTCATCACGGATGCCGGGTAATTGGTCGTGGACACGTAGTGGACCTCGGAGAAGTCCTGGCTGAAGTTTGTCACTCGGCCGTTCTGCTTGTTGATAACCAGATCGACCGTAAAGGGTTTTTTTTAGCAAAAATAGAATTAGATTACCATGACACTTCAAGTCGTTGAGAAGGCGACGACAGCGCTCTTGACATTGTTCTCGCACACAGTCCGTGAGCAGAGGCCTTTCCACGCACTTCAAGCTCTTACCGCCTTCCTACTTGACGGCCCTAGCCGCCGTGGGCACCGAGAAGTTCTTCTTCGTCTTTTTGAGCTTAAAACACTTTTGGAGGCCTTTCTCACAACCTAAAGGTTGATAACTTGAGGTCTGCCCCCGTTCTTTATCGTCTCCGCGACTCTGTGGACGGTCATCCAGCTGACGTTGAGCCGCTTTGCGGTGTCGGACTTGTTGTGGCTCGCGCGCAGGAGAGCAGATATCTCGATTTTTTTTTCACTTCCATCGCAAAACAGCTGCACATAGTGGAAAAGACGTTTTAATGACACTCTTTCAGGCATTAGTATAATTTCGAGGTAATCTAAAAAGCAAAACCATAGTGCGTGCTCTATTTGAATGGTATCTGAGATTTTTATGTGTATTATGTTAATTTATTTTAAGTAAATTATTTGTAAACAAATGCAATCATATGTCTCCTTTCTTTGATATCTTGATGGACTGGTGATAAATTTCAAGTCTTTGCTTGCCAGGAAAGCAAACCTTTTTCACCATCAATGGAAGTGTAATGCAATTTTATTCTCTGTTTCGTGAATCAATGTGCAAAACTTTAGATTTTTCATATTAATTTTCCAATAAATACTCAGATTTAAGTTATATTCATACCTATTCACTTTCCCACTGAGTTTATATTTAATCTCTAGGGAGAAGCAGACACGCCGATACCATAAATCACGACCTGCGGGTCTATGATAACAGTTATGAATATATAGAGATGGATCAGCATTCTGCGTTGTAATAGTAACCACAATCAATCCTTCTTCTTTTCTATAATTTCTTTTCCTCACTCCACCTCTTATTTTCTGAGGTAGAATAGATCCAGGGTTTTTTGCTGGTCTGTAACTATGTAACTCCACAACTGTTGATATATGGTTCAAGTTATCAATATAGGTGTTAAAAATCTTCTGGTGACAAATCTGATTTAGGAACGTCGCAGTTTTATTCCGACGTTTCGTTGCATTCTCTGAAAAAGCTGGACAGCTGTGAAACTTTGGAATAAAACTCACAAGCCACGAGTCATCTCCCTCTTTTTCCGACTTCATATTAATTTCAACATCATAGAAACAATGAAAGATTATGGTCACAAAGTTTCTATGGAAAATATCCATAGCAAAGGTTCCGTATCTTGATTCACTCTTCTCACGCATCCCAATTCTTGAATTATCTACAGGAAAACTGAGAGGCTACGTAAAACAGAATTGGTTTTTACGACATCCATGCTGACGGTTATGCAACAAATTATGTTAGTCCTATGTTAACTATTTCAACACCATTTATAGTTACTGGTAAGTTAGTAACCAATGAAAAAAATATTGGATCTCAAACCAGTGGAGGAATAAAAAAGAATAACGAGTTTTGAATTGCTTTATTCAATGATTTTATTATCCAATGATTTTATTATTCAATGATTTTATTACCCAAATATAATTGCGAAGAAATGTTTGATGAAACAAATGAGCGAATTAAGAAAAATGGAGTTTAAAATTCCTGCAAATGGAACTCGCCTGCATAGAGGAACGAAAGAAAAAAATAAAGCCCATAGTTCTATGGGCACTTATGATAGAAACCGATGGCAACTAGTTACAATTTTCCAGAATGGCTATGAAATTAAATTCCAAATGAAAACGATATCGTCGACAGCGGTGAAGTCAATATTACTCACTCACTATTCCAAAGGAGTAAAAAAAAGAAAAGTCACGATGGTGAAGAATGCAAAACCACCTGGCGTAAAATCGGACAGTCTCTAACCGAGGATTGTAATTCCTGATTGCATTTCTAATTTAGGTGTTTTGGACAGACACCAGCTATGGACCGCCATCATCCGAATGGTCGAAAATTTTGTAGTGGATTCTCAAATTGGGCAAAATAAAAACAATGACAGACGTTCAGCTGGTGATGATCTTCCACTGCAATGAGCTGGTGATGAATTCTCACTACATTGACCTGATGATGATCTCCCACTGCAGTGAGCTGGTGATTATCTCCTACTTCTTGGAAGATTTGCGTCACTGGATTACATGTTTCTATAATTATGTGAATGTTTACTTGTGAATACGTACATAGTTATCCATTTTTACGGATCTATACAAAATATATTAGTGGATTATTATCATTGAGGAGCGGGATGTATAGAAAGGGTGTATTGATGAGGGCCGATGGTTAAAAGCATTTTAGTTTTGTGCAGAGAATGGCGTCACTGAGTTGATGTGGAATTGAGTGAATTATTTTTGTAGAAATTGCAGTAAATTAGTCTAGGTAGTGAATTGCGCCACACGTGCCTTTCCAATCGTGGACAAGGTACTTCAACCAAATGATGAAAATCACATAAAGATCAAAATGGCAAACGCTAGCTAGACGGTAGGTAGGCATCAGGGGGCGGTCGTCTTAAGGGAAAGGGAGGTGCAGGAAGAAAACCTCATCGGCAGGTTCCAAAACTAGAGTGATGTGTTATGGTTGCAAAAATATGCGGCAGAAAAATTCAGCGATTTTGTGATTCGCAATGTGTGTGATGACACACTTGCGTCAAACTTGACGCACCGCCTTATTAGCGGCTGCCGTGACAGCAACGAATTGTTTTGTGTCTCTGCTCTCGCCGGGACAGGCTTGGGAATCCAGCGCCTCGTCCACTATGGTGAGCAAGAGATCCACTAGCAGATTGTTTCGAAACAAGTATGTAAAGAAAGTAGTGAAATTAGGTGAAATGAAAATGTGGTTATATGGCGCGAGTGAATGATGTAATATGAGAAATATGTATGAAGATGCAGAGGAAGGTGCATACTTGTACCCTTTCTGCGTTGATGATCGGGTACTACTACCTGAATCTGGGAGTGAAGTTAACTATATTGTGGTGACGAATGTGGGTAAAGTGTGAAAGTAAATGTGGAAAAGAATATGAGGAGTAGGTGGTCAGATGACGAGGTCTATATTGTAACTATTTATGGTACAGAAGGGAAATTTTCACTCTATCTTGTTCTTTTAGATGCGTGATGAAATGTATAGGACTGAATGAAGCTAAAAAGTAACCTACCGGAATTTAGAAGAATAACAGCAACCTTCAGAATACTAATAAATTCTAAAGATCTGAGCGTTCAATGCCGAAGAATTATGAATCATTTTTTTTTTAAAACAACTTTATTATATGAGAGTGGGGTGGAAGAAGAAAGATATATCAAAAGTGAGAGTTTGCTCGGTGTGAGAAGAGAGAAAATGAAAGAGAAATATTTAGAGGGAAATATAAAAGCAGTTAAGTAGTATGGGAAATATTATGAGGTTGTATTAACATGTCGAAAGAATTCCATAAAAGTTAAAGAAAATATGGTTGGAAAGTGTATGTAATGAGCGAAGGGTGGGACACCAGACAAAGAGGTGGAGTGATTTTGTGAGAGGATGTGTGAAAGACGTGTCACCAGAGCAAGCAAATAAAATTATGCACAGTAGGAGTGCTTTTGGTCCTTAAGGCAAGGGGCATCGACCTTGATAGGGCGAGCCGTCTTTGCTCCTGATGATGAGATGAATTTTTATTGGGAACACTTGTTGTGGTTCAGCCAGATTCTGTAGCAACCGAACATAGGCCAGCATAATACCCAATTTCATACCCGACATGCATTCCCTCTTATACCGGAGCGCACTCTACATCACTTTTAGTTTAAAATATGGCAATGGCAACGAATTATTATTGTTATTTTCAAATGACTTCACAATCACCATAACACAATCGCCCACACTTTTTAGTATCTCGGCATTATATCAACTTCTCAAACAGCCTTCGATTATTCAGATATATCATAGCACTAGCAAACTCTGGCATACTTATAAGTTCTATAACCTGATACAGCATCCGAATAACACCTTGGAACCAATCATATTCACTTTCATTCCATCTGCTATATTCACATTATATACATTATCAAAGTACCCTCGCCATCTTCATTGCTAGCAAGTACCTTTTTGTTATTTTCTTGTACCTTTGATGTTACTATCTGGATATTCATTCATATTCCGTCCAAGTGATAAATTTGCTGTTTTCTTACCTATTGTAGTCATCGTTTACTGATCATTTTGCCTCTTTCTATACTTACCTAAACTCCTCTAAACCCATTATCCAACCCATCAATTTATTCTTTCTTGTTTGCACATACAACCCTACACGCACACAAAAGGCACATCACCATACATATTTATCTAATACTATCTGCTGTAAACGACTATTTCAGTATATCTAAAAGCCACTTGCACGCGTTGATAAAGTTAGAGCGAATTATTTTTTTAGACCATTTTTATATGCAATTACGAGTACCAACGTGAAAGTTTTCCTTGAGTAATAACGTCGGTAATTGTATTTTATTTCAACCCATTCGTAATATCTCGTGATTTTCATTTCTTGATATTTCTGTGGATGTTTGTGTGTCCTTCAGACTTTTGTCATTTTCTTTTTATGAATAAATATGTGGGTCATGATGGGTGTTAAGTGATCTTTAATTATTTTCTTTGTTATTATCAGTATATGCGTCTTTCGGTATGGGTTATATTGTTTGTTTCTATTTTGGTTTTGTCCATGTTTACTGTCCATGGTACTGGTAATTAGTTTGTTTTTTTATTCCACATAGACAATAAAAAAAAGGTATACAAACCGAATGATGCTACTTGGACGTAGTTATAACGGAAAGGAACAAAAGGATAAACCTTGCGGCATTCTAGAGGAATGCTTTCTCTCTGTCTGTCTCTCTGCCTGTTTGTCTGTCTCTCTCTGTCTGTTGCCTGTCTGTCTGTCTCTGTCTCTCTCTCTCTCTCGGAATTTTACTTTCAAATCAAAAGATATAATCCTGCCACCATACAAATCGCTCGTGCGCCCACACCTTGAATACGCGGTTCAATTTTGGTGTCACTCCCTAAACAAGGATATAGCGCAGTTAGAAAGAGTGCAACGTCGGGCTACGAAACTAGTTCTTGGAATCCGAAACAAACCATTCGAATATAGACTCCGCTCATTAAACCTACTATCACTTGAAAGTAGGTATTCAAAATCTTAAAAGGATTTACTAATATTGATTACAGACTATTGTTCGAGATGATCGAGAGGGCCAACACACGCCAAAATGGTTTAAAATTAGTGAAAGAAGCGATTTAACTCTACTATAGCTCAAAATTACTTCACGTTTAAAATGACGCAAACGTGGAATAGCCTGCCCAACCGTGTAGTAGAAAGCACGTCCTTTAATATGTTAAAAAACTGACTTGATGAGTACTTCAATAATGTAAATATAACGTAGTAGGAGCATAGAAGGACACACCATATGAAATAAGAAGTTAAGAATAAAATCAAATCAAATGAGCAATAAAAAGATGCCAGCGACGCCTCCCTGCATGGAGTGAATGTGAATTCCCCTTTTCTTTTTCTGTCTGTCCTCTAAGTATATTATTTTCATCACTAGCAGGCGACGCCTGCGGGAGAAGAGAGTACTGTCCTACCCTCCCTCCTTGTTTCGAAGAAGCGTGTTCGTGTAATTGAGGGATAGTTGAGCCTGCATGTCAAGGGAGCACATGTAGATAAGTGTGTACCGTAGAATTGAAATAATTAAAATAGGCATGTAAAGAAAGCTCAAATGATACACATGTATATAAGTGTCTACAGTAGAATAGAAATATTTAAAAAATCATTTAAAAATATATACACAAAGGTAACACATGTAAATAAGTGTGTACCGTAGAGTTGAAATAGTTAAAAAAAAATAAAAAATTAGCATGTAAAAAAAGCATGATACACTAACGTTAGAATGTGGTAGTTAACATCTTCTGTTAGCGGACTGGCCTTGAGTGGATCTTAGGGTCTTTGCTAGTCCTTGTTTCTGTAGTTGTTTCTGTACTTCTCTCTCTCTCTCTCTCTCTCTCTCTCTCTCTCTCTCTCTCTCTCTCTCTCTCTCTCTTTCTCTCTCTCTCACACACACACACACACACACACACACACAAAATGCAAGGATAAAGTTAGCATTTTCTATGTAACCTGCGAACTATGTATCCTATCCAATGAATTCCGGGTATCAAGTGTCAACTGAAGTTGAAGGTACCTCTAAAAAAAACAATAAAAGAATTTAAAGAACACCCAACTCGCTAATTGCGGTCCACATATTACTCGCTTGTGATTGGCCAAATCATCTTGAACTATCAACTTACTACTAGTACGTGTCTTCAGTTTTAACTTAGTCGCAATTTTTAAAGGTCGAGAACCTCTGAATTTGACGTGGAACAGTTATTTTCAATACTAAATGAATAAACTCGAGCAAATGGCTTCACGTGTAAGGGCAGTTATCTTTTATTACATGCGAACTTTTGCTATTAATTGTAAGTTCGTAATTGTAATTTAGGACGATTTTTAGGCTTCCTAACAAGGCCCTGCTTATCGGTCGTTTCCATCTACGATTCTTTGTACTTAAATTGCAACAAATAATTACGAACATAAAACTCTACACAATCAAACAGGTAGACATATAAATAAAAGATTTTTTTAAATGCTTTCATGTTTTTCCTTTTACTTTAATCCCCCCCACCACCTCCTCTCAAATCGCACCCTACCCACGATATATTACATTTCAAGGAAATGTTATTTCTATAATCTATAAAAAAATACACCCAATATCGTACGACTTATTTTTTAAAAATTGCTAATGCTTGTAATTGATGAACTATATATCTATGGTAATACCGATGACCAAATATCTAAATTAATACCGGACGAATTTTCTGATTACGTCCTCATTTTTACTTGGTTGAGTCTAAAATGACAACTGAATTGCAGACAAATACCGATGAAAAAACAGTTATAGAGTTGGTTCGTAGAGCTATGCGATCTGCTTTCTCCGTAACCCTAGCCGCATCCGCTTCCACTTTGACCACAACAGTTTTATGATTGCAATCGCGCCCTTGTTACCTCCCTCCCGCCTTAATTAATCCAACTCTCTTCTCGCTGGATCACAAACACACATTCTTCGATCCCTCCAACGGGTTCTACACTTTGCGGTGGACCTCTTTTCTCAGCGTGGAAATTTTCTCTCGTGCACCCCGTCGCTAAGTGATATGCAATACTGCCCATTCGATATAAAATTACACCCAATGTCCTCATTTTAATATATAGGAATTAAAAAAATTAAACAGATCCGTATGGAGCCGTGAAATGGGGTTGCTATAGCAACGGTACGCCTAAACACTGCATGAGGCACGACTGGGATACGCCATTTGTTTAGCGTTGATGAAGAGACTCCCCCAGCCGTATCCGGTGCAGTGTCAAGGAGGCATTCCATTGTTATGGTAACCATATAAGATATTACATAAATACTGCAACACCCTCCTAATTCTCTTCACAAACCCTTTACAAGCCGTTAAAGAAGACCCTACGCTTTGATTCTGCTCCTTATTTGCATTTTGCTCGTAGTCGTCTATGCTTCATGTTTGATGGTGCTTCCTCTATATTTGATCCCATAATGTGGAATGAGCTGCCGCCTCTGATACGCCCATCCCCCTTCGCTCGGGTTGTTCACGGGTGCCTTGAAATCGCGCTTCTCTCACGTTTCCTTTAGTTCATAGAGAGGCACTCTATCAAGTCCCTTGGCTTTGAATAACGCCATACAAAAAAAATAACATTTTTATTATTAGGAAACTAAATGAGGTTTAAGAGAGTTGCGCACCCTACCTCATCCAAGTATAATCTACACATTTTGACTCACTATAGCTCCACCACTCCGTTTACTACCATCTACTGTATAAGAACTATGTAAAGGAAATACCTTCACTTGTTTTGGTTTTTTGTTTTGTATTTTTACATGTCATTTAAATAAGGCCACCATCTTGTGTCATGGTGGTCAAAAAGGTCACTTCCTGACTTCATCATTTTTGCTTCCTTCAAAAAATATTCGAGTTTACTAATTATTATGGCTAATGCAGCCGTAATGGAACACATATGAAGTGCCACTATATCATTTATTTCTTTTCAGAATTTCTTGTTTTTCCTTTATTTCTTTTTCCTAATTCCCCCTTAATCTTTCATTCTCGTCAACTTTTGCTCCTCTATCGTTTTTGCATCTCCACACTTGGGTGTTTTGGGCGAATTTTGTAACCTGAATTCTTATCAATATTCACAGTGAATATAATTCGACTCCTTTGCAAAATTGCCCTAAGGAATACTCCTGAGTTCACGAGATCGAACGCTCCTGTTTGTTATCCCCACCCCCACCTCCGCCATTGTTGAAATGTCAGGTTCCTATATTCAAGTAGTATAAATGAGACTGTGTAATAAGATGTCAAGTCCACGAGGATTTTCTATAGGCTCTTCCAATGTCTTTTGAAAATGTATTCTGCTCATCTTCATGAATAAGAGCATTTTCTTTTCAATATCTGTCGGTCATGTTTGAATTCTTATCCAAAAGTTTTTTATCTTCATCTACTTGTTATTCCTAAAATATGGGGGGGTAGAATTTTCCTCAGTTTCTGAATATTCTTATATTCATTGTCCATTTTCCATTACCGTAGGTTAGAACTTAAAATAGGTAAAGCACTTTTGTTAAATATTGGACTTGAATCTCAAAAATTAGTTATATGCAGACATCTTCAAAATACCTTAGGATTTGTATTTATCGCCAATGATAACATGAACCTGGCTTGGATTCAATTATTACTGCTTACATTGGGCTTAAATTGAGATTTTGCCTCGCCTATTCAGGGTATGGGAAAAGGACGTCACCTCTTTTAGATTTAAGCTGTTGTATTTTGTCTCTTTTCTTTCTCTAGAAGAGGTTTTTATAAAAAAAGACAAAAGCGCTTGGAATCTGCTTTCTTTTTTTCTTGTTTGATGTTTTTGTATAATTGTGACTCACGTGCTAATTTGGAAGCTCCAGAACTAAACTGAGTAGTAAAGAGTTGTACACTTCCACACTTCTCAGGACAGTTGATTGCCAGTACAAAAAACAACAAAAAACACATGAAGCAAAATTAGAGGAATTTACTACCAAAAAGTGAGGTTCTTTATACCTTCAGACATCGAAATAATATTCCTATTTGGGTGTCTAAATAAAAGCAGGATTTTCAATTGCAGGATCAGATAAAGTTTGTCTTGACTACTCATTTGTTTTTAACCATCTGAGTTATTTGTAACAATTTAATCAATTCCTTTGTATCATCATCATTATCATCATCATCACCATCATCATCGTCTTCATGATATTATTATTATCTGAACTTATCTAGTTTAATGCCTATGAACTATTATATTTCCCTTTCTGCTCAAGATCTACTGCATTCTTTTGTACTCGTCAGTATTTTGGCTCTCAGTACTTCCTTAATCATGGATGGCTTTCAATATGAGGGTCTCTTTTCGGCAAGATTCATATTTCCTGAACTTTTAAAGAAACTTTGATAACAATGTGTTACACGTTTCTTTTGTTACAGAGCATAAAATAAGTGATTCTATATTATTTCCTATTTGTCTTTAAAATTTGCACATCACGTCTAGTTTTTGTGTAATTTGAATTTTCCTTTTCAAGCCATTTCACACTTTTGCTCAATATTGTACCAATATGTAATTTTTAATATATTTAATATATATATAATTAATATATATATAATAATACATATTAATAAATAATATATATTTCTAATATATATTAACATTTTTAATATATATAAATTAAACTATATTGAAGCTCAAATATCATTGAATTCTAATTACTGGTTTTTATTTCAGATTTTTTCAGATTTTCAGATTAATACATACTTATTTGTGATAACTTCTCTGCTACTGATAACTGGTAAAGAAGATAACACGTTTATCAAAATATTTCTCTGATAAGAACCTTATGATAATGATCTCACATTGTGTATCGTTTGCTTGCTCAAGTTAGTATTTGAAATCTTGTCATGGCTTCAAGTTCTAGACGTGGATGTGTAAACAGCCCCAGCATATTTTATTATGTCTGTGGGCAATTCACACCAGTGGCACAACGGAGAAAAATAGAAAGTGCAACGATAAAGCAAGCCTACAGATACTATTTTGGATGCAAAGTAGGGGACCAGGATAAAGATTGAGCCCCCTCATATTTGCTACACGCAGTGTAACACAATGTTGACAGCCTGGTTAAATGGGAAGAAGAAGGCGATGCCATTTGCTGTTCCCATGATATGGGAACACTATAAAAAGCGATAATGGCCAGCCAGAGAAGAACACTTTGTTGGCAAACATAATGTTAAGCATGATGCTCTAGTAGATCCAAAAAACGTTCATCTTTCACCTCTTCACATTAAATTAGGGTTAATGAAAGATTTTGTAAAGGGTACGGATGAAAAAAGTGAAGGCTTTCAATATTTGAAAAACAAATTTAAAGGATCATTAACTAATGCAAAAATATAAGCTGAAGTTTTCACTGGAGCACAAATTCGCAGAGTTGTTTCTGATGATTCCTTCACTTTGTGTCTCAATGAAAAGGATCCCAAAGCATGGACATCCTTTGTGGAAGTCACTGAAAACTTTCTCAGCAATTTTAAATCTCCAAATTACCGAGAAATAGTAAACAATATGCTGGAAGCCTATGAAAAATGGGATATAGAATGTCACTTAAAATGCATTTTTTGCATTCTCATCTCTAGTTTTTTTCCTGAAAATCTGCGAACGGTTAGTGATGAACATGGGGAACGTTTCCATCAACAAATTTTGGTTATGGAGACTAGGTACCAAGAAAATTTAATCCAAATATGATGGGGGATTATTGCTGGTCTTTACAAAAACAAACTTTGATGTCTCACAAAAGAAAAACGAGAAGGCGACAGCAAAGTTTCTTTAAACTTTAAGTGTCTAACAAACTTAATCAATACAATAAAATCTTCATAACTTGGGAGGGAAGGGGAGGGGGGTAACTTCGCCAGTGATGTACACTGTCTGTCCTAAGCCAGAATAAAGAAGGAAGGTCCCCCACTTTTAAAATATTTTTGCTTAAAAATTAAAAAATTACAAAATAAAAAGATTTGTTTATTTATTAATCAGAACAAATAGCGAAAGGGGGTGGGGGTCATTACACAAAATCTAGACGTGATAGAGAATTTTGGTTTTCAAATTCGGATTCAGCGCCCTCGAACTAATTAGAAACACTTTTTCACATGTCTGTAACAAACAAAAAATTAAAATTTGTTACCTAGTGTAATCAATCAAGTTCTTAAACCACCCTAACTGATGCAGAGAGTCTAAATGAATTCTAAACACAATATTGATATAGCCCTAGCTCTTTTAAGTGGTTCTACCTCTCAATACACCGTCGTAATCTACAACTCTATTAGACTACCTACGTTTCTTCTACTTCTAGTTCCCCTGGCATTTCATTCAGACCCATCAGTTAATCACTATCCGCCTATAAATATTCCCTAACCAATTTCCTTGAGGCAACATTACATAATTGCAACTCTGGTCATCCCTTGTGATCTTCCTTCTCCTCCCTAACTCTGCCCTGCTATTTTACATTTAATATACCTACAAATATTTAATTCTTCAGGTTTCTGAGACTTTTAAGTTCCCCCTTTTAATACACTGATTTTTCCTGCACTATCTTTAATTCCCTATCCTTCCACATTGATTGTTCATACCTTCATAGAAGAGCTTCCAGATCAGTGAATTCATTAATAAATTATTTACAACCTTTATATCATCGCTTGATATTGGCCCTAAATGACAGGATACGGAGCCCGCCAAAGAGTTATGGATACGAGATATTGGCCAAGGCCAGTGGCCCCCCAGGGACTAAGGAAATGCCAGAAAATGTCAGGAAGTGCCACGGCCCAGGAAAGTCAGGAACAAGTGAAAAAAGTATTTATTTGTTTTTGAAAGCAAAAAAAGAGGAAGAGAGGAAAGTGGAATGCCAAACTTTCGTCTGCTAGTTCCTTGAACTTTCCTTATATATTTTGTCCCTTGCTCATTTATGCTCTTTAGGTTTAGGACGTAGATATGTGCAACAGGCTGTTCACATATCCCTCCTCTCCTGTCTTCTACTCTTGTTGCCCATCCTTAGTTTATATATAATTGCTCACACATTTAGATTGTGAAATAGGAACATGTAAATACGCATACAACGAACGCGTATATTCCCTATGTGGGGGTTGCCCCACTGTTCGCCAACTTCAACCCACCCCACCCAGTGGCGACCTTCGACATAAGGCGTCCACCACCGGCTCTGACCTTTCGGTCCGACGAGACAAAATCATTAGCGAAGAGTCGCTTTTTTTTTTGCTTCACCTTAGAATTAATTTTGCCATATCTCGGCGTTAATGAGATTCGTCCCAAATGTGAGTCATCGGCTGCGCGAGTGTGACCGAACACCATACTTTATAGTATTCGAAATGGGTGCTCTCGTAGAGTGGCTTGAACTACCAATACCGATCGTTGTTATTTTTATTTTATACTTATTTTTCTTCCTATTATTATTTTCCTTTTCCTTCTTCTTCTTCTTATTCCCTCTAAATTATCACCTTTTCCTCTTTTCTTCTCTGCTGCCTATGCCTTTCTTAGTCATTGTAATATCTCCTCTACTAACGTAAATATCTCTTAAATACCGAACTAACGTGGCATCACATTAATTACTTCAATTTTTAATATTTTATGGATATTTTATTAACTCTAAATGTGGTATTTACTTCTAGAATTGCAGGGTTGTTAATTACCAATATTTATATTCATTAATTAGTTTCAAAATAATTTCATGATGATTTGTGTGTTAATCCCTTGAGACCTCGCCCTGGGACGGTCATGATAACGATTGTACTCTTGCACTATATTATTCTTGTGCTCGTTAAAAACTAGTGTAGCCACAGTTTTCGGATTTTATAGAGAAATGGCTCCACCGCTATGTTCATAATTTATCTTTTAATTTTTCTGCTTCATTGTATTCCATTAGGTCTTTTTATACTTGGAATGCGTAGAGTACTTTGAAGGAACATATAAAGAGGTCTCTTATGATATGAATTTAGTACTCTTTAGCAGCAGGTATCATTTTAAAGGGACATCGAACATACTCGTATGTATGAATCTTGTACTCTTTTGTCTTAGGTCTCCTTTTAAATTAGCATTGTACTTATGTTGCCTTTTCTGATTTTAATCGCATGATCATGTATGTTGCTTATCTAGTGCTCTTGACCACACCATATTATCCAGCTAAACGCAAATTAAATGATAATCAAAAGTTGTACTTCGGTACTTCATCAAGGTGGAGATCTGTTATTTATGTTGTTCTCTTACCACTCCTTAATATTCATTTTGTTCATGTTATTATCGGCAAAGTAGATTGAGTCACCATTAAGTGAGGGTGACTGTACTTTAGTTAATTATAGTGCTCTTCATTAGCAGAACTACTTTTAAGGATATAACTTAATGTCGACGTGTAGAAATTAGCCTCACTTTGAGTTAAGTGCAAACAACGATCTGAGGTGCCGTTAATCGTTGGATAGAGTGACGATTGAGATCGATGATGAACTCCTACATGAGTTTGACCACAAATTTCACCTTCTGTTGCGTATCTCAGTAAAGACGGATTTTAACGAGATATCCAAACCATGTAACAAATCCTGCGGCGAATGACATTAATAAACCGAACATGTGATTTCTGAAACTCAAGGAAACAATATTACCACTCAGCCACATTTTAGTTATAATTTTATCTAATTGAAATTATTTTTTTAGCTGTTTTCTATACTTCCATTTTGAATCTTTTCAGTTACTTTTAAATAACAGGTTGTATAATACCGATATAATTTCCTGGCTGTATAATTTTAGCCTGACCTTAGCCATAAAAATTAAATAAGAAAAGAGTTAAAAAAAGTCTAATTTAAAAGTAAAGGGAAAAAAAATGCATCCATTATTTTTCAAATTCGTTTACCATAACATTAATCAAGATATTCTAAATGGTAATCCATTAAGGTAATTCATTTTTCTTAATAACAGTAATTCAAACTGATATAGGGTTCTCTCACAAATTGATGGAATTTAAGGCCATTTGAGATTGTATTTTTCTCTATACGAATGCCGGAAGCTACGAGGGGAGGTCAATAAGTTTTGAGGATTGGTAGGGCCAAACAGAGGAAGGGGAATGGCTGATTGTGGGGGTGTTATGACAAGTTATGACAAGTCAGTAAAGGGAAAAAAAATGCATCCATTATTTTTCAAATTCGTTTACCATAACATTAATCAAGATATTCTAAATGGTAATCCATTAAGGTAATTCATTTTTCTTAATAACAGTAATTCAAACTGATATAGGGTTCTCTCACAAATTGATGGAATTTAAGGCCATTTGAGATTGTATTTTTCTCTATACGAATGACGGCAGCTACGACGGGAGGTCAATAAGTTTTGAGGATCGGTAGGGCCAAACAGAGGAAGGGGAATGGCTGATTGTGGGGGTGTTATGACAAGTTATGACAAGTCAGGACCTGTAGCCGCACGCTCCTGCCTCGTCTATTTAGGAAGCAGTAGCTGATCGCAGATCGTCAGTCACAATTTTTTCATCAATGGAGAAGGTTGAGCACCACGCAGTGATCAAATTTTTGACCAAGGAAGAAGGCAAGAATGCAAAAGAGATCCATGAACGCATGGTTGCAGTGTACACCGACACCGCCCCTTCCTATACAACTATTGATCGCTAGGATAGGAAGTTCGCCATGGTCGTGAGTCCCTTAAAGATGACTTCCGTCAGACGTGACCAACGAGGACAATGTGGCCCGAGTGGAGAGGATCATCCTCGAAAATCGACGGATGAAAGTCGAAGAAATCGAGCGAGAACTTGGAATATCATATGGAAGTATTATCAACATCATCCACGACAATTTGGCCATGACCAAGGTCTCTGCCCGTTGGGTCCCTAGAAACCTCACGCCCCATGATCGACTTCAACGTCGTCAAAGTCCACAAGGCCAGAGTTGCACAAGCTGCCCTGCGCGAGTGCGAATTCGAGGAGCTCAACCATCCCGCCTACAGTCCAGATCTGGCCCCTAGCGACTACTTTTTATTCCGCCAGTTTAAGCTTGCACTGCGTGGACGCCGGTTTGGGGACGATAAAGATGTCCAGCTCACCGTCCAGGAGTGTATTGAACAGCAGTCGGGAGATTTCTGGTTGTCAGGAATTCGAAGCCTCAGGGGCAAGTGGCGCAAGTGCATTGAAGTCGAGGGTAGTTATATTGAAAAATAATAAAACACTTTTCCTCATATCTCGTTTCCTTATATCCGAATTGAAAACTTATTGACCGCCCCTCGTAAAATTTGTTGTTCAATTTATCTTTGGAATTAAATATGATTTTTCCCTCTCTTTTAGCAGGTGTGTCCCATACTTATAACGAGAGGGGGTGTCTTTCAGAAGAGGGGATGTAGTTTTGTTAAGCCTTTACGATCAATTATTATTATATATATATATATATATATATATATATATATATATATATATATATATATATATATATATATATATATAAATATATATATATATATATAAATATATATATATATATATATATATATATATATATATATATATATATATATATATATATCAAGAATTATTGGCAATACGCACTTGTAATTATGCGGTTAAGGAAGCAATGTTATGGCTAACTAGGCTCTTCATCAAGCCCTCGGAAGGAGCTCTTCTCACAATCATGAGAGAACTTATACTCCAGCTTTTCTAAGCAATCTAAAAAGATTGCTATCAATCAGCCTTTTTAAATGTTATCCTTGCTTTCGAAGAGAATGGAAAAATTGCTTTAATCATTCTAGCCCGGCATTATAAATCCAGAATTATATTTGCAATAACGTTATTGTAATTAGACGTTTTCCTCTCGTGATTGTTAGAAGAGCGCCTTCCGATGGCTGTATCTTTAAAAAATGGAGATATTGACAACAAAACGCCCAGAAAATTCGAGGGTGGACATTAACCATATAAATATATATATATATATATATATATATATATATATATATATATATATATATATATATATCAGGAATATGAAGAGATATGCGATGGTTTTGAACATTTAATTTTCCGAACGTTTCGGTCATTGACGATGACCATCATCAGCGAATTCTAAATACAAAAAATTATTTTTATAAGAATAACTAAACACAGAAATCAAATTAGTGAAAATCTATTAATAAGAAATTGAGGTGAAATCTTGAAAAATAACTAAATTAAATAATAATCCCACGAGTTTTAAATATGCATAATAAACATGACTTAAATGATTATCGAAATACAAAAAATTATAAACTATAGCAATAAAGTCGAAAGCAAGGCATGAAGAAATCTATTAATAAGACAGAAAAATAAGAAGATTAAATAATCCCATGAGCAACAAATATGAATAGTAAACATGAATCAAGCGGAATACAAAAAATTTACTATAAAACACAGTAAGAGAGAATTGTATGGGCAGGGCGAACAATCGAAAAATAAGTTAGATCAGGGGGTATGTAATCGAAGCGGATATTAATAAATGGAGCGAAGCAAGTAATTCAATTAAGTTAAATTTACAATTTTACAATTTAGGTTAAAGTGATGAAATTGTGTGGTAGGTATATAAAGGTGTGAATATGTTTCCTAGTTTGCCCTGGTGTTAGGGCATCACTAGCATTCTTCTTATGTATTTCTAATATTAAAATTCATCCGTCAATAAAGTAGCTGACTGTCCTTGACAGCCAGTTTCCTCCGTAATAATATATATATTTGTATTTGGTTATCTTCTGATTTACCATCGAAGCATTCAAGCCTTTCAAGGTTCTCTCATGCTGAATCTTAATTTTTTGAGTATTAGTTAGTCTATTTTCTTTGGGCACTTCGCCTCTTTTTATCGTTTATTAATTATTCATTATTATTTATTTATTTATCATTTATTGTTTATTTATAATTTAAATGATTATACTTACTAGTGGGAATTGGGAGTTGGGCACTTCGCTTCTTTTTATTCTGAGTTGTTAATTATTTTATGATTATTTGGTTGGGCACTTCGCCTCTTTTGTATTTAAAGTAGGTTTAATTTTTAACTTTATACTATGTTAATTTTGGGGGTGGGTGGGGGGGATCTATAGTGTGGGTACTTCGCCTCTTTTTCATTCGTTGTTTCTAATTGCTGAACTTGTTGGATAAGTTGAATTAATAGTTGAGTTTGAATTAATTGTTGAGTTCTAGAAGTCTTAGTGCGTCGGAGTAGTGGACTATTATTACGTAAACATGGGTAGTACCACTTCTCTCGCGCAGGCTCTACTACTAGGGAACAGAGCAGTTCTGCATATAGCGCGTCTACGGTTCGCACGTATGTTTATATTAAGGTTAATGTTCGGGAGTATTGCTTGGTCAATCTTGTCCCAAGTCTTTCTCCCTAGCCTTTGGATCTCCGTATTGATCGGCTTTAGACCGATTCTTTGGTGTAGAATCGATTGCCGAGTACGGTCGATCCTTCGCGTGCCAGTAATCAGCAGCGTGGCTTTATTCTGTACTCTCTGCATCATTCTGAGGGAGGTACAGCTTGCCATCTGCGTGATCAAGGCCGGGGAAACTAGGACTGAGCGCACCAAGGCCATGTACAGCTTTTTGATGTTAGGCACGCTGAGGCCTCGGAAATGGTAAAGTTTCCTCAGTTTTGGGGGGGCTATGGAGACTCTGGTATTTATGTGCGTCTTGTATCCCGTTTTGAAGAGTTGTAAGCCCAGGACTTTACCCTCGTTGGAGTACAGATAGATCTCGTTGTTGACGACGACGTCGTCTACTTTCCGGCGGTTCATAGGAATGATAGTGAACTTCTGGCGGTTGGTTTTAATTTTCCACTTTTTCTCATATCTATTGATATTCTCAATTTCGACAGCTGTCACCCTCTCCTGACTTCCAGAGTTCCTGAATGGACTCAGGACAATTTGGGTGATGTCATCTGCATATTGCAGATACATCGAATCGTACCTCACTGGAGCAGGCAGGTCGATCGTGTACACGAGGTACAGCAGAGGGCTGAGACAGCTGCCTTGTGGAACTCCCGCCTCGAGTTCGAATTTGGGTCCTTTGCAGACTCGATTGCAATTCGGGCTCTCCTATCGGAGACATAGTTGCAAATGATCCTTTCCAGGATTGGGTTAAGCTGGAGGTTGAGGATCTTGTACTGCAATCCTCTCAGCCAAACTATATCGAATGCCTTCTTTACATCACGCAGCAGCACGTCTACGTACCTCCTCTCAGCTTTGCTGCAAGCGAGTTTCTCCGCAAGGAGGGCGAGGGCTGTTTCTGTTCCTCGTCCCTTGCAGAACCCGTTCTGCTGAGGGTTGTGGGCTCCCAGCTCCGCTAGTTGTTCTTTGAAGCCTGTCAGCTAGGAGTCTCTCGTAGACTTTTGCAACGAACTCTAGCAGGGTGATTGGCCTGTAATTTACCGGTTGATCAGGGTGTTTACCTCCCTTGGGTATGAAGATCACCTTAGAAATCTTGAAACCTTCCGGGAAGTAGCCCGTGTTCAGGGAAGCGTTGTAGATGTTAACGATTCCCTGAATGATCTGCTGTGGGGCGTTAACCAAGTTATTTCTGGTGATACCCATCCAGCCTGGTGCCTTTTGTCGAAAGGCTTTTACAGTGGCCATGACGTCTTCTGGTCTTATGGGACGTCCGTGGCCCGCCATCTCCCTGCCTTCGTTGACTTGATGTAGTGGGCTGAGTTTGCTGTCGACTTTGGCTATCAGGCTGTTCCAAATTTCCTCCTGTTGTAGGTTGATGGCCTCTCTAAGCTCTGAGCTTAGGCATCGAAGCAGCAAGCTCCTTTCTCGGTTGGGACCCTCCCGTCTTACTTCTTCGTACACTTCCCTGTGAACGCGAGCGATATCTCTCATTTCCTCTGTCCATCTGGGCTGAGGAGGTGTTTTATACCCTGTTATGGGTATGCTCTCGCGCTCCGCATTTAGTATGGACGTTGTAATCCTTTCCAACTCCCTGTCTATCTCCTCTAACGACGCTGTGCTGAGGTCAGCTGGCGCATAGTCACTGAGTCGTTGCTTGTAACGATCCCAGTTGGCCAGGGCGTAGTTTTTCCGTAGAGGGGCCTGGGAGCTGGATCGGTGCGAGAGATACTGTTGTAAGAATCGCTATGTGATCACTAGGAACTGTTGGGCCTGGCTCACTATGGTAGTTGAAAGGGAAGCCTTCACTTGTTAAGATTATGTCAGGCTTGGTTGCTGATCTGGAAGTGATATAGGTCGGAAAATCCGGCCCTATTCTTTGAATGTTTTTTCTTCCCATAATCAGTTCCAAGTTTCGGCCTCTATCGTTGGTAATTAAGTTAAACTTTACGTGATTGAACATTAAATGATACGAGTAGACTAAGGCACGAAAGTTTAAATAGTAAATAATCAATAATGGAGGGGTCAAAAGGACGACTAAAACATTAAATTAAGGAAAAGTCAATAATAAACCAGATCGTTTAGATATTAATGCCAGGGCGGCATCCTCAGCCCGTTCCTTTTCAACGTGCTGATGGAACAGCTGGTCGCCCTCCCCTATCGGGAAGGAACCATCCTCCTCACCTTATAACGGTGAAGCTGGGAGTAACAACTGGTAGTACGGAAAAAATTAGGCAAAAATAAAACTATTAAGGGGGATGTGGTTGGTTGTACATTTGTCTATATAGTGAATAATTTAAGGGATGATGAATAATCATTGAGTTCCAGGTTAATTTGTTTGATGTAAAGAGATTCAAGAATTTTTAAACTTAGAGAAGAGGAGGCAGAAGAGAGTATACTAAAGGAATCAGGGTCAAGCGGGTGGTTAAGATTAAGTGAATGTTCTCGTATAGAGGAGTGTTCGGGTTTGGAGATGGGACTCAATGATTATTCATCATCCCTTAAATTATTCACTATATAGAAAAATGTACAACCTACCACATCCCTCTTAATAGTTTTCTTTTTGCCTAATTTTGTCCGTACTATCAGTTGTTACTCCCAACTTCACCGTTATAAGGTTAGTACTCGTGCAGAGAAATTTATATTTTTATTTTAGTTTGTCCCATTAATATCTAAACGATCTGGTTTATTATTGACTTTACCTTAATTTAATGTTTTAGTCGTCCTTTTGACCCCTCCATTATTGATTATTTACTATTTAAACTTTCGTGCCTTAGTCTACTCGCATCATTTAATGTTCAATCACGTAAAATTTAACTTAGCTACGCCCACAGCGCGACGAAGAGGTCAGGGAGGCGCGGGGCCAGCCGCACGCGACGGACCAGCCTTTCACACTCGAGGAGCTGGCCAGGGCGAAACGTCGACGTGACACAGCGGCAAGAGCCGACGGAGTTCGGTACTCCATGCTGGCGTACGCTGGGCCCGCCGGGGACGCCACGCTGCTAGCCATTCTGAACGTGTCGTGGTTGGCAGGCCATCTGCCACCCTCCTAGAAGGACGCCGACATCCAGCCCATCCCCAAGCCGAAGGATCACACCACCTTCAGGCCAATCTCCCTCCTGAGCTGCACCGGAAAAACGGCAGAGAAGATGGTGCTGACTCGCCTACAGTGGAGCGTGGGAAGCCTTCATCACTACGTGTTTGGCTACACCAGGGGAGTGAGCACGGCGGACTGCCTCATCACCCTCCTATCTCACGCCAACAACCAGCCCACCATCGTAGTCTTCCTTGACCTCGAGAAGGCTTTCGAGCTGGCTAGCCCCCGCGCCATACTAGCCGCCCTTGTGAGGAAGGGCATCCGAATGAGACTGCTGGGCTGGCTCCAGGACTACCTTCACCAGCGCCGAGCCCGCGTGAAGTTCCAGGGTCACAAGTCTTCCTACCTTACCTTCGAAAATGGGACACCCCAGGGCGGCATCCTCAGCCCGTTCCTTTTCAACGTGCTGATGGAACAGCTGGTCGCCCTCCCCTATCGGGAAGGAACCATCCTCCTCAGCTACGCCAACGACCTGGCGCTCGTCGTCACCGGACGCGGCGACAAGCTCGCACGGGCCCAAGAAGCGCTGCACCTCATCACTGCCAAGTGCGAAGAGCTGGGGCTCAAGATCTCGGCAGTGAAGTCCCAGGCCATGGCCATCAAGACTTGCACACCTGCTGGCCAGCAGCTTCGCGTGCAAGGAGTTGGCCTGGCCTGGACTGACTTCTACCAGTACCTCGGAGTGTGGGTGGACAGACGGCTGTCCTTCACGCAGCATGTCACGCACCTGAGGGAGCGGACGCAGGCCCGGCTGAATGTGATGAGGGCCATGACGTGGCCTAGCGCTGGTGCAACCTTCCCCGTCCTCCACCTCTACTACCTCCATGCAGTGCGCTCCCTAGTGGACTACAGTGCACCGGTCCTTGTAGCGCTGCCCCGGCAGCAGCAACAGCACTTGGAGGTAATACAAAACACCGCCATGAGGACCATGTTAGGGGCACCCAGGTGGTGCACTGCCTCTGTCACGCAGAGTGAGGCCAACCTGGTTCCCCTCACCGCCAGGGTGGATTGCATTATGGCCTGTCGGGTGGCCAGAGTGCTCCAGCGCGACGTGGAAGGTGTTGCGCAGAGGAGACTCGGAATGGCTGTGGCGCAGGGCATCGAGTGCCTGCGTAACAACAGGTGGCTCGTAAACGTCAGCCTAGCAACCAACTCCCTCAACCGGGCAGGGAACTGGCTGTGGCGCGACCCCGACCCCCCAACCCCGGATACGTTCCACCACCACTATGGGACCCCCCCCCCCCCTGCACACTTCACCGCCACACAGCTGCCCGACAGCAAAGCGAACTGCCTCACCGAGGAGCTGCGCCAGCACGCCCTCATGGCCATGTCTGAGGTCACGGAGCCAGGCAGCGCAGTGTACTTCACCGACGGCTCCGTCGACCCCGACAGCGGGAGGTCCGGCGTCGCCTTCGTCACGAGCGGCTTGACGCAGGCGTGGAGGACATCAGACCACTGCTTCACCCTCCAGACAGAGCTGGTAGCAATCCTGCACGCCCTCCAGCACGCTCTGCTCCGCCGGGAGGCCACTGTGGTGATACACACTGACTCTCGGTCGGGACTACAGGCGCTGCAGCACGCCCACGCCCACACCCGGGACAACATCCACATCACCACCACCATCTTCTGCACCCTGCAGGACCTGGCAGCTCAGGGCAGGCGTGTCCGGCTCCACTGGATTCCCAGCCACGTTGGTGTGCACGGCAACGAGGCTGCCTACGAGGCTGCCGACGAGGCTGCCAAGCGAGCCGCCCACGGCCCCATCATCACCTGGACCGTGCGCCCCAGCCTGCAGCAGCTCAAGGTGCAGGTTAAACGCAGGGCCGCCCACAACGCCCACCAGCAGCACCAAGAATGGGAAGCAATCAAGAGGCAAGCGGCGTGGTATGCTGCAGCCACAGACTATCGCCCACTGAACCCATCCTCCCAGCAGCCCAGAGCGAACGGCGTGATGCTACAGCGTGTGAGGCTGGGCCACTCCACGCGGGAAGAGCTGCACGCCGACTTTGTGGCAGGAAGGTGCGAACACTGTGGCGGCCGCTCCCGGTGCCCACTGGTGCACTACCTCCTCTCCTGCCCAGCCACCGCCCGCCTCAGGCCAGAGTGAGCGCCAGCCCCTCCCCCTGTAAGAGGCGTCCTACTGAGGGCGCAAGAGGCAAGAGCCGCCCAGGTGGTCCACCACACCCCCAACAAACGAGCTGCTGGAGGTGCTGAGGACAGCACCCCCTCCGCGCTGATCGCCGCTCGCGCCCAGCCGGGTGACAGGTGATGAAGACCGACGCCACCCACTTGCAGCAGACAAGAAACGCGTGGGACGCTCCACCACGTCTTAATGCACGCCAACACTGACGGGCTGACCGCTTTGTGTAATGTGTGCATTTGTACATGTATTTATATTATTGTATCATATTATTACTGTATTTTTCTTTTTTTTTCTTTTTTTTTATTATTATTATTTGTATTATGATTATGTATAAATGTACGCTATTGCACAATAAACCTATACAATCAATCAAATTTAACTTAATTGAATTACTTGCTTCGCTCCATTTATTAATATCCGCTTCGATTACATACCCCCTGATCTAACTTATTTTTCGATTGTTCGCCCTGCCCATACAATTCTCTCTTGCTGTGTTTTATAGTAAATTTTTTGTATTCCGCTTGATTCATGTTTACTATTCATATTTGTTTCTCATGGGATTATTTAATCTTCTTTTTTTCTGTCTTATTAATAGATTTCGACTTTATTGCTATAGTTTATAATTTTTTGTATTTCGATAATCATCTAAGTCATGTTTATTATGCATATTTAAAAACTCGTGGGATTATTATTTAATTTAGTTATTTTTTTAAGATTTCACCTCAATTTCTTATTAATAGATTTTCACTAATTTGATTTCTGTGTTTAGTTATTTTTATAAAAATGATTTTTGGAATTTCGAATTCGCTGATGATGGTCATCGTCAATGACCGAAACGTCCGGAAAATTAATGTTCAAAACCATCGCATATGTCTTCATATTCCTGCTACGAATAAGGTTCCTAAGGAACGACTCCATCACTAATATAGGCCAAAATGTGTACAAAATTAGGACCATCTTTATTTCCGAAATCAAAACCACAACTTTTTACAAAGTAAGTTTGCATGTTTTTTTTGGTGGCAAATTCTTCAATGATATTGTCAAAAACTACTTCATCTTTCCTTTATCGCTTTATAGACAGTATGGCAAGATTTTTCAAATAATTCATTTTCACATTAGTTTTGATAAACTCCTCTCACAGGTAGCAACACTAACAATTATGAGAAAAATATACAGCATTATTATTATATTAGGAACCAAGTTTCCAAAGCTGTACTTTTAAATAAACAGCAAAAGTTCGAGGCGCCTTCTTTCCCCGTCTTTTATAGCAGCAACAGCAATCAAATGCTGGTATTTTTTTCTCAAAGAGGAACTCCTCCTTATCAATGTCGTCGTGATTGTGAACGATTCGACACTCATATTTATGATCCAAAAGATCAACGGGGTTAGGACGGCATATTCCTCAGCAATTTCATGCACCTGTTGAAATCTCAAAGTTATTTCTTTGGTAACTCTGTCCAGGGAAAAAAACATTGATACCCTCAAATTAATGTCGTATGACAGTGACTGAAGTTATGCCATCCCAGCGATGGGTTGATGTATAAAATAATACGACTGTTCCACACATCCAAGAGAGGTAACAGAATTCGCACCTACAAAAGCTTCATAAACACCTACAAAATTTAGCGAGTGGTTTGTACAAGTGGCAAATTCCGCTTTTTGATTAATTTCTTGATGCATTTCTGAACACCAGTATGCAGACCAGCCATCACTGCAACATTATCATATGCTTGCACTCTAAAATTTCGTATATCAATTACGTCTTTCTCTTCGTTTTCAAAAGTCATGGTTGAAATATTTTCAGCGGTTTTACCTTTTGTTTCAATGAAATCGACAAATGATTCCAAATCCTTGACTTTATCTTCCTCCATCATAAAATAGCGTAAAACTTGGTTCATTTGATCCTTAAGTGAAATATCAGGAGTGTTATCGAATATCATGAAAAAGTACTTGGCTTCTTTTACTTGCTTGATGAATTTGCTTCTTACGTTTCCAACCAAAATTTCTATAAACTCGTTCTAAATAGTAAGAGACAGATAGGAAGTGGCAACCTTGTTTCCCAGCTGGATTCTTATAAGATGTATGCGTAGCATTGAATCTTATTTTGCCAACAAATGAACTCTCTCTAAAAAAATTCTTCTCTTTGTTCAGGTTAAAAATCAGTCTCGTTTCTCTCATAATCCATTTCTTTTGGGCTGCATCGTAAATTTTAATTTTGTTTAGCTAGGAATCTAATAATATCAGCCAATCTTGAAAGGATTTCCTTCCACTTTTTTATTTGGCTTTCAACAGCCACCTCTTTTTTATTACTTGTTGCTCCATGAGCAATCCAAATTTCCTACTCCTTTGATTGTATGAAATTTCGAACGCGAGCTGCATGTGCTCGGATATTCTATGACTCAGTTTCGACCATATGTTGAATCCATCCTCAGAATCAAATTTTGAGTTACTTCTGTATGAAAAGAGTTTGCAACAAAAACACTCGTGTGTTAGTTTTCTAGTTTATCCTTTGGTTGACGCACGTTGACGAATTACTTCACCTAAATCAGAATATAGATTTTGTACCACAAACGCCAACATTTTTTATGTCCACTCTGTCCACAACTGGTCCCGGAATATTTTTTTCCTCCTGGTCTTCATCACTTGAATTTGAATCCTTTGAATTTGACAATGATTTGGATTCGTAAACGTATCGAGCTTCAGTAGTAGCAGTTTTTATACGACTGATGTATTTTAGTAGTGCTCCTTTCTTTTTTAATAATTTCTATCTAAACTTTCTCTTTCTTCTATTAGAAGCACCACTTTCTTTAACTTGCTTCATCTGGAAATAGAGTGATAGTCTGAGGGAAGTATAAAACATTTGTTTTCCGAGAAATAAATACACACTGCATATATATATATATATATATATATATATATATATATATATATATATATATATATATATATATATATATATATATATATATATATATATATATATATATATATATATATATATATATATATATATATATATATATATATATATATATATATATATATATATATATATATATATATATATATACAAAAAGTCTCGGTTAGGTAGTAAGAATTCCTTACTACCTATCTCTTTTGTAAGAGATAGCGTTTACTTTAACAGAAAACGGGAATGCAAATATCCCCTCAGTTTTTCACCTATCTATTTTTTATAATGCACTATGATGACTACACACTTAATCTGTTGGAAAAGTCTCTTGGAGTTCCTCAACCCTCGTCAGAAGCGCCACCCCTACTACTGGGCTACTCTCCATTTTCTCTAAAAAGAAAAATTTCAAGAAACATTTTGTACGGGTTGGCGTTTGAAACTTCACAGAAAACAAGAAATCGTGAGATCTTCTTGCCGCTCTTCATTTATCTATTTTTTTAGGGGGGAGGCGTAAACTATAACGTCCATGTTAATGCAGTTAGGTAAGGGTGATAGTAAAAATTCATTAATCCGCTAGATGTCACAATTGATCGCGTTAAACGATTACAAGATGACTACACATCGGATATTTTCGTGTAAGAACTAAAAATAAATTAATAAATTTTATTGTTAGACCCACCCCCTCCCCGGTTCCTATCATTATTTTCGTCTCTACCGTGCAATTTTTAGGTTCACTTATGATAATTCTGTTATAATTTAGGAAAATTTTTCTGGGTTCGATTATAGCTGGTTTGGACGGGCCATTATACTAGTGGAGTCCCAACTGAGACCTGACTAGGTTTCTCACTGGAATATGAGACCTATGTGAGACACAATCTTGATACGTTATTGGAACCTCTGTGGACTAGCCATGTGAGTTCCATCAGTCACATTGATAAACCCAGCTAGATCGCGGTTCCAATGTAGGAATGAACTAGATCTGTTGTCCTAGATGGAGTTACCTATGTGGGTAGCAGCTGAGTCCCATTGACAAACCAAGCACAATCCCTATCAATCCCAGTAACCCACTTTTTACCTATATTGGTGGATTAGTAGGTACGTATATTGAAGGAAAGCTCCCTTCAATGTTATTCCGCAGGGGCGGAGTACTAAATAGGTTAAATGTTTTACGCCATTCAAATGGAACCGTGCCACCATCAGAGGTGGGCACTAAATACATTTAAAATATTTAAATACTAAATACATTAAATGTATTTAGATACAGTTTTAAATACATTTCAAATACATGATATATAATGTCAATCGATAAGGAACAATTGGCATCATAACAAAAAAATATCCATTAAAATGAAAAAGTATATTATAATTACTAATGTAAGATTTGATGACAATTGGACTTAGGTACTAAAAAAAAAATATAGGAAGTTCCATAGAATGAAATTTCAGTTAGCTACTTATGCCAGCATTACATTTATGTAATATCAGTTGAAGAAATGTTTCGCCAGATAAAGAACTCCGTTTTGGAGATAAGGTCAGTCCTCCTAAAGAGAAGAGCCGTTCCACAGGAGCTTCCGACGGAAGGGTGGTGTTGTATTTAATAAATAACTTTTTTTAGGTTTGGATATCTATCTAAACTTTGAAGTGTTTTATTTGAATCCTGAAGGTAGCTGAACAATTCTAAATCTGTGGTTGATCGTGTTTGAGTGAGTTTTATTTATCCAAAATAATCGTCACTGTCCGCTACACCACTGGATGATTCAGCTTCGGGTCCCTCTGCTAAATTCTCAATCACTTGAATCATAATATTTTTTGCAGAGTCTTGGTGGCTTGAACTGTCCCATTAAATACTGATATCTAACCAGTGGAGTTTGAAGAATGGATGGCTTGTTGATGCAATAATGGCATTTGTAACGCTGGCTTCATTTGCCAAGGTCAAATCAGGTTGGTAGCGCTTTCCACAACCCTTAGTGACTACACTTCGGAGACGTTGGCAAAATTTCGGAGAACGTGACTGAAGGCTCCTCAGCTTTTTCTCTACAGTGAGCAAGGTAGGGAGCAATTCTTAAAAAAAAAACAGTTTTGTTCTCCCTGTTGCCGATCAATTGCCACTGTAATGGGAGCCAAATCTTGAGACCTACTCCCCAAGAAATTCAGTCTTGTCACTTCTGAACACTGAAAGTTCAAGGGACGTCATGAGTTGATGTAATTTGTCCTTGTGTTTTAAAAGTAATGATAATGCATCAAACAGAGAGTTCCACCTTGTAATACAGGTACCTTTAATGAGGAGTTGATAACTGTTTTGATAATCTCTGCCGATTTTGGACGACCGCTTTTGTTCCATAATGCTGAGTGTCGTAGAATGGCCCTTTTTTATCACTCTCCACTTTTTGACACCCTTTTTGTAGTGGTATGCTTTGTGGTGCGTGAGTTACTTCTTTGATGAAATAGGCTTTGATCTAAGAGTGCTAATTCGGTAGTTTTGTTCTTAAGTAAGAGCTATTTAAACACGTAAGGATAAGAGGAAACACCGGATTTATACCAAAATAAACATATATTTTAAATGAAACACTTAACTATAACAAACAAACAGTTAACACATTTCTATCTTTGTCTCAATGTTAAACTCGACTATTCCTATTGGCATCTAGTCCTATCGCACGGATACGATGAAAAAGATAAATAAATAGGCTACCCGTAAACATACCAATTGCCGATTAGTATTTTTATCGTGACTCTATTTTATTAGCGTTAAACATTAAATTAACGTACTCTCGTCTACAAGTAAATATGACCTAGGTTCACGAACAATGGTTTTACTCCCCTTAAAACGTGAGACGTACTAAACTTCTACTGTCGCAATATGAATATAAATGTTCTTTCTAACTTACATGACAGGAGGTATTAGGGATTGCCGGATGTCGCTGGGGGCTTATCTCTCGCTTTAGAGTGTTGTGGCCGATGGTTGAATTTCGTCGAGGAGGGATGGCTTGACGCCTGTGGGGGGCTGATTCTTCAACGTAATTAAATAACGGGAGCTCATTGGAGATGGGTTCTTCTACTCTCACTCTTACGGAGCTTGAGATGTGAGAGTCACTCGAGTGTGAGCGGGTTTACTTTTCTTCAGTCAGACTTCTTCACAGTCTGTAAAGGATTCTTCGGTATAGCACCGAAATAAGGCTTGACTATTTATGTTAATACGGCCCGGAAAGGGGGGATCGATTTTCTCAATCTGATCCTATCGTTTCTCACGGAAATAGTCTTGTATGGCTGAAGGATCGATCTTCACGAACTGAACCTTCTTCTCTCTTATCGAATTCTAATCTTCTTATCTGGCTGAAGGATCGATCTTCACGAACTAATCCTTCTACTTTCGTATCGACTTCTACTCTTCGTGTCGGGCTGAAGGATCGATCTTCACGAACTGATCCTCCTTCTGGCGTATCGACTTCTAATCGTCTCTCTTTCTTCGCGGGGCTTATTTATAGCCAGATTACCGCCCCATCTAAAGGGGAAAGTGACCAGGCCACATAGGCAGGGGGGAGGGGAGAGGGAACGCGAATGGTGAGTTTGCATCTGGGAAGAGCGAGAATTGCAGAGGTTGGCACTGGGGTGCCCAAGTCGGCTCGCTAATTAGAGGCTCGCAACCGCACCGCTACTTGGCGTGCCTTTTGATTAGCACCGCTTTTTTTTATAACTACGGGTTTATGGGTCTCGTAGGCAATTGGATCGTTAGAGCGTCGTTTAAGGGCCTTATGTGGTCGCCTTAAAACGGCGGGGAGATCAAACAGGGTAAGCAGTTATGGTTATTCGCCGTCTACCGTTCCCACGCTTCTCCTCATGGGGGATGGGGCTTTAATGTACCTATACTCCTCCAGGATGCTTAATGTAGCCATTTCTCTACACTGAGCATTTCTCCATCGCAGCATGATTGATATTTGTAAAATAAAATTATTTTACCCCTGTTTTGCACGAGTTGAGACGACGAGACTGAGTGTGTGTGAAGCACAGCGCGCATGCTTAGGTAGGCTGAAGCTGCATGGGTCAGACGAAAGGTCTTCTTCCTGATATAAGGCACTTCTCATTAAGAAACTATCATCCAGTTATGCTTACCCTGATCTTATTCCCCTACTTGGATGCCATCATCTGAATCTGTGGACACATTTGCAGCAGTGACTGCAAATTCCTTAAACGCTTTAACAAAATTAGAGCCGTTATCAGTGACAGTGCTCGTGATTTTCTGCAGGGGGATATCGTATTCATTCGTGATATTTTCCATATATTCAGCAATCTTGATGTAGTTATGTTATCCATTGAAGCGACAGCATGCCATTACTCTACTGTGGCGGACAAGAGCAGCTTCCTCAAGCTGTAAAAAAAAAATTAAATAATCGTACAATGTTTGTCTCATAAATGTTTCCATAATTTTACATATTAATATAATCGAGATAAATTCCACCAACAAATAGGTCTGCTTTCAGCCAAGAGTTGATAACTTCCTAACTGTAAAAACATTTTTAATTTCATATTTCATAAAGAGCAAAATTTTAACATACCCAATGAACTACAACGCCCAAAAAACTACGGTGACGAGTTAACCAAATATTTGCAGTAAGACATAAGTAAGAGGTGCTGTCTAGTTTATTCTTCCCTAGCGCTCTTGTCACTTTCTCTTCTTCTATAAGATTTCGGCCTAGTGTCCGCCTTGAAATGACGTCAACTGAAGAATTTAGACCTGCGGTAGTGGAATGTGTGATTATTGTGAGTGAAATTGATTTTCACGGTGAAAGAGAATATATGGTCTGCATATAAAATTTTATATATAAAATGTAGTTATACGAATATCCTATAGCTATATAGGACTGATACATTAATTAATAAATATATTATGAGTCCTTCATATGCAGAATTACATGGTAAAATATTGACTTTGGGTATTGTTAGGAATATATATATTATTCAGCTTTATTTCCTACATTTTTGACGTATGGGCATGTTAGTTTTGACATAATGATATACAAGTATTGCTACTATAACGACATAAATCGTTAGGGCAATTCATCTAATAACAAAATAAAATCAATCAATAATTGTACTAATTATTCATCAAAAATTTGTATTCAATAATATCTTCAAGTAAATGATAGCGCGCTTTAAGAATATATGTATGTGGATTCTCATGAAATTATTGCAATATATTAATCTCTGTTGTTTGTTTATGTCATCCTAAAATTTAACTTCGTTATATAGCCTACGTAGTGACTAATGATTCGAACGCTTTATTATTCGGTCGTTATAAGAGCTTAACCTGTACTACTAATACTATAATTGTAAACAACAATTGTAACTCAGAACTCACCTTTAATTAATCTCACAAAAGCTGGTTGCTCCATGGTTGATAGCGGATGCACACCTTTTATGATAAAATCTGCAATCAGTTTATCGACAACAGATTGCTTAACCTTCTTAGTATTCATCGCAAAATACTCAGGTAATGTCTTTACTTTAACACTGCTGCATGAAAGACCATTTCCTAATACTGAACATTTCTTTTTTTAATCTTTTTTTTTTAGCTGTCACGTAGTTATCCGCTTTTTGCACCAAAGCAGGATGCTTTTTCTGTTAATAAATATACATAATTAGATAATTGAAGGATATTTGTTTCACGTTGCCATAATTCACGTTAAATATAATTAGCATATACTATAAATAAAGGTGTTGCAAAAGGAAGTAGGTAGGTTCGTGCATAGTAAACCTATGGGGGGGGGGCTCTTGAGGGTCGTCCCTAATTATGGGGGAACCTTGAAGGTAATCGTGAGGACAACCCACGAGCCTTGGAATGGGAACGCTGGTGGCTTGTAATGGTGATAGATTACCGAGTTATCACGTAATCCTTTGGCAAGGATTTAGGTGTGCGAAGATGTATCAGAGAAAACTTCCTTCCAAAGCAAGAATATAAATAGCCCATTAAATTACCAACTCAGGACGGACTTGGCCGTAGCGTGACGGCAGAGTGCTGGCCTGTGGATTCAAAGACCCGAGATCGATCCCAGACAGTCCACAATTTTTAAAGGAGAAGATCCCAGAAGAAAACGGAAAACTCCTTATGGAGAACTCAAGAAATCGACTCAAGAGAAAACCGCTGTCAAGGAAAACGGAAAGAAAACGACTTCAAGGGCTAACTCGTCTCAACTCATCAAGAAATCATCACGTCATCAAGAAGCAAGAAGAACTCATCCCGTCATCAAGAATTAAGAAGAAAACATCACTTTGATCAAGAATTTGGAAGGAATCATCACATCAAGATAAATGCAAGTTATTATGAAGATACATCAAGAAAGAATTACGAAGATCAAGAATTAACCCAGCCAACTTAAAAAGAAAGAGGAATCACAGCCTACAAGAATACGAAGAGTCAGATATATGGAAGACAATGTCTCAAGGGGCAACTTCAGTCAAGAAGAAATAAATAGATTCGAATATAGAAATCCCTAGATGAAGTATAATATAGATAAATAAGAAAAGTTATAAAAGTATGTACCCCCCCGCCCATAGGACTCCAGTTGATACAGATGCCCCGGTTAGTTTGCGTTTCACTTCCTTATTTCCCACGAGAGTAATTTGTTGATTGCTCTGGGGCTGCCCTAAGCCGAGGGGCGGTCTTATTCTAGCCACAAGGTCAAATAGCCCGGAGGATGGGGATAGACCACACCAGGGTAGAACACCGGTATTTCGGGAGTTATGTAATCGCGAGGAATTGCGATTAACGAGGAGAATGCGCAACGGTTGTTTTCCCGATTAATAAGGCCTTGAAGCAGGAAGATTGAGGAACGTCAGGATATTGAAGTCACTAAAGCAAAAGTAGAATTATTATTGAACTAGATCCTATTGCACTTTACAAAAGTTCTTTAATTAAGTTTTAAGTTCTAAGTTATGAAATAAATTAACTTCGAGGTCAAGAGGGATCAAGGTCTAAAGGAGGCCGGATGAATAGAGCCTTTAAGAGTTACACCTTAATGTCTGCGTTATGTACACGACTATATACAAAGATGAATTACGCGAATCCGAGAGATCGGACTGAACGATATATAACGCGATATATTGCTATATAAAACAGTAATCTAATAATCCTCTTTGTTCTGGCATCACACCGTTATATATTCAATTTAAGCCGCACCCTACAAGTTCCTCGTCCAACTAAGCCACACTTCCCTCTTATGTACCGGCCTGTTGATTTGTTGGTATTAACATAACTCGACTTTTGATTGGCTACCACCGAACATATTGATAAGGAAGGCACTCCAACTATTGGGTAAAATTCTCTGTGGGCGGTGGCATGTTGCCATGGAGACAGCTTCTTAATCTGGTTTCTATTTGTTTAATAGTGATAGCTATCCGGTTTATTCTGGATTCTGCCTTGATTATAATGTTTGCCTAAGTATGCCTCGACCAACTCTAACAGAGATAACTGTGCTCCGTTTACTACCGTGTGACATTCTCGTAAACGACGCGAACTTTACTTCTTCTTTCTCTCTCTCTCTCTCTCTCTCTCTCTCTCTCTCTCTCTCTCTCTCTCTCTCTCTCTCTGTACTTTATGTGTGTAGGGATTCTCGTGTGTTTCGTATTTTGGACATACACGCTGGTTGCTACAAACCTACGCTACTTAACATTATCGTAAGCTACTAGCAATTTTTCCATTTTTTATAGTCAGAAATAGTGAAACTTGTCAATTCAATTAAGTAGCATATAATTAGCTTTAATAAATTCTTACCTTCAAATGAATGCGTAGATTGGAAGTAGCATTGGTCGCCGCAGATATTTTGCTATTGCATGATATACATACACACTTCACTTTTTTACCGTCGGAAGATTTCAATCTAAAAGATTTACCATCTAGTAAAGGATAACTATAATTACATGATTCTTTATCTTCCTCGTCTTTATTATTGTCTAAACTCTCCATTTCACACTCTTTCGAAGAAGCTGAAGTTGCCATGCAGCAGTTGAAATAACGCTGAGCGCTCTCACTATAAAACTGAGCACAACTGTGACCATCTGTTAACTGAATTTGAACTGATGCAAGCAATCTTCCCTCACCGACTCACGCAATCATCTATTTGTGTCATACAAGTTTCAACAAGCTAAAACATGCATTCCTCGTTTTTAACAGCTATATAAATCATTATCAGTAAAGTATTTCCAAAAGTATTTAAATACTTTCAAATGTATTTAAATATATGATTTCAAATGTATTTACAAATACATTTTTAAATACATAAATGTATTTAAATACAGTATTTAAATACTGCCCACCTCTGCCTGGCCACAAGTAGTATAAGGGGGCGTTCAAACCAATTACAATCGAACCCAGAAAAATTAGCTTCAATTATAACAGAATTATCACAAACTAGTCCCAAAGTTGGACTTTAAATGAACATTTCAGGGACGAAAATAATGGTGAATAGTTTTTCAGAAAATTCAACAGTTTGAATCCCCATAAGAAGGTGTCATGCGTAGGCTATTACACTTTGCATGTGGAGGAGTGACACGCTATCCCATCCCCCCAGCCCCCGTGCAGACGGTAATTTCTAACTGCATGGAAACAACTGGGGCTATGTTTATTCTAGACATCTAATCTTTTTTTGTGGTTTATGATGATGAATAATTGAACATCAAATCTTAGAAAAGCTTGTGATTCTTGATGAGAACATGTTAAAGGAAATAAGTAGAAAAAACTTATGCTGGAAAGCTTTGTTCAATCTTCAAAAGAGACATGACTCTATGCTTGAAATATATAGTATTAGATAGATTAATCTAACCAATTTTAACTAATATACATGAAACTTGTACAGTGAACAGAAAAAAAGCACGCAGAAACATAAGGCAAATTAGAGAAACATGTAACGATTCATGCTAGGAATAACCAACAGGAACCATTAAAATATAATGAAATTTGTGGATGATAAATATTACAAAAAGAAAAAAATAAAAGTTCTGAAGTGGAAATTGGTAAGACATATAGCTAAACGAACGGCATAAACTCTAAATTGGAGGCATTGCTCATATTATTTTTTTAGCTAAATGAAAAATAACTTAAATTTATATGATAACAACCAATATAGCGTCTCCTACACACAGCACTGTTGCAGCAATAAAAGAAAGCAGTCTAAATCCATTCGCAGGTTTCACATTGTCAACAATGGTAAAACATCCCTAAATACACCACTGGACAATGTTAATTGTTCGACCAAGAATACATTTTATGGTACTCAAAATCGAAAAGGTCCCTCAACTATAAGGAGTGTTCTGGCATTAAGACCACTATTATTTCAATACAGCCTATACAGGCTTATAGCCTACCGCAGATCAAAAATCGCGGCTCTTATATTTCTGTCGCCCGGAGCGGACCGTCCATCCCCACCTCCTAGCTAGGCTTCCCACAAAGGACTTTTTTGCCGGATATTGAACCCCTCCCTTTTCACTAGGCAAGTACCGGGTATTGCAAAAGCCATGTTACACTCGTTTAGACGCTCTCGACAAAGGACCCATTGATGTTATTAAATTGTAATATTGATCAAAGTGCCAACTCTCCAGGCGAGACCTGAAGACCGCGTACACGTTGCGGATGGAGTCGTTCAGCTTGTCGATGTTGCTTTGGTGGACCTTGCAGGCCTTGCATTTAACCTGAACCCACACGTTGTCGTCGATGGGATCGATGTCGGGCAACTGCATTCGCCAAAAGTGCTTCGACCAGAAATTCGTGTTCGACCCCAACCACTCTTAGCCGTGTATGTTGGAGCACCGTCCTACTGAAAGACGTAGTCCGCCTTCTTCGTGATCTTTCTCACCAAGGATAGGACTTTTGTGGCAAGATGTCCCAGTAATCAGCCGCGGTGAGCCTGTAACCGGTCGCGAACCACAGCGGCTGCATTTTCTCGCCATTGGGAGCCACGAGTATCGTCATGGAGGCCAGGTGCTTGGTTGTGGACACGTAGCGCACTTTGAAGACGTCCTGGCTGACGCATACCAAGCAGTCCATCTGCATGTTGATGATGGATTGACCGTGAAAGTTTTTCATCAGAAAAAAATGAGAATTCGATGATCATTAGTTTTCAAGTCGTTGAGAAGGCGATGACAGTGCCCCCGACGTTTTTCTCTCATATGGTCGTTGGGCAAAGGCCTTTCCTCGCAGGTCAAGCTCTTGCTGCCCTTCTCCTTGACAGTCCTGGACAGTGTGGCCACCAAGAGGTTTTCTTCTTAGTCAGCGTAGTTATTTTGAGCTTCAGATCGCTTTTGAACGCCTTTCTCACAGCCAGACGGTTGACAACTTGAGATCTGTCTGTATGAGGTTATTCTTTGAGGTATTCCCACATCATAATCCTCTCCGCAAATCTGTGGACGGTCATCTGGTTGAGATTGAGCTACATAGCAATGTAGGACTTTTTTGTGGCCCTAGCGCAGGTATGGGGGGGGGCTCTTGAAGGTCGTCCGTAATTATGGGGGAACCTTGAAGGTAATCGTGAGGACAACCCAAGAGCCTTGGAAGGGGACGCTGGTTGCCAGTAATGGTGATAGATTACCAAGTTATCGCGTAATCTTTTGGCAAGGACTCTGGTTGATAAAAATACCCAAGTGCAATATAACTTTTGTAAAACGCAAGAGGAAAGGGACACGGGTTGCATAATGTACTACAAATCAAACTTCACACTTCACACGGTAGATTTGGGGCCTCGTATGTTCTATAAACATCATTGGAACATTTGTGATGTATTCCGAGATTCCTTTTTTTGATCAAATTCATTAGTTTTCATCATGCTGTCTTGTTAATAAATTTTAATTTTCCATTTGCTATTTTTTCCAACAATCCAATCATATTTTAGCCAAGAAAATTACCCAGCTAGCCACATCTCATTTAAGAAAGGAAATATGTTTTTTGTTTCTTTTATCATAATTAACTTTGGCGTTATTAAAGTTTATTTTTCATCTTTTGCAGACTCTACATGATTTCACCTCATTTATATTTTATCTTCAACCCTTAACTTATCAAAGAATTCAGTAAAGAAAAAGAATAGCAGAAAAATTATTTTAGAATACCCCCCCTAAAATGAAAACTAAATTTTGCAACTCTTTGGTTTGAGCTTGGAAAGTGGCCGATGGTCTGGAATTCATTATCATTGTCAGTGCGTTGTATTAACAAGATTCTTTTATCCTCCCAGAAATATGACAGTCATGCCGAAAGTTCCCGGACCACGGTTGGAGAATTGCTTATCGACTATGCGAACCTGAGTCTAAAAAAGATAAGAATAATTCAAGCGAAGCTTTTAAACTACCCGTTTGCATTTCTCATCCCACTATGGGGGGGGGGGGGATGGTTAATGGTACATGTTTATGGGTGCGTGGTCGGTAATTATAAGGGCGTGTATTGATGAGTCTTATTTGCTATTACGCTCGACGGGTGAAGAGAACTTTAGGCAGTGGGCATACTTTACGCCTATGTCGAATTGGTTCTGACTCCTTATAATTTCTCACGAGGGTTATGCATTAAGTTAGGCTTACTGAAGGTTACTCAGTAATCAGAGTAAGTAAAGGACTTTGAAAAGACGCGGCATAGAAAATATAAGTTTATTCTTGAATTAGTCTACTAAATGGGCAAGCGGAAACGTCTTGAGTTCTTGCGGTCAATGTATAGGCTTACTGTTTTACGCGAAGTATCGAGTCTAAAGGCGGCATGATTTAGGCGAGTATACGGGATTCCATGGCGCTACTTACGGAATGAATTGAGTTAATGAATCATGAATAGTGGATCTTCTCCTGAATAATAAGAGTGTATATATATATATATATATATATATATATATATATATATATATATATATATATATATATATATATATATATATATATATATATATATTTCGCCTCTAAGGGTGGTGACCATGAACTTGTCCGTGGGGCGGAGCCAGTGGTCTAGTTCGTTCATTATTTCCACCCCTTGGTCGAAGTTTCCGACAGCTCTGTGTGCGTGTTGTGCCTACAAATTTCACATAGATTTAGCTGTATTATAGGGAATCGCTTGTTGCAGGTCACAGTTAAATTTCTCTTGTCAGAGCCTATATTGGTTCAGCTGCTGATAAATGTTTCCAACACGGGTATGTTTGTTTTTGGTGCGATCCTCGTATTTGTCCAGGTGGTCACTTTCGATATCATTGTATGTTTCACGCGACTCTAACGACCACTTGCTTCAGATCTATTTTTAAAGTTAAAAATATATATAATTTCATTTCCTAATTCTCTTTGGTTATTTATTTATTAGACTTGGCATATTATTTCCTTAATTTATACACATAGCAATTTTTAGGATTTAAAAAAATCTACCAAGCGTCCATTTGTGGAGTTCCTCGTTATGCCTATTCAATCCTGCAATTTGGTGCCAGTAGCCTACCTATTTTATAGAACGAGACCTACAACACTACAGCACCCCGTCAGAGAGGCGGTATATAAGAGAAGAAATTAAACGACGAACGCCATTGGGAAACGTTATGCAAAGCGTAACGCTCAACCACCAAGTCTTGATACCATTTAGATGTGGTGTAGGGAGATGTGCGATGAAAAATAAAGAACGAAAGTACCGCGCCGTGAGTTGTCAACATCTTACTGCGTCACTGGGTTACCGTTGGCGAGCGGCTTATCGACTGTGTCATCCTTGTCTAAAAAAAATCCAACTTGTCTAAGCGGAGCTTTTAAAGTATCCATTATCAGTCCTCTGCTTGCTACAGGAATTACTCTTTGTGGTCAGGATACCTAGCCAGAATGAGACTCTCATGCCTCGTTAAATGATCCGAACATGGAGAGTAGTGTGCGTGGATATTGTAAATAGATAAGATACAACTTAATCGCTCAGTGAAGAAAATTGTCGAATCACATCTGATGAAAATGTGAGACAAAGAGTGTTTCGACAGACATTTAGGTGCTAATATTCGTAATTACTCCTTCACCATAAGAAAGGCCTCCCTTTTCGTATTGCAATATGCCTCCTTCAATGAAAACATTTATTCTATTTTAAAACCAACGAATTACGTTTTTCTCAACATTAGGTTATAGTTGGAAGGTCATCACTTTATAGAGGGCCTGTTTATAAGTGAGTGGGGATCATAACATAACATAACATAACATAATTACACGGATGACAAAAGCCACAAGGGCCTATCAAAGGTCATCCGCCTCCGTCAAAACCCACCCACAAAAAGCACCATCACCAGGGAAAGACAAAATCAAAGTCCCCCACAATATAATATAACGGATGACAAAAGCCACAAGGGCTCATCATAGGTCATCCGAGTCAAGCGGCCTCTTTTTCAAGGCACGCAAACCCCCAGGAAAACTACATCCAGAGGATTGCATCCAGAAACAAGGGTATCACCAATCAAGGCTTGGTAAAAGGTGGTTTATCTAATAGGGAAGTGGAGGTAAAAGTTACTCAGTTAGTGGGAGCTTGGTCCTTAGTCACAATGGCGAGTATATTGAATAGTCTTCGTTGCTATTGCGTACGACCGGTGGTGAGGACTTTTGGCAATTGGGCATACTCTATACTTCCATCGAATTGATTTTGACTCCTTAATAATTCTTCACGAGGTTATGATTTAGGCTGGGCTTAACGAAGGTTTCCCGTTAATCGGGGTAAAGAAGGTCTTCGAAAAGGACGTAGCAATAAATATAATTGTATTCTTACACTGGCCTATTAAAGGGGCAAGCAGCACGTCACGAGTACTTTGCGGTCGAAAGTAGGCTTTCTATTTTACGTGAAATATTGGTTTCCTAATGCGACAGAACTTAGGAGAATTAAACGGGTTCCGTAACGCTATCAAGGGAGTAAACGGTGTTATCGAATAATGATTCTCTTTCTCTGACTCCTGAAATAATAAATGTCTGACTATATATATATATATATATATATATATATATATATATATATATATATATATATATATATATATATATATATATATATATATATATAATATATATATGTGTGTGTGTGTGTGTGTGTGTGTTTGTTTCCTCACGGGCGTGACCTAGACTTGTGCGTGGGGGCGGAGCCCAGTGGTCTAGTTCGTTAATTTCAACCCCTAGGGCGGAGCTACCGAGCAGTTGTGTGTGTGTGTGTGTGTGTGTGTGTGTGTCTGTAAGATATACCTACATATTTCCAATATTTTTAGATTTATTATAGGAATCGCTTGTTACAGATCTGTGTTAAACTTTTTCGTGGTCAAAGTCTGTATTTGCTCAGCTGCTTAGTATCCTCTCGGTTTCTGATAAATCTTTCCCAAGACGCGAATATTTGTTTGTGCGTGACCTTGTATTTACCCAGGTGTCCGACCTGATATCTGCTTTCCATGTTTGTATTTTGTGTGTTCCCGCGCGCGACTCTAACGACCGCTTGCATTATCTTTATTTATATAAATTACCATATTTAAATTTATTTCCATTTCCTTATTCTCTATACAAATTAATATATACAAATTAACACATATATATTTTCATCTCCTTATTCTCACATTAGACATTATTTCCGTTATTTACATGTAAGGCAATTTGTTAGGATTTGATAAATCCACCGAGTGTCCATTTGTGGAGTTTCTCGCAGGGTCTATTAAATCCTACAATTTGGTGACAGCAGCCTACCTATTATTTAACATGAGCTCTACAGAACTCCCCTGCCAGTAATGGAGTTGTTGAAAAAATAGTGCATAAAAATACATATATAAATACATATCAAATACATATTTTTGGCACACCTAATATCTGAGAGCATATTAACATACGCACAGGGCATAGATACTTTCATAAGTGCATACACCTGTACCCAAAACGGGCCTATACATTATGCTATGTTCTGCCATACAATATAATAATAAATAATTTAATACATTGATATATATTTTATTTCACAATTTGGTCCCATCCTTTTTAGATTTTATACAAATGTTATAATTACGTCACTGTACAAATACCTAATATGACACACAATAAAGCTATAGAGCAGTGAGGTGTGTTCATATTTGTGCCTCTTCGTCTTTTATTAAAATTTGCCGCTACAATAATGCCTAAAAAAGGTATCAGAAGTATATGAATGACGGATTCTTTGCTAACTTCCCTCGTCTTCCGGATTGCATGAAAACATTCGGCTTACTGTTAATCTCTCCGGTTCATGGAGAGGTATCCTGTCGACTTCCTGAGGCATCTTTTTCTTTCGTGTCATGCACTCCACAAGGTGATGTGCACCCTTTCTTCATCCTGTTCTCAGCCTGAGTACATTATCGTTGCTGATCACCCGGCACATAATCATTATGCAAGGGAGGTAATCTCGCCAGTTTCAGTATGTCCACTGAGACAGTGTCCCTTTTTTCCTCAAGGAATTCAAGCTTATAGACCCTGCTGTCGCGTTCGAGAACGCGGTTTATTCAGACCCACACATGAGTTGCTTAGCGAAGAATTGGAGCACGAAAGGATTGGCCCTAAGTGCAGATGCTCTAGGGATACCAGCGTGAAATCTAGAGTCGGTCTTCGATGACGATGGCAAAACCAAGGGTTTCGGGCACAAGAGTGTGGTTCCCGTGACTGCCGTGAAAGGCGAAAATCCCAAGCAATTTGGCAAAGAGTGAATGGCCAAAAGGATAATTGGAAGTGCCACCGTCCAGCCTTGTCGACGGGCCATTATAGAACACTTCAGAGTCCCGTGTGCCCTTTGCACCATCTCGTTCGTGGAGGGGCGCCACGCCGTGGTGCGGAGACGATGAAAACCAACGAGAACACGTAGTTCCTTGAATAGTTTGGATTCGAATTGGGCTCCTCTGTCAGTAACTACGTAAAGCGGGACTCCAAATCTGGAAATTCACGCGTCTAGGAAAGCTGAGGAAACTGTTGCAGCACTCATGTCCGTGATCGATAGCGCTTCGATCCATCTCGTCGCTCGGTCGATGCACGATAGTAAATACCGATTATGAGGGGTGTAAGATTGTCCAAGCAGTGTACACGGTAGAATGTGGTCTAACTATATCGATATGCACTGTTTCAAACCTTGAAGATGGAATATAATTTGGCAGGGTCGGGGATTTCATGCGGCGATTAATCTTGTAAGATTGATATGGTAGGCACTACCTTGTCCAGGAGCGAATATTCCTCTCGATATTGGGCCAGAAATATCGATATTTGATAAGTGGAAGTGAAGCCTTGACTCCAGAGTGTGAGAGATTATGTAATATATTGAAAATAATCCCTCTGCATGCCATATGGACAAACAGTCGTGTGTATCTTGATGTTACTTCACACAATAGTTAAGCTTCCTCGGGAAAAGGGAAAGATTTTAATCGCGAGTAAAATTCCTTCGTTTCTTCGTCATCATCCTGCGCTGCCACCAAAGCTCGGATATCAAAAGAGTCAATTTGTACCGAATTGACGTTCGTTGAAAGGCAGTTAGCGACTACTTTGTCCTGACCACGCACGTAAGCGATATCGCTGATGTATTCCAAAATGGCTGTCCGATAGCTTTGCTGCTTGTCTGTTTTTGCAACTTAATGGCGATGAAAAAGGCGAAAAAATGGCTTATAATCAGTGCACAAGGTAACATGGCGACCTTCAATCAAGTGCCTGAAGGGAATAAATAACAGCAGGATACGCTGCTAGGAGTTCTCTGTTGGAGGTGAGGTATGCTTCATGCGTCCAGCTAAGCTTGCTCGAAAAGAATGCCACCGGTCGTGGAGATCCGTCTACCTTTTGGTACAGGGCAGCACCTGCCCCGTATTAGGAGCAATCCATTACCAGCTGGTATGGTGAATCATTAGGCAGGGGGTGACAGGGTTTAACGGAGCCGATTTTTTATTCTCAAATGCTCCCCTTGCCTCACCATTCCGCTCGAGCTCACGAGCATAAGGTTGCAGGCGTACAAGCTCGGTTAACGGGGCTGCAATCGCAGCATAATTAGGAATCATTCTTCAGTAGTATCCCAATATGCCCAAATATCATCAAGGTTACTTGTAGTCCTTTGGGAAAGCCATGTCTGCAATTTGCTTCACTTTCTTGGCCGATGGGCAAATCGATTTCTTGCTTTGCCAGCTCGCATTTCTCCAGGGATATTCTCAGACCGTTTTCGACCAGGATTTTGAAGACTTTATCCAAATGCTTCAGGTGGCCGTCCATATTGTATGAAATATCAGCATGTTGTCTATATATACATGAACGAACCCTAGTCCTCGAAACAAGTTATCCATGTACCGATGGTATGTGAAAGTTGCATACCGGAGGACGAATGGGAGTTTCACGTATTCCCACAAACCAAACGACGTTGTTGCCGCAGTCTTCTCTACGTCTGCCTAGTTCATAGAGATTTGATAGTAAGCAGATTCAACCTTTAAAAAAAAATCATTTTGCCTTAGAGGTGGTTCGTAACACTTTGAAATTGCGGCAACGGATACCTATCGGGCTTTCTGATCGCATTGAGCGCTCGGAAATGGCTGAGCACCATGAACTCACCAGGTGACTTCTTCGGCACCATATGAATCGGCGAATCTCAAGGTGATTTTGACGGGTGCACGACTCCCTCGTTTAATAGTGTTTCGAAAGTTGCTTTGGCAACGTGTAGCTTCTCTATTGAAAGCGGCCTCGGCCGTGCTAATGTCGGTTGAGCACGACCTGTTTCAATTGTATGCGTCAGTGAGTTCGGTGATGAAGGGGAGGGATTATCGGGCGCGAGACTGTATAGAGCCTCATATTTCTCCAATATGGCTCTGCAGTGGAGAGGTAGGTGCTAGATGTCATTAAAAATAAAGCTACCGCACGCTGTCCTGAAAATTTCACTTGTTTGTTCGTCGATAAGTATCCCGCGCGCACAATCCACTAAGAAAATAAAATGCCTCAGAAAGTCCATTCCTAATAATGGTGAAGTGGTATCCGTGAAGTATATCCGCGTGAACCTCACAGTGCACTTTTATTTTATTGCCATCAGACGTTGTAATATTTATATTGGACTCGCGCAATTCACCCGAATTCACCAATTTTGCCGGAATTATTGATACACTCGCTCCCGTATCAAATAAAAACTCTCATTTATTATTATACACTTTAGCTTGCCGCTTAATAGGCCCTTATTAGAATAAAAGTATATTTTTGCTACTTCCTTTCTCAAAGTCCTTCTTTACCTCAATTACTCGTAAACCTTTTGTAAGCCCAACAAACTATAAGAATACCCTTAAAGAATCATCTTTGGAGTCAGATAATTCCCCATTCATATAAACTGGTTACCTCGCTATATTGGTATCTTATACCCCATAAACTCGTGACTCTTCGTTCGACCGGACAATGAAGGTATCAAAGAAATGGACTAATCAATCCATCGTCGGGCAGGACTATGTGAAAGAGAATTTGTAAACGTTATCAGCATCAAGCCGCCCATCTTCAATGAAACAGCAGTCGCAGGTTTGTTCCAAATTGTGGAGGCCCAGTTTCACATCTCCTGAATTAAGAAGTAGGAGACGAAACTTTTCTGCGTATTTGTCTCACTTCTTCCTGAGACCGTCGATTGTCTTCTGGCCTCCATTATATCAGACCAAAAGTATCGGCTTTTAAGGGCAGAAGTGATTGGGCTATTCGATAAGACCAAACCCGAGCATTTCGAAAAGCTAACTGCATCATCCACGCTCACAGGCCGCCCCTCGACCGATTTGGAAGAACAACCGAAAACAGCCCTTCAGGTAGGAGTTGGTGAAGATTTTGCACGACACAAGCTCATTCAGTCCTGGCCAGCTAACATTGCGCCTATAATTACCACACAAAAAAATTAGCCCTGGCGCAATTAGGAAAACTGGCCGGTGAACTTACTTATATATAATTCGGCGGGAAATGTGCGGTGAGTGCCCATATGTTATCACAGGGCATATAATACACAGAGGTGATTGCGACCCTTTCGAAAGAACCAAATACCTGTAATTTGCCGCTCACATGTGTATTTTGGCGAGGAAGATAAGTTCTGTAAACCCTGGTGCAGGTGGCCAAAGAGAGAACAAATGCAAATAAAACCTTCATCCAGACTATCTTCGCCAGCCCCGGCGGAAAACGAGCTAGGCATGCCATTGCAATCGCGGCCGTTGGTGTGTCGTCAGTTTTCACCGTAGCCGCTAAAGTGTATAATAATAAATGCGAGTTTTTAATCGAAACGGGCGCGAATGTATCGATAATTCCGGCTAAATTGGTGAAATCTGGTGAATTACGCGAGTCTAGTATAAATATTACAACGGACAATGGTGGGAAAATAGTAAAAGTGCACGGAGAAGTTTACAAGGAGATAGTGATCCTTAGTCTTTGCCGATCATTTAGGTGGTCATTTGTAGTCGCGGATACCACATCACCGTTATTAGAGATTTATTTTCTAAGACATTTTAATCTTTTAGTGGATTGTGAGCGCGGCATACTTATCAACGAGCAAACCAAACTTGCATTTGAAGTGAGATTATCTAGAGAATCTGTGTAGTCTCAATTATAATCAATGAAATTCAACACCTACCGCCCCATTGCAAGAGCCATATTGAATAATTATGAGGCTATGTACGGACCTGCACCCGCTCAGCCCTCCCCGTCATCGCCAAACTCAGTGATCCATACAATCGAAACTAGTGGTACTCCACCTACGACAGAGAGCTCCTAGTGGCGTATCTTGCTGTTGTCCCCTTCAAGTAAATGATTGGAGGTCGCCATGTTACCTTGTGCACTGATCATAAACCATTATTATCGGCTTTTTCATCGCCATTAAGTGGAAAAAACAGACAGACAGCAATGACATTGGACAGCCATTTTAGAATACATATCGGCTCGTGTGTGGTTAAGACAATGTAGTCGCTGACTGCCTTTCAACGAACGTCAATTCGGTCCAAATTGACTCTGTTGACCTCCAAACTTTGGCGGAAGCGCAGGATAATGATGAGGAAACGAAGTAATTTCGCTCGCAATTAAAATCTCTCCCTTTTCCCAGGTATGCTTAATTATGGTGTGAAGAATCATCAAGATACCCACAACCATTTGTCTCTATGGCGTTCAGAAGGACTATCTTCAATCAATTACATATCTGTCACACCATGGAGTAAGGCTTGACTTCTTCTTATAAAATTACGATATTTCTGGCCCAATATGGACAGGGATATTCACTCCTGGACAAGGAAGTGCCTCGTATGTCAATCTTCCAAGATTAGTCGCCCCCCTAAATCCCCGACCCTGCCCAATAATATTCCATCTTTAAAGTTCGAAACTGTGAATATCGATATAGTTTGATTACTCCCACCGTGTATACTGCCTGGACAATCCTACCTCTTATACAATCAGTACTTACTTTCGTGCATGGACCGAGCTACAAGATTTATAAAAGCACTACCGATGCCGGATATAAGTGCCGCAACGGTTGCGTTAGTTTTCCTAGACGGGTGAATTTCCAGATTTTGAATCCCGTTTTACGTAGTGACCGAGAGAGCACCCAATTCGAATCCAAACTATTCAAGGAACTATCTGCCCTCGTTGGTTTTCATCGTCTCCACACAATGGCGTACAGGCCGTCCATGAACGGGATGGTGCAAAGGGCACACATAACTCAGAAGTGCTCCATAATGGCCCGTCGACAAGGATGGCTGATGGCACTTCCAATTATCCCTTTAGGCATTCGTTTTTTGCCCATTGACTCGGGATTTTCACCTTTCACGGTAGTCATGGGAACCACACTCTTCTACTCGAAACCTTTAGTTTCGTCATCCTTATCTAAGACCGACTCTAAGTTTATTAAAGAACTGGCATAAACCATGGCACAAGTCGATTCCATGAGGGCATCCATAGGTCACTTGCACTCGGTGCCCAAGCCTTTCGTGCCCCAAGGAAGCAAGTCATTTGTAAGTCCGAATAAACCGCGTTCTCAAACCACTAGAAGCGCCATATGCGGTCCCTTTCCCGGTGATCTAACGCGAATTTCCTGACGGAAGAAGTGACACTGTCTCAGTGGACAGACTGAATCCGGCGAGATTACCCCCCTTGCATAAGGATGACGTGCCGGGTAATCAGCGACGCCCTTGGAGGCAGGCTTAGCACAGAAGAAGGACCAGGTGCACTTCGCCTCGTGGAGTGTATGCAACAGAAGACGATGATACCTCAGGCTATCGACGAGAGACCTTTACAGGAACCAGAAAAATAACGACAGGCCAGAGGTTTTCACCCGCTCCGGGAGACGAGTCACGTTTACCAGGGATCCGTCATTCATATACTTCTGAATCCTTGCGTAGGCATTATTGTAGTGACACATTAAATAAAAGAGGAAGAGGCATAAAAATATACACGCCTCGTTGCACTATTTTTTTCGTGCCATATTACATTTGTACGTTGTCGTAATCATAGCGTTTATAGAGGAATTATAAAGGATGGAACCAAAGTGTGAAATAAATAATGCATCATGGTATTAATTTGTATATATATATATATATATATATATATATATATATATATATATATATATATATATATATATATATATATTATTCTATTGTTTAGCAGAATATGGCATGATGAATAGGCCCGTGTTGAACAAAGATGTATGTACTTATGTAAATATCGATGCCCTGTGCGTATGTTAAGATGCTCTCAGACACTAGGTGTACCAAAATATGTACATATTTGATATGTATCTACCTATATATCCATTACTGGCATGGGAGTACTGTAGGGAGCGAGTTATATAGTAGGTATGCTCCTGGCACCAATATTGCGGATTAATAGGCTCAACGAGAAACTCCACAAAATGTACTCTCGGTGAACTTAGCAAATCCGAATGAATTGTTTTTCATAGGAATAACAGGAATACTATGTATAATATGAAAATAAGTAGATGAAAACACATATGTCAATTTGTGTATATTAATTTGTATACAGAAATGGAGAATATATATATTAGTTTGTATGAATAAAATGAGACAAGTGGTCGCCCGAAGTAGCTCGCGGGTAGGCACAAATATACTAACACGAAAGTTATCAAACTGGACACCTGAGTCAATAAGAGGAAACCCATAAATAAACAATTCACGTCTCCGGATAGAGCTATCAGAAGACGGGAGTCTACGAAGCAGCTGGGTAAACATAAATTCCAACCAAAGGAAGTTATAACACAGATCTGTAAAATTGGTTCATAGAATAGAGATAAAATTATCTTAAATATGTAAATATGTAAATACACAGTTGTTCAGTAACTCCGCCTAGGGGGTTGACTTAATAATCCCGACGACGGAGGCTTGTCCCGCAGACGAGTCCAGCCCCCCCCCCTGGAAACGAAACCGTATATATAGTCGTACAAGAAAGATATTATGATTATTATTATTATTATTTGGGGGGAAAAGGAGAAGTTCGATTCAGTTAAGACATTAGGATCAATTCGTTCTCATCTTAGCGTTACTCAGCCCCCTTTAATTTGCCTACGTCTTGTCGCTCCTATTCAATATTTCGTGTTGAAAAAGAAAACCTGCTTGTCGCCCGCAAAGTACTTCTTGACGTGCCGCTTGACGCTTCAATAGGCCCCTATTAGAATATAGTATATTTTTGCTACGTCCTTTTTCAAAGTCCTCTTTACCTCGATTACCCGTAAACCTTCGGTAAGCCCAGCTAATTATAAGAATACCATTGAAGAATCATCTTTGTAGTCAGATAATTCCCCATTCATATAAACTGGTAACCTGGCTATAAATTGGTATCTTATACCCCTATAGGCATGCCCAGCTAGTTGTCCACCGGAGCTGGCGAAGATAGCCTGGAGGAAGGTTACATCTGCACTTGTTCTCGTCTCCTTGGTTACTTGCACCAAGGTTTGCAGAATTTAGCGTTCCCACCAAAGTACACATGTGAGCGTCAGACTACAGGTCTTTAGGTCTTTCGGAAGAGTGGCAATCCTCCTGGTATATTATACGCACTGTGATCACTATTTTTCTGCATACAACTGGGACGATTCCCATTAGGGTACGCACCTATGGGCAATGACTGCGCATTTCCCGTCGAATTATTTATATAAGTATCACCCGTATCGCTATTAATATAGGGCATAAACAGGTCAGACACGGAAAAGGCACTGCGTTCTATCAACTCACGACAAGTATTTACATTAAGGCACTGCGTTCTATCGAATGTCATCAGTTCATCCGCAGGTTTTCTTAATTGTGCCAGGATTAGTTCTTTCTGTGTGATAATTAAACACACGATGTTGGCCGGAAGGGGTTGAATGAACTTGTGCCTCACAAGCTCTTCACCAACTCCTACTTGAAGGGCAGTTCTTCGTAGTTCCTCTAAATTAATAGAGGGTCGGCCTGTGAGAATGGAGGATGCAATAATCTTCTCGGAAAGCTCGGGTTTAGTCTTCTCGAAGAGCCCAATCACTTCCGCCCTTAAAAAATAATAATGCAGGCCCGATATAATGGCCACCGGAAGACGATCGACGCTCTCAGGAGAAAGTGAAGCTAATACATGGAAAAATTTAGTATCTGCCTTCTTTATTCCGGAGATGTGAAATTGGGCTTCTACAATTTGGAACCAACCTGCGACTGGTCGTTTCATTAAAGATGGGTGGCTTGATGTTGATTACTAACTCCATCTCACCTTGTCCTACCTGACGATGGCTTGATGCGTCCATTTCTCCGACACCTCCATTGTCAGGCCGAAACTAAATGGTCCTTAGTCACAATGGCGAGTATATTGAAGAGTTCTCGTTGCTATTGCGCACGACGGGTGGTGATGACCTTTGGCAACTGGGCTTACTCTATACCTCCGTCGAATTGTTTCTGGTTACTTAATAATTCTTCGCAAGGGTTATGATTTAAGCTGAGCTTAACGAAGGTTTCCCAGTAATCGGGGTAAAGAAGGTCTTCGAAAAGGACGTAGCAATAAATATAATTTTATTCTTACAATGGACTATTAAATGGGCAAGCGGCAGGTCACAAGTACTTTGCGGTCAACAAGTAGACATTCTATTCTACGCGAAATATTGGGTTGAAAGGCGGAAGGACTTAGGCGAATTAAACGAGTTCCGTAAGGCTACTAAGGGAGTAAACGGTATTAACGAATAATGATTCTCTCTCTCTCTCTCTCTCTCTCTCTCTCTCTCTCTCTCTCTCTCTCTCTCTCTCTCTCTCTCTCTCTCTCTCTCTCTCTCTCTCTCTCTCTCTCTCTCTCTCTCTCTCTCTCTCTCTCTCTCTCTGACTCCGGTTGTCCTTCTGACTATCGAAAATAATAAATGTCTGATTATATGTATATATGTATTTATATATATATATAGACTTGCCGTGGGGGCAGACTCCAGTGGTCTGGTTCGTTAATTTCCATCGCTAAGGAGGAGCTACCGAACAGGTGTGTGTGTAATAGTTTTATCTTTATTATAGGAATCGCTTGTTACAGATGTGTGTTAAAATTTCTATTGATCAAAGTCTCTGTATTCGCTTAGCTACTTCGTAGCCTCCCATTTTCTGATAAATCTTTCCCAGGGCGTGAATGTTTGTTTGTACGTGACGTCATATTGACCAAAGTGTCCGACCTGATATCTACCTTGTGCGTTCGTATATTGTGTTTTCCCGCGCGCGACTCTACCGACAGCTTGTCTCGTTTCTATTTATATAAATTAACATATGTATTTTCATTTCCTTATAATCTATACAAATTAAGATATATATTTTCAACTCCTTATTCTCACATTAAACATAATATTTCCGTTATTTACATGTAAGACAATTTGTTAGGATTTGATACATACACCGAGCGTCCGTTTGTGGAGTTTCTCGCTAAGCCTATTAAATCCTGCAATTTGGGGCCAACAGCCTACCTATTGTATTACACGAGCACCACAAGGTAACTCATATACTAAGACATTAAATAGTTTTTTTTATAATTAACAAAACCTATGAGGCAAATATCCTCAATATTTATCACAGTACAACCTAATGACTTTTGTTTTATTTTCTCGTTTGTTAATCGCAGTCATTGTTCTTAGCTTTTTGATATGTGATAAGGCAGCTAAAGGTCATTTTGACCACCAGGGTATTGCCATTCCGTGTTTTGTTGCACTAATCGCATGCGAAAGATAAATATGAGTTAAAAGAGAAAACGTGAGGGAAGATGACTAATTATTAAATTTGATAATACGGTTAATGAATATAATGTGTATTTTAATGAAATAAGGTAAATATATATATATATATATATATATATATATATATATATAATTAAGTAAAAGAGCATGTTGTATGCAGGTTCTATTGAAGTGCACAGCTGTGGCAGCGTTATTAATTTTAACTTGTATTTTCTTAATATTTCTTAAAAAAAATTTAACGGGGTCTTCGAGGCGAGAAAAAACATCCGCGAATGACATTCTTTATTTCTAGACGTCTTTCGACCAGGAAATGAACAGAAATGGAATTATTTATGTGTTGTAAGAGTAGATGTATGTAGGAGGTAGAGTAAGGGTGTGTGGACAGATAGGGGAAAGTAGACCAGTCGTGAAAAGAGAAGGAAGTGTGGAAGGGTGCAAAGAGATGTTACAGCCTGGTAATCAGGCTTATCGCTTTTAAGTATTTTTGGTTTTGTAGTTCCTTTGTTGTCTTTGAGTTAGTTAATATATATATATATATATATATATATATATATATATATATATATATATATATATATTTGTCTTCAAAATCAATTAATGTCTTTGGATATGATATGCACATTTGCTGTTGTGGTAATAATTGCTTTATTAATTACTTTATTGTTTTGCTTAGAGTCGGTTTTTTCGTATATTTTGTAATGTGTGTAATTCGCGTTTTTTGTTCCTTCGTGGATGTCTTCTTCGGTAAATTTCGGTCTTCATCGTAGATTTGAGACTTCATCGGTGAATTTGTAGTAATTGGTGAGGTTTTATAGTTAGGTTAGCTTTTTCTTAGTCAGATTTTTCTATATTGGTTTAGGGAAAAACATTTCTATTATCATGCGTAGAACGGCACTTCTGATCCCCCAGCTAAAGCCACGGCGGAGCCTGGAAATCCTGCGCGACTTATTCCTCTTGTGTTCTGGTCAATTATTTGGACGATTTCATCGCCCAATTCATGATTAACCTTTTCCAGCTTGTCCGTTCTTCTATGACAATGTTAATGGGAATTAACCCCACCTCCCAATGCAGCTCTTCTTGGCGTCTTCTTTCTAATCTGCGTGTACCTGTAATTAGGTACGTACATTTATTCTCCACCACTTGTAGTTTCCTCTTTTGTGTCTTCGAGACACACGATAGGGCAGAATCGGGCTATAGCAGCGTCGATCTTACAATTTCATTGTAGATCTTTTTCTTATTGATTTGCGAAGATTTCTGAATCTATATAAAGTTTTGACTGCAACAGTGGCCTTGGTGATTCGTTCTTGGACGTGCTTGTTTTACCAGGATGAGGTAATCTTCATTTCGAGTACATTGCAAACCGTGGTGTAGGGATATCGTCTATCCCCCACCCTGACGTGGTAAAGTAGTCTCTTGCCTATAGGGACTACTTTGAAATTTTCCAGGTTCGTGCGGATCTTCAACCGGGTCTCGTAGGTGTTAAGATTTTCAATTTCTGCCGCTGTCATACGAGCTTGCCAAGGTGCATTCCTCCATTGACAAGTGATTATCTGGGTGAAATTATCGGCGAATTGAATATTGAGGCAAGTAAGGCTTACAGGGGCTGGGACATCCCCTGTGTAAATTAAGTAGAGAGTGAGGGACAGACCAGCCCCCCCTTCTGCGGGACGCCCGCAGTGAGCGGAAACTTTGGTCCGTCCGTCACCCTAAACTGATGTACGCCGCTCTCTTCATGACATAGTCACAGGGAGTTTTTTCTAAGGTTTCTCTTAGGCCCAGTCGTAAGATCTTGTACTGCATTTCCCGTTGCCACACCTTACCAAACGCCTTTGATACATCCCGACAAACAATGTCCACATAACTCTTTTCCCGTTTTGCTTGGGCTAGCTTTGCCTTGATGACATTAATCGACATCTCCGTACTTCGCTTCCTCTTAAACCCAAATTGATGTGGGTTGTAGAGGGAGCTCTCCTCCAGGTGAGACACGAGTCTTTTGTTGAGGATCTTCTTGAAGAGGTTCCTGCCAAATTCTAGAAGTGAAATTGGCCGATAGATCTCCTTCAACATTGGGTTCTTTCCGTGCTTAGGCAAGAAAGCCATCTTAGCCGTTTAATAAGCATCTGGAAAGTATCCCGTGTTTAGACAGGCGTTATATATTCTTCTCATGACATTGGTTGGTGCCTTTTCAAAGTTAAGCCTTGTAAGTCCCGGTTGTCCTGGGGCTTTGGGGGGGAATGAGTGGAGCGCGCTGAGTAGTTTTCTTCAGTAATCTGGGCGTCTCCGTCGCGCTGTCTATCCACTTTGGTGAGGGTGCGTCTTATGTATTTGTTCGTTAAGCTCGTCGATGATGTTGCTTTCAAACTCTAAGTCATAGTCTTCGTTTTCCTCTTCAGTTATACTGAAGATCTTTTTCCAATAGCTTCGAAATATCTCTTCAATTCTTCCTTCTTCCGTTTCGATGTTTCCATCTTCCTTTTGTAGCTCGATCTTCTGCTTCTTCTTCCCAGTCGATCCTTTGAGCTTTCAGATGTTTTTCCAAAAATCTTTAGGAGTCGTTTTGTGATCGAGGCTATCGATCGTGTCCTCCCATCTTCTTACTGTTGTTCGAGGATCAACTGGTTCATTTCTTCTTTGACTTCTTTATTTTGCAGCATTGAGTAAACTGACGCATTCACGATGTTGATTTCATACAATAACTTCAGCTCACAGGATAACTCCTTCATATATTCGGTCCATCCGTAGGTAGAGATGGTCCTATACTCAGATTTAGGGATACAAGCCCTATCTGCGTTGATGAGATGGTTATTGAGGTCGTCGAGTGCCTCGCAAATCTCCTCGAGAATTGCCTCGTCCAAGTTAAGCGGTTCTTAGGCCTCGAGTCAGCTAATTGTAGTTCTTTCTGCCTACAGCTGGAACTTGTATAGGGTTCCTGTTGATAGTTGGTAGGATCTCTATATGGTCACTACATGGTACCTGGACTGGTTCCATGTAGTAATTGACCGGCAGCTGACGATTCGCTAGACAGATGTTTGGTTTTGTGGCACTATCTGCTCTGACATAGGTAGGGAAGTCGGCGCCTATCCGCTGGGCAATATTTCTGTTCAGCAACAGGCTCAGGCCGTTGCTGGGCCTGTCCTGTACCTGGATTCTCGGCATCTGGCGTTCAGATCCCCCATTAATATAGTGGGGGCTCTTCTGACAAATAGGCCAGTGAGAGTTTGAATTGGTAACACATCTCTCCTTGGCGGTTGTTAAGCGGTAGCAATGACCAACTTTTCTAAGTCGAGTTCGACCTCAATCGTGAGGTAGAATTCTTCTAGATTTCTTATCTGCTTGTATTTAATCCCTTTCTTTATTGCAATAGCGGCTCCGTCGTACCGCTCGTGCGAATAATTTGTGATCAACACATCGTAGTTCCAGATTTTCCTTTCTGCACTACGCGTGTCGATCCCGTGTTCTGAAATTAAGATGATGTCCGCATCAATTTCTCTGAATTCCTTTTCTGTAAAGAATTCCTTTCGTCATCCAGCCGTTGGTATTAATTTCCAGTATCATCAGTGCCTTCCGTAACATGTTGAATTGTTTTTACTTATGTTTCTTCTTATTATTCTTCTTCTTCTTCTTGGGGGTTGGCTGGGCATTTTTACTTGGCCCAGGGTTTTCCTTTTTCGGAGTAGGACTCGGGATTTTGGACCTGCTCTCCGTAGCTCGTGTACGGGTGCAGGGGCCTCTTCGTTGTCAGAAGAGGAGAATCCCTCTTCACTTTCAGTCTTATCCTCTTTGTCGTCCTCTTCGGATTCCTCCGATGAGGGAGCTTCAATAATCTCCTCCAGTTCAGTCTTGACACTATTATTCTTTATGACTGAGTCCTTGAATGCCTTGGAGCATTCGGGGTCTTCAGGCATAATTACTGAAGGGAGATTATTCGCCTTCAGGAGAGCGTTCAGGACCTGGTTATAGAAGCCAGGTTTTACTGCATTTTCTCCATTTGCGTGGGTAATGCAGATTAATATCTTTCCACTCAAATTTCCCGTGATATTCATCTGTTCAAGTGCAGATGCAGCTTTATTCCCGCATTCTTCTTGGCGGTGTTCGCGTATGTAGTTTCTTTGGCTTTCCTCTCTTCTTCTTCCTTTCTTTTAATAATTTCGCGGCGCTTGGGACAGCTCAGGGTCATGGTCCTGTGTTCCACTTTGCAATTTAAGCATCTTTTATTGGTGCTCTGGCATGTGTCAACTCGGTGCCCTTCTGTGGCGCATTCACTGCACCACAGTTTGTTTTTGTCTGGGCATGTCGTTGTCGTGTGCTCTTCGAGTTTGTAGCATACAAAGCACATTTGTATGTTATTAAATTTTTCTTGTTGTATATTTTCGCCTGGTATTCTCATATCGAATACCTGTATTCCATTCTGAGTTGCTTTTTTTGCAATTTCTGTTGTAGCGAACGTTATTTTAAAAACGGGTATATTCGCGAAATTTGATTATTTCTCTTGGTGATCTCTTCCTTGAGCTCCTCTGGTGTATGCTCACCCACCCAGCTCTCCACTTTGCGGCAGATCACGCTTCTCTTTGCTGCCACTTGTGGCATGATTTTTGCTTCTAGGCCAGTGTTCCGTAGGACCCTCGCTCCCTCTTCTGTTTGGAGCTGGTCCACGTCCTTGGTCTCGACATACAGGGCGATGAAACCAGATGAAACTTCAATAAGTTTCACTAGTGGCACCTTTAGCTCGATGTAGAGGGTTTCGCATAGGTGCTCTTTGTCGGGGTTCTTCTTTCCGGGGATGGTCCTTAGGGGGACTCTCTTGGTGAGGGTCTCCATAGTCTTCGTTGTCCTCTTGTGATGTCTTCTTTTTTTCTGAAACCAAGTCTAATTATGGTGTTTTGGTGTAAAAAAAAAGTTATAACGTGGTAAAGGAGGTAATGGATAGAGCAGGTAGGTTTGGGTACGAGTCCAAAAAATGGTGAAAAAACACCCCCGTCCATTCTCCTGATGTTCCCCCGCTCGTTTGCTACCAGAATGATGGATGGTGGATGGATGGGATGGGTCTCGAGTGGAAACCTCAAGAGGGGTGAATTGTGGTGGACTTGATGCAGCAGCGCCCGAATCAACGACCGCTAAAGTTTTGCCACCCCATCTCTAGTACTTACGCCATAACTGCATCCAACTACATAGAGACGGGTGTACTTCCCTCTATGATTCTGACCGTGTCCCCCGATTGATGAGGATATCTCCTCCGTCTGGGACTCGCAGTTATGCCCCAGTTTCGAGATAATTTCTGACTTACGTTTTCCCTGTGGGCTAGGCCTCAAACCAGTTTTCGCATGAGCCCTTAATTATGTCAGTCCAAGTGGCCGGCATAGTTAAGACGAGATCAATGAATAGCAGACATCCGAGCAGGTTCACACCCAGGGTGATGGACTGGAGCAGTGAGGTGATTAAGCCCTCATTGAATTATGATCTTCGATGAAAAAATAAGTATCTCTCTTTTCGAAGGGTGAAGCGTATTCAACGTAAGACTTCCAGAATAGGCGCTCTTCTATGTAGGAGGTGCTCAAAGTCCGCTAATAAGCAAGTAAAAATTATTTATCTGAAGGTTGTCAGTAGAATGCAGTAGTCGAATATTCGGCCGTCAATGGAATTATTCAAAAATTACTACATTATATATATAGTATTTCTACGCGAACATAAGTATCACAAAAATTGGCCAATCACGGCGCGGGAAAATTTTAAGGGGAAACTAAGCGCTACTAAAAAAAAAATGGACTGAATTTGGATTATTTATTACAACAGAGAGCTTTGAACGCGCTTAAGGAAAAGTTCACTTTTCATTAAAGTTAACGTTAACTTCAAGAAAGAAGAAATATATGCGCCGTCTGGACGGATTGGAGATTCCTCCTGTTTCCAGTGGGCGGAGTGCTTACCCTAAATGGGTAATTCATCCTTAATTCATCCTTATTCCTCTCTTTGACTTCCACTTACTTCACCGACTAAAAGCAACATAACACGACCACCACTGCGCCCAGAGCCACTTAAAGTGGGGTATAGTGAACCCAGGAAGGAAGCCCTAATAGGGGGCGCGAAGAAGGGAGGTTCTTAAGACCACTACCCCGAAATTCTGTGGAGGTGCTTCTTAACTTAGTTTTATTTAGGTAGGGTGGTCGTGAAGTGCTAAAATAAGTAGGTAAATAAGGAACCATAGGCTGCTAGGTGATAGGGAACGTTTTCACTGTCTTTTTTACAGATTTAGAGAGGAAGGAAGAAAACAAACATAGGTTTCGGAGGAAAGGAACAAAGAAAGGAGCACCTAGGCGCTCTGCTAGCAAAAGGATAGTGGATCATCCCCCCTAGGGAAATGAGGCAGCCTGGAATGCCTACGAGTACCTAAACGGACAATTGACCAGGAGACCAAACCGGACAAAGGAAAACTCTGCGAGACATTATTTGGACAGATAAAAGTAGCCATCATCAAAATTATCGACATCCCAAATGGCTACGTAGTAATTGCAAGTAATGAAAAAGAGGTAGAAAAATTAGTGTCCCAGGAAGGAATAGAGACACTAAAGGGAATAGGACTGACGCCCAAAAAGAAGTATCATATGCACAAAAGTTGACGTTTGGGTGGGTTCCCATGAAAAACAGGAAATGAAAGAAGAAAGAGATAAAATTGATGAAGGCATAAAAATAAACGAAATAATTCAATTTGGTCACCACACACATGTCTTTAAAATCGTATGTGCAACAACAGATATGGCAGCAAAGATATTTTAACGATGACTGCTCATGTTTAACATGAAAATTCCACCTAGAGAACATGGAGCGCGAGAAACATAAATATTCAAATGTGCTTCCACTGCTATAAGATGGAGGACCACTGGACGCGTGACTGCACTGAGAAAGATATAGTATGTTCTGAGTGTAGACAGAAGAACCACGAATGGAGACAGTGCAAGGAAAGTACAAAAAAATGCGTGAACTGTCATGGGCCACATAGGACTATAGCAATGGCATGCCCCAAGAGAAAGGAGATAATAGAAAGAAATGAAAGAGAAGCGAGAAACGAATAAGAAACTAGAAGAAATGCAACTTACGCAGGAGTGGCTAAAGCAACTGTAAAGCAAATGCAGGAAGTACATACCCATCTAACTTTGCCACAAGTGGCATCAACAAAAGTGAGTGCTCACATGAATACTCTATGCCCATGTGATGAATATTGGGAAACCGGGCACCTTCGCTAAGACACTGAATACAATGCTAGAGAAAAATGAAATGAAGAAGATGTGGTTCCCTGACAACCCCCCATCATCTGAAATCCTCAAAATCAACGTCGCCTCAGCGTCGGCACCAACGAGCAATGAGGAACACACTACTGAAGAGAACAGAATTTCAAACATGTCAGTGCAAAGTAATGAAGGAGACAAAATAGTACGCATGGAAGCACAGGAATTAAAACTTAAAGTCTACAGCGATGAATGCTCCCCCATCCCGAGAGGCAAGAAACAGGACGACATCATTAAGGCAATTAAAGAATAAAAATGCAAATGGGCATTCAAAGGAAAGACAGGATAAGAAGACGAAGAAGAGGTAGGAAAACGCTTATTGGAGGATAAAATTCGAATATACCCTGGCGACTGGGTTACTCTCTACCATTCTACAATTCAAAGTATGAAGAATGGTAGGTTTAAAGGCAACGAAGCAGAACCCAACAAGAGATCGACCCGCCAGAAGCCCAGAGATCTCTAGACGACCAAACTTAATAAACAATAGAACTAGAAAGGAGAAAAAAAGGTTCAGCATTCTGCAAATCAACACTCAAGGGTGGATCGGTAAAACATCGGCATTAGGAACTAACTTTAGAGAGATCGATCCAGACATAATATTAATATCAGAACACGGAGTGAATCCAGAAGAAAAAACAATGAAATTGTTCGATTACACCGTCATAAACACGAACCCTTCAGGCGAGCTTCAAGACGGGGCGGCCATAACAATAAGAAGAGGGTTAAAGTTCAAAGAAGTTAATAATTTGGATGAGGCATACTTGGCCGTAAAAAATGAAACGGAATTAACGCCAATAATAGTAGCCATGGGATACCAAGCGCCAAAAAAAAATTACCTTCTACTGCACAACCTATTTAAAATCTTTGGCACAGGTTTCCCAACAATCTTTATGGGAGACCTCAATGTGAGGTAGAGTTCAAATGTATACCGCTCCAGAAACAACAGAGGAGCTAACTTAGAAATGATGTTGGAAAGAAACATTTTCAAGAGAATAGGGCCAGACTTTCTAACATGTGTCACAGGCAATGCAGCTAGAAAACCAGACGTCGTGCTAAGTAGCTTCATTAAGCCATACACCATCCACATGCAACCAGTTACCTTTGCATGTAGCGACCATGACAGGATCACTCCAGCACCAAGTGTGGAGCGAGAAAGAGATGAAATTCTGGGTACAGGGGCTTACATAACAACGGAAGAGATCAAAGGCGTAATAGAATCATTCAAACAGAAAGCACCAGGCCCATCAGGAATAACCAGAATTAATCTTACTAAGGCACCTAACATAATCATCAGAGCATTAAAGAATATTTTTAACGCGTGCCTAAACGCCGGTTACTTCCCTAATAGCTATAAACTAGCGGCGGAAATGATATTCGTCCCTGTGATAGAACGAGTTCAGAGCTGCATTCATTTCAACTTCTATCACATTTTATTGAAAACCATGAGGCTACCCACGTGCATCTTCGATTCGAGGCTTGGAGTCTTATCAACAGCTACCGGACGCCAATGTTTAAACAAGGAGGTTATCGTCCCCCCCGTTCGCCCCCATACGCCGACCTCACCAGATCGAGTTAGGCTTATGGACAGATAAGGCATTTTTCTCCGGCCCAGCTGTGCGTTCCCTCGAAGCTTCCACCCCATTCTCCCCCACGCCAAGGAGATGTCCTGGCTATTTATATGGAAACTTTACCACTAAGATCAGATTGGAGATCCAGATTTTCGTCGCGAAACATCACCACGACCCTCTCTCCCTTTGTGCGCCAAGGGACCTCGACCTCGAGATTCACCATCACTTGTCCAGAAGGAGGACAATATTCCTTGAGTGCCAAAGGTTCGAGCCTTTAGTGACGCCAAGTCCCCAAGGCATCCCCCCCCCCTGTTGTTCAAGGAGAACAGCATTAGAACAGCCATTGTTCGTTTTGAGCCCTTCGCCAAGAAACGGTTCTCATCCCCCCCCCCCTGTTGTTCAAGGAGAACAGCATTAGAACAGCCATTGTTCGTTTTGAGCCCTTTGCCAAGAAACGGTTCTCATCCCCCCCCCTGTTGTTCAAGGAGAACAGCATTAGAACAGCCATTGTTCGTTTTGAGCCCTTCGCCAAGAAACGGTTCTCATCCCCCCCTGTTTTTCAAGGAGAACAACATTAGAACAGCCATTGTTCGTTTTGAGCCCTTCGCCAAGAAACGGTTCTCACCCCCCCTGTTGTTCAAAGGAGAACAACATTAGAACAGCCATTGTTCTTGAGCCCGTAGACAAGAGACGGTTCTCATCCCCCCCTTTGTTCAGAAGAGAACAACCTAGAACAGCCATTGTTCGTCAAGCCGTTCGTCGAGTAACGGTTCTCCTTTCCAAGACGCCACGTCAGGATCCTTTTATCCCCCCCCTTCGGCTGGAACTCGCCAGCGGACCGAATATTCCTTCAAGTACCTTCCACTGCACCCTAATGAAGTTACGTAAGCCAAGCGTCACCTTTTGAGTATTGATCCCTTATTTTTCAATTCTATCCTGTGCTTTAAATGGTTTATCGAACCATCCCATCTCTTTAACTCCATATTTGTTTTACCTTTTTTGATCCCTTAAATCCTTGGATTAGCCCGAGTCTCCACGACCCTCTCCATTCTGTTTGTCAATATTTTCCGTTTTTGTGTTTTGTTTATAGTTATTATTAATAAAACTCTATTTTATTAATGATAGCAATATTATTATCCTTGAGCTCAGTTCCACTTCGTAAGCATTTTGAAGATACATAATATCGGCCGCCAGACAGTAAAAACGCACTCTAGAGATAATTAAGGAAGTTCCCTCAACGAATAGTGATATATGGTATATCGTCGGGAGTCATTCTATGACATATATATATATATATATATATATATATATATACTATTTAATTTGGTATCAGGTGTGTAAGGTTTAACGCTATATCTTTGCAAACACTGGTCTCAGTCGAGTAAAGCATAGTGTTATTCGTTATAATAATAGAATATAGTAGTTCCCTTTTGTTTTAACGATTGCTATCCCCTTTTTTTTAAACTTAAGAAGCTGGAGTAGCTCAAGGAACGGTTATAATAATTTGTTTGTGTTTTTTTTTGTGACTTTAGTCAGTGGTTATTTAGATTGAGAAACCAAGTACGAATAGTTCAGTGCCCATATTTAGGTAGGCTAATTCTATAGAGGCATGATTCTTGTTGCGAGGAATTTTAGTTGGTTGACTAGTGCGCCCCAAGTGCAAAGATGACTCAGTTTGAAATCTTTAAAGCGCAAGGAGAGTCCTGTGGACTTTCCGGAAAAGAACTAATTGAGTACATTCAAGAAGAACGAGAAAGAGAAAAACAACGAGAGGAACGAAAAAGAGAAATACAACGAGAAGAAAGAGGGGAACGGATAAGACAAGCTGAGCTTCAGATTGAATTAGCTCGGATTAAAGCAGAAGTTCAAAGAAAAAAGGTAGAAAAAGAAAGAGAAAGAGAGGAACGGGAAAGAGTAATCCAACGAGAAGAAAGAAGGACGGATTCGTGCCCCTTCCCAGGAAAGCTGACAAAGTTTCCGAGCCCCGTAAAACCCCAAAACTTCTTTCCCCAAAACCAACAACGGGACTCCAAACCTCCCGTTAAGACTTCTCCTCCAGCTCTCTTCCCGAAGCGACCAACCATATGCTTCACCTGTGGTGTAGAAAACCACATGAGCTGGAATTGCCCCCAAAATTCTAGGCTTAAGAGCGGACCAGCCCACCAAGTTCACCAGATTAATGCAACCCCGGCTCCCCCGGTGGTGCAGACCCAAGCAGAAACTTCTCCCCCTCTGTCAGGCCACCAGGTAAATTTTGTTTTTGGTAAAAGTTCATCGGGAACTTTGAAATATGAGGAGGGCAGCGTGGACAGCTGTCGAGTATTGACTCTCGTCAGGGACACAGGATGTACATGCTTCATCGTGTCCGACGAACTCCTCCCAGTGGCCTCTAACCACGAAAAATTTGCGGTGGTACATGACCAACTTGGGCGGGCGAACAGATTCCCCGTCGCTAGATGTTACCTGCAGTGTCAATATTATAATGGCTGGGCTGAAGTCATTGTAGCACCAATAAAATTCTGTTCCGTACTTATAGGAAAGAGCCCCCAAGTAAGTTTCGACCCTGTGTTTCAGGCCGCCCTTCCTCAAGGCCGAGATAAGAAAGAAGCCCAGGAGCCCGTCCCCATCAGAACCCCGATACCGTCCGATTTCTCGGAGACCCCTAACCAGGACTTTAGGACGGAAAATGAGGAGTGTGAATCACTAACACCCTTAGGTGATAAGGCCCCAGACAAGGACACGGAGACTGTCCCTGGACCCCAAGAAATAAAGAACCCCCAACGCGCCCATGGAGATACCTTCGTAGAACTGGACGAAGCATCGGCGCTTGAAGAGGACTGCCCCGCGGAGTCCCTTAAGGTAATCCAGACAGTGTGCATCCAACCTGATGCCGATTACCGTCCTCCTTCCCTACCAGGCGAGTCTTTAGAACCCTCTGACCTGGATAGTTACGCGCAGCTGACACCACGTCAGAAGAGTCAGCTCCAAGAACTAATTAAATGGAATCACCATTTATCCACCCTATTAGCTCTTTTCGAGCAACTGCGTGAAAATGGCCTCACCATTGGCCCCAGCAAATGCCAGTTTGCCCACGAAACCATCAAATATTTGGGTTTCAAAATAGGACAAAGCAAGTCAGGTCCCCACGAGAACAAGATTAAGGCAATCGCCCACGTGCCCCTCCCGATTACAAAGAAGCCATTAAGATCGATCCTAGGATCAACTTCTCCCTATCAGCGATTTGTTCCGAATTTCGCTGCAATTTCGGCCCCCCTATGCCCCCTTCAGGAAAAGAATTTCTCCGATCGTTTACGTTGGAATGATGTCGCTGTTTCCCATTTTAATCAGCTCAAAAGTAAGTTCATTTCTGCCCCCATTTTTAAGTTGCCCAACCCGGAAAAATCCTTTGGGGTTAAGACCGACGTGATCAACGAGGGCATTGGAGGTGTACTCCTTCAATACGTGGATGACAGAACGAGTCATCCAGTTGCATATGCTAGTCGTCAATTATTACCACGCGGGAAGAGATATGCCACTAGAGAAAAGATAGCTCTATCAATTATCTGGGTCATAGACAAATTCAAGCTGTACTTGATATGTAAAGATTTTCAAATAGGAACCGACCACCGTCCGTTAGCCTATATTAGGAATTTGAGACACTCAAACGGCCGCATCATGCGCTGGAGTTTACTCTTGCAAGAGTATCAGTTTAAAATAAATTAGATAAGAGATTCTGATAACCAGGTCGCTGACGCACTCAGTAGGAATGCGTTACCGAATAGCGTAGAATAATTGTATTCATAGGATTAGTATCTCCATGTAGGTATATACCGTCTTGTACGACTTAATTTAAGATTCTTTTGTAATATAATTAGTTAATGTATATGTCTGAATTTTGTAACGCTCAATGTCTAATTTTTTTGTATGTCTATATATTTGCTCTTATTAATTTACGTATAAATTATTTTGTCCCGTATGTACTAAGTTTATATCATTTCATTGTTCCATGCCCTTTTTTTTTTTTCTTTGATTAAGTTGTATTAAAGGTTATTTTCCCCTGTAATCTAAAGATCAAAATAATCATATGTATTGAGGTAATAATAGTTAGGTGCAGGAAGATACGGTTGGTACAAGAAAACGAGTTCCCTACAACGGAGCTCTATCGTTGTCCCTTCTCTCTTTTTTTTTCGAAGTGACAACTTCCCCTGGAATGGAGGGGTGTGATAGAACGAGTTCAGAGCTGCATTCATTTCAACTTCTATCACATTTTATTGAAAACCATGAGGCTACCCACGTGCATCTTCGATTCGAGGCTTGGAGTCTTATCAACAGCTACCGGACGCCAATGTTTAAACAAGGAGGTTATCGTCCCCCCCGTTCGCCCCCATACACCGACCTCACCAGATCGAGTTAGGCTTATGGACAGATAAGGCATTTTTCTCCGGCCCAGCTGTGCGTTCCTTCGAAGCTTCCACCCCATTCTCCCCCACGCCAAGGAGATGTCCTGGCTATTTATATGGAAACTTTACCACTAAGATCAGATTGGAGATCCAGATTTTCGTCGCGAAACATCACCACGACCCTCTCTCCCTTTGTGCGCCAAGGGACCTCGACCTCGAGATTCACCATCACTTGTCCAGAAGGAGGACAATATTCCTTGAGTGCCAAAGGTTCGAGCCTTTAGTGACGCCAAGTCCCCAAGGCATCCCCCCCCTGTTGTTCAAGGAGAACAGCATTAGAACAGCCATTGTTCGTTTTGAGCCCTTCGCCAAGAAACGGTTCTCATCCCCCCCCCCTGTTGTTCAAGGAGAACAGCATTAGAACAGCCATTGTTCGTTTTGAGCCCTTCGCCAAGAAACGGTTCTCATCCCCCCCCTGTTGTTCAAGGAGAACAGCATTAGAACAGCCATTGTTCGTTTTGAGCCCTTCGCCAAGAAACGGTTCTCATCCCCCCCTGTTGTTCAAGGAGAACAACATTAGAACAGCCATTGTTCGTTTTGAGCCCTTCGCCAAGAAACGGTTCTCACCCCCCCTGTTGTTCAAAGGAGAACAACATTAGAACAGCCATTGTTCTTGAGCCCGTAGACAAGAGACGGTTCTCATCCCCCCCTTTGTTCAGAAGAGAACAACCTAGAACAGCCATTGTTCGTCAAGCCGTTCGTCGAGTAACGGTTCTCCTTTCCAAGACGCCACGTCAGGATCCTTTTATCCCCCCCCTTCGGCTGGAACTCGCCAGCGGACCGAATATTCCTTCAAGTACCTTCCACTGCACCCTAATGAAGTTACGTAAGCCAAGCGTCACCTTTTGAGTATTGATCCCTTATTTGTCAATTCTATCCTGTGCTTTAAATGGTTTATCGAACCATCCCATCTCTTTAACTCCATATTTGTTTTACCTTTTTTGATCCCTTAAATCCTTGGATTAGCCCGAGTCTCCACGACCCTCTCCATTCTGTTTGTCAATATTTTCCGTTTTTGTGTTTTGTTTATAGTTATTATTAATAAAACTCTATTTTATTAATGATAGCAATATTATTATCCTTGAGCTCAGTTCCACTTCTTAAGCATTTTGAAGATACATAATATCGGTCGCCAGACAGTAAAAACGCACTCTAGAGATAATTAAGGAAGTTCCCTCAACGAATAGTGATATATGGTATATCGTCGGGAGTCATTCTACGACAGTCCCAAACTCAGGAAAACCACCAAACCACCTCAGCAGTTACCGGCCAATATCGCTATTGTACTTCATTGGCAAAGTATTCGAGAAAATCCTTAACAGAAGACTAAAACCTTTATAATGATTATCAGTTCGGATTCAGAAGAGGCAAAGACACCTCAATGGCACTTGGCATAATAACAGAAAAAATAGCAAAGGCCAAAGCAGAGAATAACTATATCGATCTAGTCCGGAGAGTTGTAGAAACAGCATTCGACAAAGTCTGGGTCAGAGGAATGCAATATAAGATCTTAAATCTCGAGGTGAATAGCAATCTGGAGAGAATTCTCTGCGATTATGTCACATAGCGAAGAGCATATGTGAAGATTAATGGTCATTCAGGACCAGAATTCGAATTGGAAGATAAACTCCTGCAGGGGGGCTGTCTCAGCCCCACGCTGTATTCAATATACACAGCAGACCTTCCACCACCAATAATGCCTGGTTGCCTAAACATACAGTTCGCGGACGACATAAGCCAACTCGTCATCGCTCCGTACAAGGACGTACACTTACAAGCAAGGACAACAGCTTTAGAAATCAGCAACATCAACAACTACGAACGTGATTGGAAGATAAGGACGAACAGGAGTAAAATTACAATAATCACAATCTCCAAGAACAAAACAGCTGAAATTGTAGTTGAAGATCAGAACTACAGATATCATAGTGAGGGCAAAGTGCTAGGACTCAAAATAACAACGAGAGGCTACAAACAGCACATAACGGAGAGGAAGAACAAGGTGATTCCGATGCTTAACCTACTGTATAATCTAAGAGGGTTAGGCATGAAAAATAAAAGAAAAATCACTCTTCGCTAGGAAGAAAGATACTACTATACCCGCCAATCCCTATCAACGGTGAAACAAGGACCAAAAAATTGGAACTCCAGAGAATACAAAATAAAGCTCTCTACCTAATCACCAACACACGTAGGAGAGAGGGGAGAAGACTACAGGATCTACACCAAGAAGCAGAATTAGAAACGCTCAATATCAACATCAGGAACAGAGCGGAGAAAATATGGAGGAAGATAGATGATCTACCTCCGATATTTGCAGAGCACACAAACACCAGAGCGGGAGTCCCCTTTAACACTCGATTACCCAGTGGGAGACAACAGCTGAGAATCGAGAAGGTTCCCATGTTTACTTAGGTAGAATTTCAAAAAGAGAGAAGGAACAAATATAACGATAAAGATATTTACCCGACTATATACAAACCTAACCAACGAAATAACCAACCAATACACCAGATTGATACCTTAATAAGACAGCAGAATTTAAACAACCTAAATAGGAAGAAACACCGACTAAGGAGACAACACAGATCAAGTGTAAACAGAAATAATGCAAACAAAATTAACTAAAAGTGTAATAAGTGACCAATATTAAAAAGTTCAACAAAAATGATAGTGAAGTGAAAGTAAAGAGTAAAAGAGAAATAAAACGAACATAATAAACTAAAAATGTAATAAGTGGACTATAGTATTAAAAAGTTTAACAAAAATGATAGTGAAGTGGAAGTTAATAGAAAAACAAGTGAACAAGTTAAACTAAAGTGAAAAAGTGATAACAACAAGAGAAAGTTAAACAAAGTAAGGAAAGTAAAAACAAGTAACATAACAATACATAAACAAAGCTCAGAGCTAAGAAAACTCAAAACGGCATAAATGCTACAATAAACACATGAATGAAAGATGCAGAGAATAAGGGAACAGAGATTAGGCGGTCCTCCCGCTTCTGTGTGAGGAAGGAAGTAAGTATGATGAATGATGAGTAAATGCATGATGGTGGTTCGGAATCCATGTTAATCAGCAGGTCCTCCTTGTCCCTCGGGCAAGGGTATTCCACCCTTTCCACCTTTGACTACCGAGGTTGCTCAATCTGCCTCCTCACCAATCTGTGCTATTTTAACTCAAAACTTTTCGTCTCCCACTATAAACCCTCTTCTAAAGCTTGTTCCGGACTTCCAATTAAGCACTTCACCGCGAGCCGTACCTTTTCTCCCCCTATAAAAAAAAAGCTCCGATCTAGTTCTCTGGCAAAGGAAGCAAAGGAAAATCAAGTTTGAAAACGTGCTTCTTTTAACGACGGTCAACTCGGAAACGCCGAGATGTCGGGAGTATGGTTTCCGGCTGAAGTTGCACGTTAATCGACGGTTTCTTCATTTGAATGATGACGGTTTCGGCCATCCGCAATCTTCTGCGATTTTGGAGTCTCAGGATGATGGAGGTGTCCTGATTCAGTTTTTCACGGGTTAGGGTAGTGTCATGAGAGTGGGCGTGTTTTTTTAACTGAGCCATCTTGAAGGTCAGCTGTCAGTCGCCTTGACAGGCTTGTGGGGGTTACGCCGATGTACTTTGAATTGCGGTGTTCGCAGTCACCGACTTTGCACGAAAATTCGTACACGACGCTAGTCTCCTGGAGTTCACTCGTTTGAGGGATACAGATGTGCTTCATGATGCAACTACTTGTTTTTATGGTCTTGTAGTATATAATTAGATTAATATCCGTATTAGGAGTCGGTTAGGGTCACGTTACGTTGGAGAAGGGCTTTGAAAGCATTTTCGTCTTCACGGTAGCCGGTGTTCATATTGGCCTTGTAATAAAGGTCGATATTACTCTTCTTCGGAGTAGACGTGACGCCAGGGCCAGCAGCCAAGTTCATTTCCTCTTTCATGGTGGCGTGGATGGATTCTTGCGGGTAACCGTTGTTAATGAGAACTCTGGAAACCCTCTTAAGTTCGTGATCAACAGCCGTCCACGAGGATAAATGAAAAATTGCCCTGTTATCCCAAGGCATTGCTGAATGATCCCTTGTAACGTTCAGGACACTCAGAAGAACCGTTTAAGCAATATAGTCCCGAGGCCTCCCATCTACGCGCGCTATATCGATGACATAATTTTGAATAAGAATAACCTTGAACAAGTGAACAGCCTAATTGAAACATTCAAGAACAACTCGTGTCTGAATTTCACCCACGAAACGGAAGATGAAAGATCCCTTCCCTTCCTTGATATCTCCATAAGTGCCCAGGAGTCCAAATTTGTGACCCAAGTATACATTAAGGCTACGAACTTGGGTCTCATGGCCGATGATTATAATGTTAAGAGGAATAAGCTATATAAGGTGGATATTATAGTGAATAAGATATAAAATATGGGGAATTATATAAAATATAGTATAGTATTGCTACGACGTTTATGAAGTTATAAAATCTGGGGAACTTGATGGAGCGCTGATGAAATAAAAGTGTTCGTTAAAATGCGCTTGGGACTCGGGAGACGGGAAAGTCTATTCTGATTGGTTAATTTCGAATTGGGTTATACAAAGGTTTTGATGGTTGGTTGGTGGGAGGAGTCGTACTTTGATTTTGAGGTAACCGTATTTGTATGAAAGGTCGTACAAAAATGGATTTGGGGGCGAGATGCATAATTTTCTCAGAGGAGAAATTGCCAACTGCCCCTTTACAAACTTTGTAGGAGCTTGCAAAGATGTCAGCTGCTACAATATCCCCTCCCCCCAAGAGAGTTACTCAACCCGTTACAAAAAAATATTACACTAATCCAGATATCTCCAAGGCCTTCTGACAATGCGACCAAACCGCGTGATGACGCTGGTGGGCTTGCTACGATTACTTGTATAGGGTATAGAAGTGCGTTTACATAAAACTGTAGCCTAGATAGCATAATACACACTAACTTATACTCTATAAATGTTAATGAGAGAATTATTGAATAAAATTATTCTGAAGAAAATTCCAGTTCTCGGTGAATGGCGAGTTTAGGCTTAATGACTTTTACGGGAAATTATTTGGGAATGAATAAATAAAGCAAGGATCTATAACAATATATATATATATATATATATATATATATATATATATATATATATATATATATATATATATATATATATATTATTATTATTATTATTATAGATTACAAGGAATTATTTATGTAGAATATTTTGATCAGGTTAAATTAACACAAATTTGGATAAGTTCTAAAATATATATATAGTTCGTCGTGAATGAAAGTACGGAGGTAATTAGTCGAAATTACGAAGATGGGAATAATAACAATGTGCAATAATGACAAGAAAAATTAGTTAAATGATAATTACACTAATATTTTGCTAGGCAACTTGCGTGAGTGGTAATGAGGTAAATGTAATTTGTAGCTAATTAGGATCACGAATCATGAAATAAATAATTTGTATGAAAGTATAATTTGGGAGTAATTGTAATGGTAGCTAATAGAATCAGGAATTGTGAGTAAATGTATTTGTAACTAATTAAAATCACGATGGTTAAAAGAGGAAATGTATGAGAGTATGGAAAGGAAATATAAGGAATTAAACAGTGTTTTTGTTTGTAAAAACTTAAGGATTAAATGGAGAAAGAATTTAACTGACTTGATGACTTCGAGATAGCTAGACAACGAGTAAAAATTTTATCTCCTATGCAGGATAGTTGGAAGCGTTAGTACGCGCTTGTAAATGTTGCCAAAAATGTTAGCAATTGTTTTTGAATCAGACTTTTTTGCAAATATATATATAAATTAAGAAAAATGATATAAAATTTTATTGTTATTATATATATATATATATATATATATATATATATATATATATATATATATATATATATATTAATAAACTACATTGTGTTTAATAGGCTTGTCTTTAGAAGATGGTATGCTAATTGCAGGAAATTCCTGTAGCAGGCGCCGAAACTGCGGATTGGCTGAAGGAAACTAGATAGAGAGAAGAGAATTCTGTGCTGTGAAAAATGAACCCGAAACTGTGAGCATTTTAGTGCGATCGATAAACTTGTGGTTACGAGAGTCGACCAAAAGGTCGTGGTCTGAGAGAAAATATAGGCCCGGGATGTCAGTTGCTACATGGTGTTGGGGTATTAAAAGTAGTTGGAAGGGAATGAAGGGCAGTAGGCTTAACGAGTGAAGGAAACTCATAGTATATACTTTAGTTGGGCAATTTAATGGTGGTAGTGGATTAGTAGTATGGGAAAGAAAGGAAGACAGGGGACTAGGTCTTATAATTTATTAAGTTATAATTAATTAAGTTTATAACTAACCTGTTTTTTCTTTAGGGTTGAATACTAACTCAAATTAAAACAGATAATGTGTCGTAATGTGCGATGGTAAGTATTAGGTTGGGGAATTAGTTCTTGCGGGGTTTTTTTATGTTGTGTTGATTTCAGTTTTGTTGAGGTGATTTGTGCACATATTAAGAAACAATAATAAATAATGAGAGCAAAATTTGCAAAGGTTAGGCTACGTCTCTTAACAGCGTAGACTATTAGGCTTTTGCTTATGCTACGTCTTGAAGTTGAGTAATAAGTCATTGCGGTTTATTTAAAAGTTGTGTTAATTTAATTTTTGTATGTACCCTCAAAATGGAATGTTGTTATTCATTTTCAATCGAGATGGGAACAATGCAAACGCAGCCATAGCTCGTCACGATATTTGTGTTGTCTACGGAGAAAATGCTTTATCAGAAAGGACAGCTCAATGGTGGTTTTCACGTTTCAAAAACGGTCATTTCAATCTTAATGACGAGGAACTTTCTGGTCGCCGCATTAAGTTGGATGAAGATCGATTGAATGACCTTCTTCATGAAAATCCTAGTGAATCGACTAGAGAATTGGCTGTACAATTTTCGTGTGATCATAAAACTGTAGTGAATCACCTTCATTCGATGAGGAAAGTTAAAAAAAACTCGGTGCCTGGGTTCCGCACGCTTTGAGCGAAAGCAACAAACTTCAACGTTCCACGATTGCCACAGGTTTGCTTGCTCGTCACAAGGCTACTCGTGGATATAAGGACAGATTTATTCACCGCATCATCACTGGCGACGAAAAGTAGTGTGTTTATGTCAACATGAACCATCGAAAATAATGGCTTAGCCCCCCCAAAAAACACTTCCGCGATTAAAGCAAGGACTTCATCCACGAAAGACGATGCTGCGTGTGTAATGGGATTGCGAACAACGAGATTGTCAATTCAGAACTCTACGTTCAACAAATGTATCGACTCGCCGAAGCTATTCGTGAAAAGCGACCTCATCGACGTTATGGAGTCCTTCTGCAACACGACAATGCTCGTCCTCACATTGCCAATATGACAAAAGACGCCATCCAAACGCTTAATTGCGAAATCCTGCCGCATCCTCCATATTCGCCAGACTTGGTTCCATCGGATTTCCATCTGTTTCGATCGCTCTCCAACAATTTGCGCGGCGTTTCGTTCAATACTGATGTGGAATTAAGAACCAGGTTAGACAAATTCTTCGCGTCAAAATCCAGAGATTTTTATTGCAGAGGCATCGAAAAACTAGTTGAACGTTGGGAAGAAGTCGTAAATAACAAGGCAGAATACATTATTGATTAAATTGCATATTGATATCAATTAAAAATGAAGTTTTTCTAAAAAAAATAATGGTAATGAATAAATTTGATAAAACCAAAAGAACTTATCCCTAACCCAATATAATGTATGGAGATGAAGATCTTGCAGTTACTCTACTAACTGGGCTCATAGGTTTGTGAAACCACTATTATGCCACTTATTTTATTTCTTTGTTTGTGAAATGTACGTGTGACTATATTTGTGTGTGTTTATGTGAGAGTGTGTTCATTATATGTATTATTTTCTTTGTAAACTTATGTTCTGTAATTGATATTTCAGTAAAATAAAGCCGAACTTTGAAACCTTCCTTAACCTTTGGGTTACTTCAATTTATTTCACTAAGAAGAATGGAACGTGGTCTTCGTCCAGATCGTTTGGATGTTCTTCCAACTGAACCAGAAGCTGTATGTGTATTTAAACACTGGTTGTTTGTCTTCTCGGAGTACAAAGCATCAATTCAAGGTGCAAATGATTCGTATTTGGGCCTCCTCGCCAATTCAGTTTTCTCCTGAAAATTTCGAGATAATTTCGGAATGTACAACTTTCGACGATGATCTTGCTGCTCTTCAAAGCGCCCCAATTCAACCTGAGAATGAGGTCGTGGCGCAAAACAAGCTCGCGACTCGTAAGCAACCAAATGGTGAAACGATTCTTGAATATGTACGTGCTCTTCAGACACTCAGTTTGGATTGCAATTTCCAGGTTGAGAATGCTGAAACGTATAGGAACGAGTATATTCGAGATGCCCTTGTTACTGGGCTTTCATCATTAAAAATCCGAACGAGACTTCTAGAAAACAAAACTCTTACATTATCTTCAACTATTGATGAAGCGAGAGCGTTAGAGATTGCCACAAGGGATTCGGGGGCCAATGCTTCTTTCACTTCTGGTCGTGTAGCTTCACTAGACTCACATGAGCTGGGCTCTAAAGTCAACTGTTCTAACCCTAATCCTGAGGGTTCGAATTGTTCTGCAGCTCCTTCGCTTAGAAAATATAAAAAAAAATTATTATTGTGGAAATTCCTCGCACCAGAACCGTGTTCGCTGTCCAGCAAGTGACTTTACTTGCTTTAAATGCAAGAAGAGAGGACATTTTTCGAAGGTATGCAAGTCATCTAAAAATGAAGTCTCAGCATTAAACTCGAATCCCGTTCTCCCTAGTGTGCCATCAATTTTGAAGAGGTCATTTCTAGAAGTGGAAGTGAATTTCTGTGTTCTCACGACTCATTTAGATACGAACTTTTCTGAGAACTTCATTTCAAAAGATATTGCAAACTCCTTTAATTTCCATTTTAAACCTTATGAAGGCACTATATCTTTGACCTTTAGAAATTTACCATCTATTATCAAGTAATGTGGTGAGGTTAGCATAAAAGTTGGAAGCCGTGAGTACCGGACAGTACTTTTGCTTGTTTTATCTGAATATTTTAGGAATCCCCTTCCTAAGTAAACATTCCTCCTTTAAGCTAAATTTTGAAGGTCCTCAACTTGACATCAAAGTGTGCTCTCTGGCCTCTATGATTCGGATCATCCAAGAATTTTTACCAACTTACCATCCGACTCCAGACCAGTCATTACGAATACACGCAAATTTAAAACGCCTGACTCTGAATTTATTCGTTCTGAAGTAGAAAGCAGGCTCAAGGAAGACATCATCGAACTAAGCACCTCTCACTGCCGAGCTCAAGTTCATGTTGTGTCGAATCAATCAAAGAAAATGTTAGTAATTGACTATTCATTCTCAGACGATTAACAAATTTACTTACTTGGATGCGTATCCATTACCCAATGTTGGAGAATCGGTTAATAAGATATCGATCTATAAGATATTTAGCACCATCGACCTAAATAATGCTTATCATTGTGTTAACCTTCCCCCTTGGATAAAATTTCTACTGCTTTTGAAGCGGATGGGAGGCTTTTTCAATTTAAACGCTTAAGTTTTGGTCTAATCAACGGCATTGCCTGCTTCCAGAGAATTATGGACGATTTCATTCGTAAAAAATAATCACGTATGCTTAACTAGGTGATGCTACTATTTGTGGTCGCACGCAGGCAGAACATGATAAAATCCTGACTAAGTTTCTCGAAGCTGCTGAGAAACATAAAATGACCTTAAATAAAAACAAATGCACCTTTTCAACTAATACAATATGTATTCTAGGTTATCAGGTCCGCCAGTATAGGTTTTAAATGAATATTGCGGCAATATCCTAGATAGCTCTCAAATCACAATAAACATAAAAACCTATATTTCGTTATTCAAGGGAATGAATTGTTAAATGATCACGAGTCTAAATTTTGCAGAAGAATCCCTTAGGTCTAAGCTGTGCGACGTTGGGGAAATACGTAAATTAAAAACAAAGAGTTAAAGAAAAATATATATTATTGAATAAACAGTTAGATTAATTCAGGGTGAATTTATACAGTAACAGTTTATGATTGTATTGAGAATTACGCGTGAATTAAATTCGAGTGAGTTAACGGGAATGGATGTACAATTGGTAAATATGGTTTGGTAATTAGAATATAACAAATGATGATTGATAATTGGATTGGGTAGAGTGATTATAAGTAAATTAGTAAATTGATTGGCAAATATTAATTGGTAAATTGATGGGTAAATATATTGGTAAGTAATTGGATGAATAAATTGGTAAATTGGACTGGTGAGTAATTGGTTGAATAAATTGGTTATGACAATTGATGATTGATAATTAGATTGGGTAAAGTGAATTATAAGTAATTGTAAGTAAATTGGATAATTGGTAAATAGATTGTAACGGAGTTGAATGGGTCTGTAAATGAGACAAAAGAATCAAGCATTAATTCGGGATTCTTTTGGGAAATGTTTAGCTAAACAATTATAATTCAAATATTTATAGACCTGTTTCACCGATGCGGGATAGCAAAGCGAATGAAACCTCATGGCTTAATTTTAAGACGCTTGAGAGAGCGGGTGTACCAATCCCCCGATTTAAGTCAGGGTTACCAACCCTTCTTGAATATGAATATATATATATATATATATATATATATATATATATATATATATATATATATATATATATATATATATATATATATATATATATACAGTAAGGAATAAATATGTAGACCGCTACACCAGAATGAACTTTGCCTAGATCCTTCACGGCTTGCTGCTCTCAAAGATATGCCCGTATCGACCAGCCAAGAATTATTATCTCGATTAGTTGGATTACTTGCATACTACCCGCGGTAGGTTCCTAGATTTTCTCAAAGAATTCCTCCCCTAATTAATTGCCAGTTTCCAATTTCTGAAGAAGTTACAAATATAATCGAGTAGTTAAAATCAATTATTATTAACGCTGTCAGAGCGAAACTAGATGAAAATTTACCGTTTACACTGGAAACTGATGCCTCAAATAGCGACATTGGGGCCATTTTGAACCAGAATGAACGACCCTTTGCCTTTTTTTGCGAGATCCTTAAATTCCTCAGAGAGAAATCACTGCTTTGTTGAAAAATATGCTATTGTTGAGGCGATCAAAAGGTGCCGCCATTTTCTTCTCGGTCGTAAGTTTACCTTAATTACAGATCAAAAATATGTATCTTACATGTTTGATTCACGTTATAAAAGTAAAATAAAGAACGAAAAGATTGCTAGATGGCGTTTAGAATTGATGCCCGTTTGCTACGAAGTTATACATTGTCCTGGTTCGCTTAACAGAACTGCTGACGCTCTATCACGCACTTTCTACTCAAGCATAAAGCTCTATGTCATCCAGAGATTACACGATTTCACCATTTTGTTCGAGTACGAAACTTTCCTTATTGTGTAGATGACATTAAGCGAGTGGAGTCAGGGTGCGAAACGTGTCAAAGGTTAAAACTTTGATATTACCACCCACATAGGCAAGAGCTTTGTCAAAGGTTAAAACCTTGATATTACCACCCACATAGGCAAGAGCTTTGTCAAAGGTTAAAACCTTGATATTACCACCCACATAGGCAAGAGCTTTTGATCGAATCAGCTTGGACTATAAAGGGTCACTACCATCTTCTTCTCCCAATAAGAATTTATTGTTTCTCGTAGACGAATACTGGCTTTTTCCCTTTTCTTTTTCTTGCAAGGATATTTCTTCATTAACTGTTATATAGTGTCTTACTACGCTGTTTTCTCTTTTCGGGTTACAAGGGTACGTGCATTCAGATCGAGGTATTTATTTCATGCCTGCTGAAATAAAATCATTTTTACACAATAAAGGCGATTCCAACGAGTCGCTCAACACCTTACCATCCTATCGGGAATGGATAATGCGAGCGCTATGTAGGAATGTATGGAAAATTGTTACCTTTGCATTGGAGTCTAGAAATCTGAGCATTAACCATTGGGAACACGTCCTCCCGGATTCTCTTCATTCCTTGCATTCATTCTTATGTACTTCAACGAATAAAACTCCTCACGAACATTTTTTTTCCTTCTCTCGAAAGACCACGATGGGAATGAGTATACATAGCAGTCTTGCTTCACATGATAAAGTACTGTTAAAACGACATGTACGGAATAATGATGATCCATTAGTACGCGAAGTGGAAGTAATCGAAGCCAATCTAAATATATATGAACACTAGAGTGATGACTTTTTTACTTTTTTCTGAAAAATTATTTCCTGTAGCACGAGTGAATAAATTTTGCCTATTAATGACAAAAATTGCTTTTATCCAATTGAAATATTGATAAAGGTCACGCACAAACCACTTTGAAATGTAATATAGGCCATTTTAGCATTTTATATGTGTTAAAAATATTTCTATTAAATATATAAGTCATCAAACAGACTTGTGCAATAATTTAGGTACCATAGAATTGTATAGAATTTCCTGAGAATCAGCCCGTCATCGCTTGGCCGATTTCTGTAGAGTTCCAGAATTTTCTTCAGCCATTTCGCGTGCGGTATATAAGCGAGAGGTTTAAAGCGGGTAGTTAATAGGTTAGTTTTAACGGCGTTGATATTAGTATTCCATTATTATAATTGTTGTGTATTCTCCAGCGTTTATTGTAAAGAGATCCTAGTATTATTTGGTAAGCTACTCGTACATTTAACTCTCTCACTAATAATATATAATATAATAGCATATAATATTTTATTAGCGTCTGCCTTCTCTCTTATTTTTATAATTGTAATTTGCTTGTTTTTTAATAAAATATATAAAAGCTCAATAACAGTTTCTTTAATTTGTAACCTTTTAATATTTAGGTTTATTTTCTATTTCAGTTGCTGAGTACAAAACATGTCGTTCAAGAAGAGCTTTTTTAACACGGAGAAGAACAAGAAAACCTGGACAAATAACTTAGTCCAGTTTCAAGCACCATCAAGAAGAGGCAACGTGGCAGTTTATGAAGCACCCTTAAGTGAACGGAGTCGCATGCCCCTGAAAATCCACGTCGTTGGACGCTTCAAAGTTCTTGAATCAATCGTCAAAGAACGGAGGGAGAGGGTCGGCCTAATGCTGTGGAGCTAAAAGCCCTATGGAGCAAAAAATTGAACTTCCCGCATGTATCTGATCAAGCCATTTGTGCAAAACTAGAAAACCTTCTGAAAGACTATGAGTACTGCAGAAAGAAACAAAACTTTAATTCTTTGAATCAACTGTTTGACGTGACCAAAGTGAAAGACAAGTGGTTGTGCAAAGAAGGTGAGAACCTCTATAAACAGCAAATTTAGACCAATGGCCAGGTTGGTTATTCCACTGGTAAACCTGTTAGTGCCAAGACCATCCACCCACCCAAGCGAAAGAAGGCAATGGAAGCGACTGTGTCCCCACTTTCCAACTCAGCATCACCTGAATGTTCCGAAACTAGGGCGGACTCATCCAATAACAGCGAAGACAGTTCTTGGGAGGGTGAGAATGCAGTATCAACGAGGAAAAAGAAGCATAACCAAAACAGGCTTAGCAAGACTCCTTCCTACAAGCTCAAAGCTGTCGTCCCACAGATCAGCAAAGATATGTCGCCAGCTTTCTGGTGAGGGCATTGAAATCCCGACCCCACAAGGCTATCTACACGAGAGCTGCTCAGGTGAAGAAGCACTTGGTGAGCACGCTTCATCTGGAAAAGTGGAGCTTACATTTTGACGGCAAACGCATTGAGGACTTTGAATATCATGTCATGGTCCTCAAGAATGAAGCGAAAGAAATAAAGTTGGCTACGCTCAAATTGAAGGATGGGAAAGCTGTAACAATTGCAAAAGGGCTTCAGGGTGTGTTAGAGGAGTTCAACCTGTGGGGATCAATTGTTATGCTTGTCGCCGACACAACAAGCGTGAATACCGGCAAAAAAAACAGGCGTTGTTGTTCGACTGAAGCAAATGTTCGAAGATAAAGGTCACCCCAAACCCAAGTTCATCAGTTGCCAGCACCATGTCCTGGATCGCATTCTTCGCATTGTCATGGACGATGAGCAATTATGATAAATTGAAAGCAGCCTTCAGCAACGGTGAAACTGAGATTAAGGAAACAGGCGGCTGGAGAGACCACATAAAGTTTCTCTATCACCTCACGCGTGTCTTCCGTCACTTCACTGAGATGAATGAGGTCCCCGTTGTAAAGTTTACAAAGATCGCAAACATCAGCAATGCATGTTGGAACTCTCGTGCCATTCTAGCCCTTCTTGCGTTCATTCTGATGCCTGACACTCGAGCAGGCTGCGTAAAATCTGTTCATTCATTTCTTCTTCATGGGCTCCCCATTGGTTCAGCACCCACTTGTTCCGCGCTGAAGATTTTTATGAACTATCTGCAGCTTTGAATGAATACCCAACTTGTCTCAAATGCTTGAAAACAGATGAATCTCCAATCAATATTTCCCGACGCAACCAGTGCTTGAGCGTGCGGTCAAAGTTATGCAAGACTTACACGGGTCCTGCAGCAACAAGGACAACCTATCACTGAGATTCATCCTGTCCAATGACATTATTGTAACTACATAATTTACTTCCTTGTATGTTTGATGACCCTATATGATGTTATATATAGGTGACTCGTAAACTTGTGTTCAATCTTGTATATGCTGCCAGTGACTTCAAAAACTGGAAAAAAAAGCTGACAAATAAAATTGTTAAAATCATTTTGTGCGTGAGGTTTTTTTATCAAATCACCTTGAAAGTAAGATTTTATATAATCTTTAATTAAAGCTCATCAAATTATGACACATGGATATGAGGTTGTAAAAAGTCATCACCCTAATATACACCTCAGATTTCCAGACGGCCGAGAATATACGGTGGCTATCCACGATTTAGCCCCAGCCGGAGAAAGCCAATTAAACGAGATCGAAGATGTTCCTAATCTTTATTCCGATACAAAATCCCCCATTTCGTTTCTTGGTGCTCCTATAAATGTTGAAACTGAACGAGATTCTAATTCATCATGTCCTGATGTTCCTCCTCCAGTTGCTCTCCCTAAATCCTCCTCTGGAAATATCTCTCGTCGATCTACTAGATATAGAAAACTTGACTGTTCTATCGAAAACGATATGTACATCTCATGATGTTCTTCATCTAGCTGCTCCTCCTGAAACCTTCTGAATGTATTCTTCGTTGCTCTTCTAGACATACAAAGCCTGTTCAACATTACATTTAAAACTGCTAGATCCTTTAAATACTCGCATTAGACGCTTGATCTAGTATTTCATTGTATTTTAGCCTTTTTCTTTTTGTAGAGAGGAAGATTGTTATAATTTATTAAGTTATAATTAATTAAGTTCATAACTAACGTGTGTTTTTTCTTTAGGTTTGAATAGTAAGTAAAATTAAAACAGATAGTGTGTCGTAATATGCGATGGTGTGCATAATGTATGGAGATGAAGATCTTGCAGTTTCTCTACCTACTAGACTCCTAGGTTTGTTAAAGTAACATTCTGCCACTTATATTAATTCTTTGTTTGTGAAATGTACATGTGGCTATATTTGTGTGTGTTTATGTGGGAGTGTGTAAATAGGGTCTGAGTAAGGTATATATATATATATATATATATATATATATATATATATATATATATATATATATATATATATATATATATATATATATACGAGGGGTGGTCAATAAGTTTTGCGAATCGGTAGGGCAAAACAGAGGAAGGAAGATGGTTGTTTGTGGGGGTGTCAGGACAAGTTATGACAAGTCAGGACCTGTAGCCACACGCTCCTGCCTTGACCTTTGATAGGCCCTTGTGGCTTTTGTCATCCGTGTAATTATGTTATGTTATGTTATGTATGTTATGTCTATTTAAGAAGCAGTAGCTGATCGCAGATCGTTAAGTCACAAATTTTTCAACAATGGAGAAGGTTGAGCACCGCGCAGTGATCAAATTTTTGACCAAGGAAGGCAAGAATGCAAAAGAGATGTATGAACACATGGTTGCAGAGTACACCGACACCGCTCTTTTTTACGCAACCATTGCTCGCTGGAATAGGGAGTTCCGCCATGGTCGTGAGTCCCTTGAAGATGACCCCCCTCCTCCAGGACGCATGTCAGACGTGTCCTACGAGGACAACGTAGCCCGCGTGGAGAGGATGATCCTCGAAAATCGACGGGTGAAGGTCGAAGAAATCGAGCGAGAACTTGGAATATCACATGGATGTGTTATCAACATCATTCACGACAATTTGGCCATGACCACGGTCTCTGCCCATTAGGTCCCTGGAAACCTCACGCCCCATGATCGACTTCAACGTTGTCAAATCCACAAGGCCAGAGTTGTACAAGCTGCCCTGCGCGACCGCGGATTCGAGGAGCTCACCCCCCCCCCCCATCTACAGTCCAGATCTGCGCCCTAGCGATTACTTTTTATTCCGTCAGCTCAAGGCTTCACTGCGTGGACGCCGGTTTGGGGACGATGATGATGTCCAGCTTGCCGTCTAGGAGTGGCTTGAACAGCAGTCGGGAGATTTCTGGTTGTCGGGAATTCGAAGTTTCTTGGACAAGTGGCGCAAGTGCATTGAAGTCGAGGGTAGTTATATTGAAAAATATTAAACACTTTTCCTCATATCTCGTTTCCTTATATCCGAATTGCAAAACTTATTGACCGCCCCTCGTATGTTTATATATATATATATATATATATATATATATATATATATATATATATATATATATATATATATATATATATATGGATTCTTTATTCCTAGCTATATACTGTAATAAGCTTCGATATGGTGAACAGGAAATATAACTTTTCTTCTTGAATAATAATAATTTTTCCGACTCTTTATGACTATCTTTTACATAAAAATACACCTATATAAATAGTTATTTCATCTTCTCATAACACTACAAAAATTCAACCAATCAGGATTGAAATAAGTTTAATAGTCATTCTTACGTTCATTTCTGGAATAACAGCCTTAGCGTTGACAAATTGACTAATCATCTTTTAGACATAAGCACTGTAATAATTGTCCAATCAGCGTCATGATGGATTTTAATTGTTGCTAATTCCTAAACTGTTTACACATAAACACGGCTGAAATCCATTTTTCTAACTTTTAAACTTGGAAGTAATCTATAAGAAAATTAAGCTCACCGAAAAGTTCACAGCTCGCAAAGGAGGAAGATGCGAAGAGGGTCACCTCAAGAAAACGTCATCGATTTTTACCTTTTTCCCACAGGGACTTCAAGAACAAGATCTCGTTTGTACATAGCCACGAATAGCTGATCCATGATATGGTATTGCATACAGGAGAGTTTAACTTCATATTTACCAAAAAGAAATGCTACAAAGCCTGAAGTTTATCTTCCTATTTACGAAAGAGAAATACTAAAAAACAGGAAGTTTATCTTCTTATTTACAAAAGAGAAATACTACAAGGTTGAAGTTGATCTTTCTATTCACGAAAGATAAATACTACAAAGCGGGAAGTTTGTCTTTCTATTCATAAGGTTCAATGTGTGAACCGTTTAATATTTCAAACGAATCTTTAATTGGTTCGACCCCCACTTGTTCATTACATTTATTATTGTCTTTGTATACATATGTTCTGGAATTTTTTACTTCAATGAAATAAAGCCGAACTTTGGAACCTTCCTTAACCTTTAGGCAAGTTCAGCAGGTTTAGAAGAATGAAGGAAACTTATTAATATTTGCTTTAGTTCGGAGGAAAATCTCATAGTAGAGGATGGCATATTAGTATGGTGTGGAAAAGAAATTAGGTGACTAGCTTTAGCACTATTAAAAAATTCTCATATTATTTATTCTAGCATAGAGGAATGAAATGGTAAAGTAGGTAAATCCTTGAATAGAGTTAACTAATTATGGCTGAACCAAATGAATTAGAGACGTTTAAAGGCATTCCCAAATTCTGACAAAAAGAAATCGCCAAATCCCGATCCAATTAGTTACCCATAAAGAAGAAGAACTGTATTATTTGGCAATAACAACGCGAATTTAAATTTGGCGTTTATTGAAAATGAGTAAGGGTAGAAAAAAGCATGATTAAAGAAATATCATAAAAAGTACTAGAAGTTGTCAGGGAGGAAGAAGACAAGAAGAATAGATTTAATTACCTTGTACTATTTGGAGTGCAGGAATCCAGTAAAGAACCTGGTAAAGACGGAAGATGATGACGAAGAGAGATGTAATGAAATATTTGATATAGGAGTTGGAGATGGTAGGGCAGAAATAGAAAATTAGGAAGGAGAAATGAAAATAATGATAGAAACAGATTGCGGTCAGATTGCCCAAACCAGTAAATATGTAGATTAGCGGCTTGGCTGAAAAAGTGGAATTTTGTTTGTTTACCTTTCGTTCACCTTTCGTCTGACTTCAGACCCTCCCCCCTCCCCCAGTATAATTCGCAAAATGATCAAAGGCGCTGACATGATTAGGTTAAATCATTCAACCCTGTAAACATTAGGACATTAGTCTATAAACAATTAGAATTATATACTGGGGGCCTATACCGCCCAGACCCCCCAATTTATTGAAACTCAGGATCATCATAGTGTGTTTACCCCCACACGAGCCATTCCCTTTAATGTACTCCAAAAATGTGAAACATTTTGTAACAGACAAAATAGTATGTCCCATTGTTCAAGCCGCTAATATAAATATTTACTCCGAAACCTAGACCACTATTAGCTTCAGTGAAACTAATAGTTGGGTACGGCTCGCTGTGGGAATAACACTGCGATGACCCTGAGTTTCAATCCTTTGGGGGGGGGGTCTGGGGGGCACAGCCCCCCTGTATAAAAACGAAAATCGCCATAAAATTCTTCGATTTCATCTCTAAAAAAGTAACAACGAAAAGTAGCCCAAAATAGCCCACAAAAAGCTAGGCCTAGGATCCGCCATTGTCTACACAATTACCTAAATATGTAGATTGGTAGCGTGAATGATCGGACCTAAACTATTTCATCCGTGTTCCAATATGTTTCATATTTTTGTAGTAAATTTAAAGGGACTGCTTGTATTGGGGTAAACACTGCAGAGGGATCCCACCATACGATGATCCTAAGTTTCAATCAATGGGGGGGGGGGGTCTGGGGGCACAGCCCTGAGTATATAATCATAATTGTTTATAGAATAATGTTCTAACGTTTACAGAACTAGGACTCAAATGCGTATGAATATTCAGGCACGGGTGAATGAATTATAAACATACAAAAAACCACTTTTTTGGGAGCACTGCCAATCTACATGTTTACCCACAAAAGTTCAATCAGACAGCAGGGGTCCCCCCTGCAGTCATATCTCCCCCACGAGCAGTCCCTTTGAATTTACTATTTTTTTTCCCCAACAGTCTTTTACTGGCAGAAAAACCTAACCTAATGACAAACAATACTTAGTTTTATAGGTTTCTTGATTAGTTTATGCGCCTCTAAATAATCTAAAACTTTTTCGTGACATGCAAAATAAACCTGGATTTGAATAACGAAGAAGCACAACTAGAGCAAGAAAAATCCATAATGAAACAAAAAACTAAGCGGGTTCTATTTATAGCTACGGCATTGCCAGTAAGAAGCTGTTATTGTTCACTGCGAAACAAAATATATGAAAAAAAACAAAACAAAGATATCAAGAAACCTCACCTAACTTAGAAAAAACTATAAATGAGCAGAGGCGCAGATATTTAGTAAATAATAGACTAAAAGTTACAAATCCCCAAAATAACAAAAAAATATTACGCCGTGATTGGTAATATCTGAAGCTACTATCTGTTGTCATAATATTGTTATTGTTGTTGTTATTTAACAGGTCCCACTCCACCGAAATGGCGCTCTGCAGGACCATTGACATATAGTTTTCTTTTTCGAAGAGCATATGATTCACAAATGGTCTTATCACGTAAATCATAACGCTCGGAGAATAAATGTGCTTTCAATTTTCTTTTAAAGTTCTTGATGTCTTCAATTTGTCTGATGTTCAGGGGAAGATGGTTGTAAAATCTTGGAGCAGCACATTTGAAGGTGCGAAAGCCAGCACCTGTTGAAAATCTTGGCTCAAAAAGGGTTACTCCGGTAGCAGCTCTACGGGTGTTGATGGTGTCTTCCGTTGGTTGAATAACATGTATTAAGCTTCTCAGATATAATGGTGAACCAGTGTGCAATACTTGATGTGTTAAGACACAAATTTTGAAAATAATTCTAACCTTGATAGGCAGCCAGTGTAAGTCAATTAATATAGGGGTAATCCTACTAACAGCGCCACCTACTGTGCGCCCCAAAACTGAAGTATTACCAATTATATATCCTCTGTGCCCGGTTGTAAATATGCTAAAAATGTCTGGCATGCTGAGGAACATGGCGACTAAACAAGCAAATAAGTATAAAATGATAAGAGAAATGTGGAATGAGATAGCAATCCCAAGAAGCCTGTATGGGTATGAAGTCTGTAAAGTGACAAAGGCAGAATTGGAAAGAATGGAAAAGATCCAAAACAAAGTGGCGAGGATAGTTTTAGGCAATTTAGTAATTTTTGCATCCCTTTTATAAATTAACTAGCAGTTAACATGTCAATCAAGTGAAAGATCAGTTGATGGTAGTATTTTTTTTAACGAATACTGATTTTATAGAGTGATATTAGGCAGTCAACTAAGGGGTCATTCCATGTCAATTCAACCAAGATTTGTCCTTTTTTTTGCCACCAACTCAGATTTTTGGTAAATATGTAGATTAGCGCCTTGAACGATGGGACGTACTATTTTGTCTGTGTTCCAAAATGTTTCACATCTTTGGAGTACATTTAAGGGGATGGCTTGTGTGGGGGTAAACACAATGGGGAGACCACACTACGATGATCCTGAGTTTCATCAAATGGGGGGGTCTGGGAGGGGCACAGCCTCACCCCCTGGTATATAATCCTAATTGTTTAACATAACATAACATAATTTCACGGATGACAAAAGCCACAAGGGCCTATCAAAGGTCATCCACCCCCGTCAAACCCCCCCCACAAAAAGCACCATCACCAGGGGAAGACAAAATCAAAGTCCCCCACAATATAATATAACAGATGACAAAAGCCACAAGGGCTCATCATAGGTCATCCGAGTCAAACAGCCTCTTTTTTAAGGCACCCAAACTCACAGGAAAACTACATCCAGAGGATTGTGTCCAGAAACAAGGGTATCACCAATCAAGGCTTGTCAAGAACTAAATCATGCAGCTATAGATATATACAAACAATATTAATATATACAAAACTTAGGAACCATCACAACCTTCCCTTCCCATAAACTCATCCAACCTACTCTTAAATACATTTAGATTTGGACTACCTACTACCCTCGGCGGCAATTTGTTCCAGAAATCTACCACTCTATTGGTGAAAAAATATTTTCTTAAATCCAACCTACACCTTTGCTTTTTAATTTTCAAGTGGTGACCTCTAGTCCGATTTCCATCATCTAACTCAAAAAACTTGCTAACATCCAATTTATCTATCCCAGAAAAAAATTTAAAGAGCTCAATCATATGCCCTCTCACACACCTCCTTTTGAACGAGAACATATTTAATACCCTCAGTCTATCTATATATTCAAGGTGCCTCAGGGAAGGAATAATCTTTGTTGCCCTCCGTTGCACTGACTTGAGAAGGTTAATATTGTGTCTAAAATGTGGGGACCATGCTTGTATGCAGTTCTCTAGATGTGGCCTAACATAAGAGTTATAGAGTTTAAGAATAACCTCCTTACTTTTGTAACTGACATTTCTCTTAATGAAACCCAGCACTCTATTTGTCCTATTTCTTGTTTCAATACACTGCTCAGAAAACCTTAATGACTTATCTATTACTACTCCTAGATCTTTCTCATCCTCTACTGAGCTCAGCCAATGCCCATCCATTTCATAGCTAAAGTCCCTATTATCTCTCCCCATGTTAATAACTTTGCATTTATTAAGGTTAAAAGTCATCTGCCACTTCTGAGCCCAAGCTAACAACTTATTTAAGTCACCCTGCACTTGAAAGCTACCCTCAACCTCTTTGACTACAGCTGCCAATTTAGTGTCATCAGCAAAAATTGATACTTTGCTATTTACATAGATTATAAATAATAAAGGGCCTAAAACTAATCCCTGAGGTACGCCACCAATAACATTCCTCCACTCTGACCTCACTCCATTCAGTACAACCCTCTGTTTCCTATTTTTCAGTTATTCAATTTAAAACGTTCCCACATATCCCATGCAGCTTTAATTTATGAACTAGTCTTCGATGTGGAACCTTATCAAAAGCTTTGCTGAAATCTAAGTAGATCACATCAACTTTCTCACCCCTATCTAATTCTTTAGTTACATAATCCATAAAATCCAGTAAATTAGTTAAACACGATCTACCTTTTCTAAAACCATGCTGAGCATCATTAATTAACCTGCTACTCTCTAGATGATCAGAAATTCCCTTCTTAACCATCTTCTCAAGAATTTTACAGACTATAGAAGTTAAGCTTACTGGTCTAAAGTTATTTGAGTCCTCTTTGCTTCGCTTTTTAAAAATTGGCACTACATTTGCCAATTTCTAATCATTTGGTATTTCTCCAGACTCCAGTGATCTAATAAATATCTTCTCAAGAGCTACTGCAATACTTTCTACACCTTCTTTGAGTATCCTAGAATGAATGTTGTCAGGGCCAGATGCCTTACTAGTATTTAACTGCATTATAATCCCTTTAATTTCTTCTCTGTCTATATTAATAGAATTTATCGCTACTTCCCTTGACCTGGAATTATCATCAATTAATCTAACTGGTTTCTCTTCTGTGAATACTGAAGCAAAATGATCATTAAGGACCTCTACTATTTCCTCATCAGATTCTTTCAAAACCCCTTCATATTTAATAGGCCCTATTTTATCACTGTTAGATTTATTATTGATTCTATAATAGCTAAAGAATTTTTTAGGATCTTTATTATTATTTTTAGCTAAATTAATTTCTGCTGTCCTTTTGGTCTTCTTAATAATCTTATTTAGTTCATTTCTGGTTGACCTATAATGGTTTAAATTATCTAAACTACTCTCACTTTGTAATCTCTGGTATGCCCTTTTTTTCTCTGAAACTTTATTAGCTATTTCTTGATTCCACCATAATGGTTTCCTACATTTCTTCCTAATAGACTTCACCGGAATACACTGTTCCTGAACCATGTTTAATATAGTCTTAAAAATATCCCAAATCTCATAAGTATTCTTTCCATGGAATTCTATATCCCACCTAATCTGATTTAGCATGCTGCGTAATTTATCGTAATCTCCCCTATAAAAATTTGGAATTCTTGGGGAGTTTGTCGCTGTTGTACCCTTAACTATTTGCAAATTAAACCGAACCATCTGATGATCACTGTTTCCTAATGATTCCCCTACACTCAATCCTTGAACTAAGTGATCATCATTTGAAAGAATTAGATCTAATATATTGGCACCCCTTGTTGGCTTATTAACAAATTGGGTCAAAAAGTTATCCTCAAAACACTCCATAAACTTACAACTTGCTCTCTCTCTTCCTATCATATTTTCCCAGTCTACAGAAGTTAAATTAAAGTCACCAAGAATAACTGTATCTTCTTTGCATCCTTTACTTATTTCCCTAATCATTAACTCATCGATGCAATCAGTCTGTCCTGGTGGTCTATAAAAAGCTCCCGAGTGTATTTTTCTATTTTTACCAACCTTAATATCTATCCATAATGATTCACCTTCTCCTTGCTTTATAGAGTTATTTAGATTTGAAGAAATGCTATTTCTGATATACATATTATATCTATATCTTCATGAATGATATAACTAAATAATTCATCCCTCTTATTTCTAAGACTACGAGCATTTGTGTAAAGACAACTCAGCCCACCTATCCCTGAAGCACCTGAGGGCCTATCTCCTCTGCATCTCCTTTCTCTCCTTCCCCGACCCTGTACTCTTGTATTTTCCTGACCACTATCACTACTCAAGTAATTTAACCCTAAAGCACTTCCATTAGCCTACCTACCTTCTACAAATCTGTGTTTGCTTCCTATCCCTGCCTCACTTTGAGCCATTAAATTTCCCTGACCACTATTAAAACCTAGTTTCCTGCCTCTAAGGACCTAATAACATTATCTAATTCCCGCCACAAAACCTCAACCCCATCTCGGCTCAGGTGGAGTCCATCCATCGCATACAAACCCTTATTCCCATAAAACCCACTCCAAACATCTACAAACACCAATCCTGACTCCTCGCACAAACCTTTCACATATTCATTCAACCCCATTGCACGAGACAACCATTCCATCCCCACATCCATTCTCGGAAGCACACCTGAAACAACGCCTTTTACTCTACTTAGCTTTACTAAAATACAAGTAAATTACATCTACATTCTCTCCCTTATCTACTTGATCTGTTACAAACTCCAGAAAGTAGTAAATTAGTCAAACATGATCTACCTGATCTAAACCCATGCTGAGAATCGCTGATTAACCCCTCCCTCTCTAGATGTTGGCAAATACCTTTTTTAACTATTTTCTCAAGAATTTTACAGACTACAGGAGTTAGGCTAACCGGTCTAAAGTTATTTGGATCCTCTTTACTACTCTTCTTGAAAATGGGGACTACATTCGCTCTCTTCCAATCATCTGGTATTTCTCCATATTCCAGTGACCTAGTATACAACTTCTCCAGAGCTATTGAGATACTTTTTACCCCTTCTTTAAGTATCCTAGAATGAATATTATCAGGGCCGGAGGCCTTGGTGGCAGATCTGGACAAGCATGGTTCTCATCAAGTCTGGATTCACAAGGTGGGTTGTGGATTTCTGCTTCTACAATAATCTCATTCAGATCAAGGTCAGGTTCAGAAACAAAGGCCTGATTATTTCCTGGATTTATCAATTTGTCTGACTCCGAGGATTGGCCCTCATCCTCGGAGGATCCTAGTTTAAAGCAGGACCTGTTCCAGAATTGTCTCTTAATGATTCAGGGGCATTTCCAGAAGTAGGACTGGTAAATTGATTTGGGTTAGCTGTCTCAGAAGAGTTATGAGATACAGGGCAATCCTTAACCCAATGTCCAGATCATTGGCATTGGAAACGCAGATGATTGGTTCAAGAACATTGTTCAATCTGATGCCCAACCTTCTTAAAATACCGGCACTGGGCTGGCTGGTAGGTATTTTGATTGGTTAAGCCTGCAGATAGTAGTCCACCTGATTGCGGTAAGGTTCGGATATTACTTCCAGAAGATCCAGGATTGTTATTCTGGGTCAATCGATTTCCCGGATTTTGAGAAGAATAACCAGAAGTAAGATGAGTATTTCTATTCTGTCACTGATTACCATTTCTCTGAGATCGTTAAGGAGGTTGGGATCTAGTAGTATTCTGATGGTTAGAAGTATTATTGTCCTGAACTGGAGCAGAAGTGTAGTGTCTGGGAGGATGAGCAGAAGTATTAACTGGAAGGAAGCAAAGGGATTTGGGGATAAATCCATGTCTCGAACCAGGGTTCAAAATTTGAGTAGTCCCATTGTTTGACAGAAACGCAAAACAATTTGAACACAAATAGCACTCATCAGAATGGTAAGATGCTGCAGAAATGTCTATAACTTCTGGGAAAGAATCGAGAGAATTCATAGCAGAGCCAGAATTAGCCAAATTTGCTGAATTGGAGTAGCTATCAGCTAAAGCTACCAATTGGCTCCATGGCAACATCTCGCCCTCATGTTCTGATTCGTAAAGAATCATTTGATGTTATACAGAATTGGTAATTTCTCAACATCTGTACCTGGGTGACATTTTTCGGCTAACTTCCTTATCGGATAGGCAAACAGCTGAACACTTTGTAGCGGGCCAAAAATATATCTCTAATCCCAATCGATCCAACCCGCTTCCTACACTGTCCGGACGTGAGAAATCGAGGGAGAATGAAACGGATTGTATATACAGTCCCTTTACTTACAGTTATATTTACAGCAATTTATATTTACAAGGGAAGTGTGCACACTTCAAAATGAGGCCAAATTCCCCAATCCAAATAAGATACCAAAAGAGAATTTTATAACAGGCGAATACAACAAATTTACTTATATATCTACACAAAACATAAAAAAACACAACAACAACCGAACGAAAAGGGGCACGCGCTATCACTTGTGTGCTGGAGGTGGGTGGTAGTAGGCTGACATAAAAGGAGGCAGGATTGTCAACCAAGGCGGGTATGGTGGTCCAGGTGTTAGCGAGGTATGAGAGCCCTCTCTCTCAGGGCTGGGCGGAACACTCGTCTAGAGAACCCTTCTTGCCGTCAGTCCACGCTTCCACTCTCTCTCAATGTAAATCCAAACAAGCGTCAACATATAATCTTTTGATACAAGATTATTTTAAACAAAGTACTATTTTGTTTTAATTATAGGGATATATCAAAACTAGCTACTAACTTTCCAGAATATGGCGCTTTGATAAAAGATTATTTTAAACAAAGTACAATCTTGTTTTAATTATAGTGATATATCAAAACTAGCTACTAACTTTCCAGAATATGGCACCTGGAAAGAAAGAAAAACATGGTAATCATTTTATACATAAAATAAACAAAAACAAAACAAACCCATTCCCATTCACACACATTCTTACAGAGGGAGGGAGAGGGTACTGAGAAAAGGGGTGGGAGAATGTCCCTTTTACACACACTCACATTCGCTCCACCACACCCCTCCTTCCTTAAGCCATTCGACCAGCCACTCACAAAACCCTTTCAATCACTCTTCACGGTACCACTTTTGCTCAATCGCACCCTTCTGCACCCATTCACACTCTTCTACTGGTCCCTGGCTACGCGTAGCAATTAGTCGGGGTTGTTCATCAGTCGTCCTGTCAGTCTCATCGTCACTATTGATCATCTCATCAACCATACTCTTAGCCCTCATTACCAGTTCTCCCATCTCACGACAGAATTCTTTCATACTCTTCCGTTCAGAACCTTCACTCTTCATACCCCCATTCATCAGCTCCTCACTCACAGCTCTCATCCAACTCAAGGTACATTCTTGCGAAACAGACAGGTCACTCACATCCCCTGTATTCTCAACAGGCATACCAGAAACCCCTTCGACTGGTTCCCACCAGAAACCTGAAAAATCAGCCACTTCATCATTCACTACATCAAACTCATCCCTACTATTACCATTCGTAAAACCCCAAAAATCAGCCACACTAGGTTCATTCTGCCCAAACACACTATCATTCATACTGTTCCCAAAACCAGAAAAATTAGGCACAGGCAGCTCACTCACTTGTCTACTTATACCAGCCAAATCACTCACCTGTTTAAGCAAAAACTCAATCTCCCTTTCAAGATCCCCCATACCAGAAACACTCTGCTCAGACTTACTTTCATTCGTACTTGCATTCTTCCTTTCACTCTTCTTTGTATGCTTTCTACTCCTCGAGACTAAGACTAGCTCTTTCCCAGACAGATCCATACTCTCACATTCAATCTCATCATCATGCACTTTACCTCTCTCTCTACACAGTCCATACACCGGATGGCTCACCAGGTAGTCAGGAGGTTCTCTCCATCTCCTTAACTGACTCTGATGAGCCCGCACTCTCTCAGTCATACCGTCATTCAAACTCTCCAAAACATACGTCACCCCATTTTCCCAAACCCTCACAACTCTATAAGGTCCATCAAACTTCTCACTCATCTTTGACACATTCAACCTACCCTTCACTTCTTTCACCTTCAATACTTTTGCACCTAATTCAAATGAATGGAACCTTTCATGCGCCTCACGCCATACACTCTGCTCACTTTCACTCAAACGAAACCTATCTTTCACTTGCCTTTCAAAATTCATCACAAACTGACATGGGGACATTCCAGTTGCACTATGCACAGTTGAATTATACGCCCACAACACTCTCCCCAGACACACATCCCAGTCATTCACTGTCGTACTCATCATTCTCAACATCTCACACAAGGTTCTTATAGTCCGTTCAGCCAATCCATTTGAAGACGGTACATACGGAGTTGTTCTCACATGCTCCACACCATTCTCTCTCAACATTTGCTCAAACACTTCCCCTACAAATTCAGGCCCATTATCACTCAGACATCTTCTAGGCTTCCATACACACATAGGAAAAAACAACTGCTCAACCACACGCGCAACAGTCACACTCCTTTTATCTCTCACAGGCACTGCATACACAAACTTACTTTTATGATCAACCATAACAACCATACCAACATTCCCAGCACTCGTACGTGGCAAAGAGACACAATCAATCACTACCAATTCAAACGGTTCTTTCGCATCAACTTTCAACATCGGTGGTTTCACTTGCACACCTTGCACCTTTTGCTTCTGACACCTTTCACACTTAGTTGCAACATCATTCACAACAGTTCTCAGAAACGGATGGAACACACGCTCCTTCATACACTCCCACAGCTTAAACTTACCCATATGCCCATAATTATCATGCACAACCTTCACCAGACCAATCATACCAACTAAGGACATCACAGGTACATACATATCATCACCACCCTTCACATGCCTCACAAAATATACAACATCCATACAAACAACAAAATCCTTAGCATACCTTTTAAAATCACTTAAACACTCTGGCCATTCATTCAAATCAACACGCATCATTACACACTTCTTCAACTCACTAACAAAAGGACATATCTCTTGCATCTCTAGAATATCCTTATCACTTAAAATCTCATTCCCATCATCCATGACCAACTCAATCATGCCACAAAATTTGACAACATTCTTCGCACACTCATTCAACTTCATCACCTCACATTCACCTTTCATAAGACAATCCTTATCAGCATACAAAGACAAATCATTCAATCTCATAAAGTCTACACCAAGCAAGAAACACCACGGCATTTGCTCATCCTTCAGAATCACAAAGTCATGCTTCACATTCAAACCATTACCCAAACTCACTTTCAGACTAACCTGTTCCCATGCCACTATCAAGCCATTCCCTAATCCACTTATCCGTAACTTCACAGGTTTATGCTCGCAACATTTAAACTCATCTTACTTACTCAGAATCCTCTCATTCACTAAAAACACCTGCGCTCCAGTATCAATCAAACCACATAACAACCTTTCACCAACTTTCACTCTTGCTTCCATCATATCAGGTCCACCATGTTCGCAATACACCGAAGGAACAAGCACACCAACATCAGCACTGATATCCACACTGTCATTAACTCCCATATCATCACTCACCACATGCTCATCTTCATCCAGACAATCATTCTTCTCTCTTATATATGAACACTTTTCAATCACCCAATTGTAGTGCACACCGCTCAAAGATTGCAGATGTACCACATTAGGATTCAAACCCTTCATCTTCTCATCCTTGTACACAATCGGCCTCTCACCACCAAAGTGCACATAAACAATCACTCCATACAAACGACTCACTACAATCAACACTTCCTGAAATGGTGGGACCCCTTGCATACACATCGCTCTCAATTCTTTCATGAAGTTCCGCACCTTTGCCATACCAATGCTTTCAGGCTTCCTACACACTTCATTCATTACCTCCTTCCTTAAATCATCCACACTATCGGGCACTCTCATGTCTACTCCATCACTCTTCAAATCTTGCAAACCATTCCATACACTCTCAAACAAGGAATCACCACCACCCTTACTCTCTCTTCCATTCATAATCCCTTTCGGCAAATACTCAGGATCACTCACTCCACACACATTTTCATCATTCGTACCAGGATACCTTGACATCAAATCAGCCACTCCATTCCGTTCACCAGGCACATATTCAATCACATAGTCAAAGTCACTCAAATCTTCCAAAGTCCTTGCAATCCTACTATCAGCCCACTTCATACGCTGCAGATACACAAGAGGTTGATGATCTGTTTTGATCACAAACCTCACACCATACAAAAACGGACGCAACACTTTCAAACAATACCTTATCGCAGCCAACTCTCGCTCCACAGTCGAATACTTTCATTCTGCAACATTCATATCTTTCTCTCAATCTGATCACTCGCAGGATGCACAACCATAAGATTCATTTTCATAAAATCATACACCCAAATCACACCATACTCACTACTCACCTTATCAATCACAGAAAATTCACATTCATTCACAGCCTTTTTTTTCTGTGCTGTGTGGCTTCCGCAAGTTCCACTCTATGTCGGATGCTCTGCTCCAACTGGAAAATGGCGCCTGCGAGGCCTTCCTTCATAGACAGCACTACACCACGGTATTTTTTGATCTAGAGAAGGCCTATGATACCGCATGGTGATACGTTATCATGGATACTCTCCACATGATGGGGGCGAGGGGATGCCTCCCAATCTTTATATCTGAATTTTTGCGAGATCGTCGGTGTTGCCCGAAGATGTTCTCGCTACACTCTACGTGGATGACCTTTCGATCTCTTTTGGCGCGGCCCAGATCCCAACTCTGGAGCGTCGACTCCAACAGGCATTGAACCGTGTCTCTCGCTATACTGAAGCGCACAGGTTTCGGTTTTCTTTGGCCAAGACTAAGGTGGTGCACTTCTGCGGCCATCCACGGTTCCACCCTGACCCAGACTCGTTTCTTAATGGGGTACTCCTGGAAGCGGTTGAATCGCACTGTTTCCTTGGTCTTGTATTTGACCGACACCTCACCTGGGAGGCTCATATTCACATCCTTAGGGTCTCTTGTACCCGCGCCATGGATATTCTCCGTTCTGTGACATTCAGTGCTGATAGGGTTACTGCCTTACTTTTTTATCGATCCTTTGTTCGTTCGAAGCTCGCCTACGGATGCGAGTTTTATGCATCCGCAGCCGAGCGTGTATTGCGGAAGGTGGACTTGATCCACCACACCAGCCTTCGCCTGGCCACCGGTGCCTTCTGCACTTCCCCCATTGAGAGCCTACTAGTTGATGCTGGAGAGATGCCACTCACTCTACACTGTGTACAGTGCATTATTCGCCTGTACCCATGAGCCCGGCGCCTCCCTCAATCGCCAACAGCTCTCACTGCATCCGTAGGTGATTTTGATGGTGCCTATACTGCCGAGAGACGCCAGTCCTATCCCTAAGCCCTTTGGGTTTAGGGCTAGGAAACTCCTTCGAGAGTTAGGTATAGCTCTTGGGCTGGTGGTGCCCCCCTGGAGGATACCACATTTGGATACTTGTTGCCACGCCTCTGCTCCCAAAGCTTGTACAGCGCCGGGAGTATTGCGTCCGACCTTTTTGGAGCACACCTCATGTCACTCTTGAACCGTGCCAGTGTATACGGATGGCTCCAAGTCCCAAGAGGGAGTCGGCTTCCATGCTGTATCCCCTTTGTTTGAAGTCAGTGGGGCTATGCCAGGTGCTGCATCTGTCTTCACAGCCAAGGTGGTGGCAATACACCACTAGCTACGACAGATTACGCGACGTGCCTGGTTCAGAGACTGGATTGTGATCTATAGTGACTAACAAAACTTCCCTGAGTGCTCTCAGGGCTTTTGAATCTCCAAATCCCTCGGTTTGCGATATCCGTGACACCACGGTTTTGGCAAGTTGGGTGGATGTTGAGATTATCTTCTGCTGGGTTCCTGGACTAGGCTATATCATCCACTATTTCACAGTCTTCCATTCTTTCAGACATATTCATTCACCGGATGTTGCACCAAATATTCAGGAGGTTCACGCAACTGATATTGATGCGCTCTACTTTATCCAAACTTCCCTTCCCTCTTTCATGGATAATCACATAACTTACCCCATTCGACCAAACCTTTCTTACTACAAACCGACCTTCAAACTTCTCTTTCAACTTATCCACATTCAGTCTACCTTTTGTCTCATCTCCTTTAGTACTTTATCACCAACAGAAAAACTCATGAAAACTTTCATTCCCTTTTATCCACAACTCACAATCCTTCTCCCATACATAGCCTAGTCATTCATTCAAAGTTCAGCAAATACTTACACAGTGACATTCCAATCTCCTTATGCACTGTCATATTATACACCTAAAGCACTCTTCCCAAACATTCATCCCATTCTTTCTCATCTTTCACCATCAATCGCAACATCTCACTCAAAGTTCTTATCGTTCTTTCAGCCAAACCATTTGCACTAAGCATATACGGCGTCGTTCACCCATGATCCATCCCCCATTCACTCAGCATCTCCTCAAAAGCATGTCCCACAAACTCAGGTCCATTGTCACTCAACATTCGCATAGGTCTACACATGCACATGGGCAACATTCTTTCACTCACTTCTCTAGCAACATTCAATCAAGATTTATTTGTCACAGGTACAGAATACACAAATTTGCTCTTATGATCCACCATCACAATCATCCCTACATACCCTCTCGCTGTCCTTGGAAAAGACACACAATCGATCGCTAGCATTTCAAAGGGTTCATTCAGACTCAACTTTAATACGGGTGGGGCAACATACACTCTCTGATACTTTCTCTTCTGGCACACTTCACACATAGTCGCTACATCCACGCAAATCTTTCTCAAAAAGGGACTAAATATACATCCTTTCATACATTCCCACAATTTATTCTTACCCATATGTCCAAATGTATCATGCACAATTTTCACCATTCCAATCATGCCACACACGGAAAACACTGGAATATATACATCCTCATCATCTATACATTGCGCAAAATACACTAAACCCTTGCACACTACAAACTTTCCAACAAACCTTCTAAACTCTTAATATGTAACTCCATTAATTCACAGGAACACTGGTCATCACACTATCTTTCAATTCATGCACCATCGGACATGACTCTTGCATGCTCTCTATATCTTGAGCAGTCAACAGCTCTTCACTCAAATCAACACCTGCCACTCCTACAAGCTCACTCTTCAAATTTCCAACTGTTACACCATCTTTCACTAAACATTCATTACATACATCTACTGAAATCCTATTCTTATGCAGAAAATCAATCCCAAACTCATTCTTGCTTAACAAACAAATTCATGCAATATGTCATTCAACTTCCCCATGCTTACAGACAAACTCACTTCCTCCCATGCCATAATACGTCCACTTCCGAGTCCACTTATCGAAACTCTCACACCTTTTCTAGAAACATTCCAAATCATATTATAAACATCACACACAACTTTTGCATTCACCAAGGAAATTTGCACACCTGTGTTAATCATTTCCCAATACCTCTTCCCATTCATAGTCAAGGTAACTTGCACACTCTTCAAGTCCATAACTCACACATTACATTCAACACTTCTGTTCATTCAACAAACACATCTGCAGCATCTAAACCTTCATCTTCACTAACGGGAACAATTCCTTCACTAATGGGAACAATTCCTTCACAAACATAATCAATCTCTCTTACATAATTCTTCTTCTCAATCAATCAATTATAATGCACACCACTCAAACATTGCAGATGCAACTCACACCCATTCACTCAGTATACACCTTTACCATGATACATCACTGGTTTCTCCACACCATAATGTACATATACTCTCACACAAAACAGCTTAGTCACTATTGCTAACACTTCCTGAAACATCATCACTCCTGGCATACACATACTTCTCAACTCTTTTCTTAACCTACTTGAATTTTCCATTCCCAATTGCTCTGGTCTTTTACACGCTTTTTCTATAACCACCTTTCATAATGCATTCACACTTTCTGGCACCTTCTCAAGCAATCCATCTTTCATCAAGTCTCGTAAACCATACAACACACTTTCGAACATAGAATCACCTCCAACTTTACATTTCCTTCTCCAACACCTACACCTGCTAGCAAATACTCAGGATTTATGCTTACAGTCTCGCTCTCATTCAAACTACATGGCAAATGTGACATCAAATCAGCAATCACATTCCTTTCACCTGGCAAATACTCAACCACAAAATCAAAATCACTCAAATCATCCTTGCAAGCCTACTATCAACTAACCTCATACGCTGCAAATACACTAGTGGCTGGTGATCTGTTCTCACTACAAACTGTACTCCATACAAAATTGGTCGTAATGACCTAGACAGAATCTTAATGCAGCCAACTCTCTTTTAATCATTGAATATGCATGCTCTGCCACACTAAAGGCCTTGGAAACCTACGCAATTACTCACTTTCTTTCAACCCCATTCAGAACCAGATCTTGCATCAAACATCTACACATCGAATGACCACTTGCATCCGTATACACTTCAAGCATTCCTGCATTTGTTCCATACGCTGGATACGCAAGTTCCACATCTGAGTGCTCTTGGGGCATTGGAATCTCCACATCCCATGGTTCGTGATATCTGTGATGGCATGGTTTTGTCAAGTCGTGCGGAGGTTGAGATTATCTTCTGCTGGGTTCCTGGACATGTAGGAATTGTGGGGAATGAGCGCTCTGATGAGGGTGCCAAAGAATCTGTGAGACTTGGATGACTGGACCAGCATTTTGCTCTTCCTCACACATTGCAGGAATACGGGTAGTTCTTGGGCTGCTTGGCAAAGAAGATGGGAGACACCGCAACTGTTCCCATGGACCTATCCCCCAATGCGGCGAGGGCTTCAGGCTGCTTTCTGTCATCTCCGAATTGGACACACTTGCAAGACGCACTGCCATTTGATGGAACGCTCGCCTGCGCCCTACTCTGAAAACTGCGTTGTCACCCAGACTGTTCGGCACATTCTTGTTGAATGTCCCAGTCTGGGCGATCTTCGTGGCATGTTACCTGTCCCGGTACCGGGATGGGCGGTGTCACTACCGCCTGTCCCTTATACTTGGGATGATTTCGTGTACATTGACTGATGGACTTACCGACTTTTTGGGGGGAGGCCAGCCTTCTTCCCTTTATTTAACTAGCCGGGGGGGGGGGACCTCCCCCCCCGATGCTGCAGCTTGCTTCCTGTCTCTTGCCTTCTTCCTTTTAAAAATTTCATTCTTGTTCTTTTTGTTCTTTTTTCATGTTACTATTTTAAAGTAGCCTAGTACTAGGCAGTGGTAAGTATGGTGAAATATGCCCCAGGAGGCAGTTGTCAGATAAACTCTTAAATTTTTTATTTTTGTTCCATTCTCTCTTCATGCACGGATAATGTCCTGTACGCTATGCTTCGACACCTGGGTGAGCGAGGCATGAGCTGGTTTCTGCCTAATCTCTCTAACCTCCTGTGTGTGGAAGTTGATGTAGAATTGCTAAATGTTAGATTAGTTTTTTTCTCGACAGTGGAGGCCACCTGTCTTCTGCACAGTGTGGCATATGTAAGTTCCACTCCACATCAGATGCTCTGCTCAGACTGTAAAGTGCTGGCTGTGAGGCCATCTTTCATGGACAGCGCTGCGCCATTGTGTTTTTCGATCTAGAGAAGGCCGATGATACAGCATAATGATACACAACGGAGATGCCTCCCAATCTTTATATCAGAATTTTTGTGAGATCATCGATTATGCATATGGATGGGTTGACCCCTCTCCGACCCCATGGAGAAGGAAGACGGGGTCCTGCAGGAAAGTGTCCTAGGAGTCACGATTTGCCCTAAGCATCAACAGCATCACCTTGGTGCTGCCTGAAGATGTTCTTGTTTTGCTCTATGTGGATGACCTTTTGATGTCTTTGGCACGACCCAGATGCTAACTCTGGAGTGTTGACTCCAACAGGCATCAAACCGCATCCATCCCTCTGCCAAAGCGCACAGGCTTCAGTTTTCCTTGACTCATACTAAGTGGTTACTTCTGCCACCATCTACCACTCCATCCTGACCCTTACTTGTTTCTAAATGGGGTTTGCCTGAAAGTGGTTGACTCGCACCCTTTCTTTGGTCTTGTATTTGACTGATGCCTTACCTGAGAGGCTCATATTTGCTGCCTTAGGGTCTCTTGTACCCATGCCATGGATATTCTTCATTCCATGGCGCTTATAGGGCTACTGCCTTAATTTTTATATCCATCCTTTGTTTGTTCGAAGCTCGAGTATGGATGTGAGATTTATGCAGCTGAAGTGTGTATTGGGAAAGGTGGACTCGATCCACCACACCTTTGCCTGGCGACCACTGCCTTCCACACGTCCCCCATTGAGAGCCTAGTTGTCTATGCTGGGGAGATGCAACTCACTCTTGCTCTGCACTAGTTATACCCTAAGCCCTTTGGGTTTAGGGCTAGTTAACTCCTTTGAGAGATCGGTATAGCTCACATTGTTTGCATCCCTGGTTCTGCAGGGTACCACCTTTGACTATTTGTTGCCACGCCTCTGCTCCCAAAGCTTCTACAGTCCTGGGAGTATTGCATTCGGCCTTTTGGGAACACACTTTGTGTCACCCTAGAACTGTCCAGTGTATACGGATGGCTCCAAGTCAAAAGAGTGGTTTGATTTCCTCACCGTGTCACCTTTGTTTGAAGTCAGCTGGGCTCTACCATTCACTGCGCCTGTCTTCACCGCTGAGCTGGTTGCAATACACCGCTTGGTACAGGAGATAATGCAGCATTCCAAGTTCGGAGACAAGATTGTGATTTATAGCGACTCACAAAGTGGCTGAGTCTCTTGGGTCATTCAAATCTCTGCACCCCCTGGTTCGCTATATGTGTGATGCCACATTTTTTTGCGAGCCAGGCGGATGTCGAGATTATCTTCTTCCTAGTTCCTGAACATGTAGGAATGAACATGCCAAAGACTCTGCTAGGACTGGTCAACCAGACCAGTGGTTCGCTCTTCCTCACACTGATTCCATGGCAGTAATACGAGCTTCCCTCCAGGTGGCTTGGCAAAGAAGATGGGAGATGGTCAAGGGGAACTTAAAGTTATGTGCCATTGCTCTGCGACTGTTATCATGGACTTACTCCCAATGCTGCGATGGCTTCAGGGTGCTCTCTGTTGTCTCTTGAGTTGGACAACACTCACAGGATGCACCTCCACTTGTTGGAGCTCTTGCCTGCGCCTTATTGTGTCAACTGCATTGTCTCTCAGACTGTTCAGCACATTCTTGTTGAATGTCCCAGTTTAGATGATCTTTGCGTACATGAGCGGTACCAGGATCAGTGGGGTCGTTACTGCTTGTCCCCTGTATTCAGGATGGGTTTGTGCACACAGACTTGTTAACTATGCGACTTTTTGGTGGAGGCTGGCCTCCTAGACTTTGACTGTGCTGGGGGGGAGGCAGGCCTAAGGTGTGCTTCTTTCTTCTCTTTTTGCCTTATTTTTTTTAGCCCCTGTCCTTTTTTATTGTTATTTATACATTGTTAAATGTTTTCCATTATCTTTTTTTAATTAAAACAAAACAAAACAGAAAATAGTGTACTACTAGGCTATATTAATATAGCCTAGTAGGAGGCTGTGTCGAGTACGGCGACTTATACCCAAGTAGGCAACCCCCCCCCCATCATTTTCTTACTTCTTGGCTTCAGGCGGCTCGTGAAATTGTGCACAAACTCTTCTATGAATAATGGTGTGCACAAAAGTGTATTATATGCCTAATTTTAAATAATCACATTAAAAATCATCCTAAACTGTCTTTTTGTAACAGACTGTCTGTTATAAAGTGTGTATTAATGGCCTACCAGTACTCAAAAGATCTTCTCTCTTCTAGAATAACTAGTGCACTATAGGAAGAATGTCTTCCCTGAAGACAGAAAGAAATTTACAAGCTTTTATTGCAAGATTATCTAAGGAAGGAGGATTACTAGCATACAGGTAAAATAAATTACTACCAAATCCATGCTTTTGGTAATCTGGTTACTTCATTTATTTATAAACTTTAATTATAATTATCCACTGTAACTATAGATAGCAAGTAAGAAGAGGGGGGGGGGTGACTTAGAGCATAGCTAAAAAGAAGAAATAAAACCCAAATTGTTGTTGCTGAACCTTAAGCTCTCAGCCCCAAGACAAAGGAAGGAAATCTCCTCTAACAGATTTTCCCACAAAGCCCTAGAAGTTTATAATGTGTTGTTGGCATGTGCGCAGTTTGTGTATGTTTGATTGTGTGTTGTCCAGTGTTCTACGATGGTCACTTCCAGCTCTTTGCTGTTAGCTTAGGAAGTCTAGGCGAAGGCATTTGTGCCACTGCCACTGCTTCGGCCATACTAATCGCTCCTGTCAATGTGTAAAGTCGGGGTTACCTGAAATATGTGTAAGTTCCTCTAAGGCCGCACATGATAGGTCCAAATCGTGTGTGGCCAAGTGTGTCAATTGCGGAGAGCAGCACTCTGCTTCTTCAAAGCAATATGGTGCGTATATCCTTGAGAAGGAAATCCTGGCCGTTCAGGCTCAGGATAGTCTCATTTTATGAGGCTAAGGACTTGGTCTTGGCACTGCCTGGTACATCCAGGCCTATGAGTACGGTCGTTTATGTGCCCATTCGGAAACCTTATGCAGGTTCTTCCCACCCCTGGCACTCCCCTGGTAAAGCTGGCGGCACAAAGGGCCCACACCCAGCCCCGACTAAAACCAGCCCCCCATCCCTTCACAGTTGGTTGCCAGCCCATTTTCACCAATAACACATAATTGCCATGACTAAAATAACATCACCCATGACATTTAGGCGATATTATTTTTCACACATAATTGCCATGACTCAAATAACATGACCCAATAGTGAAATCAATAAATTTTCACCAATAACATTGTTTTATTTACTGCTAACTTCGATTCGTCTTAATGGAACACCCTTTATATATATATATATATATATATATATATATATATATATATATATATATATATATATATATATATATATATGATGAAAATTAATGCAATATCGCAAGAAAAGATGAGGAATTAAACTACATTCTCCGAAGACAATTTAATTCACAACAGTTTCAGTGTATCTCACACCCTTTTTCACCTGACACTGGGCAGAAAAAATATAAGAGAAATGCATTTAAGCATAACACAAGATCCCCTCTTTTTTCCCCCAATCCCCTACTTGTGGCTAATCTGGGGGGGAGGTAGGCCTAAACATATTGAAGGGCTGGCATTTTACTATTTTGTTTATTTGCGATCTTATTACAGAATTAAAAGAAAATTGTCCCTCGATAGATTTAAATTAGGAACTGACGATATCAAGCTCGATTCTACGATTCTTCTCTTAACATAGTTAGCCGATTTAAATAACATTTTACTTCCATTGAAATCAATTGTATGATTCTTGTCTCTAGCTTGGCAAAATATTCCACTACTTTCGCTGCCCACTCTAATATCTCTTTTGTGTTCGTACAATCTCTTGTCTAGATTTCTCCCCGTTTCCCCTATATAAACTTTATGGCAATCGTTGCATGGTACTGCATATACTCCTATATTATGATGTTCTTTGGGTTTCCTGGCCATCATCAATTGGTTTAAGGACCTAACTTTATATGGTTAAGGTACATTGACGATGTATTTTCTGTATGGCCTAATGGCCATGATTTTGATACCTTTTACAATAATTTGAATAATTTGCATGTCTCCATCAAATTTAAATATGAATGGGAATATGATAATAGATTACCCTTTTTAGATGTCCTCATTAATAAAGATCACCATGAATTAAAACTTTACGTGTATAGGAAACCAACCCACTCGAATGCCTATATACATTATTTTTTGTTTCACGATAATACTGTTAAAAAATCGGTAATTTCTAACCTTTTCCTTAGAGCATACAAAATATGTCATCCTTCCTATTTAGATGAAGAAATTGTCATTATCAGGACCATTTTTCTAATTTGTATTACCCCGATTGGTTCATATCGTCTGCCCATTTTGCAGCTAGGAAAACATTCTATGGTAATAAGAATTCCCGCACTAACGACTTCAACAAATGTATAACATTGTCATTTAACAATAAATTAAATAGTTTAAAGGACATATTTGGAAAAGCGGGTATTAATCTAGCCTTTAAATATAATAATTCCTTAAACCAATTGATGATGGCCAGGAAACCCAAAGAACATCATAACATAGGAGTATATGCAGTACCATGCAACGATTGCCATAAAGTTTATATAGGGGAAACGGGGAGAAATCTAGACAAGAGATTGTACGAACACAAAAGAGATATTAGAGTGGGCAGCGAAAGTAGTGGAATATTTTGTCATGTTAGAGACAAGAATCATACAATCGATTTCAATGGAAGTAAAATGTTATTTAAATCGGCTAACTATGTTAAGAGAAGAATCGTAGAATCGAGCTTGATATCGTCAGTTCCTAATTTAAATCTATCGAGGGACAATTTTCTTTTAATTCTGTAATAAGATTGCAAATAAACAAAATAGTAAAATGCCAGCCCTTCAATATGTTTAGGCCTACCTCCCCCCCAGATTAGCCACAAGTAGGGGATTGGGGGAAAAAAGAGGGGATCTTGTGTTATGCTTATATGCATTTCTCTTATATTTTTTCTGCCCAGTGTCAGTTGAAAAAGGGTGTGAGATACACCAAAACTGTTCTGAATTAAATTGTCTTCGGAGAATGTGGTTTAATTCCTCATATATATATATATATATATATAAACCCATTCCCATTCACACACACATTCTTACAGAGGGAGGGAGGGGGTATTGGGAAAAGAGGTGGGAGAATGGCCCTTCACACACACACTCACATTCGCTCCACCACATCCCTCCTTCCTTAGGCCATTCAACCACAGTTATTCACAATACACTTTCAATCCTTACTCACGATACTTTTTATACTCAATTGCACCCTTCTGCACCCATTCACACTCGTCTACGCGTAGCAATCTGTCAAGGTTGTTCGTCAATCGTCCTGTCAGTCTCCTCATCACTATTCATCATATTAGCCTTCATTACCAGTTCTCCCATCTCAACAGAACTCTTTCATACTCTCCTGTTCAGAACCTTCACTCTTCATACCGCTATTCATCAGCTCCTCACTCACAGCACTCATCCAACCCAAGGTACACTTGCGAAACAGACAAGTCACTCACATCCCCTCTACTCTCAGCGGCTACACCGGAAACCCCTTCAACTGGTTCCCACCAGAAGTCAGAAAAGTCAGTCACTTCGTCATTCTCCACATCAAACTCAAGTACCCGGAGAATAAGGGATACTGGATGAATGTTTTGGGGGAATGTTTGGAGGGAAAAGTATTGGAGTTTTTCCGCGTGATTACAAGTGTGGGGGAACCAAGGTATGATGTGGTGAAGAAGCGGATGATTGGACAGGTGAAACGAATGAAAGAGAGTGTGAAGTATAAAAGGGTAAATGAATTTGAGAAGGCTCGAATGGGGAAAAGTGAAAGTGTGAACATGTATGCACATAGGCTTGAGAGTATGGCAAGAAAGAGGTATGGTGATGATGATGTAAATGAATGTAAACCACCGCTGAGGAAGTTTTTGGACACGATCCCGCGAAAGGTGAGTGAATGGCTGAGTGGAAAGAGAAAGGAGAGAATGAGACTGACAGGTGAACGGTTGATGTGGGAGGATGTGTTGGAGCTGTTGGAAGATGGACGATTTAATGATGAAAGCGATCTAGAAGAGGATGGATGGTACAGTGTGAACATTGGGGGTAAGAAGCCCAGGAGCTTTCATCCACCCCAGCAGTATGTCAGCTACAGGGATGCCCTGAAGGCTGCACCAGCTGGAGTGATGTCGAACTTCCTGGGCCGGCAGAATGGATGGGTAAATGGAGGGTGGTCAAATGGAAGGGGACAGATGAATTTCAAGCGTGGGAACGGATATGTGAGAGAGAAACCGAGGTATGTCCCAGCAAACGAGAGATCAAATGGTGGGAGAAAGATTGTGGAATGTCATCGGTGTGGAAGGAAAGGTCATATGTTGGCAGAATGTAGGTGGACATCTGGTGCATGTTTTGGTTGGGGTAAGAAAGGGCATATGATAAAGGATTGCCAGGAAAGTGTGAAAGAGTGCTTTGAGTGTAAAGAAATAGGCCATTTGAAGAAAGATTGTCCGAGGTTGAATGGTGGAGCAACTGCTGGGGGGAGTGTGAAGTATGCTTGTGGTAATTGTGGAAAGGCTGGTCATTATGCGAGGATGTGTCGTGACCAGAGGAATGTATGTAGCTATTGTGCGATGGAAGGACATTCAAGTGAAAAGTGTTGGATTAGACTGAGAGCGCAAGGTGTGAATGGAAAGTCTGAAGCGGGAAACTGAATTGTAAGAGGGTACCTGGTGAAGTATCCTCTGGGTGCATGAGTGTGAGTAATGTGTTGGTAAGTCTGTCAAGTGTGAAAGTGCTGTCTGGTAGGAAGTATGAGTGTCTGAGTGTGAAGGTGGAATTGAATGGAATTGAGTGTTTGGCTTTAATAGATTCTGGATGCAAGGCGAGCTTGGTGTATAAAGATGTGTATGACAAGGTTAGCGAGGGTAGTTTGGTAGGTATTGGTAATAGGAGAGTGCCTATGATTGGAATGATAAGGTCAGCTGTTCGAATGCATGGTATGATGATGAATGAATGTGAATTTTCTGTGATTGATAAGGTGAGTAGTGAGTATGGTGTGATTTTGGGGTATGATTTTATGAAAATGAATCGTATGGTTGTGCATCCTGCGAGTGATCAGATTGAGAGAAAGATTGGTAAAAATGGGGTGTATAAGTTATATGTAGGGAAAGATGGTAGTGTTTTGAGGAGTGTGTTTACTGGTATTGAGGTGACTGCTATGGAGAATGTAAGACTTGTGAAGGGTGAAAGGGTGTCTGTTAGAGTGAGTTGGAGTAAGGATGTTAGTTTGAATGTGAGTGAGAACATTGTGATATTGGATGGAAAGGATGCGTGTTATATGGTAAGGCGTGTTGCTTGTGTGTTTGATGGCTTGATGAGAATGAATGATCCTTTTGTATGTGTGCAGGCGGACCCCAGTGTGAAAGGGCAGGTGAGGGGAATCCAAGTCGGAGATGTACTGGGCCACCTCTCCACTGTCAATGAGGTAGGTATGGATGATAGTACGGATATCAGGGTGAATGTTGCGAATGAAAAGACATGTGAATGGATGTATAATGAGGTGAAGGACATGGTGAAATTGGATGGATGTTTGACTGAGTATGAAAGGGAGGATGTGTATCGAATGATATTTGAGCGAAAGGGAGCCCTCAGTAAGGGTGATCTGGATTTCGGGGTTGCAAAGCTCCCGGAATTCAAGATTGTCCTGAAGGAGGACTCCCCAATCTATCAGCGGCCGAGGCATTTCCCACGTCCGGTTGCTGATGAGATTGAGGAGCAGTGTTTGGAATTGGAGCAATTGGGGGTGATTGAAGAGAGTGAGAGTGCATGGAATAGTCCAATTGTACCTGTACGTAAGCCGGATGGAAGATTGCGTCTGTGTGTGGATTATCGAAAGGTGAAAGAAAGGTTTCCGATGTGTGTGGTATCTGAGTGTGTGTATAGTATGCATGGGATGGAGTGGTTTACGAAGCTGGATCTGGTACGGGGGTATTACCAGATGCCCATTGCTGAGGAGAGCCGGCCAGTAACTGCCTTCTCTTCCTCAAAGAGGCATTACCAGTTCCGGAACCTCAGCTTTGGGTTGTCTAATGCTCCCGGAGCCTTCCAGCGGGCAATGAATGTTGTGTTGAGTAAGTTTGCGAGTAAGAATGTGATTGCGTTTATAGATGATATTTTGATTATGACTGAGACTTTTGAGGAGCATATGAGATTGGTGAATGATGTGTTGAGAACGTTGGAGAGTGTTGGTGTGAAGGTGAAAGTGGCGAAGTGTGAATGGTTTGCGAAAGAAGTGGAATTCCTTGGGCATATGGTGAGTGAGAATGGGTTGCGAAAATCACCGAAGTATGTTGAGAAGGTGCGAATGTTTCCTAAACCGGTGACTGTGAAGCAACTGAAGTCGTTTTTGGGTTTGATTGAGTTCCAGCGAAAGTTTATACGTAATTGTTCTGGTGTGAGTAAACCTCTGACTGAGTGGATGGGCAAGAAAGGTAGTACGGTTGTCAAGTGGAATGATAAGATGAATGAGGCGTATGAGAGACTGAAAGAGGCAGCGGCTGAAGATGTTGAATTGGCTTACCCAGATTATAGTGTAAATGCTAAAATGCTTGAACTGTATACAGATGCGAGTGGGTATTGTATGGGAGGTTTTCTGATGCAAGAGCAGCGTTTGAATGGAGAGAATGTCAGGCGAATAATTGGGTATGTATCCAAGGCTATGAATGTTGCAGAACGAAAGTATTCGACTGTGGAACGAGAGCTGGCTGCGATAAGATATTGTTTGAAAGTGTTGCGTCCATTTTTGTATGGTGTGAGGTTTGTGATAAAAACCGATCATCGACCTCTTGTGTATCTGCAGCGTATGAAGTGGGCTGATAGTAGGATTGCAAGGACTTTGGAAGATTTGAGTGACTTTGACTATGTGATTGAATATGTGCCTGGTGAACGGAATGGAGTGGCTGATTTGATGTCAAGGTATCCTGGTACGAATGATGAAAATGTGTGTGGAGTGAGTGATCCTGAGTATTTGCCGAAAGGGATTATGAATGGAAGAGAGAGTAAGGGTGGTGGTGATTCCTTGTTTGAGAGTGTATGGAATGGTTTGCAAGATTTAAAGAGTGATGGAGTAGACATTTGGCGCCCGAATAGGGACGTGAGACTTCGAAACCGGGAGCGTGACGGGATTGGATTGCAGTCCATACCCAATTAGCGTGGCAGGTAGTTTGGTTGTTTTTCACCTTTGTCTATCGCTGTTACTAACCTGGGAGGATGGCTTCTGTGGAACAGGGCCTCCATGATGAGATTGTGAGACTGAGGCTGGAATTGAGGCAGAAAGAGGAGGAATGTATGATGTTGAGGAATGTGATGGATGGATTGAAGAGTGATGTGATGAGTATGGATGAGAAGACAGACAAGATGAGGAAAGAAATGGACGAGAGACAGAAGCAGGTCGACCAACGGATGAAGGACTTGTATGACATGATGAAGGGGTCAGGACCGGCCCTAGGACCCTCGACCTTGACCCCTGCTCCGACTGAAGGGGATAAGACTAATGGGATCAATGGGAGTGTGTGCGAGTCTAGAGAGGATAGGGTGATTATGCGTGTTAGTAAAGGACTGTACATACAATCCGTTTCATTCTCCTTCGATTTCTCACGTCCGGATTAGTGTAGGAAGCGGGTTGGATCGATTGGGGTTAGTCTAAATTTTTCGGCCCGCTACAACATCCCCTCTACTCTCAGCGGCTACACCGGAAACCCCTTCAACTGGTTCCCACCAGAAGTCAGAAAAGTCAGTCACTTCGTCATTCTCCACATCAAACTCACCTCTACCCTTACCATACATAAAACCAGAAAAATCAGCCAAGTACACTGTCATTCATACTGTTCTCAAAACCAGAAAAATCAGCCAAGTACACTGTCATTCATACTGTTCTCAAAACCAGAAAAATCAGCCACAGGCAGCTCACTTACTCGTCTACTTACACCAGCCAAATCACTCACCTGCTTGTGCAAACACTCAATCTCTCTCTCAAGCTCCCCCATACCAGAAAGACTGCTCAGACTTACTTTCATTTGTACATGTATTTTTCCTTTCACTCTTCTTTGTACGCTTTCTACTTCTCGAGACCAAGCCCAGCTCTTTCCCAAACAGATCCATACTATCACACTCCATCTTATCATCATGCACCTTATCTCTCTCTCTGCACAGTTCATACACTGTATGGCTCACCAGGTAGGCAGGAGGTTCGCTCCACCTCCTCAACTGACTCTGATGTGCTCGCACACTCTCAGTCACACCTTCATCCAAAACATATGTCACACGATTCTCCCAAACTCACAACTCTATGTGGTCCTTCAAACTTTTCATTCATCTTCGACACGTTCAACCTACCTTTTACTTTTCTTACCTTCAATACTTTTGTACCAATTTCAAACGAACGAAACCTTTCATGTGCCTCATGCCATACTCTGCTCACTTTCACTCAAACAAAACCTATCTTTCACTCGCCTTTAAAATTCCATTACAAACTGACACGGGGACACCCCAGTTGCACTATGGACCGTCAAATTATATGCCCATAACACTACTCAACCATTCATCCCACTCATTCAAAGTCGTACTCATCATTCTCAACATCTCACACAAGGTCCTAATTGTACGTTCAGCCAACCCATTTGAAGATGGTACATACAGAGTCATCCTCACATGCTCCACACCATTCTCTCAACATTTGCTCAAACACTTTACTCGCAAACTCATGCCCATTATCACTCAGACATCTCCTAGGCTTCCATACACACGTAGGAAAAAATAACTGCTTGACCACACGCGCAACAGTCACACTCCTTTTATCTCTCACACAAACTTACTTTTATGATCAACCATAACAACCATACCGATATTCCCAGCACTTGTACTTGGTAAAGACACACAATCAATTACTACCAACTCAGCATAAAAAAAATCAAAGCACTAGATTCTCTTGCTTCCCTCAATATCTCCTCTTCAGCCCATCCTACCTTTAACACCTGCAAGGTCAGTTATCAGGTTCAGGGAGCTTATTAAATATGATGTGGACTGGCTTGTTGCTAAACTGACTTCTCAGGAGGTTGTTGGTGCATACCGTGTCACTCGTAATGTTAATGGCACCAGAGTTCCTTCTGCTACTATCATATTAACTTTTAATAGGCTGAAACTCCCTAAGAATATCAAGGCTGGTTATCTGTGTATTTCTGTGAAGCCCTACCTGGAGAATCCCTGTAGGTGCTTTCATTGTCAATATTTTGGACATGTCAGTAAGCACTGCAGACAGGAGAGGGTATGTGTCAATTGTTCCTCTGATTTCCATGGAATACTGTGCCCTCGTCTCCCTTGTTGTGCCAACTGTAGTGGCAATCACCTAGCCACGTCTAAGCAGTGCACCTTTTTCTTGTATAAGAATGTTGTTGCTCTTTGGAGTAAATTCCAAATTAGCTGAAGGATGCTAGAAAGAGAGCTAAAGAATTATATACACAACCAGGAGTGAGTTTTGCGGATGCTCTTAGAGGGACCAGACCAGTCTGTAACAGACAGCAGAGGCCATTCACTCCTCCACTTTTACAGCTGCAGAATATCCGTCAAGAAGCCCCAATAGAATCTCTCTCGACATTACTATCCTACCAGTACAGAGGACCCAATATTCACCTGACAGATGGTTCTTTGCCATCTAATAAAAAGCCATCCGCAAAACATTCAAACTACCTATACCTCAAATGTTAATTATACCTAAAAATCAAAAAGGTTCAAAACTCCAGTCACTTTCATCAGGTGAAAAGAAAAAATTAATTACCCTTAAACGATGAATATGTTTCTAATTGTTCATTTGGATCTACAAAGGATCTTCTCGAAATGGGAAGAATTCAAACTCCTGCTTCATGATTACAACCCTTGCTGTATATCATTACTGGAGACCCAATTGGGTATTCATTGATTACCCAATATCCCCCACTATATGGGATATTTTAAGAATCCACCAGAACCCATTCATGGTTCGATTATTTTTGTCCTTGAAGACTGTTCTCACTTAGCAATCCCGTTGAGAACAGACCTTCAAGCAGTGGCGATATGTGTGTATACCAATCGTTTGTTTATACACAGTCTGCTCACTGTACCTTCCTCCTGGTAAAGTTGAGAGACTTTAATGCAAGACACCACCTTTGGGGAGACTATGATGACAACCCCAAGGCAAATCTGATTGTGAGACTTATGGAGACCTTGGATGTGTCATTATTTAATGATGGCACTCCAACATCCTTCCATGTCCAGATCAACAGCTCTACCTGTGTAGATTTGTCACTTTGTTCCTCAGACTGTAGAGCAGATTACAGCTGGTTGGTGGATCCTGATCTGTGAGGAAGCGATCACTTCCCAGTTGTTCTGACCTCATACCTGGGTGGCCCCCCCTTCCCCACCGGGCAATAGGTGGAACACCAGGAAAGCCAATTGGCCAAAGTTTAAATACTTTTCTCACCATTCTGGACAATTCCCTCAGGGCGACATTGACATGGTCCTGGAGAACTTCCATGATCATGTCAACCAGGTGGCAAATTCTTCCATGTCCCTCTCCAAAACTGCTTCTCACAAGACCCATCTCATGTTTTTTGTCTGAGGAATGCAGCAAAGTGGTGAAAGAGTGTAAGTGAGCTTGTCATCGCTACCATCGAAAGGATACATCAACTCTATCAACCACCAAACTCCAGACAAATTCTGGAAAAGAGTGAAAAAGCTCATAGGCAGAGCAAGTGGTTTCTCTGTCCCCAATATAGTTGAAGCAGGTGGGCTTTTGAGAGTCCTGGCCAGAATTTCAAATGTCCTTGCAAAGACATTTGGTGACATTTCCAGCCCTAACAATTATTTCTTAGAATTTCAACATGTCAGGAGAATACAAGAGCAGTGCCTCTTGAACTTCATGTAGTCTGTATGGATAATGAACCATACAATAAACTCTTTTCCATTCATGAACTTCGAAGTGCTCTTAAAAGATGTGGATCCACTGCACCTGGTCCTGATGGTATCTCTTATGATATGATCAAGAATATGCATTCAACACTCATTTCAAATCTTCTTGATATATTTAACTATATCTGGATTAAGGGCTGTTTTCCTTCCAATTGGACGGAAGCAATCATACTTCCCCTTCGTAAACCAGGAAAGGAAGGGACACTTCGGATCCACTATCGCGCAATTGCCCTTGTTCTCCATACAAGCTTTTTGAAAGGATGGTGAAGGCCACGTTGGTATGGTTTCTGGAGAAACCCAACCTTATTTCTCCCTCACAGTCGGGTTTTAGAAAGAAACAATGCACCCCAGACCTGCTGGTCAGGATGGAGGTTTGCATTTGACAAGCTTTCTCAAAGAGACAACACTCCATTGCTGTCTTTTTTGATATAGAAAAAGTATATGATACACCTGGAGGTATGGTATCCTGAAGCAACTATATGACTGGGGTATCAAAGGCCATCTTCCTAGGTTCATACAGCAATTTCTTCCTGGACGCATGTTCTGTGTTAAAGTGGGAAATGTCATATTGGAGCCTGTTGATCAGATAGAGGGCGTGTCACAGGTAAGCGTTTTGAGTTTCACCTGCTTCTCGGTGGCTATCAACAGCATTATGTGGAAGACTTGGCAACTTTATCAGCATCGCCTGAGCTGCCATTTGTCATCTGTAAATTGCAACTAGCCATTAACATCATTGCCAAGAATGCCGCTGCAAAAGACTTCCGACTGTCACCCTAAAAAACAAAGGCATTTCATTTCTACAATTTCAGGCAAGTTGACTTGGAACAGCCAACCTTATTCTATGCCGTCTGAGAATTGGGCATTGTCGTCTGACACATGGCTTTCTGATGGAAGTCCTTCAGCAGCCTCCAATGTGCACTCACTGTGGAGTACCAGTGTCTGTACTCCACCTATTTGCTGAATGCCACGATTCCATGCTCTGAGGCAATGGCTTTTTCCTTTTATTTGCCAAGGGATGTCCCCTCGGCAGGTTCTGAGGAGCATCCTTTCAGAACATGAGTGCACCTTTAACATGAACCGAGTGTTTAAAGTTTTATCAGAGACAAATCTCATAAAGGAAATTTAATGTTTTATCATTTTTAGAACCAGGCCAGAGAGACGTGTCGTGTCTTATGATTTTACTTTGATTTTACAGCATTCTAGAGGCATTTATTTTTCTACGTTTTTACTCCATCTTCCTTTTTTTTATATATATTTCTTTTAGATTGTTAACCATAGTCATTTTTATACCATTCATTCATTAAGAGAGCAAAAGACCATCAAAGGACACGCATAGAGAAACACTGGTGGATGAAGAAGGTCATGAGTCCTCGATCTACTAACAGTTATAGATTGCATCTTGCTTGGGTTTAGCTTCATGCCCCATTTAAGACACCATGACTGTATTGTAGAAAAAGTCTTTATTCACCCTGTAAGGGGCATGGCGATTTGCTTTCCTGGCCGCCGTGCTGATGGGACTCAGCACCCCATCTGTCCCAGCTTAGCCTCTTCTCCTTCTTTCTCTATAACCTCATTCACAACACTCTCTGGTCGGCCTCTAATTTCAAAGGGTAGATGCCAACCAACTTCCTCTCGCTCAATGATCACGGATTGGGGCTGAGGGGGATGGGCCAAAGTCCCCTCACCACTGAGCTCTGGTTTTAAGTTTTGAGCTTTTAACAAAATAGACTCAAGAATGGAACGATTTTTGCATCCAAGTTGATCTAATGACTAATTAATTTACAACTAACAGAAATCTTTATGAGGAAGTGAGGAAACCTCCGTCCTGCACAGAAACAGAGAGCAACAAAATTTAAACTAAAGTAAGAATTATTACAAATTTAAATACCTTAATATCTTAACAGGTAAATAATGAAATATATAAGGCCTTAAGTTCAAAACCAGTAAGTAATACAGGTAAACTTACCCCTTTTCTGGGGTCCTTACAGATTTAATGCTAGAAAGTCTTAATTTAGAGCATTTAGTTTAAAAAGTTAATTACCCCAAATTTATAATTCAGAATGCTTTAATAAATTATAGGTAATTATTGGATCTCTTCTCTGAAACTAAAGGAACTTATCTAAATATATAATATATACCTATATAAATATAATAAAGGAAAAAGGCATGTCCTATTACAGCGGAAGGACGCTGACTGGACTTTAACTCCAGGGGGCAAGAACCCTTCAATGACAAGTTTAAATTGACTAGGTTGCATTCCACTCTCGCTTCATGACCCCGTAAGGGGTCCAAGGGTGCATACGATAAGTCAAAATTGTGGGTGGCCAAGTGTGTCAATTGCGGAGAGCCGCATCCTGCTTCTTCGAAGCAATGTGGTGTGTATCTCCTTGAGAAGTAAATGCTGGCCATTCAGTCTCTTGATTGTCTCTCATTTTGCGAGGCTAATGACTTGGTCCTGGCGCTTCCCGGGATATCCTATTCCTCAATGTTCTAAAAGACACCCTCTGCTCCTGGCCCCTCCAGGCCTACGAGTATGGTTGTTCCATTCCTAAAACTTATGCAGGTTCTACCCACCTCAGGCACTCCCCTCATAAAGCTGGTAGGACAAAGGGTCCACACTCAGCCCCAGCTAAACCAGCCCCCCTTCCCCCTGCCCCAGTGTGACTGTTTCCCATAAGGCAAAATGGCCATGCACCTCCACGAGTCGTTAGACTCGCAGGATGCAACACCCCTGAAGTTGGTCGCCGGGCCATCTTCCGGGGTTCCTAAAGCTGCCCCCTGAGAGGAGGACAGCACTAAAGGAGATTCGGGTCTTTCGCCCATGCCTAAGGTTTCGAGGCGGAGGGGGGGAAAGACTTGCATGGCAAGCCCAACCTCCTCCAATAAGTACTTGAATGCGACAGCGGATTGTCCGGCCAACAGTGCCCGGAGTTCTGCCCCCATGAGGGTCTTCTCTTTGAAGAGGGCTCCTGCATCTCCTCTGAGCTAGGCCGACTGGGAGGAGTTGTGGAGGCTCGTCTCCTCCCATTCCCCGTTAGCTATCATTTTGCAGGAGACCATGCTGGATGCATGTCCCCTGCCCGCCCTCCTGGGGTATAAGGGTTTTGCGACCCCACAACCATGGAATGTGGGCCGGGTGGGAGTATGTGCGATTTACACCCAGTATGATGTCTCTGTTCTTCTCTTCACTTTAGATACCTCCTTTCAGGCAGTAGCTGTGCAGCTGCACCTTGATAGGAGGTATACTGTTATTTCCACGTACATTCCACCATCAGCTGACTTCAACACAGGGGATTTCCGCCGCATCCTGGTACTCTTGCCGAGTCTCTTTTCTCTTGCTCGGAGATCTAAATAGTAGACACCCCTTCTGGGAAGACTACTCTATTAATCCCTGTGGTCAAGTGCTTGCCGACCTGATCGACGAGCTTGAGATGGGTGTCCTAAATGTGGATGAGTTTACGCATCACTGCCCAAGAACCGCTTCATTTTCCTGCCTCAATCTATCTTTGTGCTCTCTGGATGCACAGCCTGATTTTGATTGGGCGGTGGTTGATGACCTCCATGGTAGTGATCACTTTCCCATTCAAATATCTTTTTCTGGTCCGCTGCCGCCCGAGAGCCCGCCCCGGTGGTGCTTGGCGTGGGCGCGGTGGCCTGCATTTCAGGAAATAACTGAATTCTCTATCTCAGTCGAGGAGTTTAGGTCGGTAGATTAGGCCGTTGAGTTGTTCTCCGACAATGAGGTTGCCGCGGGCCTGACTACTATTCCTAGTAGGTCTGGACGTTTTGCACGCCGACCACTCCCATGGTGGTCAGCCGAGTGTGAGATGGCCCTTAAGCAGAAGCGTTATGCCTAGATGCGCTATAAGTGCCGCCCGAACGATTTCACTGTCGGTTAATTTCGTCAGGCTAGGGTTAGGTTCCGGTGTATTTCGAAGCACGCCCGCCGCTCTTCTTAGTGGGCATACGTGTCTTAACTTAAAGCGAAAACCCCCTCTAGCAGAGGTGTGGAACCGAGTCAAAAAGATTTGGGGCAAGTTCTCGCAGGACCCCCTCTCATTCTCCAGGAGAATGGGACCGCAATCTCGGACCCTGCGTCCGTGGCGGAATCCTTCGCAACTGATTTCTCCGCATTCTCTAGCCGGGATGCTGCTCCGCCAGCATTCAATGCACGACAGGTTTAATTTGAGTGAGTTGCGTTTCGCTCTTTGCTTCATGCGCGAACACCACCCATGGTCCGGACGATGTCCCGTACGCCATGCTTCGACACCTGGGGAAGTGAGGTATGGCCTTTCTGTTTGATTTGTTCAACAGGATCTGTGTTGAGGGTCTCCTCCCGGATTCCTGGTGAAATGCTACTGTGCTCTCCTTTCGCAAACCGGGGAGAGATCACTACTCCGGCCGGTTTCCGTCCAATCTCTCTAACCTCTTGCGTGTGCAAGTTAATATCTGAATTTTTACGAGATCGTCGATTCCGCGTATAGGTGATGGTTTTCCTCTCTGGCCCAATGGAGCAGGAAGAGGGTATCCTGCAGGTAAGTGTCCTCAGTGTCACACTCTTTGCCCTGAGCAACAGCATCACCTCGGTGCTGCCGGAAGATGTTCTCGCTACGCTCTAGGTGGACGACCTTTCGATCCCTTTTGGCTTGGCCCAAGTGTCAACTCTGGACCATCAATTTCAACAGGCATTGAACCGCATCTCTCGCTATGCCGAAGCGCACAGGTTTCGGTTTTCCTTGGCCAAGAGTAAAGTGGTGCACTTCTGCCGCCATCCACCTGGAAGTGGTTGAATTGCACCGTTTCATAGGTCTTGTATTTGACTGATGCCTCACCTGGGAGGCTCATATTCCCAGCCTTCGGGTCTCTTCTACCCGTGCCCTGGATATTCTACGTTCCGTGACATTCAGTACTTGTGGCACTGATAGGGCTACTGCCTTACTTTTTTATCAATCCTTTGTTCGTTCGAAGCTCGACTATGGATCCGAGTTTTATGCATTCGTAGCTGAGCGTGTATTGCGGAAGGTGGACTCGATCCACCACACTGGCCTTCGCCTGGCGATGGGTGCTTTCTGCAGTTCCACCATGGAGAGCCTACTTGTCGTTACTGGGGAGATGCCACTCGCTCTATGCCATGCACAGTGCATTATTCGCCTGTACGCATCAGCCAGGTGCCTCCCTCAGTTGCCAACAGCTCTCACTGCATCCGCAGCCTATTTCGACGGTGCCTATGTCGTCGAGAGACGCCAGTCATACCCTAAGCCCTAGGAAACTAGGACTAGGAAACTCCTTCAAGAGCTAGGTATAGCCCTCGAGCTAGTGGCGCCCCTGGTTCTGCCGAAGATGCCACCCTGTAGGGTTCCACCTTTGGCTATTTGTCGCCACGCCAATTCTCCCAAAGCTTCTACAGCGCCGGTGGTATTGTGTTTGACCTTTTTCCTGCTACATTCTTTATGGACAACCTTTCAATCTCTTTTGGTGTGGCCCAGATGCCAACTCTGGAGCATTCACTCCAACAGGGATTGAACTGTGTCTCTTGCTATGCTGATGCTCACAGGTTTCGGTTTTCTTTGCCTAAGACTAAGGTAGTGCACTTCTGCCACCATCCACAGCTCCACCCTGACTCAGGCCCCTTTTCTAAATGGGCATTGCCTCAAAGTGGTGGACTCGCACCATTTCATTTGTCTTGTATTTGACCAATGCCTCACTTGTGTGGCTCATATTTACAGCCTTAGGGTCTCGCGCCATGGATGTTCTTCATTCTGTGACATTCAGTGCATGGGTAACTGATAGGGCTATTGCAGTACCTTTTATCTATCCCTTGTTCGGTTGAAGCTTGACTACGGATGCAAGTTTTCTGCAACCGAATGTGTATTGAGGAAGGTGACTCGATCCACCACTCTGGCTTTCACCTGGCAACTGGTGCCTCCCGCACATCTCCCATTGAGAGCCTACTTGCCGATGCTGGGGAGATGCTACTCGCTGTGCGCCATGCACAGTGCATTGTTCACCTTTACTCATGAGCTGATGCCTCCCTCAGTTGCCAACAGCTCTCAGTGCATCTGCAGCTGATCTCGATGGTGCCTATGCCGCTGAGAGATGCCAGTCATACAATAAGCCCTCTTGGTTAAGACTAGGAAACTCCTTCGATGCTCGGCTACACCTGTGCTTCTGGCCAGGATTCCACCTTAGACGGTAACCCTTTAAAACTATTTATCACTATGCCTCTGCTCCCAAAGCTTCCACAGCATTGGGAGTATTGTATTAGGCCTTTTTAGTGCACACCTTGTGTCACGCTGGAACCATGCCAGTGTATATGGATGACTCCAAGTCCCAAGTGTGGGTCAGTTTCCATGCCATATCCCCTCAGTTTGAACTCAGTGGGACTCTTCCAAGCGCTGCATCTGTCTTCATGGCCAAGCTCCCCGTAAGGGGCACGGCGATTTGCCATCCTGGCCGCCGTGCTGATGGGACTCAGCACCCCGTCCGACCCCAGCTTAGCCTCTTCTTCCTTCAAAACACTTGTTTCCTCACTTTTCATACAACCTCTCTCACAACTTTCAATGGTCAGCCTCTAATTTCACAGGGTAGATGCTGACCTTCTTAAGTCAACCGTCCCGGATCGGGGCTGAGGGGGGAGGGGACAATGTTCCCTAACCCCTGAGCTCCAGTCTGGGGTGGTTGTTTTTTAACTACCTGCTTTATCCCCACCCATACCTTCCTCACATCCCTTTTCCTCTCCTCTTCACAATCTATATATTTTTTACGCCGTTTTCAAGGTGAAGCCGCCATGCCGATGGACTGCCAGGCCACCAGGCGGGAGGGGTGGTCTTAAATGGCGGCGCCTGGCTCTGCCGGGCTTGTAAGCACCTCTCGCAGTGCGGGCTACTGCGAGAGGTGATGCGCGATTGCATCCCGTGTCAAAAAGAGGGTCACCATGCCCAATGATGAGTATATAAAACCTCAGCCCCCAACTTTCCCTATAACATCGATGGAGCTGCCCTTGGGCAGCTCCATCGATGCAAGGTCCTCCTCAAACGTCTGTGGTTTCCGAAGCAGTACAAGGAGGGGAGGGGTCTCCTCCGACCGGTGCCCCCACAACTACCAGGACCTTCTCCATTTCAGAGAATGACTAGGCTGAGGCCGGTCCATCTGGCCGGGGGGCTTCTTCCGGCAGAGGTGAGAAGCGGGTTTATTCCCTGCACTCCTCTCCAAAAAAGAAAAAGAAAAAGACTAAAAAGACAAAAAAGACTTGGGGCTCCTCTCCATCCGTGGGGGCTGCGGACGGATGGGTCTGCTGCCACTCTGGCAAGCGACCAAGCCAAGATCGGCACATCCGCCCCCTCTGCCCCCCCAGTTGCGGAGCCCCTGACTAAGACTAATACCAAGAGTGGACAGGGCGGAGCCTCGATGACATCGGGGCCCCTGATTCAGAGGTTACCTGGCGTTTTTGAGCCCGCTGGCTTCAAACGCTTCCTTGTTATTCGCTCCACTGATGGCACCATGTTGTCCAAGGGCAACATGATCCATCATAGGAGAGGATTAGCTAGTGCAATTGGTAGAGAGCCGAAGGTAACCTGTTTCTCGGACGGGAGCCTTCTGGCGAATGCGGCGAATCCCGCCGAGGCGGCCAAGATAAGTGCTCTTCGGACACTTGATGGCACCCCGGTGAGTGTGACGCCGCACTCTACCATGAACTTTGTGAAAGGAGTAGTTTATACGAGAGAACTCGTTAACTACTCCATTGAGGACATCACCCTAGAGCTGGCCGACCATGGGGCGGTCAAGATCGAACGTGTAATGAGAAAACAGGGAGGGGCCTCGAGACCCACCCCTACACTCTTCGTCACGTTCGACTGTGACAAGCTCCCTGAGTCGGTGCGTGCCGGTTGGTACCGCTACCGCGTGAAGGCATTCGTGCCACTGCCGCTGCGGTGCTATTACTGTCACCGCTTCGGCCATACGAATTGCTCATGTAGACGTGCAAAGTCGGGGTCACCCGAAGTCTGTGTAAATTGCTCCAAGGTCGTACACGATAAGTCCAAATCGTGTGTGGCAAAGTGTGTCAATTGCGGAGAGCCGCACCTTGCTTCTTCGAAGCAATGTGGTGCATATCTCCTTGAGAAAGAAATCCTGGCCATTCAGGCACAGGATCGACTCTCATTCCGCGAGGCAAAGGACTTGGTCCTGGCGCACCCAGCTCTGCCTGGGACGTCATATGCCTCAATAGTTAGAAAGGCACCCTCTTCTCCTGGCCCATCCAGGCCAACGAGCACGGTTGTTTCCGCGCCCATTCGGAGCCCTTCTGCAGGCTCTACCCAACCCGGGCGCTTCCCTGGTAAAGCTGTCAACAAAAAGGGTTCATACCCTGCCCCAGCTAAAACCAGGGCTGCCCCCTCTTCCCCCAGCGTGACCGTTTCCCGTAAGGCGAAACGGCCACGCGCCTCCACCGAGTCGTTAGACTCACAGGAGGCAACACCCCTGAAGATGGCCTAGCGACCATCTTCAGGGGTTCCTAAAGCTGTTCCCCGAAAGGAGGATAGCAACAAAGGAGCTTCAGCTCCTTCGCCCACCCCCTGAGGTGGAGTGAGTGGCTCGGAGACGGTGGTTCCTCGAAAAGAGGGCCCCCCGCCTCCGAAGCCGCAACGCCCGCCTAAGGTTTCGAGGCGGAGGGAGGAAAAGACTCGCATGGCGAGCCCAACCTTCCCCAATAAGTCCTCGAAGGCGACAGCGCCTCCAGCGTTTTGTCCGGCCAACATCGCCCGGGGTTCTGCCCTCGGGAAGCGTACGGCTATTCTCATGAGGGTCTTCAATTCGAGGAGGGCCCCCGCGTCTCCTCCGAGCTAGGCCTGGAGTATATTCCTTCAATGGAATTGCCGTGGACTCCGGGCCAACTGGGAGGAGCTGCGGAGGCTCGTCTCGTCCCGTTCCCTGTTAGCTATTTTTTTGCAGGAGACCATGCTAGGCGCGTGCTCCCTGCCTGCCCTCCCGGAGTATAAGGGTCTTGCGACCCCACCACCGCGGGATGGCCGGGCTGGGGGATGCGCAGTTTACACCCGGCATGATATCTCCGTTCTTCCTTTCTCTTTAGATACCTCTGTTCAGGCAGTGGCTGTGCAGCTGCACCTGGATAGGAGGTATACTCTCATTTCTGCGTACATTCCACCGTCAGCTGATTTCGACGCGGGAGACTTCCGCCGCGTCGTGGCACGGTTGCCGAGGCCCTATCTCTTGCTTGGAGATCTGAACGGCAGGCATCCTCTCTGGGGAGATTACTCCATAAATCCCAGGGGACAAGTCCTTCCTGATCTGATCGAAGAGCTTGAGATGGGTGTCCTAAACGTGGATGAGTTTACGCATCACTGTCCGAGAACCGCTTCATTTTCTTGCCTTGACCTATCTTTGTGCTCTTCGGATGCACAGCCTAATTTTGATTGGGGGGTGGTCGATGACCTCCATGGTAGTGATCACTTTCCCATTCAAATATCATTTTCAGGGCAACTGCCGCCTGAGAGACCACCTCGGTGGTGCTTGGCGCGGGCGCGGTGGCCTGCATTTCAGGAAATGACTGAATTCTCTATCACAGTCGAGGAGTTTAGGTCGGTAGATGAGGCCGTTGAGTGCTTCTCCGGCAACCTCATCGCCGTGGGCCTGACTACTATTCCTAGGACGTCTGGCCGTTTTGCACGCCGACCACTCCCATGGTGGTCAGCCGAGTGTGAGACGGCCCTCAAACAGAAGCGTTATGCCTACATGCGCTATAAGCGCCGCCCGAACGATTTCACTGTCGCTGAATTTCGTCGGGCTAGGGCTAGGTTCCGGTATATTTCGAAACACGCCCGCCGCTCTTCTTGGCGGGCATACGTGTCTTCACTTAACGGGAAGACCCCTTTAGCTGAGGTGTGGAAGCGAGTCAAAAGGATTCGGGGCAAGTTCTCACAGGACCCCCCTCCCGTTCTCCAGGAGAATGGAACCGCAATCTCGGACCCCGCGTCCGTGGCGAAATCCTTAGCGACCGCTTTTTCCGCATTCTCTAGCCGTGATGCTGCTCCGCCAGCATTCAATGCACGTCGTTTTTCGCGGAAGGCCGCCGGCTGGACTTTACCTCTAGAGGCGGAGAACCCTTCAACAACAAGTTTACTGTGAGTGAGTTGAGTTCCGTTCTCGCTTCGTGCGCGGACACCGCCCATGGTCCGGACGATGTCCCGTACGCCATGCTTCGACACCTGGGTGTGCGAGGCATGGCCTTTCTGTTAGATTTGTTCAACAGGATCTGGGTGGAAGGTCTTCTCCCAGACTCCTGGCGAATCGCTACTGTGTTCGCCTTTCGCAAACCGAGGAGAGATCACTCTACTCCGACCGGTTTCCGCCCAATCTCTCTAACCTCTTGCGTGTGCAAGTTGATGGAGAAATTGGTAAATGTTAGATTAGCCTTTTTCCTGGACAGCGGAGGCCATCTGTCTTCCGCACAGTGTGGCTTCCGCAAGTTCCACTCCACGTCGGATGCTCTGCTCCGACTGGAAAATGCCGTCTGCGAGGCTTTCCTTCGTAGACAGCAGTACGCCACGGTCTTTTTCGATCTGGAGAAGGCCTATGATACCGCATGGCGATACGGTATCATGGAGACTCTCCACACGATGGGGGCGAGGGGACGCCTCTCAATGTTTATGTCTGAATTTTTGCGAGATCGTCGATTCCGCGTACGGGTGGGAGGAGCCCTCTCCAGCCCAAAAGAGCAGGAAGAGGGTGTCCCGCAGGGAAGTGTCCTCAGTGTCACACTCTTTGCCCTGACCATCAACGGCATCACCTCGGTGCTGCCGGAAGATGTTCTCGCTACGCACTAGGTGGACGACCTATCGATCTCTTTTGGCGCGGCCCAGATGCCAACTCTAGAGCGTCGACTCCAACAGGCATTGAACCGCGTCTCTCGCTATGCCGAAGCGCACAGGTTTCGGTTTTCTTTGGCCAAGACTAAGGTGGTGCACTTCTGCCGCCATCCGCGGCTTCACCTCGACCCATATTTGTTTCTTAATGGGGTGCGCCTGGATGTGGTTTAGTCGCACCGTTTCATTCGTCTTGTATTCGACCGACGCCTCACCTGGGAGGCTCATATTCGCAGCCTTAGGGTCTCTTGTACCCGCGCCATGGACATTCTCCGCTCCGTGACGTTCAGCGCTTGGGGCGCTGATAGGGCTACTGCCTTACTTTTTTATCGATCCTTTGTTCGCTTGTAGCTCGACTACGGATGCGAGTTTTATACATCCGCAGCCGAGCGTTTATTGCGGAAGGTGGATTCGCTCCAGCACACCGGCCTTTGCCTTGCGACCGGTGCCTTCCGCACCTTCCCCATTGAGAGCCTGTTGGTCGATGCTGGGGAGATGCCACTCGCTCGGCGCCGCGTGCAGTACATCGCTCGCCTGTACATGCGAGCCCGGCGTCTCCCTCAGTCGCCAACAGCTCTCACTGCATCCGCAGCTGATCTCGATGGTGCCTATGCCGCCGAGAGACGCCAGTCATACCCTAAGCCCTTTGGGTTTAGGGCCAGGAAACTCCTTCGAGAGGTAGATATAGCTCTCGGGCCGGTGGCGCCCCTGGTTCTGCCCAGGACGCCACCCTGGAGGGTATCACATTTGGCTATTTGTCGCCACGCCTCTGCTCCCAAAGCTTGTACTGCGCCGGGAGTATTACGTTCGACCTTTTTGGAGCACACCTCGTGTCACGCTGGAACCATGCCAGTGTATACGGATGGCTCCAAGTCCCAAGAGGGGGTCGGCTTCCACGCCGTATCCCCTCTGTTTGAAGTCAGCGCGGCTCTACCAGGCGCTGCGTCTGTCTTCACGGCCGAGCTGGTGGCAATACACCACTCGGTACGGGAGATTACGCGACGTGCCCGGTTCGGAGACCGGATTGTGATCTATAGCGACTCACAAAGCGCCCTGAGTGCTTCTCGGGGCATTGGAATCTCCGCATCCCCTGGTTCGCGATATCTGTGACGCCACGGTTTTGGCGAGCCGGGCAGATGTCGAGATTATCTTCTGCTGGGTTCCTGGACATGTGGAAATTGCGGGGAATGAGCGCGCCGATGAGGGCGCCAAAGAGTCCGCGAGGACTCTGCGACCGGACCAGCGTTTCGCTCTTCCTCACACCGACTACGTGGCAGGAATACGGGCAGCTCTTCGGACTGCTTGGCAAAGAAGATGGGAGACGGTCGAAGGGAACTTAAAGTTGCGTGCCATTGCGCCGCGACTGTTTCCATGGACCTATTCCCCAATGCTGCGGCGGCTTCTGGTTGCTTTCTGTCGTCTCCGAATCGGACACTCGTGTGACGCATCGCTATTTGATAGAGCGATTGCCTGCGCCGTATTGCAACGACTGCGTCGTCCCCCAGACTGTTTGGCACATTCTTGTCGAATGTCCCATTCTGGGTGATCTTCGTGCACGATACCTGTCCCTGTACCAGGATGGCCGGGGGCGCTACTGCCTGTCCCTTGTACTCGGGACAGATTCGTGCACATTGACTTGTGGACTTGTTGACTTTTGGGGGGAGGCCGGGCTTCTTCCCCTTTATTTAAGGTTCTTTTTTTGTTATTGATTTGTTTGTAGGTCGCACTCTCCTGCACCGGGGTGAGGGGGACCTCCCCCCGCTGCCGGAGATTGCTTCCTGATTGTTAAGTTTTTCCAATTTATATCGATTGTTAAGTTTTCATATTTTTATTTTAAAGTAGCCTAGTTCTAGGCTGTCATGTTTTTCGGCGACTTATGCCCAAGTGGGTAGTTGCCAGATGGGCTCTATAAAATTTAAAAATAAAAAATCATGGCCAAGCTGGTGTCAATACTCCATTCATTACGAGAGATAATGTGATGTGCCTGGTTAAGAGACCAGATTGTGATTTTTAGTGACTCACAAAGTTTCCTGAGTGCTCTTGGGGTATTGGAATCTCCACATCCCTTGGTTCGAATTATCCGTGATGCCACGATTTTGGTGAGCCAGGCGGATGTCAAGATTATCTTCTGCCGGGTTCATGGACATGTAGGAATTGTGGGGAATGAGAGTGCCAAAGAGTCTGTGAGGACTTGTTTTACCAGGCCAGTGTTTCACTCTTCCTCACACTGATTACATGGCAGGAATACGAGCAGCTCTCCGGTCTGCTTGGCAAAATAGCTGGGAGATGGTCACAGGGAACTTAAAGTTGCGTGCCAACGTTCTGCAACTTGCCATGAATCTATCCCCAATGCGGGGACGGCTTCAGGCTGCTTTCCCTTGTCTCTGAGTTGGACACACTTGCAAGAAGCACCGCCATTTGATGGAACGCTTGCCTGCGCCTGTTTGTGACTAGTGCGTTGTCCCCAGACTGTTTGGCACATTCCTGTTAAATGTCCCATTCTTAGTGATCTTTGCTCATGTTACTTGTCCTGGTACTGGGACGAGCGGGGTTGCTACCGCTTGTCCTTTGTTCTCTCGACTGGTTCATCCATACAGACTTGTGGACTATATGACTTTTTGCACTTTATTTGTCTGTCTGTTGTAGGTTGCATGTTCTTTCACCAGGGGAGCTGGGCTTACCCTGAGGCTGGATCGCGCTTTCTTCTGGCCTTTTTTTTTTTTTTTTTTACCCTTTGTTCTTTTTTATAGTTGTTATTTGTTATCATCATTAACTATAATTGTATAACAGGATTTTTGAAGATGGGTGAAAAATTAGTGGACAAATGACGTTATTTTTTTACCAACGTTCTTTCTAATAATTCCTTTATAATATCAAAAAACATAATGGTGAAGTTCAGAAATTTTGTGAATTTTTTAAAACCCAAAGAATTCAAATGGTGAAGTTCAGAAAATTTATTTCTATATATCTTCTTCTAAACCATTTTTTAGCAACGTGATATTTTGAAAGGGAGAATTTAGTTTAGAGTTCCTTTTAAAATTATTATAATTGGCGAAGTTCAGCAAATTTATAAAAATTTAACAATGGGTGCTTTTTTTTAGATTTTAAATTTTAATCTTAGTAGCGAAGCGCAAGCTACCTCCGTAGGGGGGAGTGGTGAAGCCATTGCCTGGTTTACATATTATTTGTTTTTTAATATAGCTTAGTAGAGGCTGTGTTGTTTATGGCGATGTATGCCCAAGTAGGCAGTTGCAGGATGGGCTCCTAATTTTTTTTTTAAAGGTCTCTATTCAGGGAATCTGCTACAGAAGTACAATCTCTAGAAGAGTTAAATGAGGCCTACAAAGTATTATCTTCAGCATAAGCAATGAATTTATTTTCTAAATTTGTCCACATGTCAGCAATGTACAATATAAATAACAAGGGACCGAAAACACTACCCTGTGGAATGCTAGATAAAACTGGTTTAAAAGCTAGAACATCCATCAACTAAAATACGTTGCTGATGGCCAGACAAATATTCTCTGAATACATTGATAACACAGGGGAACAATTTTAATCACATTTTCTGGTGACTTAGATTTATGTGCCAATTTTAATTTGTTTTTTCATGCTGAATTTAAACATATAATTCATTTTTACATACATGCTATAGTTATTCTGTAATTTCTATTTTCTCGTTTCCTCAAAAACTGCCCCCCCGGACAGACAGAGAGGGTGCTTGTAGAAAGCAAATACTTCACAGTACATAGTAATAAGATAGTAATAAGTGTTATTGTCCCAAAATATTGACATTGTTTCTTTTTTCAGGTCTCATGTTAGAGTGATGGCTTAGTCAGGAGGAAAGTGCATTAATAATCCATACACCTTCTGATACATATGTGGCTGTTACATGCTAGTTCGCCAAAGGCGCAATATATCAAACTTTGTGATCCGCACTTAAAAGGCATATTTTGATGTTCTTCGCGATCAAGATAAGAAGTGGGCCCCACATGCTGTTTGCCATAGTTGTGTGGAACATCTTCGTGAGTGGACAAAAAGAAAGAGAAATGGTCTTCCTTTTGGAATCCCCATGGTGTGGCGAGAGCCAAAGGATCGTGTATTGGACTGTTATTTCTGTCTGGTGAACACAAAAGGGATTGGCTAGAAAAATTGGCACAAGATTGACTACCCCAACATTCCCTCGGCGATCTGGCCAGTACCTCATTCTGAGTCTTTACCAGTTCCTATTTTCAGCGGATATGCTTCCTCCGAGGATGAAAATGATGTACCTGATATGGACATTCACGGAATGGATTCAGAGTCTGCAGATTCATCATCAGATGCTGAACAGTCATTAGCTCCCCACTGTTTCAATCAAGAGGATTTGAATGACTTGATGCATGATTTGGCGCTCTCCAAGAAAGCTGCAGAACTTTTATCCTCCAGGTTGAGGGAAAGATATATGCTCGACAGGTTGTTACTGGTATCATATTACCGAACAAGGGAGAGTACATTTGTTAAGTATTTCTCTGAGGACAAACAATTTGTATACTGTCATGATGTTCCTGGTCTGTTTACTGAGTTGGGACTTGGCACCTATACCCCTGCTGAGTGGAGACTGTTTTTGGATAGCTTCAAGCGTAGCCTCAAGTGTGTCCTTTTGCATAATGGCAATGACTTTGGTGCAGTTCCTCTCAGTCATTCTGTCTATCTGCGAGAAACTCACGATGACATAAGAATGGTCATGGATTCACTTAAGTACCATGAACACAATTAAATCATATGTGTAGACCTTAAGATGGTCAACTTCCTCCTTGCCCAGCAGAAGGGATATACAAATTTTCCATTGGCCAGTTTGAGAAACTTTGAAAGCAGGAATGCCAAACATTGTTAATGAGCTAATTGTAAGTCGAGAGAAGATCGTTTTCCCTCCACTTCATCTCAAACTGGGGTTGATGAAGCATTATGTCAAGGCGTTGAACACTGACAATGATTGTTTTCAGTTCATAGTATCGGCGTTTCCTGCTTTGTCATACAAAAACATAAAAGCAGGAGTATTTGATTGTCCCCAAATCCAAATACTTCTGAGTGATTCTAGATTCGTGAACACCATAAATGAAAAAGAGAAGGCAGCCTTGCTCTCATTTTCTGCCGTTGTTCGTAACTTCTTGGGAAACAAAAAAAGCACATAACTATGAGGATCTGGTTACTAATATGCTTTTAGCATATTGTGATCTGGGATGCAACATGAATGTGAAGCTGCATTTCCTAAATAGTCACCTCAACCGATTCCCAGAGAATCTGGGAGCAGTGAGCGACGAACAAGGGGAACGCTTCCATCAGTATTTGATGATGATGGAGAAGTGCTACCAAGGTCACTGGGATAGACACATGAAGGCGAACTACTGCTGGATGATCAGCCAGAAAAGACTTACAAGAGAAAAAGTTACAAATGCAAATTTTTGCCCGATTGAAATCAAGAAGAGGTCCTCCAGCCTGATGTACGGTCATCAATAAATTAGCATCTATTTGATTACAGTATTTGTAATCCTAATGTGTAATTCAAGTTTCTTCTCATATGCAATAAAATGTTTGCACAAAAAAACCTGCTTTACTATAAATAATGCAAAAGGATGATTCAAAATTACTTCAGGGCATGATAATAGGTTATATAAAATGAAAATTATTGTATAATATTAGTTATTGATATTACAAAAAGTCTGTAGCATTTAGAGATAGTCTGATTTCAGATTTTAATTCAGTCTGCTCGAATTAGGTAGGAAAATGTACTTTTGTCAATTTACCAAATACATTGTTCCCTGGTGTAATTGGACCACCAATACCTATGGTAGGTAAATGTTATTGCTGATTATCAGAATTATGTATCTAATGACAAAATATATTTCTGGTATTTTTTGTATTGATTAAAATTACTTAAAAATACTACAATACTTTTCAGTACCCCTAATAGTTTTCTCTATATGTTTAAATTTTGGTTCTTACAGAACTGGTCCTAATATCTTATGACCTTATTAAGCAGTTTACTGTACATAATTCTTTTTTTATCCATTTAAGATACCTTCTATTTTCATCATTGTTTTTTTTCAGATGTAAACCTACATTTATATCAAAAGATGGGGTTACAGATTCCAAATTTGAGGAAAACAAAGTTTCCCTAGTTTTGGTGAGTTAATTTCCTTCTATCTTATTGCCATTTTAAATTTAAATTAAAATAGATTTAAATAAACTGCTATATTTTTTAGAAGCTCTGTATAAAATGACAATTTTTTTGCTTGATAATTATTCTCAAACTCATGTTCTATTGTTTTTAATTTTTCATTGGGATATACTTTGATTTATAAATCACATTACATGTTTTAAGATATTATTTATTGCAGGAGCAAAAGCCTTCTAACTTTCCTACCCAGCCTCTGAAGGATTTAAGTAATCAAAAACCACTTTGCCATAGCAATCCAGATGTTTCTGAAGAAAAACTAAGCCGAACCTTTACAAAAAGTTTGAACCTTAAAAGTAAGAATCGTGTGTAAGCTAATATAAAAGTCTTATCTTTCTCAGGATTTTATTTTTAATTAATTTATCTTCAATGCCAGTAATGAGGCGAGGAGAGCACAAGGTCCTCCAAATGTCAGGGATTTGAATCTCTTGAATACGATGATAAGACTCCGAGACTTTGGTTTCCTTTGACCATTGAACCCTTTGAATAATTTAAAGATCATGAGTAATAAACAGGGTTCTTTATATAAGGGCAGTTGATAGTGCTGGTTACCTGATTCCCTATAGCATAAATATATGCCTATTCACTACCATATGTGTAGTGTATTACGAGGGGTGGTCAATAAGTTATGCAAATTGGTAGGGTAAAACAGAGGAAGGAGGATGGCTGTTTGTGGGGGTGTTAGGACAAGTTATGACAAGTCAGGACCTGCAGCCGCACGCTCCTGCCTCGTCTATTTAAGAAGCAGTAGCTGATCGCAGATTGTCATTCACAAATTTTTCAACATTGGAGAAGGTTGAGCAGCGCGCAGTGATCAAATTTTGACCAAGGAATGCAAGAATGCAAAAGAAATCCATGAATGCATGGTTGCAGTGTACACCGAGGAGCTCAACCATCCCCCTTACAGTCCAGATCTGTCCCCTAGTCCCTACTTTTTATTCCGCCATCTCAAGGCTGCACTGCATGGATGCTGGTTTGGGGACGATGAAGATGTCCAGCTCGCCGTCCAGGAGTAGATTGAGCAGCAGTCGGGAATTTGAAGCCTGAGGGACAAGTGGCGCAAGTGCATTGAAGTCGAGGGTAGTTATATTAAAAAATAATAAAACTTTTCCTCATATCTCGTTTCCTAATATCCGAATTGCAAAACTTATTGACCACTCCTCATATGCTAAAGCATTCCCTTAATTCCCTTTTAAAAGTCTTTTATTTTCATGATTCCCTTCTATGTACTATCACAAGATTTGCCATCCTGGCAGCCGTGCTGACGGGATCCAGCGCTCCATCCAGCCCCAGCTTAGCCTCTCTTCCTTCCTTCAGATAGCCTGTATTTCTCACCTACTTCCTCACTTCCCCTACAACCTCTCCCACAACTTCCTCTGGTCAGCCTCTAATTTCACAGCCGACAGTCCCGGATCGGGGCTGAGTGAGGAGGGGACAATGTTCCTTAACCCCTGAGCTCCGGTCTGGGGTGGTTGGTTTTTAACAACCTGCTTCATCCCCACCCATACCTTCCTCACATCCCCTTTCTTTCTCACTTCACCATCTATCTTTGTTTTTTACTCCGTGTCCAAGGTGGACCCGACATGCCGATGGACTGCCAGGCCACCAGGCGGGAGGGATGGTCCTGAATGGCAGCACCTGGCTCTGCCAGGCCAGTACACACCCCTCGCAGGGCGGGCTAGTGCGAGGGGTTATGAGCTATTGCATCCTGTAATTAAAAGAGGGTCACCGTGCCCAATGATGAAGAAACAAAAAATCTCCCCTTAATTTCCCCAGTTAAATCGTCCGTGCCGTCCTCAGGCAGCTCCACAGAAAAAATGAAGGTTCCCACCCCACTTGTGCTTGCGCAGGGGACCCTCCATATTTCTCTAACTGGAGAGGAGGCTTACTCCTCTCCTTCTCTGAAGGTGCTTTCGGGCACCTCCCTTTTTCCAGCAGCTCGGTAGGGCAAACCCCCTAAGGGGAAAAAGGGAAGCCAGGCCCCTTCAGTCGTTTCCCTCAAAAGACCTGCTGGCCAGAATATTGAACCTTGCCGGGGTCAAGGCCTGTGCCTCCCCACACATGACTAGTGACGCTGCCAACGGGACCTGTGATGTCCTTGGAGGGGATGGCCAACTGGAGGCCCCTCCTGAGATAGACATGGTCCTTGAAGCAACCCGACCCCAGACGGTAGGGCCTTCCATGGGAGGGAATCTGCGCTCGGCGCCAATCACTGAACCCGAACCCACCCCTATGCAAGGTCCTCCTAAAATGGCCCGGGTTTCCAAGGCTGTACAAAGAGGGGAGGGATCTCCTCCGACTGGTGCCCAAGCGACTAACAGGACCTTCTCCATCTCGGAGAAGGACCTGGCTGAGGCCAGTCCATCTGGCCTAGGGGATTCTGCCGGTGGAGGGGAGAAGCGGGTTCATTCCCGGCCCTCGTCTCCTTAAAAGTAAAAAATAAGAAAAAGACTAAGAAGACTCGGGGCTCCTCTCCATCCGCTGGGGCTGCAGGGACGGATAGGTCTGCTGCCACTTTGGTAATGCACCAAGCCAAGATTGGCACATCCGGCTCCTCTGCAACCCCGGGTGCGTAGCCCCTGACTATGACTAACACGAAAAGAGCGCAGGGTAGAGCCTTGATAACATCGAGGCCCCTCATTCAGAGGTTACCTGGTGTTTTTGAGCCAGCTGGCTTCAAACGCTTCATCGTTATTCGCTCCACTAATGGCAGCATGTTGGCCAAGGGAAACATGATCCATCAGTGGAGAGCATTAGCTAGTGTAATTGGTAGAGAGCCGAAGGTGACCCGTTTCTCGGACAGGAGCCTTCTGGCGAATGCGGCGGATCCCTCCGAGGGGGCCAAGATAAGTGCTCTTCGGACACTTGATGGCACCCCGGTGAGTGTGACGCCGCACTCTACCATGAACTTTGTGAAAGGAGTAGTTTATGCGAGGGAACTCATTGAGTACTCCACATGTGATGAGAAAACAGGGAGGGACCTTGAGACCCACCCCGCCACTCTTTGTCATTTTCGACTGTGAAAATCTCCCTGAGTCGGTGCATGCCGGATGGTACCGCTACCGCGTAAAGGCATTCGTGCCACTGCCGCGGCAGTGCTATTACTGTTGCTGCTTTGGCCATACAAATCGTTCATGTAGACATGCAAATTCGAGGTCACCCAAAGTCTGTGTAAATTGCTCCAAGGCCTCACACGATAAGTCTAAATCGTGTGTGGCCAATTGTGTCAATTGCCGAGAGCAGCACGCCGCTTCTTCAAGCAATGTGGTGCATATCTCCTTGAGAAAGAAATCCTGGCCATTCAGGCCCAGGATCGACTCTCATTCCGTGAGGCTAATGACTTGGTCCTGGTGTGCCCGGCTCTGCCTGGGACGTCCTATGCCTCAATAGTTAGAAAGGCACTCTCTGCTACTGGCCCATCCAGGCCAACAAACACGTTGTTTCTGCACCCATTCGGAGCCCTTCAGCGGGTTCTACTCAACCCGCGCCCTCCCCTGGTAAAGCTGGTTCACACCCAGCCCCGGCTAAACCAGGGCTCCCCCTCCCTTCCCCCAGCATGACCTTTTCCCGTAAGGCGAAACGGCCACGCGCGCCGCCACCGAGTTGTTAGACTCACAGGAGGAAAAAACACCCCTGAAGTTGGTTGCCAGGCCATCTTCTGGGGTTTCTAAAACTGTCCCCTGAAAGGAGGACAGCAAGAAAGGAGCTTCGTCTCCTTCGCCCACTCCTAGTAGTGGGCTGAGTTGCTCGGAGACGGTGGTTCTTTAAAAAGAGGGCCCCCCATCCCTGAAGCCGCAACGCCCGCCTAAGGTTTCGAGGCGGAGGCAGGAAAAGACTTGCATGGTGAGCCCAACCTCCCCCAATAAGCCCTCAAAGGCGACAGCGCTTTGTCCGGCTAACAGCGCCCGGGGTTCTGCCTCCGGGAAGGGTACGGCCATTCCCGTGAGTGTCTTCTGTTCGAAGAGGGCCCCCGCGTCTCCGAGCTAGGCCTGGAGTGCATATTCCTTCAATGGAATTGCCGTGGACTCCGGGCTAACTGGGAGGAGCTGCGGAGGCTCGTCTCGTCCCATTCACCGTTACCTATTTTTTTGCAGGAGACCATGCTAGGTGCGTGACCCCTTCCCTTGCGACCCCACCACCACTAGATAGCCGGGCTGGTGGATGCGCGGTTTACACCCGGCATGATTTCTCCGTTCTTCCTTTCACTTTAGATATATCCTTTCAGGCAGTGGCTGTACAGCTTCACCTGGATAGGATGTATACTATCATTTCTGCTACATTCCACTGTCAGCTGACTTCGACGCGGGGGACTTCTGACGCGTCGTGGCATGGTTGCCGAGGCCCTTTCTCTTCCTTGGAGATCTGAACAGCAGGCATCCTCTCTGGGGAGATTACTCAATAAATCCCAGGGGACAAGTCCTTGCCGATCTGATCGAAGAGCTTGAGATAGGTGTTCTAAATGTTGATGAGTTTACACATCACTGCCCGAGAACCGCTTCATTTTATATCTCAGTCGAGGAGTTTAGGCCGGTGAATGAGGCCGTTGAGTTCTCCGGCAACCTCATCGCCGCGGGTTTGACTACTATTCCCAGAACGTTTGGCCGTTTTGCACGCCGACCACTCTCATAGTGGTCGGCCGAATGTGAGACGGCCCTCAAACCGAAGCGTTATGCCTACATGCGCTATAAGCGCCGCCCGAACGATTTCACTGTCGCTGAATTTCGTCGGACTAGGGCTAGGTTCCGTTATATTTCGAAGCACGCCTGCTGTTCTTCTTGGCGGGCATACGTGTCTTCACTTAACGGGAAGACCCCTCTTGCAGAGGTGTGGAAGCGAGTCAAAAGGATTCGGGGTAAGTTCTCGCACGACCTCCCTCCCATTCCAGGAGAATGGGACCGCAATCTCGGACCCCGCCTCGTGGCGTTATCCGTCGCGACTGATTTCTCCGCATTCGCTAGCCGGGATGCTGCTCCGCCAGCATTCAATGCACGTCGTGATGTCGCGGAAGGTCCCCGGCTAGACTTTACCTCCAGAGGCAGAGAACCCTTCAACAGCAGGTTTACTGTGAGTGAGTTGCGTGCCGCTTTTGCTTCGTGTGCGGAAACCGCTAATGATCTGGACGATGTCCCATACGCCATGCTTCGACACCTCGATGAGCTAGGCATGGACTTTCTCTCAGATTTATTCAATAGGATCTGGGTGGAGGGTCTCCTCCCAGATTTCTGGCGAATCGCTACTGTGCTCGCCTTTCGCAAAGTGAGGAGAGATCACTCTACTCCGACCGGTTTCCGCCCAATCTCTCTAACCTCTTGCATGTGCGAGTTGATGGAGAAATTGGTAAATGTTAGATTAGCCCTTTTCCTGGACAGCGGAGGCCATCTGTCTAATGCGCAGTGTAGCTTCCGCAAATTCCACTCCACGTCGGATGCTCTGCTCTGATTGGAAAATGCTGTTTGCGAGGCCTTCCTTCGTAGACAGCACTACACCACGGTGTTTTTTGATCTGGAGAAGGCCTATGATACCGCATGGCGATACGGTATCATGGAGACTCTCCACACGATGGGGGCGAGGGGACGCCTCCCAATGTTTATATCTGAATTTTTGTGAGATCCTCAATTCCCCGTATGGGTGGGGAGAGCCCTCTCTGGCCCAATGGAGCAGGAATAGGGTGTCCCGCAGGGAAGTGTTCTCAGTGTCACACTCTGCCCTGAGCATCAACTCGGTGCTGCCGGAAGATGTTCTCGCTACGCTTTACGTGGACGACCTTTCGATCTCTTTTGGCGCGGCCCAGATCCCAACTCTGGAGCATTCACTCAAACAGGCATTGAACCACGTCTCTCGCTATGCCGAAGCACACAGGTTTCGGTTTTCTTTGGCCAAGATTAAGGTAGTTCACTTCTGCCGCCATCCACGGATCCACCCAGATCCAGACTTGTTTCTTAATGGGGTGTGCCTGGAAGTGGTTGAATCGCACCGTTTTCTTGGTCTTGTATTTGACCGACGCCTCACCTGGGAGGCTCATATTCGCAGCCTTAGGGTCTCGTACCCGCGCCATGGATATTCTTCGTTCCGTGACGTTCAGCGCTTTGGGTGCTGAAAGGGCTACTGCCCTACTTTTTTATCGATCCTTTGTTCGTTCGAAGCTCGACTACGGATGCGAGTTTTATGCATCTGTAGGCGAGCGTTTATTGTGGAAGGTGGACTCGATCCCTCACCCCAGCCTTCGCCTTGCGACCGGTGCCTTCCTCACTTCCCCCATTGAGAGCCTATGAGTCGATCCTGGAGAGATGCCACTCGCTCTACGCTGCGTACAGTGCATTATCCGCCTGTACACGCGAGCCCGGCGCCTCCCTCAGTCTCCAACAGCTCTCACTGTATCTGAAGCTGATTTCGACGGTCGTTATGCTGCCGAGAGACGCCAGTCATACCCTAAGCCCTTCGAGTTTAGGGCCAGGAAACTCTTTGGCTAGCTAGGTATAGCTCTCGGGCTGGTGGCGCCCTTGGAGGGTACCACATTTGGCTATTTGTCGCTATGCCTCTGCTCCCAAAGCTTGTACAGCGCCGGGAGTATTGCGTTCGACCTTTTTGGAGCACACCTCGTGTCACGCTGTAACCATGCCAGTGTATACAGATGGCTCCAAGTCCTAAGAGGGGGGTGGCTTCCACGCCGTTCCCCTCTGTTTGAAGTCAGCGGGGCTCTGCCAGGCGCTGCATCTGTCTTCACAGCCGGGCTGGTGGCAATACACCACTCGGTACGGAAGATTAAACGACGTGCCCGGTTAGGAGACCGGATTATGATCTATAGCGACTCACAAAGCGCCCTGAGTGCTCTCGGGGCATTGGAATCTCCACATCTCCTGGTTCGTGATTTCCGTGACGCTACGGGTTTGGTGAGCTGGGTGGATGTCGAGATTATCTTCTGCTGTGTTCCTGGACATGTAAGAATTGTGGGGAATGAGGGTGGCAAAGAGTCTGCGAGGACTCTGCGACCGGATTAGCGTTTCGCTCTTCCTCACACTGCCTACATGGCAGGAATACGGGCAGCTCTTCAGACTGCTTGGCAAAGAAGATGGGAGATGGTCTAAGGGAACTTAACGTTGCATGCCATTGCGCCGCGACTGTTCCCATGGACCTATCCCCCAATGCCACAACGGCTTCAGGTTGTTTTCTGTCGTCTGCGATTCGGGCACACTAGAGAGACTGCTCCCAATGGGACCTGTGATGTTCTGGGAGGGGGAGATGGCCACATGGAGCCTGCCCCACCCCGAGATAGACATGATCATTGAGGCAACCCAGCCCCAGATGGTAGGGCCTTCCATGGGGGCGAATCTGGGCTTGGTGCCAAGCACCGAACCTGAGTCCGCCCCTATGCAAGGTCCTCCACAAATGGCTTGGGTCTCCAAGGAAGTAGAAGGAGGGGAGGGATCTCCTTCTCCGACAGTGCCCCTGTGAGCGCCAGGACCTTTTTCATCTCCAAGAAGGACCTTGTTCAGGCTGGTCAATCTGGCCTGAGGGCTCCTGCCGCAGAAAAGAAACAAGAAAAAAACAAAAAAGACTTGTGGCTCCTATCCTTTTGCAGGGACGGATGGGTCTGCTACTTCGGTAAGCAACGAAGCCAAGATTGTCATGTCCAGCCTCGGTGCCTCCCCCAGGTGCAGAGTCCCTGACAAAGACCAAAAGTACAAGTGCACAGAGTGGAGCCTCAATTACGTCTGGGCCCCTCATTCAGAGACTACCCAGTGTTTTTGAGCCCACTGGCTTCAAACGCTTCCTGGTTATTTGCTAAGGGTAACATGATGCATTAGAGGAGAGCTTTAGCTAGGTGATTGGTAGAGAGCCGAAGGTGACCCTTTTCTCGGACGGGAGCTTTTTGGTGAATGTGTCGAATCGTTCCAAGGTGGCCATGATTAGTGCCCTTCAGACACTTGATGGCACGCCCGTAAGTGTGACGCCGCACTCAACCATGAACTTCGTGAAAGGAGTAGTTTATGCGAGGGATCTCGTGGACTACTCCATAGATTACATCACCTTAGAGCTGGCTGACCATGTGGCGGTCAAGGTCGAACGTGTGATGAGAAAACAGGGAGGGGCCTCAAGACCCACCCCTGCACTCTTCATGGCGTTCGACTGTGACAAGCTTCCTGATTCGGTCGCGCTGGTTGCTATCACTACCATGTGAAGGCATTCGTTCCACTGCCGCGGAGGTGCTATTACTGCCACTGCTTCGGCCATACTAATCGCTCCTGTCAACATGCAAAATCAGAGTTACCCGAAATCTGTGTAAGATGCTCCAAGGCTGCACATGATAAATCCAAATCGTGTGTGGCCAAGTGTGTCAATTGCGGAGAGCCGCACCCCGCTTCTTCGAAGGAATGTGGTGCGTATCTCTTTGAGAAGGAAACCCTGGCTATTCAGGCTCAGGATTGTCTCTAATTTTGCGAGGCTAAGGACTTGGTCCTGGCTCAACCAGCGCTGCCCCTCCAGGCCTACAAGTACAGTGGTTTTCGCGCCCATTCGGAACCCTTTCCGGGTTCTACCCACCCAGGGCGCTTCCCTGTTAAAACTGGCGGCACAAAGGGTCCACACCCAGCCCTGGCTAAAACCAGGGCTTCCCCCAGCGGGACTGTTTCCCATAAAGCGAAATGGCCATGCGCCTCCACCGGGTCGTTAGACTCACACGAGGCAACACCCCTGAATTTGGTTGCCAGGCCATATTCTGTGGTTCATAAAGCTGCCCGCCGAAAGGAAGACAGCACCAAAGGAGCTTCCGCTCCTTTGCCCCTGCCCAGTGGTGGCCTGTGTGGCTTGGAGACGGTGGATCCTCTAAAAGATGGCCCCCCCGCCTCCGAAGCTGCGATGCCATGGTTTTGGCAAGCCGGTCGGATGTCTAGATTATCTTCTGCTGGGTTCCTGGACATGTAGGAATTGCTGGGAATGAGCACGCCGATGATGTCCCCAAAGAATCCGCGAGGACGGCGATCAGACCAGCGTTTCACTCTTCCTCACTGACTACATGGCAGGAATATATGCAGCTCTAACGGGCTGCTTGGCAAAGAAAATGGGAGAAGGTCAAAGAGAACTTAAAGTTGCATGCCATTGTGGCGCGACTGTTCCCATGGACCTCCCCGCCCCCCAATGCCACGAAGGCTTCAGGTTGCTTTCTGTCATCTCCGAAATGGATACACTCGGGACGCACCCCCATTTGATGGAGCGCTTGCCAGCGCCCTACTGTGAAGACTGCTTTGTCCCCCAAACTGTTTGTCACATTCTTGTTGAATCCCCCAGTCTGGGCGATCTCCGCACACGTTACCTGATGGGTGGAGTTATAGACTTTTTTGGGGGGGACCGGATTGTGATTTATAGCGACTCACAAAGCGCCCTGAGTGCTCTCGGGGCATTGGAATCTCCGCATCCCCTGGTTCGCGAAATCCGTGACGCCACGGTTTTGGCGAGCCGGGCAGATGTCGAGATTATCTTCTGCTGGGTTCCTGGACATGTAGGAATTGCGGGGAATGAGCGCGCCGATGAGGGCGCCAAAGAGTCCGCGAGGACTCTGCGACCGGACCAGCGTTTCGCTCTTCCTCACACCGACTACATGGCAGGAATACGGGCAGCTCTTCGGACTGCTTGGCAAAGAAGATGGGAGACGGTCGAGGGGAACTTAAAGTTGCGTGCCATTGCGCCGCGACTGTTCCCATGGACCTATCCCCCAATGCCGCGGCGGCTTCAGGTTGCTTTCTGTCGTCTTCGAATCGGACACACTCGTGTGACGCATCGTTACTTGGTGGAGCGCTCGCATGTGCCCTATTGCAACGACTGCGTCGTCCCCCAGACTGTTCGGCATATTCTTGTCGAATGTCCCAGTCTGGGTGATCTTCGCGCACGATACCTGTCTCGGTACCGGGATGGGCGGGGTCGCTACCGCCTGTCCCTTGTACTCGGGACGAGTGCGTGCACCATGACTGGTGGACTTATTGACTTTTTGGGGGAGGCCGGCCTTCTCCCCTTTATTTAAGGTTCCTTTTTTTGTTATTGTTTTGTTTTAGATTGCACTCTCCTGCACCGGGGTGAGGGGGACCTCCCCCCGCTGCCGGAGATTGCTTCGATTGTTAAGTTTTTCAAATTTATATTGATTGTTAAGTTTTCATATTTTAACTTTAAAGTAGCCTAATTCTAGGCTGTCGTGTTTTTCGGCGACTTATGCCCAAGTGGGTAGTTGCCAGATGGGCTCTATAAAAAAAAAAAAAAAAAAAAAAAATTGGGGGGGGGGGGAGGCCAGCCTTCTCCCCTTTATTTAACTTGTTTTTTTGTTGGTTTTTATTATTTTACTAGGTAACACGTTCCTGCACTGGTGGGAGGCAGACCTCCCCCTGATGCCAGAGCTTGCTTCCTCCTTTTTGCCTTTTTCCTTTTTTATTTATTTTTTGTTTTGTTTTTTGCATCTTTAAAGATGCCTAGTAATAAGCAGTGTTGAATACAGCGACTAATGCCCAAGTAGGCATTTACCAGATGAGCTCTTAAAAAAAAAAAATTTAAAAATTGTCCCCTAAATTTTCCGTCGGACTCAGGTCGGGACTCACTGAGAGGCCCAGGGCAATGTTGTTATCTTATTTTTCCTGAAGCCATTCAGCCACAGTGTTCGATGAATGCTTGGGGTCATTATCTTGTAGGAAGGTAAACCTTCGTCCTAGCCCAAAATCTGTAGCTGATGTTTTCAGATTTCCATAGAGTATATTTATGTAGTCTTCAGATTTCCATAGAGTATATTTATGTAGTCTTCAGATTTCATTCTTCCTCATTTTGGAACTAATTTACCGGTCCCATTAGAGCTAAAACAGCCCTAAAAGATTATGAAACCCCCCTCCATATTTAACTCTTGGTATTGTGTTCTGTCTTCTTTGGGAGGAACGCTTTATAATTCTCGTGCCAAATCTTCTTAGCATTATTACGGCCGAAAAGTTTGATTTTTGTTTCATCGCTCCAAAGTACACGTTGCCAAAAGCTATTGTCTTTATATACAAAGCTTTTTGCGAAATTCATGCGAGCAACAAGATGACATGGTTTGTGAATAGGTGTCCATTGTGGTCGATATCCATTCAGTTTATTCTTATTTAAACATTGCTGTATCGTATGTGCTGTACCTGATGCCCTTTGTATCCAATTCTTTAGTAATGTCGTTTATACAATTCTTGAGTTCATATTAACATGGCAACACAGTTTTCGTATAGTTCTCGTTGATATTTTCAGTTATCTTCCATACCCAGGCAAAGTTTCTAACATGCCACATTCCTTAAACTTCTTTATAACAACAGATTTTATAGTTGATCAAGGTATAGCCAAATGTTTTAATATAATGCTGTAACTGTTTCCCCGACTTGTGGAAGTCAATAATCTTATGCTGTAAGTCAACGCTGAGCTCCTGCGTCTTTCCCATTGTGTTGGCAACAAGAGACACACACGGATGACATGTGTGTGCTCCACCTAACTTTTTTAACTAAGTGGCAAGGATATTTCTATAACATTCTAGTGGGAAAATATTCTGGATTTCTCTATACATGAAACGTTTATAATTAATTTCCTTGCTGTACAAATAATTTTGACTATGTAGCTTTTGTAATATTCCTGTTCTGGAATTTTTATATTACAATAATAGTTCTGAAACGCATGTTTTGCATTCCTTTCCATATTCTTATAAATATATATTCAACATGCTGTCATGCGACCTACCAATTTCAAGAAATAATCGCAAATACTGGATATTACTTGGTGTATGAATAATTTTGTCACTAAGTGAATAAGGTAGCTACGCTGGCACCATCATTTATGATCAAAGTTCCAAGAAAATTTTGCTTAAATGGTGGGGTACTCACCCCACCATTTAAGCAAAATTGGCAAAGCCCTTAAATTTTGGACTGGGACCAATTATTTGTAAAATGATCATATTCTGGAATTTCTGATCCTATGGAGACTTTTGTCTTAATTTTCCCACTCATAGAGAGGTCATAGTATCTTCTTTCCATGAGGCCCACTTTTTTCTTTGATTATGGTGACAATAGAAAGCAATAGTGGGCGAATGCAGATGCATGGAGATACACCTCCAAATGTGGCCTTGTCCTTCCTTAGTTTCAGGGAGGATGAGGTAAATTGAGGCACCCCTTTAAACAGACATGACTGTTATGGGGGAGGGGGGTACCTCAAATGGGATCTAGGATGCCTTGAGGTGGGGGCGCCACACAGAGCCCCCCTCCTCTGAGATGTACAGTCCCGGAAGTGACCCAGGCCTAGATGGCAGAATCTTCCATGTGGTCAAGCCTGGGTTTGGTGCCAACATGGAACCCAAATCCTCTCCTGTGCAAGGAGAAGAGGGACTTCCTCCTCAGGCTGGTGCCCATCTAACAGGCCCTCAGAGAAGGATCTTCCTGAAGCCAGTCCATCCAGCCAAGGGACTCCTTCTGGCTGGGGAGAAGCAGGTTCATTTCCCACCCTCCTCTCCCCAAAAGAAAAGTGACCAGGCCAAGATTGGCAAGAGTGTTCCCAGACTAAGACAATTCTGCAGATGGGCTCCTAAAAAAATCAATAAGCTGAACAAGTACATGGTAAGCCTTGGCCAGGACAACTCCAAGGTCTGCTCTGTATCCAAAATCAAGCTCCCAGCCTCCCTGATGATGCATAGCGTCCTGGCTTTGAATGGTCAGAAAGATGCTGCTGGTGTGATTCAAGGCTGGTTATAGGCTCACTGCAGCTAGTTATAGGTATATTTCGACCAAGAAACTCATGCCTTGCATGAGAAAAATCACAAAGAAGGTGGACTGTCTTTCAGTAGGATGGTGCCTTGGCCTCCATGGACAAGACCATACAAGAGTGGTTGGGGTTGAATATGAACTTCTGGCCAAAGAACATTTGGCTGCTTCAGTCACCCAACCACAATTCCCTCAACTACAGTGTGTGGGTGGGTGTTGAAGATAAGGCCTGCAAGGTCCACTATAGCAACACTGATGACCTGAAGTCCTCTGTCAATTGTGTGTGGGCCAGCATGAGGAAGGGATTCATTCGCAACGTGTGTGTTGCCTTCAATTCTCACCTGGAGAGTGTGTTAATTGGCGAGGGATACCACATTGATTAATATTACAATTTAAACATATATGTTAATACAATAAAAACATGTCTAACTGCATCAAAAGTGTCCTTTTTTGAGTGTCATTGCAAGTGTAACAGGACCTTTGCAATACTCGTTATATGTGGTCAATTCTATCCATTTGCCATAATGCTTTACAATCTTTGTATTCATCTTATAATCGACACCTTATTGCATTTTACTGCACTTGTGTTCTTGTTTAGGTGCTCTTCTATAGTAAGGATGCTTTAAGTCACTCATCAGGAATTTTTCAATTAAAACTGCTTGATTTTTTAAAATCTCTTGAATTTATGTTCTCTGAAAAAAATGAGCAAATTATTTTGTTTCAAGTAAAGCATCAATGGGCTACATTTTTTATTAAAAGGATTTGAGAGTTATAGCTTTTATAGACAAATAAATTTATTATTTTGGATTTCCTTTCGATATTCCAAGATTTTGTTTGAAGGTCAATCATATTATTGTTGTTGCTTATCTTCAAGCTGTCAACCTATTCACACATGACATCCCACAGCCACAAACCCCATTACTCATCCTACACCTATGCAGATGACATCTCACTCACAGCACAACACCCTTCAATCACACCAGCAATCTGGATACTCCACCAACATATATACACACTAGAACATTGGCTCACACAAACTGCATGCATGACTGCTTCAGCCAATGAATCAACAGTAATGCTTTTCTACACCCAACTTCTATGAATCTAACAAACTCCCCCCCCCAAAAAAAAATCAGACTGTCGAGGGTTTAGTGAGGGAGTAATCCCAGTCCCACTTCCTGGACATATATTTTATTACCGCACCGAGGTGATGCGTATCCAATACACCTACCTTAGCCACTTCCGGTGAATAAGAATAACCCCAGTGCATACCTTTCGATCAAAACTAAGATGATGATCCCCTGAGTGTGTCCCCCACTCAGTAAAAGCCAACCATTGGTGGATCGGTGTAATATTGAGATTTAAGCTGAGTGGATTGTTTAATAATTGCCAAAGGATCATCCAAATTAGTTAAACACACAGATGCAAAAATAATCTTTAATGTACATGAATTTGAAATAAGTAACAGCGTATATAAATATAAATAATCTTGCACTGAATAAATAAGTACAAAAATGTTGTGGGGATTACTTGAAAATTACTCACTGGGATGCTTGCATCTTAATGACACCCGACAGAACAAAGGGAATATTATTATTGAGTTAAACACTGAATTAAGCACTTCTAATACTCAAGGTTATGGGCTTGGGATGAGAATTCTAGTTCACAAATAAACTGGTGAAGTTAGGGGAGGGGATAATTCAATTAACGATACCTTTTGAGTTTGTAAGTATTTTTGAAGGGGATGGTGAAGATCTTCTTCTGGTGACGATGATCATACTTAGTCCGGCCATCCGAGGCTACCGAATGAGAAGGTAATCCTAGACCAGGGATATAATGATCCTATGCCGGATCACGAAGGTGAGCCAAACGGTGCCTCAAATTGGACTTCTTCCTTGAAGTACCTGTCCAATTATTTGGCTCCTTGAGTGGGTAGCCAAAACTGATTACCTAGCTATGTCTAGGGTAATCCGCAGAGGGAGGTCCTGTGTAACCTCAGACTCTGAAGGGGGTGGGCCTGTGAGAAGTTTGGCACCTACAATTACTGTGACGGCAACAATCAATTCCCTGAGAAGTTCCTTCCTTGCAGCCGGCGAACGGTTTCTTTTGTGGATTGGACTCCACACAAATTTGACGTAGGTCCAAGGGCTTCTGCCTGATTCCAGGGAGAAGTTTTCCTTTTATTTCCCTTGTGCGCAGAAATTTAGAGAGAGAATTGAATTCTCGTAAAATCCATATCGTCGCGCGAAAGACCTTTTTTCATCTTTGGGCAGACTATCTCTGTCATGCCTTCGAGCCATCTCTGAGTTTATGGTGGCACGAAAAAGGGCGACAGAGAATTCCAGGCAAGAGGTGCAACTAGAGATACGAGAGGGCACGCAGCTTGTGTCAGAGTATTGCTGCATACACTTATGTACACGGTATTTAGACTTCTACACAGACTAAACAGACAATACCTGCCAGTAAACAGCCGCCACCCTTCTATGACCCTATGACCCATATAGACACCTAGATGATATTCAAAACCCACACAATAAACATTACAAACAAGCCAACAAAGAAAACTAATGCCTTCAAAGCACTATGAAACATTACATTTAAACAGAAAGAGCCTTTCACCACTCTATGCAAAAAATTCATCCACCCCACTCAACTATGCCGCACCAGCATAGCACCCAACTGCAACCAAATCTCGCATATACACACTCCAAACCACACCAATAAGACACTTAAAACAATCACAGGATGTAACACAGCATATCCAACCCACATGTACATGCTGAAACAAAAATACTTCCAAACAAAATACACCCATACATGATTGGAACCCAACGTTTCAGCAGAGCATTGACCCATCCCTACCCCAACCACCATCTGACACAAAGGCCTGTGCCACCCAGACACAAGGAAAAAGCCCCGGCACACTACTTCCAACATCTCTAAAATAATCTCTCCCCCACTACTAAACCAAAAATTAATCAAACATCCACACTACCTTCACCCAAAGATACTTGAACACACTACCACCACACAACATCCTAAATGAGCCTACCACCCATAATAAACCAATCAGAGAAATCATCACAGAACACAGTAATCATCTTTTGTTGACTCAGGTCTGGCCACTATAACAATACAACTACAAAATTGTCTCTGCCATAACAACAACATGCACCAGATACAACCAAAACTGAGACACTATCACACCTATTCATAGATTGCTTAATCCTTACACAAGCTTGCATTACGCACATTTTTCTTAGGGATCTTTTGATCCACCCAGGGAGTGTGTTGGCCTTCCTAGAGGCCACTTATCTCAGAGAAGAGATGTAGGGGTCTCACAAGTAAGTTCAATAATAGTGTAATAATGTAATTGGCAAACATTGCTTCTGTACTTTAATCTATCTATCTGCATTTAACAATCTACTTGTTGATGGAATATTTTTATCTGCACATGCTCTACATAAATAATTATCTATATGAGCTTGTTTTTGATTCTCTGTTTTCTTCTTAATAAAGTCATTCTACTCCATCTGACATTTTGAAGATTCAATTTAATACATTTATTCAAGTGTACTTCTGCAGCAGCCCAGGATATTTTTTCTTCCACTTCATCACTCTCTACCAAGGTTTAGCCTTAATTTCTTTGTTGTGAATCATAGTCTCCCAACTTTATATTTTTCCATTACGCAAGCTGAGCTTATACAACATTCCAGGCTCTTAATTATCACTCCATTTCTCTGCACTTTTTTTTAATATCATGAAGAAGGTTCACATTTTGAGCCATTACTTGGGTTAGTAAATGTACAGTAAATGGATGAATATATATACTGTAGCAATTTGTGCAGTACAAAATGACATAAAAACATGCATACATAAACATTGCACATCAGTGATGCCTCTGCCAATGAACATAGAAGTTGTCTATCAGTGAGGGATTCACAAACACAGATGTTTCAAATCAGTGGCACTAAATTTATAGTTTTAATGTTTGGATTCTCAGGTAATTCAGATTTGTGGGGTTTGGATTTTTGGACTTTTACTGTCATGGGATTATAATTTTGAGACACCAAGAAAGCCATGTTCACTTTTAACATTGTATCTACATATGTGGATTTACAAAGACAAAGATTTTGAGTTTGTTTATAACAGAGAGGAAATAGAACATTCTACAGGATAGACACCCTTTTCCCCCTACCTTTTTGGTTAGTATTACAAACCAGTAATCTACAGTGTGTGGATGGTATTCATTTGCATGATTACTATCTCAGGAAAAAATGTTTATATTTTTTAACACATTTTTCAAATTTGGGTCAGTTTGTCTTCATGCTATGTTATGTTGATCTCACTCTAACCTCCCTAGATCCTTGATGGCAGCCTCCAGGTAACTAAACCTGTCACAGGCCTTTGTCACTATCTCCGATTTTAGACCCCTGAATGCCCTGGTAATCCTGGCTCTCAGCTCATACTTCATGTTGCAGCGGGATTTGTTGAATGTGTTCCACTGTGCCCCACTCAAAGAATTGAGGGGGGATTGCAATCAAGCAATTTGGGAGGCAAAATGTTTGGTGCTCTGTGATAGAAGAAATTCTTGGACAGCCGGGCCTGGATCTTCTTGCTGGTGTGGCATGGCACAGTCTTGCTGCCATACATAAGGCCTCCCTGCTGCTGCATAACCGACCCAAAGCTTCACCAATTTGCATAGAACACTGATCTAGCCAAACAAGTAGGGTAGCATGATGTCACCTTTACACAAGAAGACCATGATTCTCACTGAAAATTTCATTTGCATGATTCTGTGCACATCCTTATGTGCAATAGCAGGCCACCTGTTCTGGAAGTTGATTTTCTGGTCTTGGCAGGAATTCTCAGAGAAGAACCACAGTATATCTGACTCCAATGGTTGATGAGCTTTTTGGTGTGTTGGGTCACTTTTCCTTCACTGCCTTGTACAAAAATTGTTTGTACCTTATCTTGTATGAAAAGTAGTAAATCTCATTATGCACCACCTTTCTCCTTTGCAATGGCACACATCAACTTTCTGGGATCATTGTTAATGATCTGGACTTCACGATAAATTCCAGCATTCTGATGGTGTCAAATCGTAGACATGTGTTTTCCTCTCTGCTGTCACCTCATAGTTGAATCCTGAATCTTCTATCTTCTTACTGACCTTTTTTTACCATCCTTCAGCTGATATTGAGGAAATCTGAAATCTTCTTGTTCGTCCTTTTGGCTCAGATTCCAACGACTCCATGCCTCTTACACAAATTGGAGTTTCAAAATTTTCCATAAATAATTATTCTGCAAAAACCTAATAAAGCAAAAATGGTTATTGTTTTTAAGAAAAATAGTGACAATGAATGTAAAAATATTTGCATAAAATTAGCAGTTGACAATTGTATATAGAGTAGAAACACATTGGAAAAAGAATGTGTGCACACCCACCTAGTCCCAATGCATGCACGAGGTTCTGTACCTAGATATCTTTCACTATTCTTATTTGCTTTATATTCACTATCTCTACAGATATCTCTTTACTAACTTTGTGTGATATGTCCTTGTTACAGTTGCCCTTTAAATTAAAAAAAAGGGAGTATAGGGGAGAGAGGTGCATGAGGAAGAGGTCCATGCTTTTGAGTATTTTTTTATAGGCAAGTGTTGTACATGTGAAGTGAGTCTAACTCTTGGTACAATTGCATTGACCTGAGCTCTTATATGGTCAACTCAAGGTGATAATTTTGGATGTTGGATATGTATATTTTTTAATGGGTCCAAAGTTACTCTTAATTTCTCTGGTTAGAAAAAGAATCTGAGAAGTGACAAGCAGGGAGTCAGTTCTTGGTGTCCAAAAAGTGTAGTGAGGAATGTGGTACTTGACCTGGCAACTGAAAAAAACAACTCAGGGCCTTGTTTCCAACGATTTTTTTGTGGTACTTTGTTCACCAATGCTTTCTCCCACTGCTTCTAGCAAGGGTCACAGTGCAAACCCTGCCCCCCCCCCCCCCCCAGAGCTCATATTGTTGTTGCAGGCATTTTGATTTTTGTCTTGACCTCACCACTTTATAAATTCAAGTCTGACATGAACACTCAGTTAGATTGTTTACTTGCACACATCGTGATGCACATAGCCATTTGCAATACTGCCATCTTTCCCTCTCCATTTTCATAGCACAACCTATCCACTCTTTTCTTGGTTCTAGAACTCACTGATGGGATACCTCTATCCACTTACTTCTGATGCAGCATGGTTTCTCCTTCCATCAGCCGGGCTTATCAGCAATTGTCATTCTGATCTTGATGTAAATTCTTCTATCTATTTTGGAGATCTCCAAAAGGGATTCATGTGTAAGCGTGTTCACTTCTTCCATTTTCATTTTCTTTCAAGATCTGTTAAAAAAATATTGGTGGTTATTTATTCCCTTGTTAGTTTTTGCTTTGTTACTTCTTTTTTTTTACCGAATTATGGTTTGCTTGGACTCATTAATCTTTTACTCAAAATTGCACTTTATATTCTAGCAAATGCCGATATGTTGCAAGTTCAAGCAGAAAATTCTTCTAAAAAGGTAAAATTATCAAAAGTTTAACTAATCATTTTGCTTAAATGAGTCAAGTGATAGTGAAATTGCTAACTTAGATTAAAGCCAAATTTTAAATATGTAATCCTCATTTTCATTTGCAGTTCAAAGTACCAGCGAATCAGCAGAATAACTTCAAAGGTAACCCCTCAATTCATAGATAATTTAGTATTCTTTTGCCATCACCAAATATAAGAGGAAAGATCTTTAAAGGAATTTAATCAAACTGAAAGCTAACTGTTACACTATTGAAATGTTCAGCCCCCTAAACCACCGACACCCTTCATTTTTGCTCAAACTTGCTACAATGAGAGATATGCCAAAATAAAATTTCCCAACTATTAGATCTGGCTCACCTTTGATTATGTGGATACTATGCCCTACTGTTGTGCCCATTTGACCCTTTATAGCATGCATCAGGACAATTCTAAAATTGGTGTAATTGCAATTAAAAAGTATTCATACCCTATGCAATTTGATAACTATGGTCAATAGTATGACATTTTTGCTTAATGACTCCTCAAATGATTATAATAATTTTTTACTTCATTCAAACACCTAGATGCAATTTTGTCCCACTTGTCTTTACAAAACTTCTCCATTTCATCAATGTTTTGGAGGTGTCTCCTATGCATGCGCACCTTCAGATCATGCCACTAATTTTCTATTGGCTTGACGTGACTGTGATGGCCATTTCTAAATCCTTATTTAGCTTCCTTCAACCAGGAAGAAACCAATTTCAATGTGTATGTGGTTGTTATCATGAAAGACCCATCTTCCTTCTAGGACAAGCTTGTGAGCATCACCAGATAATCTTGGGTATTTTTTATTCAGCATTCCATTGATTTGATGATGTACCAACATTTTTTGCAAAGATCAGTGCCCCATAACATAATAGATCCACTATATTTTCCTGTTTGGTTTGTAAAACCAGCCTCACCACTTTTGCATCAAACATACCTGACATCATATATATGCTCATAAATTTTAATCTTTGTCCAAATGATCATTGGCATACTTCAGACTGGGTTTCAAATGAATGTTTTTCAAAAAAGATGTCCATGCATTTCCACTAAATGCAACATATTAGACACTGTTCAAACTAACATTGCTGCCTTCATCTTGTAACTGATTGATCATCTACTTTTTACTCATGGATTATTTTTAACATCTAAGGACCTTTCAAACCATGCAGATGGGAATTTTCTGCAGATGTCCCAAATAAGAGAAATTTGCACTTGTCCACAATTCCTTAAACTTTGTTACTGACTACACTGCACATTAGCCCTTTATGCTCTGAATTAATTTTTAAAATGAAAAACATATTAATTACATTTATCCCTTATATTAAGTGGAAAAATAGTTATTGGCAAATGGTGCGCTTATCTGATGCAACCCTTCAAAACATGTACTCTTCACATTTGCTTGCTAGACTCCACAGATGTAAAGGGTTAAACATTCACTTTTACAGAAATCTTATTTTAGCTCATCTTAGATCTGAATTTCATAATTCTAAATTTGATGTCTGAAAACTTCACTATCTATCGCCATGATGTTTGCTTGTTTCAAGAAAAAGAATGTCAATATTTATTGATGCCAAAGAAAAGCTTGTTAGAATGTTCTAGACTATTTCTGACTAATCCATATTATAAATAAGTCAAAGAAACTACTTGTGTAAATTTGAACCTTTATTATAAATTAAACATGCTTTTGAACATATTATGAATAATTAGATTGCAATTTTTTTAAAAAAGTTACTCGTATAACTCATTAATTTGTCTAGCAAACTTGTTGATATTACTTGAGTTTCTATTGATACATTATTCATCCCATTTCAAGAACTATGGCAAAAAATGGGAGTATTTGGTAGAGCTATGAATACTTTCTGGAGCAAGTGTATGAAAGAAAAAAATATAAGGTGTAATGAACAGATATATGTTTATAGCTACTTTTAAAGTTATCACTTACTTTTTCAGGGCTAGTTTGCTTTTTTTTTATAGCAGGCTCTTTTGGGAGGTGAATGGTTGCAGTCTTTTTAATCCTAGTTCTGTTTTAATAGCCAGACGCAAATCCTCTATAGGATCTTGTACCTATGTGCACAATCGAAGATCTAATATAGGCACCCTGAAGAAGGATACTACTGAAAACCAAGCAACATCGAAGGTCAACCAGAATCGTCATCATCCAAAGAGCTCAGCAACATCTTTTTCACAAAAAGGTTTGTGATTCAGGTTGTTTGTGTGTAGATTTTAACACAAGTATATATATGAGATGTGTTTATCCATGATGGAAATCTTACTTCATTTTGCCCTTCCTGCACAAAGATCTTCATTATAGGATAAGAAGATAAATTTGGTGGACAAAGAGTTTGGAAAGGGGTAGGAGAGAACTGGCTGCAATAGGGCACATGAGAGCAAATGTGTCACAGTCTGATCCCAGGTTTTTTAATTTTCTATGCAAAGGATTATTATGTGATGAGTGAGTTTTCCACCTGTTTCCATTTCATATATTGGTGGTTACATTTAGCTGTTTATAATGCTATCCTGGTTCAGTACAGTCTATAGTGATACATGAAATCTACTTGAGCTCTGTATCTGCTATTTTCATCTTGTGGTGGCAGGGTCCCGGGGCCTGCAATCCCTGCACCCCAAAAGAGCCGCCTGGGTATTCAAGGGGAGGACAATAACGATTTTAATTTATTAACACAAAAAACTAAAAAATGACCCCTAATCAATTGCGAGTATAAATACACCCCAAATATGTACAGCCTTATGATATATGATGGGCAGTCAATAGGTTTTGCGAATCGGTAGGGCAAAACAGAGGGAGTGTTTGTGGGGGTGTTAGGACAAGTCAGGACCTGCAGCCGCACGCTCCTGCCTCGTCTATTTAAGAAGCAGTAGCTGATCGCTGATCATCAGTCACAAATTTTTCAACAATGGAGAAGGTTGAGCACCGCACAGTGATCAAATTTTGGACCAAGGAAGACAAGAATGCAAAAGAAATCCATGAACGCATGGTTGCAGTGTACACCGACACCGCCCCTTCCTATGCAACCATTGCTTGCTGGAATAGGGAGTTCCACCATGGTCGTGAGTCCCTTAAAGATGACCCCCGTCCAGGATGCCCGTCAGATGTGACCAATGAGAACAATGTGGCCCGTGTAGAGAGGATGATCTTCGAAAATCGACGGGTGAAGGTCGAAGAAATCGAGCGAGAACTTGGAATATCACATGGAAGTGTTATCAACATCATCCACGACAATTTGGCCATGACCGAGGTCTCTGCCCATTGGGTCCATAGGAATTTCACGAAACCTCACGCCCAATGATCGACTTCAACGTCGTCAAAGTTCGGAGGAGCCGCTGCTCCTGTATAACAAAGACCCCACGGGATTCGAGTCACGCATAGTGACAGGTGAAGAAACGTGGGTCCATCACTGGGATCCCGAGACCAAGCTCGAAAGCATGGCATGGAAGCACAGGGGCTCTCCGACCCATCAAGTTCCGGACCCAACCCTCAGCCGGGAAGATCATGGCCACCATCCTCTGGGATTCTGAGGGAGTGTTGAAGGTGGACTATGTGCCTCGTGGAAGGACCATCGCAGGCCAATATTACGCCGAGGAACTGGTTGGGTTGAAGAAGGGCATCCGTCAGAAGCGGTGCGGCAAGTTGACACACGGTGTCCTGCTCCTCCACGACAATGCCCCTGTCCACAAGGCCAGAGTTTCACAAGCTGCCCTCCGCGAGTGCAGATTCGAGGAGCTCAACCATCACCCCTACAGTCCAGATTTGGCCCCCAGCGACTACTTTTTATTCCCCCAGCTCAAGGCTGCACTGCGTGGACGCCGGTTTGGGGACGATGAAGATTTCCAGCTTGCCGTCCAGGAGTGGATTGAACAGCAGTCGGGAGATTTCTGCTTGTCGTGAATTCGAAGCCTCAGGGACAAATGGCACAAGTGCATTGAAGTCGAGGGTAGTTATATTGAAAAATAATAAAACACTTTTCCTCATATCTCGTTTCCTTGTATCCGAATTGCAAAACTTATTGACCGCCCCTCGTATATCACCAGTGTGTTCTGTGCTTAGGGAACTGGGACTAAGTTACAACCACTTCGTTGGAGACTGGTGGTAGGCGCTTTCAAAGACGAAGGTGTCAGATGGTTCTTTTCAAATAGTGAGTGAGGGTCAAGGCTGGCTGTGCTGCCTCTCAAGGTCAGATGTGGCTGGAATAACCGGCACTAAGGAGCTGAAAAGTATAAGGCATCTTCAGTTACAGATTCACTGACACACTCAAACATCCCTCCCACTAACACACTCAACCACACCTACTCACACAGGCTACACTCAGCAGTTGTTTGTCCAATTAACCCTTCTTGTTTTCTCACTTTTTAAATAAGATCACTGAACATGTAATAAAAATACAATCCAAAAGTCTCTCTAAGCAATTACAATACACTGAAAAATCTGCCTGTAGGAAGAGACAGATGAATGGGAGGCACGATAGAAGTTATCGAATCCTCCACCCAGATTGCCCACTCTCTTCATCTTCTACATTCCATACACCCTGGAAAAGAAGAAAAGGATTAGACATTTTGAGAGGTGATTGGAGGCGGGCTACCTAAACAACTACTACATCCCTCCCACCTAAGTTTGCCTCACCTCACCCTATCTTCACAAACATACTTCACTCATTAACAACACTTTGGGCATCACCCAGTCATACTCTTTCACTTTACCTCTCCTCCTAGTCACAGGGCCGACAACTGTTTCTGACATATGTTGTAAAGTCTCTTTGTTATCTCCATCTGTGACCCTTTCTCCATACACTTCATCCACACACACATCTGCACTCACTGATCAATCTCACTCAAATCCTTAACCAGCTTCTCTATTTCATCCATCAATTCTTCCCATTCTTTCATAGCATTCATCGCCTCTTGTTACAATTGCACACTTATCCCACCTATATTCGCTAACATGGACTTATTTAAAGGAAACTTACAAATACTATACATTCTATCATATACTAAATCTTGATCTTGCAAAAATACTTAAAACTTTCCCACCTCACTCTCACCAAACTGTTCCATCCATTCATCCCTTGACTGTTTCTTCTTACGCTTTCCCCTTCCTTGTTTGACTAATACTAACTGCTCCTCCCCTAAAGCATTAGCTATATCATCCACTTCACAGTCTTCCTTGCTTTCCAACAAAAACTCATTCACTGGATATTGGACCAAATATTTAGGAGGTTCACTCACTTCCATAACTGACCTTGATGCGCTCGACGTTCATCCAAACTTCCATCCTCTCTTTCATGAACTATTGCATAACTTACTTTATTTAACCAAACCTTTCTCACAACAAACAGACCTTCAAACTTCTCTTTCAACTTATATATATTCAGTCTACCTTTTGTCATGACTTCCTTCAGCACTTTATCTTCCTGAAACTTTCAAACCTTTCATTCCCTTTTCTTCACAACTCACAATCACTCTCACTAATCTCATACGTGGCAGAGGCGCATAATCATTCGCTACCATTTTAAAAGGTTCATTCATACTTAACCTTAATATTTGTGGGGCAGCATACACTCTGATACTTTCCTTTCTAGCACACTCACATTTAGTCACTACATCCATGCAAATCTTTTTTAAAAAGGGACTAAGCACACACCCTTTCATACATTCCCACAATTTACATATGTCCAAACTATCATGCACAATCTTCACCATCCAATCGTACCACATACAGAAAACACGAATATATACATCCTCATCTATTGCTCGCACAAAATACACTAAGCCCTTACATACTGCAAATTTTCCAGCAAACCTTCTAAACACTCTTAATATGCCACTCCATTCATTCAGAGGAACACTGTTCATCACACAATCTTTCAATTTACGCACCATCAGACAGGACTCTTGCATTCTCTCTATATCTTCAGCAGTCAGCAGCTCTTCACTCAAATCAACACCTGCTACTGTATCTACTATTTTCTACTTGAGCTCTGTATCTACTACTTTTATCTCTTTATGAACCTCTTTTCATTTGCTAATTTTCTGATACAAATTATCCCTTTTGGTTTTTGCATTTATTTTTTATATACAAATTTAGGGCATTGCAAGCTTTTTCCTTTAATCTTCTGAGTGGTCAGAGGGAGCAGAGGTTCCATCTGCTCCCAGTGAGCTATAAACAGCACCCTTGTATGATTTGATGTCGCTTGAATAAGTAGAGGAGTTCTGCTATCTAGCCGATATGATCAGTGCAGGGGGAGGTGCTGGGGTGAGTTCCGTGGCAAGGGTTAGAAGTGATTGGAAAAAGTTTGGAGAGCTGCTTCCTCTCTTGACACTGAGGGATTTTCCCTCTAAGCTAAAAGACATCTGTACACTGTGTGTGTACAAAGTGCTCTGTTGTACGGCAGCAAAACTTGGGCTGTGAAGGAAGGGGACATCCAGAAGCTCAAGCGTACTGAGATGAGAATGGTGAGATGGATGTGCGGAGCATCTATGAATTTGAGGCCTAGAGGTGCATTAGTGTGGCACTGAGAAGAAGCAGATTGAGGTGGTTCGGTCATGTGGAGAGGATGGAGGATAATAATTGGGTAAAGGGAGTATGGAGGTTGGGGGTGTAGCTGCCAGAGGGAGACCGAGGAAGATGTGGAATGAGGTCATACAGAGAGACCGCAGAGATACGAGTTTGAATAGAGAAACAGCCAGAGATCAAGCAATATGGAAAGCTGCCATTAGGTAAATAAGGCTGACACATGCAAGCATTTATGGAGCCTTCAAAAATGATGATGATTTTCTTTTATTATAATACCATACTAAAAATGAGCAGTTAAGAAGATATATACAGGGTGGGGCAGAGCAACTTGCTTATTTTAATTTGGCGCCCTAAAATGATGGTTGCTCCGAGGAGGCTGGAGGTAGGCACATTTGAGAGGGTGGGGCGTAAAGTTGTACTGTAGTTCTGCGTTGCTATGTTCAGTTAGCATCATGGAGTGGACAAAGGTGGAGCGCGCGTTCACTGTCGAGGCATACTTTTCTACCCGTCGCTCAATCATTGCCACGCAATGTGCATTCTGTACATATTTTGATATTGCGCCCTGTGCTCGTGTTCATGGCCAGCAGTTGATTGTTTCATGGGTAAACAACTTCAGGGAAACTAGTGATGTGAAGAAAAAACCCCTGGGCTTCCATGAACAGCAAGGTCACCCAAAACATTGACGCGGTAAGGCATTCTGTTTTGCACTCCCCTCAGCGCTCTGCCCGCAAACATGCAGCTGCTGTTGGGTTGTCTGCTCGTTCTGTGAGGCGAATCCTTCATGAACAACTAAAATTTCATCCCTACAAATTTGGCTGTGGTTCAGGAACTTAATCCACGCGATTTGGTTGCTTGAGAAAATGCATGTGAGCCGCTTCTTAGCATGCCTCATGACACACTTGTATTCTTCAGTGATGAGGTTCACTTCCATCTTTTGGGATGTCTAAATATGCAGAACATGCGGTATTGGAGCCCTGATAACCCCAAACAACTTCATCAGCGTCCCCTTCATTCACAATGTGTAACTGTTTGGTGTGCACTATCGCGAGTTGGAATAATTGGTCCATGTTTTTTTTTAAGAAAATGAACAGGCAGTTTTGGTGCCTTCTGACCATTATGTCCGCATGATTCAGGAGTTTTTCCTGCCAACACTCAACCAGATGGATGTGGGAGATGTATGGTTCCAGCAGGATGGTGCTATGGCACACAGCGTGTGTGTCAATGACTGTTTTGTGGCAACACTTTCCAGGACGCCTCATCTCCTTGAGGGGTTATCTGCAGTGGCCAGCACGGTCGCCTGAATTAGCACCCTGCGACTATTTTTTATGGGGCTATCTAAAATCACTTGTTTACACTGATCATCCTAGGACCCTGGCTCACCTGAAGAACAAGATTTGTCAAGCTGTCGCCAACATACCCGTTGATATGCTGGAAAAGTTGAATGAAACTTCCAAGTTTGATTAATGTAGTGTATTGAGAATAATAGATGGCATCTACCTGATATCATCTTTAAAACTGAGAAAACATAAAATTTAAATGTTGTACCTGATGCTGTTCAAATAATTAAATATATATATGCATTACTTTTGTTTTAATTGAATTTCTAAATAAGCAAGTTGCTCTGCCCCACCCTGTATGACAATGATGAATCTTATGCAAACTAAGATGAATAAGATAATAGTGAAATTGAATCCAAAAGTGACATGTATTTTTCTGATAAAGATATAGATGCTATTATAAATAATGAATATTTTATTCAAAGCAAAAAAAAAAAGTCAATTTGAAATGCTGGGTTGAAAAAAGTTGCCTAGGATGGGGCTAGTTTTTAAAAAAATATATATATCATAGATTTGTTTAAATTGTTCCAAATTTTCTGCAAGCTGTTTAAAGGTAACTGTTGAGAAATAGGTCACCTTCCCAGACAAACATCTATATATACATATATGTATCTATTGGTTGGGAGGAAAGAGATAAAAGCCACAAGAATATGGGTATATACTGTTATATACACATATATCCTCTAATGTACGTACGCGTCCTTCACTACGTACAAGTATGTTCACTTCGTAAAAGTAATCCGTTGATTACGAGGTATATGAGTGCGATTTTACTACAGGGGCTGATAGCGTTTAATGAGTTTACCAGTTCAAGGATATATTTAAAGAGTGAAAACCAAAAATATAATTTTAATAAATCACTAGTTAACATATATATACATACATGAAATTTAAATAAGGACAATACTGACAAAATATAGATAATTGGCAATTGGGTGACATTAATTACTTGTTAATCAGCTTTTAAATGGGATACTTTAAATCAGTTATACAGAGGGAATATTTATATGCCGGAAAGTGGGTTGATTAATGGGAGATACAAGCAAGGGTCATTTTACAATAAAGGGGTCACCTCGAGGAAGGGGAATCATCTAGCGAGTTGCTGGGGGGAATGGAGATGGAAAATGGTCATGATTCTTGGCTGAATATCTTGATAGTGACGAGGATGAAGGCGGGGGAGGAGGGGACTAGAAGATGAGTTCACGATCCTCCTTGAAGATGGACAATGGCACCTCTGTTCCAGAGAAGTGCAACCTCCAAAAATCGAGACTGACGTGGCTCGGCATGAAATCTCATACAGAAACTGGAGATCCTTGAGGGGGGGGGGGGGGGTTCCAGATGAGACAAGAGGAATCCTGGCCAGTCTTTCAGGGATGAAACGATTCAAGGCTTGCTCTGAACAGAGTAAGCTTTCACAAAAGAGATGGATCTGCCTGGTGAGATCCAACCTCGATGGTATAAGCGAATACCAGGGACTTTGGGAAACAGACTCACGATCTGAACCGAAGGCGACGAGTTCTCAAACTAAATCTGCCGATATTCGAAAATCCAGGGTATTTATATGATGGCCATTTTTTGGTTTCTCCTCATTGTCTGCTTCCGGCGGCCCGATGGATTAGCATCTGTCGCCTGACCCACATCTTAATGGCCTTTACGATGTGGGGGAGAAACTTCAGCTAACAGTTTCCCCGACTACGGAGATTAGCGCTTCATCGATGAGGCAAAAGCTTTTAGTGCCTAACTTAATTAACTGCGGCTGTGAGGCACTGACAGATATTCAAATTCTTTCTTCTTTTATTTTTCTCTTTGGATTCAAAGATTACTCCATGTGGAGTTATACTTAGGTGACATATAGAGGAAAGGAATTCATGAAACAAATGAAGGGGTATTCTTCTTGGCATCTTTTTCCCTTACAGTAACTGTAGGCCTTTATTAAGCACTAATAATACCTAAGATGTTAAAAATAGATAAAAGATGAATGCACTTGAAATTGAGTAGTAATTTAAGAAACAGAGGATAGATTTTTCAAAATGGTGTGCCCTGAAATTTCAGACATAACTGGATAGGCAGCTTTGGTTTGAGGCCAGCCTAAGAGAATGGTAACTGACTACAAACCCTGACTGATGAAGCTTGCTAGCCCTGTTAGGCCATTCATCCAAGAGAAGGGCACTGTTGTGACAGCTATGACTCAAGGACCGTCCCTTCACTGTCCCAACTTGCTTGGCCATGACATAAAACCAAAGTGTAAAGGGTGAAGCCAGTATTGTCCACACTGCACTCTATCTAAAAACTCAATTGTGCAGACCAGAAGGGCAGACACACACAACTTGCCTACTACATTACCAAACTCAGGAAAGAACTTACCTTGTAAATGTTGCATTCAGATCTGCCTGTCCCACAATCAGCCTCTGCCACTACATTATCAAATGATTCAAATCATTTCATCAAAACCATCTAAATTTTTAAGAGGTATCCACTGAGATAAAATGATGGGAAGGCATTGTTTATAATGATGGAAATTACTTGGCTGAATAAAAGCTTATTTTTATATTAAAATAATTTTTCCCTCTAAAGAAATGTGAATTTCCTGACAACTTAATAGAGAAAACACATCTACTCAAGCAGCAGATAACTTTCGGTTAAACATTCCTATTTTTATGGAAAGGTGTTATTTATGCTCTAGAAATGTTTAAAAGCCAAAGCTGTTTTAGTCTATTATTATAAGGAGAGTCAATGGGCTTAGGTATATAAGTATTCTTGAGTGTATCAGTTATCAGAAGATATGAAAAGCATTCATTTGACTCAAACAATAATTTGACAAAAAGAATACCTTTGTTTAATAAGACATAATTTAGGTAGGATGAGAAAATATTTTATGTGGCTTTGTTGAGTGTGGACCCCAATTTTATGTACGAGTGTTAAGTGATGATGAACTTCCCATCGTACTTTTGTTTTCTTATAGCCTTTTTTATTTTCTCATTTGTTTCTCGAATAAATGAATGTCCTTGTTTGGGATATTTGAAAAGGGGTCTTTTTGTTTTTTCATCTTGCAAATGCATTACAAATTGGTAATAATAGGCATAGTTGGTGAAAACCTTGTCTAATCAATCCAATTTATCTGTGAAATTAAGAGGAGCGTATATTTGATAGTATTGATGCATATGACTTCACCCTGTGGAGGAAATTGCTGGGATATTTTCTGCATCCTATTTTGATAGTGAACCTAATGAAATGTGGAATCCAAAGCTTGATTTAGTTAATTCTTTACAGAAAGTGACAATAAATGATGCTCAGCATGGGTTTAGAAGAGGTAGATTGTGTAACAAATTTTCTGGATTTTATGGATTATGTTACTAAACAATTAGATAAGGGAGAGAATGTTGATGTAATTTATTTAGATTTTAGCAAAGCTTTTGATAAGGTTCCACATAGGAAACTAGTTCACATATTAAAAATGCATGGGATATGTGGTAAAAGTTTTGAATTGGATAACTGAATGGCTGAAAGACAGGAAACAGAGAGTTGTGCTGAATGGGGTGAGGTCATAGTGGAGGGACATTATCAGTGACGTACCTTAGGGATCCGTTCTAGGCCCTTTATTATTCATAGTTTATATAAATGATCTTGGGGAGGCTGTAAATAGCAAAGTGTCCATTTTTGCTAATGACACTAAATTGGCAGCTGTAGTCAAAGAGGTTGAGGGTAGCTTTAAAGTGCAGAGTGACTTAAATATGTTATTAGCTTGGGCTCAGAAGTGGCAGATGACTTTTAACCTTAAAAATTGCAAAGTTCTTAACATGGGAAGGGATAATAGGGAATTTAGCTATGAAATGGATGGGCATTGGCTGAATTCAGTTGAGGATGAGAAGGACTTAGGCGTAGTAGTAGATAAGTCATGGAAGTTTTCAAAGCAGTGTATTGAGGCAAAAAATAGAGCAAATAGGGTGCTAAGATACATTAACAGGAATGTTAGCTACAAGAGTAAAGAGATTATCCTTAAACTGTACAACTCGTATGTTAGGCTACATTTAGAGTACTGTATACAAGCATGGTCACCACATTTTAGACATGACATCAGCCTGCTAGAGTCAGTACAAAGGAGGGCAACAAATTAATACCTTTCCTTAAGCACCTTGAATATGAAGATAGACTGAGGGTACTAAATATGTTCTCATTTAAGAGAAGATGTGTGAGAGGAGATATGATGAGCTTTTTAAAATCTGTTCTGGGATGGATAAGTTGTATTTTAGCAAGTTATTTGAGTTGGAAGGTAGTAATAGGACTAGCGGTCACCACTTAAAAGTTATAAAACAAAGGTGCAGGTTAGATGTTAGACAGTCCCAACTTGAATGTTTTCAAACAGATTAGATGATTATATGGGGAGGGAGGGTTAACTTTGAGGGGTATTCTGGACTCATTCCTGTGGCTGCTTTTTTTTTATTATTGTATATTATGATTGATTTGGCTTTTGACGAGTCTTGATGATGATGCTTTTTGTTTTCGACACATTCCTGTGCATGGTTCTAATTGTATATTGTAGATGCATGATTTGACAAAATCCTATGGATTTTTTAAATTGTATATTGTAAATGCATGATCTGACACAATCCTATGGATGCATTTTGTGGGTGGGTTTTGACAGATGTGGATGACCTTTGATAGGCCCTTGTGGCTTTTGTCATCTGTGAAATTATGTTATGTTATATTAAGTTGATTTAACATAATGCTGCATCTCAACCAGGAGAGATTACAGTTAGAACAGGATTTTAGAGATTGTATATGTGTGCATCCATTCTCAAGTAGTCTTGGGCAGGTTTATGGTATTATACATTCCTATCTCCTTTAGATCCTGGGCCACTTTCTATCATTGACAAGGTGATGACACGTCACAGCTTAATTTCCTTAAGTCGGACTAAAATAACTCCAATTTTGAGGTCTGCCAAGAAACAGAATTTGGCCCCACCATCCAGCAGAGCAAAAGAAAATCCAGGTTAGTTTCTATACTGTAGTCTGAATGAAATTGCTGGCCAATCCAAAGTCTAATTCCCCTGTCTGGCCCCAGCTTAGCTTCTCCTTACTTCTGACATCATATCTCCTTACCCTGCTTCCTCACTTTCTCTACAACCTCATATAACTTTCTCTGGCCGGCCTTCTGAATAGCTCTCTCTAACAACCATCCTGCATCGAGGGGAAGGGGACAACATTCTCTCACCCCTGAGCTCCGGTTTGGGATGGTGAATTTTAACAACCTGCTTCATCCCCACCACACCTTCCTTACATCCCCTTCTGTTATCCTTTCACTGTCTATTAATTTTTCGCTGTGCCTATGGTGGAGCTGCCATGCCGATGGGCTGCCAGATCACTAGATGGGAGGAGTGGCCTCAAATGGCGACAGCTGGTTCTGCCGGCCCTGTATTCACCCCTCACAGAGTAGGCTACTACGTGGGATGATTAGCATTTGCTTCACTAATAACTAATAGGGTCACCATACCTGATGATGTGAATATAAAAAACAAACCTCTCTTCCTTTCCCCTTCACCAGCGACGGAACTTTCGGGCAGCTCCATGTAAAAAATGGAGGTCTCTTTCCCTACCCACCCCTGTGCATTTGCAGAGGACCCTCCAAATTACTTCTACCAGAGACTAGGCTTACTCCTCTCCAGTGGGGCAGGCGCGGCGCAGTGGTACTTCAGGAAATGACTGCTGTCTCATTTGAGGAGTTTAGGTCAGTAGATGAGGCTGTTGAATTCTTCTCCGGCACCTAAATACTATTCCTAGAACGTTAACCATTTTGCATGCTGAGCACTCACATGGTGGTCAACTGACTGTGAGGCGGCTTTTAAATTCACTGTCAGTGAATTCTGTTGAGTGAGGCTAGGTTCTGGTATATTTTGAAGCACGCCCTCCGCTCTTCTTGGTGGGCATACATGTCTTCACTTCTTGGAAAGACCACTCTAGCAGAGGTGTGGAAGTGAGTCAAAAGTATTTGAAACATGTTCTCGCAAGACCCTCCTCCCCTTATCCAGTCAAATGGGACCACAATCTCGGACCCCCGCATCCTGGCAGAATCATTTGCAACCGCTTTCTCCCTATTCTCTAACTGGGATACTGCTCTGCCAGCATTCAATGCACTTTGTGATGTCACAGAAGGTGGCTGACTGGACTTTACCTGCAGAGGCGAAGATCCCTTCAATGACAGGTTTACTCTGAGTCAGTTGCATTCCACTCTCGCTTCGTGAGCCATCCTTAGACACCTGGGTGAGCGAGGCATGGCCTTTCTGTTAGATTTGTTCAACATTATCTGGATAAAGGGTATCCTCCCAGACGCCTAGCGAATTGTACTGTGCTAGCCTTTTACAAAGTGGGGAGAGATCAATCTACCCCATCCTGTTTCCGCCCAATCTCTCCAACCTTGTGCGTGTGCAAGTTGATGGAGAAATTGGTAAATGCTAGATTAGCATTTTTTACTGAACAGTGGAGGCCATCTGTCTTCTGCGCTCTGAGGCTTCCGCAAGTTCCACTTGACGTTGGATGCTCTGCTCCAAGTGGAAAATGCCATCTGTGAGGCCTTCCTTCATGGACAGCAATATGCCACAGTGTTTTTAAATCTTGAGAAGGTCTCTGATAATGCATGGCGATATGGTATCGTGTACTCTCTCCACATGATGTGGGCAAGGGGACGCCTCCCAATCTTCATAGCTGAATGTTTGCTAGATCATCGATTCCGCATACTGGTGTGGGGGAGCCCTCTCTGGCCCAATGGAGCAAGAAGAGGGTGTCCCGCAGGGAAATGTCATCAGTGTCACACTCTTTGCCCTGAGCATCAACGGCATCATCTCAGTGCTCTTGGAATATGTTCTCCCTACGCTCTGCCTGGACGACCTTTCAATCTCTTTTGGTGTGGCCCATATACCAATTCTCGCTATGCTGAAGCACACAGGTTTCAGTTTTCCTTGGCCAAGACTGAGGTGGTGCACTTTTGCCACCATCCATGGCTCCCCTTGCCCAGACTTATTTCTAAATGGGTTTTGTTTAGAAGTGGTGGACTCACACTGTTTCCTTGGTCTTGTATTTGACCATCTCCTCACCTGGGAGGCTCATATTCGCAGCCTTAGGGTCTCCTCTACCCACACCATGGATTCTCTTCTCTTACAGATATTCTACACTTGGAGTGCTGATAGGTCTACTGCCTTACTTTTTTATCGATCCTTTTCTGAAGCTCGACTACGGATGTGAGTTTTATGCATCCGCATCTGAGCGTGTATTGTTGAAGGTAGACTCTATCCACCACACTGGCCTTCACCCATCGATAATTCCCGTCAGCATGTCCCCCATTGATACTCTACTTGTTGATGCTTGTGACATGCCACCTGCACTCTGCCATGCACAATGCATCATATGCCTGTACCTGCAAGTCTGGCGCTTCCGTCAGTCTGCAACAGCTCTCTGCATCCGCAGCTCATCTTGACGGTGCCTATGCCACCAAGAGATGCTAGGAAACTCCTTCAAGAGCTAGGTATTCCTCTCAAGCTGGTGGCACCCCTGGTTCTGCCCAGGATGCCACTCTGGAGGGTACCACCTTTGACTATTTGTCGCCAGGCCTCTGCTTCCTTAGCTTCTACAACATTTGGAGTATTGCTTTGGCCTTTTTGTACACACTTTGTGTCACGCTGCAACCATACCATTCTATATGGATGGCTTCAAGTCCCAAGAGGGCGTTGGTTTGCAGGCTGTGTCCCCTCTGTTTGAAATCAGCGGGGCTCTGCCAGGCGCACAATATGTCTTAATGGCCTAGCTGGTTGCAATACACCACTTTGTAAGGGAGATACGTGATGTGCCCGGTTTGGAGACTGAATTGTGATTTATAGTGACTCACAAAAAAAAGAATAGAAAGTAAAAAAACAAGTTAAGCTAAGTTCAGTTAGTTTAAATTTTAGTTTTAGTGTAAGTGTCTACTGTCCAATACTCTCCTTCTCTCCTCCTCCTCTGGATATACCTCTGTTATTAATATACTTATTATATTATTTTATGTACAAGTAAAATATGCATGTATTTATAACAATTAAAAACATTCTTTTCAGAGGGTTTGAGAGGGTTGGAATGGATTAAATGTTTTTCCATTATTTATGATGGAGAAAATTGATTTGAGATACAGGCATTTTGATTTATAAGCTTGATCCAGGAATGAATTATACTCATATCTCAAGGTACGAGGGGCGGTCAATAAGTTTTGCAATTCGGATATAAGGAAACGAGATATGAGGAAAAGTGTTTTATTATTTTTCAATATAACTACCCTCAACTTCAATGCACTTGTGCCACTTGCCCCTGAGGCTTCGACTTCCCGACAACCAGAAATCTCCCGACTCCTGTTCAATCCACTCCTGGACGGCGAGCTGGACATCTTCATCGTCCCCAAAACGGCGTCCACTCGTGCAGGGCAGCTTATGCAACTCTGGCCTTGTGGACTTTGACGACGTTGAAGTCGATCATGGGGCGTGAGACCTTGGTCATGGCCAAATTGTTGTGGATGATGTTGATAACACTTCCATGTGATATTCCAAGTTCTCGCTCGATTTCTTAGACCTTCACCCGTCGTTTTTCAAGGATCATCCTCTCCACACGGGCCACATTGTTCTCGTTGTTCATGTATGATGGGCTTCCTGGACGGGGGTCATCTTGAATGGACTCACGACCATGGCGAAACTCCCTATTCCAGCGAGCAATGGTTGCATAGGAAGGGGCGGTGTCAGTATACACTGCAACCATGCGTTCATGGATCTCTTTTGCATTCTTGCCTTCTTTGGTTAAAAATTTTATAACTGCACGGTGCTCAACCTTGTCCATTGTTGAAAAATTTGTGACTGACGATCTGCTACTGCTTCTTAAATAGACGAGGCAGGAATGTGCGGCTGCAGCTCCTGACTTGTCATAACTTGTCCTAACATCCCCACAAACAGCCATCCCCCTTCCTCTGTTTTGCCCTACCGATTTGCAAAACTTATTGACTGCCCCTCATACTACTGTATAATGTAAAGGCAAAATGAGGAACTAAGTTCCTTTGGCCCAAAACAGAAATAAATAAGTCCTCCAGTAAGGTCCTAGGATATCTGTGAGTGTATAATAATACAATGAATGGTTCAAATTTATTGAATAAATATAGTGTACAAACGGGTGCATATATATATATCACAAGATTAAACCACCGCCAACAACATGTCGTGACTCCTTATAAAATAAGCACTGCTAGTCCAGACAATTGGTACAGTAATATAGACCCCCATCTTATGTCCTTTATTTATAACTAGGTTTCGATAACCAGAACCTAAGAATGGGGCGTAAGATGAAAAGAAATACTCCAAATACCTGTCACAGAAGTAGTGAGGCAATAAATAGATGGTGGTTGTCCTAGAAACTGGAGAGTTGTAATGAGCCCAAATGTATCTGACTTCTCAGTGAGAGTGAGAGAGACGAGTAAATCGGGAGCTTGCAATTGGTGCAGAGGAAGGGTCAGTTTAAGGAGCTGCGGGGGCCCCTCCCATGTATATACAGTATATATATATATATATATATATATATATATATATATATATATATATATATATATATATATATATATATATATATATATATATATATATATATATATATATATATATATATATATATATATATATATATATATATATATATATATATATATATATATATAATGCTTGTAATTGATTTGTTCCTTGGGAATCTGATACGTAGTAGGAATATGAAGACCCAGGAGATTACACTAATCATTTATTGGGCGAATGTTTTGGACCTTTTCTAGGACCATCTTCAGTGATTGGATCAACTAATGAGAAGGGGAAGAAATATTAACGATAACAGTTAAACAGTTAGAATCATGCATATATAATGGCTAAAAAAAAACAGGTGAAGGCAAGTTATATCAGTAAAATTGACAATTATTGAGATGAAAGTGAAAAATACAAATAACAATATATAGAAGTAATTGATACTATCCAGTGTAATTTTGAAAAATAATAAGAAGTGAAGTTTTAACATAAACTGACTTGAATATTAAAAATTAAAGGTAACTGGAATAAACAATAAAATAACCTATATTAAATTATAAACAAAAAATGAAAACAGATGGACTAACCTTTATCGTAGTGGTGAAATCACCTAACCTACGATAGAAAAACTACTAACGAGATTTGTTTGGTTGGCTAGTTAATATATTTAAGTGTTGGTTGGTTATATAGTGAATAGTTTAATTGAGGAGGATTAATTATTTAGGTTTGGATTTATTTTATTGATGTTCAGTGAATCTAAGATTTTCAAATTGAGACAAGTTAAGGCTGAAGATAAGATGGTAAATGAATCAGAATTAAGACGATGATGGTGAGCCTCAGAGTGTTGCCTAATGGAAGAGGCTTCAGGTTTAGAAATGGGAATACTAGTCATATGAGAAAAACCTAAGTGCTTTGTGATCCTGCATTTGAGTTGTAAGCCATTTTGGCCTACATAACGACTGTGGCAGCTCGTACATGTATAATTGTAAACTATACAGGATCACAAGCCCAAAGGAATTGGCTCCTTGGTAGAATGACCTTGCAGTAAGCTTCAGCCAGGATGTCTCAGAGTCAGCTACATTTTCTTGACCAAGCAACTGGCCTCTATGATGATGCTTGTCATTGTAGCTTTGAATGGTGAGTAAATGCCACTGGTGTGGTTCGTGACTGGTTACAGACTCACAGTGGCCGATTTTTCATATCTTGGCCATGAAAGTCCTGCCCTAGGTGATAAAGATCACTTCTTTCAGCAGGATGCCATGGCCCACATGGCCAAGACCATGAAAGGGTAGTTGGGGTCAAAGAACTTTTTGGCCACCGCAGTTGACCGACCTCAATCCCATCAACTACAGTGTGTGGACACATGTTTAGGGCAAGGGTTCCAAGGTCTTTCACAGCAACATCAATGAGCTGAAGTCCTGGGTCAACTGTGTGTGTGGCACCATGAGGAAGGACTTCAAGTCTACCCTGGAGCATGTGCTTGCTGCTGTGGGTGCCCATATTGATTAATCCATTTATGCTGGAAAAAATTGAAGTTCATTGTTGAGTTACGAGTGTTATATATGTGTTGAAATATATTCACGGAACAGCCATAAACCTATTTTATATGGTTATCTTGTTTTGATAACATGTTATATTAAAAAAATCATTGTTGCAAAACTGCAATGAGTGACATCAATATAGCATGATTTGTTGCAAAAATGCAACATCAGGAAGAGTAGGTCCAGGAGTTTACAGACATATTTCTAGTAAAATGTTTGTGAACCTCTCTATATTTCCATTAAGGGGCGTTTACACTAGTCATGTGTGACACAATGCTATTGGAAGCCATAGAGCGATTGAGAATTTGTAGCACAGTGTAGATACAAAGAGTAATGCTTTATAGTTATTATATAGCTTTGCTGTATACTTTTTTGTGTCTATACTAGGCTACAAACTCTCAATCGGTTGGTCCAGACTAACTGGATTTCTTAATTTTGTTATATCTTTCCTTAACTTTCCGTTCTTTGGGATTCAGTTGTGTTTACTTCAAAACCCTTTGTGCAATCTTATTAAACCATTTATCCATACTAATAAGATCTCTTGGAAGTTTCCACGTGCCAATAGGTTGAAAATATTTTGCGATGCCTCCCTCAGGGGCATTGACATAAAATTTGGTCTTTCCAACTTTTTGGGGCCTGCCTCCAATTTTCCACCACTTTCAAATATATATTTGCTAGAGTTTCTGGCTTCTTGGTCTCCATTATCTTTTATCCCAGGGGTCATATTTATTCAGATAACATCTCAGTCCTTTATAATATTAGGTGATGTAAACTTCCCAAAGAGATCCTACTGTTATTATCCTCTACTTCTCTCATTGTACTTTCTAGAATCTTTCACTATTCCTCCATTAAATTTTTATATATTAAAACTACCAAAAATCTTGCTGACTTGGTTTCCCGGATGGCCCATGGACCGAACCCTATATAGCCCTCTTCCTCTTAGGTCCTTTGTGACTATAAAAGGACCGATGGAAAGAGAAACCTTATCAGTCTGTTCTTTGACCAGCCATGCACATTCAAGATTTTTTCGCTCCCTGGATCATCCTGACAGTCTTCCACTCCCGTGCTGCTTTCTGTGCAGTGAAAAGTGACTATTCTTCTACGACAATGTCTTCTCCTTTCATTAAACCGTTAATTTTGGTAACCCATGAGGGTAACTCAAGCACTGTCTGGCTATGCCGAAGAAGCAACTTATCATGACACCGAAGAAACTGGTACAGGAACACTATCTTGTGGAGGACTTCAAACAGGCTATTGAGAGTGGAGAAGCACCCATATCAACGTTGGTACAATGTCTCACAAGGTCAGTCAAAAGCAGCCAGGACCATACTCCAAAAAAGTCCGCCCGGCCTTCACTGCATCATCCCATGTCTCCAACAATGCTGGCAGGGGACCTGGTGGGCCCCTCGCAACATGGGCCTAGTAGGTCGCAGGTCCCAGAACTAGGAAGAGGACTCCGCTTAGGAATTGGATATCCTCAGAAGACCCCCCTCACCGGTCCAGGCAGATAGGTAGGTCACCTCTTAACATTTGCCAGTCCAATCAACCGGATTCACCTACCAGCTACGATAAGGTTGCTGCCCTACTGATGGAAAATTTGTGTTTCTGTCAGGTTCAAAAGCAGGGACCGTGAGGACATTGCCACACTCGTCACTCTTACAAATCCCGGATGTACTTGAAATACGAGGAGTATGACCATCTCTTCCAACGAATCCATCTTTATTTTGTCATACTCAATTATGGCTGGCGCCCAGCACTGGTGGATGCCAGGGAGAGGGCAATGCAGGATACTAATCTTACATTAAGTGAAAATGTGCTTAAGGCTAGAGCTGGTTTCCCGAATTACCAGTATGGGCAGCAACAACAATACCAGCAGAGAGGAAGTCAATCTGCCGTGGTGGCTGGCAAAGGCGGAACAGGCCATAGGGGGCGGCCTCCTGCTAAGGAAGCTCACTCTACAGCAGAATTAGAAGACTTAGTGCTTTTCTCGGAAAACTTCAACTTTTCGCTTTAACGAGGGTCACTCCCCTGCTCTTCTCTCCACCTAGGCTATGATTTCTCCCCTAAAACAGTGAAACCATTGTGTAGTAAGCTTATGTTGGGGGATCTTAGTACAGGCACACTCTGTAACGTGCCTCAGGTTTCCAACTTGGTTAAAATTGCTGCCAATCAATGGCATTAAAGTGTTTTACCCTAAAGGGTATTCTTTCTGACAAAACTTATATTCATACATATAATTCCTATTGTTGCATAAATGCACAAGTGTGGTTTCCTATAGTGCTGGTTGTTGCATTAGTGCAACATCCATTTTTGTCAAACTTTAGCTGTTGTAAAATGAACTTTATTATGGATAGAATTATTAATACAATCATCTACCATGTTCCTAAACCATTAAAGATACATGTACATAGCCTTCATTAGGGTAGCACACGAGATAATTGGTTCATACCTTTTAAATGATGAATGCATGATATTAAAAAAAAAAGTGTCCTTGTCAAAATGATGCTGAAGCTTTTCTTTCAATTGGAAAGAGCTGAAGCATAACACACCCACTTCCCCTGACTCTCTGCTTCTGAGTAATTGCTGTCTTGAAGTTGCTGCATGAGCCAGTTGGCCTACATGTCCTGAACAGTATGGGCAGGTTTTTCTGTTGCAAAAATGCAACGAGTGGTATAAATGGGTTAATATTATAATTTGAACAGATATATGTTAAAAATATAAAAATGTGTCAAAACTATCATTGCGTTCTTAGTTGAGTCATAATGAGGGTAATAGGACTTTTGCAATACCTGGTAATTAGCGATTTATATTCTTACATTACTAATATTAATTCATTTATCAGCATATATAATATATTTGTCCTTTTAAGGTATCAAACTTTTTTTTCTGTCTCACCGCAAATACTTTTTCCCAATAAATTGTGGGATAATCTTTGCTTCCGAGGAATATAATTTTAATTTCATCCATTTAACAACTTTGTATATTTTAATGCTTCCCAATGACATCACAGAGGTAAGAAGCTTTTTATGTTTGTCAAAAATATCATTTGAGGTCAGTTTCTAATGGGTATTCTTACAAAAGAGAGATTACCATTTGCTAAAATTAGGAAACTGACTTATAAGGCATTCTATAGTCATGATTATATATCCTCCCCATGATGGTTAAAGGTTGTTTTTGTATGTTGTGAGGTTACAATTGTGTTTCATACAGGGATTCAGATCTTGAGCCACTGAAGCTGGAAATCTTAAAAATTGCAGCGCTAAAGCTCCAACCTTAAATACTTTTGTCATGAAATTTACATTTAACAATTTTAAACTATTTAATATTATTACTATGTATGCATTTATTTTTCAGGAAAATTATTAGATAAAAGTTTAATTTTTCACTTTATAATACAAAATTTTTAGCTCTCAAAATGAATAATTCCTTCCTGATAATAATAAAAATATATTCATTGCCAAAAGTTTGGATATATATATATATATATATATATATATATATAATTTATTTATATATTTATAAATATATTTATATATTCATGTTTAAAAATTTGTTAAAAGTCTATAGGGTCACTTATTATTGGGTCGGCGTAAGTAGGCCTTGTTTTGATTGCAAGGCGATCCTATAAGGGTTTGGTAAAGTAGCTTGCTTACAGGTTTCTTGACGTACAGTCTGAGGGGTATTAACCGATCAAGGTTTGTAAGTAAAAGGCTCCTTTGTGAAGGAATTAAACACTTGTATTTTTATACCACTTTGAAATGTTTACACTTACGTTAAAGATTTAATTTGCACAATGAAATATGCTAAATCGAGTTGTAATGGCAAGAGCAAGAATAATGGAGATTCACAGAGCGGTTACTTAAGCGTCTAATAATTGATCAATGAATAACTAAATGAATCGATCAATCATGTTTCAATAATCATCATTTGAATGAAATGTTGTCTTATTTATACCAAGGCCGCATTTTGGAGGCGACACGTAGCTCTGCCATCCTTAGGTGATTGAGGCGGTGCTTAGCTACCTATCAGTCCAGCGGAGCCTGTGATTGGTTGGAGTCTAGCCTGTGATGATTGGCTGAAATTATCCATTTTGTATCTTAATTTGGGGGTCTCTTCCCTGTGAGGCTATCACAGAGACTCCGTTTGCTTAAAACTACAAGATGACCTTATCAAATTTTACATTAGAGTGAAACATCTTTTGTTGCAGATTCTGTTCCCTATTCCAGACAGCTTCAATTACTCTGTTTGCCCATCTGCTCTCACACTCGGGTGCGATAGCCTTAAATTTGTTGTCAGGTTTCATTCCAGACATTATAATCAGATTCTGCTGGTTCACAAACTGTCTCCAAGCAACCTTATTTTATTTCTCCTACCATTACATCTTTGATACTTCAACCTGGCAAAATGTATATTTGTCCTTTTCTCTCTCTTTCTCCCTTTCTTTTTTTCTTTTTCTCTTTCTCTTTCTTTCTGCTACTGAGGAGTTCCCAGCACGGCTTCCGAAGGCAACGGTCATGCCTGACGAACCTTGTGGATTCTTCCACTTCGTCTTCAGTGAGCACGATCGGGTCAAGGCGGTAGATAAGGTCTACTTAGACTTTCAGAAAGCCTTTGATAAGGTAGCACACCGCTGCCTTCTCCGGAAAGGGCATGCGCTGAGTATAGATGGAAAAGTAGCCGGTTAGATAGAGAACTGGCTAAGTGGCAGACGGCAACGGGTGGTGGTAAATGGACAGGCTTCTGAGTGGGTGCCTGTTACTAGCGGGGTGCCTCAAGGTTCTGTCCTAGGACCACTACTATTCATCATCTACGTCAACGACATGGACGGTGACATGGTAGCCAAAATTTCTAAATTTGCCGACGATACCAAGGTTGGTATGAACGTTGCAAAGGATGGAAATACTGTAAGCCTGCAGGAAGATCTTGGGATAATTGGGGAGTGGTCTGATACGTGGCAAATGACTTTCAACGTAAACAAATGCAAAGTGATGCATATCGGCCACCGAAATCCTCAATCACCCTATATCCTTAAGGGCACTGCTCTTGAATCCACCGACACTGAGAAGGACTTGGGTGTAACTATCACGAGTGACCTCAAGTTATCGAAACATTGTATTGAGGGAGAAGAAAGCCCAAAGGATGTTAGGGTATATAAAGCGACAGTTTGGATATTGGAACAAGGAGATAGTACTGTGTCTGTACAACTCTTCTATAGCGACTCACAAACTGCCCTGAGTGCTCTCGGGACATTGGAATCTCCGCATCCCCTGGTTTGCCCCCGTAAGGGGCGCGGCGATTTGCCATCCTGGCCGCCGTGCTGACGGGATCTAGCACTCCGTCTGGCCCCAGCTTAGCCTCTCTTCCTTCCTTCAGATACCCTGTATTTCTCTCCTACCTCGTCGCTTTTCATACAACCTCTCCCACAACTTTCTCTGGTCAGCCTCTAATTTCACAGGGTAGATGCTGACCTTCCTCTCAGCCAACCGTCCCGCATCGGGGCTGAGGGGGAGGGGACAATGTTCCCTAACCCCTGAGCTCCGGTCTGTGGTGGCTGATATTAACAACCTGCTTCATCCCCACCCATACCTTCCTCACATCCCTTTTCCTCTCCTCTTCACATTCTATCAATTTTACGCCGTGTCCAAGGTGGAGCTGCCATGCCGATGGACTGCCAGGCCACCAGGCGGGAGGGGTGGTCCGAAATGGTGGTGCCTGGCTCTGCCAGGCCTGTAAGCACCTCTTGCAGTGCAGGCAACTGCAAGAGGTGATGAGCTATGGCGTCCCGTCTCACAAATAGGGTCACCATGCCCAATGATGAAAAAAACAACAAAAAACAACCCCCAACTTTCCCAAGAACATCCACGGAGCCGCCCTCGGGCAGCTCCACCGACAAAATGTAGGTCCTGCCCATTGTGCTTGCGCAGGGGACCCTCCATACTTGTTTAACCGGAGAGGAGGCTTCCTCCTCTCCTACGCCTATGGGTGTTGGGGACTCCCCCTCACCCCCTTCTCTGGAGGTGCTTTCGGGCACCTCCCTATTTCAAGCGGCAGTCCCCCCTTTGCTTTCTAAGGGGACTGCCAAGAAAGCCAGCAGGCAGCCCATTGCCGACCGCCTCTTGTGTAAGCGGCTCGGTAGGGCAAACTCCCTTAGGGGGGAGAGGGAAGCCAGGCCGATTCGGGCGCTTCCCTCAAAAGACCTGCTGGCAAGAATATTAAACCTTCCCTGGGTCAAGGCCTGTGCCTCCCCACAAAAGACTCATGACACTGCCAAGGGGACCTGTGATGTCCTGGGAGGGGATGGCCAACTGGATGCCCCTCCTGTGATAGACATGGTCCTTGAGGAAAACCAGCCTCAGACGGTAGGGCCTTCCACGGGGGGGAATCCGGGCTCGGGGCCAAGCACCGAACCCGAATCCGCCCCTATGCAAGGTCCTCCTCAAACGGCTGGGGATTCTGAGGCAGTACAAGGAGGGGAGGGATCTCCTCCAGATGATGCCCCTACGACCACCAGGACGTTCTCCATTTCGGAGAAGGACCTGGCTGAGGCCGGTACATCTGGCCTGGGGGCTTCTACCGGCGGAGGTGAGAAGCGGGTTCATTCCTCGCCCTCCTCTCCTAAAAAGAAAAAGAAGACAAGAAAGACTAAAAAGACTCGGGGCTCCTCTCCATCCGCGGGGGCTGCGGGGATGGATGGGTCTGCTTCCACTTTGGTAGGCGACCAAGCCAAGATTGGCACATCCGGCCCCTCTACCCCCCCATGTGCCGAGCCCCTGACTAAGATCAAGAGTGCACAGGGTGGAGCCTCGATGACATTGGGGCCCGTCATTCAGAGGTTACCAGGCGTTTTCGAGCCTGCTAGCTTCAAACCCTTCCTCGTTATTCGCTCCACTGATGGCAGCATGTTGTCCAAGGGCAACATGATCCATCAGAGGAGAGGATCAGCTAGTGCACTTGGTAAAGAGCCGAAGGTGACCCGTTTCTTGGACGTGAGCCTTCTGGCGAATCCCGCCGAGGCGGCCAAGATAAGTGCTCTTCGGACACCATGGCCCCCCGGTGAGTGTGACGCCGCACTCTACCATGAACTTTGTGAAAGGAGTAGTTTATGTGAGGGAACTCTTTGACTACTCCATTGAGGACATCACCCTAGAGCTGGCCGACCATGGGGCGGTCAAGGTCGAACGTGTGATGAGAAAACAGGGAGGGGCCTCGAGACCCACCCCTACACTCTTCGTCACGTTCGACTGTGACAAGCTCCCTGAGTCGGTACGTGCCGGTTGGTACCGCATTCGTGCCACTGCCGCGGCGGTGCTATTACTGTCACCGCTTCGGCCATACGAATCGCTCATGTAGACGTGCAAAGTCGGGGTCACCCGAAGTCTGTGTAAATTGCTCCAAGGTCGCACACGATAAGTCCAAATCGTGTGTGGCCAAGTGTGTCAATTGCGGAGAGCCGCACCCTGCTTCTTCGAAGCAATGTGGTGCATATCTACTTGAGAAAGAAATCCTGGCCGTTCAGGCCCAGGATCGACTCTCATTCCGTGAGGCTAAGGACTTGGTCCTGGTGCGCCCGGCTCTGCCTGGGATGTCATATGCCTCAATAGTTAGAAAGGCACCCTCTGCTCCTGGCCCATCCAGGCCAACGAGCACGGTTGTTTCCGCGCCCATTCGGAGCCCTTCTGCAGGCTCTACCCAACCCGGGCGCTCCCCTGGTAATGCTGGCGACAAAAAAGGTTCATACCCAGCCCCGGCTAAAACCAGGGCTCCCTCCTTTTTGTCCAGCGTGACCGTTTCCCGTAAGGTGAAACGGCTACGATGGTCGCTAGACAATCTTCCGGGGTTCCTAAAGCTGTCCCCTGAAAGGAGGATAGCAACAAAGGAGCTTCGGCTCCTTCGCCCACGCCCCGAGGTGTGGCGAGTGGCTCGGAGACGGTAGTTCCTCCAAAAGAGGGCCCCCCCGCCTCCGAAGCCGCAACGCCCGCCGAAGGTTCCGAGGCGGAGGGAGGAAAAGACTCGCATGGCGAGCCCAACCTCCCCCAATAAGTCCTCGAAGGCGACAGCGCCTTCAGCGCTTTGTCCGGCCAACAGCGCCCGGGGTACTGCCCCCGGGAAGCGTGCTGCCATTTCCGTGAGGGTCTTCAGTTCGAGGAGGGAGGACCCCCGCGTCTCCTCCGTGCTAGGCCTGGAGGGCATATTCCTTTAATGGAATTGCTGTGGACTCCGGCCAACTGGTAGGAGCTGCGGAGGCTTGTCTCGTCCCGTTTCACGTTAGCTATCTTTTTGCACGAGACCATGCTAGGGTATAAGGATCTTGCGACCCCACCACCGCGGGATGGCCGGGCTGGGGGATGCGCGGTTTATACCCGGCATGATGTCTCTGTTCTTCCTTTCTCTTTAGATACCCCCTTCCAGGCAGTGGCTGTCCAGCTGCACCTGGATAGGAGGTATACTATCATTCCTGCGTACATTCCACCGTCAGCTGACTTCGACGCGGGGGACTTCCGCCGCGTCGTGGCACGGTTGCCGAGGCCCTATCTCTTGCTTGGAGATCTGAACGGCAGGCATCCTCTCTGGGGAGATTACTCCATAAATCCCAGGGGACAAGTCCTTGCCGATCTGATCGAAGAGCTTGAGATAGGTGTCCTACACGTGAATGAGTTTACGCATGACTGTTCGAGAACCGCTTCATTTTCTTGCCTTGACCTATCTTTGTGCTCTTTGGATGCACAGCCTGATTTTGATTGGGGGGTGGTCGATGACCTCCATGGTAGTGATCACTTTCCCATTCAAATATCATTTTCAGGGCAACTGCCGCCTGAGAGACCACCTCGGTGGTGCTTGGCGCGGGCGCGGTGGCCTGCATTTCAGGAAATGACTGAATTCTCTATCTCAGTCGAGGAGTTTAGGTCGGTAGATGAGGCCGTTGAGTTCTTCTCCGGCCACCTCATCGCCGTGGGCCTGACTACTATTCCTAGGACGTCTGGCTGTTTTGCACGCCGACCACTCCCATGGTGGTCAGCCGAGTGTGAGACGGCCCTCAAACCGAAGCGTTATGCCTACATGCGCTATAAGCGCCGCCCAAACGATTTCACTGTCGCTGAATTTCGTCGGGCTAGGTTCCGGTATATTTCGAAGCACGCCCGCCGCTCTTCTTGGCGGGCATGCGTGTCTTCACTTAACGGGAAGACCCCTTTAGCTGAGGTATGGAAGCGAGTCAAAAGGATTCGGGGCAAGTTCTCGCAGGACCCCCCTCCCGTTCTCCAATCTCGGACCCCGCGTCCGTGGCGGAATCCTTAGCGACCGCTTTTTCCGCATTCTCTAGCCGTGATGCTGCTCCGCCAGCATTCAATGCACGTCGTAATTTCGCGGAAAGCCGCCGGCTCGACTTTATCTCCAGAGGCGGAGAACCCTTCAACGACAAGTTTACTGTGAGTGAGTTGCGTTCCGCTCTCGCTTCAAGACTAAGGTGGTGCACTTCTGCCGCCATCCACGGCTTCATCCCGATCCAGATTTATTTCTTAATGGGGTGCGCCTGGATGTGGTTGAGTCGCACCATTTCCTTGGTCTTGTATTCGACCGACGCCTCACCTGGGAGGCTCATATTCGCAGTCTTAGGGTCTCTTGTACCCGCGCCATGGACATTCTCCGTTCCGTGACGTTCAGCGCTTGGGGCGCTGATAGGGCCACTGCCTTACTTTTTATCGTTCTTTTTGTTCGCTCGAAGCTCGGCTACGGATGCGAGTTTTATGCATCCGCAGCCGAGCGTTTATTGCGGAAGGTGGATTCGATCCACCACACCGGCCTTCGCCTTGCGACCGGTGCCTTCCGCACTTCCCCCATTGAGAGCCTGTTGGTCGATGCTGGGGAGATGCCACTCGCTCTGCGCCGCGTGCAGTGCATCACTCGCCTGTACGCGCGAGCACTGTGCCTCCCTCAGTCGCCAACAGCTCTCACTGCATCCGCATCTGATCTCGATGGTGCCTATGCCACCGAGAGACGCTAGTCATACCCTAAGCGCCGTTGGTTTAGGGCCAGGAAACTTCTTCGAGAGGTAGATATAGCTCTCGGGCCGGTGGCGCCCCTGGTTCTGCCCAGGACGCCACTCAGGAGGGTACCACATTTGGCTATTTGTCGCCACGCCTCTGCGTTTGACCTTTTTGGAGCACACATCGCGTCACGCTGGAAGCGTGCCAGTGTATATGGATGGCTCCAAGTCCCAAGAGGGGGTCGGCTTCCATGCCGTATCCCCTCTGTTTGAAGTCAGCGGGGCTCTACCAGGCGCTGCGTCTGTCTTCACGAGCGAGCTGGTGGCAATACACCAATCGGTACGGGAGATTACGCGACGTGCCCGGTTCGGAGACCGGATTGTGATCTATAGCGACTCACGAAGTGCCCTGAGTGCTCTCGGGGCATTGGAATCTCCGCATACCCTGGTTCGCGATATCCGTGACGCCACGGTTTTGGCGAGCCGGGCAGATATCGAGATTATCTTCTGCCGGGTTCCTGGACATGTAGGAATTGCGGGGAATGAGAGCGCCAAAGAGTCCGCGAGGACTCTGCGACCGTACTAGCGTTTCGCTCTTCCTCACACCGACTACATGGCAGGAATACGGGCAGCTCTTCGGACTGCTTGGCAAAGAAGATGGGAGACGGTCGAAGGGAACTTAAAGTTGCGTGCCATTGCGCCGCGACTGTTTCCATGGACCTATCCCCCAATACCGCGGCGGCTTCAGGTCGCTTTCTGTCGTCTCCGAATCGGACACACTCGTGTGACGCATCGCTATTTGATAGAGCGCTCGCCTGCGCCCTATTGCAACGACTGCGTCGTCCCCCAGACTGTTCGGCACAGCCTTGTCGAATGTCCCAGTCTGGGTGATCTTCGCGCATGATACCTGTCCCGGTACCGGGATGGGCGGGGTCGCTACCGCCCGTCCCTTGTACTCGGGACGGATTCGTGCACATTGACTTCTGGACTTGTTGACTTTTGGGGGGAGGCTGGGCTTCTCCCCTTTATTTAAGGTTCTTTTTTTTCTGTTGTTGTTTTGTAGGTTGCACTCTCCTGCACCGGGGTGAGGGGGACCTTCCCCCGCTGCCGGAGATTGCTTCCTGGTTAAGTTTTTCGAATTTATATCATTTTTGCGTTTTCATATTTTTATTTTAAAGTAGCCTAGTTCTAGGCTGTCGTGTTTTTCAGCGACTTATGCCCAAGTGGGCAGTTGCCAGATGGGCTCTGTAAATAAAAAAAAAAAATTCCTTGGTTCGCGACATCCGTGACGCCACGGTTTTGGCGAGCCGGGCAGATATCGAGATTATCTTCTGCTAGGTTCCTGGACATGTAATAATTGCGGGGTTTGAGCGGGCCAAAGAGTCCGCGAGGACTCTGCGACTGGACCAATGTTTCGCTCTTCCTCACACCGACTACATGGCAGGAATACGGGCAGCTCTTCGGACTGCTTGGCAAAGAAGATGGGAGACGGTCGAAGGGAACTTAAAGTTGCGTGCCATTGCGCCGCGACTGTTTCCATGGACCTATCCCCCAATGCCGCGACAGCTTCACGTCGCTTTCTGTCGTCTCCGAATCGGGCACACTCGTTTGACGCATCGCTATCTGATGGAGCGCTCGCCAGCGCCCTATTGCGACGACTGCGTCGTCCCGCAGACTGTTCGGCACATTCTTGTCGAATCTCCCAGTCTGGGTGATCTTCGCGCACGATACCTGTCCCGATACCGGGATGGGCGGGGTCGCTACAGCCTGTCCCTTTTACTCAGGATGAGTTCGTGCACATTGACTTGTGGACTTGTTGACTTTTTGGGGGAGGCCGGGCTTCTCCCCTTTATTTAAGAAGGTTCTAATTTTTTTTTGCCTTTATTGTTTTCTTTGTAGGCTGCACGCTCCTGCACCGGGGTGAAGGGGACCTCCCCCCGATGCCAGAGATTGCTTCTTAATTGTTAAGTTTTTCACATTTTTATCATTGTTATATTTTCATATTTTTATTTTGAAGTAGCCTAGTTCTAGGATGTCCTGTTTCCGGCGACTTATGCCTTAGTGGGCAGTTGCCAGATGGGCTCTATAAAAAAAAAAAAATATCTGTACAACTCCCTCGTCCAACCGCACCTGGAGTATGCCATACAATTTGGGAGTCCTTTATTCCGAAAAGACCGCAAGATTGGAATGCGTGCAAGCCAGGGCAACCAAACTGATTCCCTCTATCACACATAAAAGTTATGAAAATAGATTAAGGAAATTAAATATGTTCTCGCTGGAGACCCGTAGACTACGCGGTCAGCTTATCGAAGTGTTTAAAATACTTTGAGGCTTCGACAGACTGGACTACGGGGACATTTTCCTGCTCAGCGAGGGGAGAACAAGAAATCACGGCTTTAAACTTGAAATGAAGCGATACCACCGTGATCTGTGTGGGAAATTCTTCACTTACAGTATCTGCGGTAGTTGGAACGCACTTCCGACGGAAGTTGTCAATAGTGAATCTGTTGACCAGTTCAAGTCAAGGCTAGATAAAGTCTTGCGAAATCGCCGTTAAGATCCTCGCGAGTGATCTTAGAGGTTGCCAACGGACACCTTCGAAGATTACGCCAAAAGTACCCTCTTTGTATGGACCGTAAGGTCTTCTAGGGTACTTATTTTCCTTGTAGCTCCTTGTAGCTCTCTTCTCTCTCTTTCTCTCTCTCTTTCCTTGTGTGTGTGCAGTGATTGTACACTACAAGTCAGCATTTCAAAAATAATAACAGAATCAATGCATTCCTTTTCTGAATACAAAATCACATTCTGGTCCTGTTCCTGTAAGAGGTTAGTTTCGCTCCCGGACCTTTGCTATTTAATCAAAAGGCTAAGATTATCACAAATATGAGTTAAATGAATGATATTGTGTAATTATAATCTATTTTGTAATATTTAAAAAAAAATATATGTTCAAATCTTTCTTCATAAGGCCATTCCAAAAATGGTTCTTTCAATTGAGCTCTGTATCAAGTTGCCTGAAATGCAAGCAGATAGTTGCTAAGTGTATTGCATCAAGGAGCACCAGCCTTAGGATCTGGATGCCAAGCATCTTCAAATGAATGCCAAGATCATCTCTTGGAAGGTAGCTCAACGATCGGGTTGCCTCCAGTGTCAAGTTTACTCACAATTGGATAGAATTATGTGTGAATGCTTCAGCATGTGGATTGAATTGGAAACCTATTGAGAAAGGTCCCAAGTTGAAGGGCTGTGAAGAATTCTCTCACACTGGTAAAACCTCTGACCATGATCTTTAATCCTTCCCAATAGAGTTCAAGAGAGATAATCACTCTAAGGGGGAAGAAATCTGATCCCATCAATTTTCATCCTATTATCCTAACATTGGCAATTAGTTATGTCTTAGAATCGATAATCAGAGACACGATGCTAGCTCACCTTGAGTCTAATAACCTAATCTTGAAAAATAAGCACAGCTTTATGACAGGAAGATCGTTTTGAACAAATCTCGTAGAATTCATGTACCAAATGATCTCCATCTGATAATAACAGAAGTAGACATAATTTAGCTCTACTTTCAATAAGCATTTGATACCATATCCCATGAAAGGCGCTTACTTGAATTTTAAGTGCATGGAATAGGGGAAAAATTTCTTAAATGAATAAAATATTGGCTTGCTGTTCACTCAGACTGAGCCCAGGTAATACACAGGGTTCCTCATGGGTTAGTTTTTGGCTCATTATTGTTCATAATATATATATAAAACAACCTTAATAATGGGTTAATTTGTAGAATTTCCAAATTCAAGGATGATTCATACAAAGATAGGAAATAATGCTGAATCTAGAGCAATGTTGTGGGACTACAGTGAATCTTAATCCAAATTGTTGGTGGGCAGATAAATGTGAAATGAAGATAATAGATAAATGCAAAATCATGCACTTTTGATGCAGAAATCTGAATTTGAATTACCATATGAATGGCCAATTCATGGGAAAAGGACCTTGGGGTTGTAATTTCAACAAACCTCAAAATATCCAACCGATGTGGAGAAGACACTAAAAAAAATCAATCAAATGCGAGGATACATCGCAAAGAATTTCTATTATAAGTCTAGAGACACAATTTTCCAACTATATCTTGAGTATGCAGTTCATTTTTGCTCTCCTAACCTTAGCAAAGATCTGAAAATGTTAGAGTACCATGTAAGAAGACCAAACTGCTACCTGGACTTTGGGATAAACCCTATGAAGAAAGACTTTAAACATATTATCCATTGCAACTAGATGGTTACATGGCCCTTAGATACAGGTTTTTTTAATCTATAAGTTTTTCCAACATAAATTATTTGCCATTATTCAAGATTGGTTATAGTCCAAATGCCTGTTAAAATGGATATAGATTAATCAACAAGCCATTCAGCAGTGGCATAGCACAAATTTTTTTAGCTATAAAATCACTTGAAAATGCAACAACAAACCCAACAGTAGTGGAAAGTATGTCAGTTTATATATTTACAAACAGACTGGGCAAGTATTATCTGCATGTAAATGTAACCTAGTAGGAAAGCAGAGGAAGATCACCTTATAAATTCAACATGGACTATATATACATAAGTGTTTCCATGAGGTGGCGCAAAGGGTTCACTCCCAGCTCCAGCTAAACCAGGGCTCCCCCCTTCCCCCATTGTGCCTGTTTCCGGTAGGGCGAAACAGCTGTGTGCCTCCACTGAGTTGTGAGACTCACAAGAGTCAACACTTGAAATTGGAGGTGAGGCTATCTTCCAGGGTTCCTAAAGCTACTCCCTGAAAGGAAGATAGCACTAAAGGAACTTTGGCTCCTATGCCCACACTGAGTGCTAGACTGGGTGAACTATAAGGTGGTGGATCCTCCAAAAGAGGCATGCCCAACCTCCCCAGATAAGTCCCTGAAAGAGATTGCACCTTCAACGCATTGCCCAGAAAACAGTGCCCGGAGTTCTGCCACTAGGAAGCATATGGCCAGTCCTGTGAGGGTCTTCTTTTTGAATGGGCCTCAAGATTTCCTCCGAGCTAGGCCTGGAGGGCATATTCCTTCAAAGGAATTGTGGCAGACTCCAAGCCAACTGGGAGGAGCTGCAGATGCTCATCTCCTCCCATTTTCCTTTCGTTATCTTTTTGCACAGATGATGCTGGCCGTGTGTCCCCTGCCCAACCTTTTGGGGTATAAGGGTTTTACGACCCCACCACAATGGGATGGGGGCTGGGCAGGAGGATGCGCTATTTACACCTGGCATTATGTCTCTGTTCTCTTTCCTGTAGATCTTCACAGCCGAGCTGGTTGCAATGCACTGCTCAATACAGGAGATTACGTGACCTGCCCAGTTCGGGGACCGGATTGTGATTTATAGTGACTCACAAAGTGCCTAGAGTGGTGGTCTTGGTTCTTGGAATCTCCGCATCCCCTGGTTTGCAATATCCGTGATTTCACGGTTTTGGCGAGTCGGGTGGATGTCGAGATTATATTTTGCTGGGTTCCTGGACACTAAGGAAATGCAGGGAATGAGCGCGCCAAAGAGTCTGTGAGGACTGGGTGACCAGACCAGCATTTCACTCTTCTTTATACTGACTACATGGCTGGAATACAGGCTGCTTGGCAAAGGAGATGGGAGACAGTCGAGGGGAACCTAAAGTTGCGTGCAATTGCACCGTGAGGGCTTCAGGTCACTTTCTGTCATCTTCGAATTGGACACACTTGCTGGACGTACCACCATTTGATGGAGCGCTCACCAGCACCCTACTGTGAAGACTGCGTTATCCCTCAGACTGTTTGGTACATTCTCATTGAATGTCCCAGTCTGGGTGTTCTTTGCGTACGTTACCTGTCCTGGTTTGCAATATCCGTGATTTCACGGTTTTGGCGAGTCGGGTGGATGTCGAGATTATATTTTGCTGGGTTCCTGGACACTAAGGAAATGCAGGGAATGAGCGCGCCAAAGAGTCTGTGAGGACTGGGTGACCAGACCAGCATTTCACTCTTCTTTATACTGACTACATGGCTGGAATACAGGCTGCTTGGCAAAGGAGATGGGAGACAGTCGAGGGGAACCTAAAGTTGCGTGCAATTGCCCTGTGACTGTTCCCATGGACCTACCCCCCAATGCTGTGAGGGCTTCAGGTCACTTTCTGTCATCTCCGAATTGGACACACTCGCTGGACGTACCACCATTTGATGGAGCGCTCACCAGCACCCTACTGTGAAGACTGCGTTATCCCTCAGACTGTTTGGTACATTCTCATTGAATGTCCCAGTCTGGGTGTTCTTTGCGTACGTTACCTGTCCTGGTTACCACTTGTCCCTCGTACTTGGGATTGGTTTGTGCACACTGACTTGTCAACTTTATGAATATTTGGAGGAGGCTGGCATCCTCCACTTTATTTGAGCTTTTTTGTGGTTTTTTTTCTAGTTCACATGTTCCTGCACTGAGGGTAGGCGGGCCTACCCCCAATGCTGGAGCATGCTTCCTTCTTGTCCTTTTGCTTTTTCTCATTATTTGTTAGTTACATATTATTATTTGTTTTTTTAAAATAGTCTAGTAGTAGGCTGTGTTGTGTATGGTGACTTATGTCCATGTAGGCAGTCGCCAGATGGGCTACCAGAATGAAAAAAAATCTTTCCTGTAGATAGATGCCTCCTTTCAGGCAGTAGCTGTGTATATTCCACCATCAGCCAACTTCGGCGCAGATGAATTCCAATGCATTCTTGTAGTGGGCCAAAAAATCTATACTCTAATCCCAATTGTTCCAACCTGCTTCCTACACTAATTCGGACATGAGAAATCGAGGGAGAAATGAAACGGATTGTATGTTCAGTCCTTTACTTACCAAAAAAATATGGGGTATATATGCACACAAAAATATAAATAGCAAATTTTCCTATATACACAATTAATATTATTTTATGAATACTAATCAAAATTTATACAAAAAAACATTTAATTAGACTATATATACTAAAGGAAGATACGCTAAGTCAAGCAACAAAAAAATATCTGCCAGGGCAATATCAACCAACCGATAGACAAGAAGTCTATAACAGGAGGCCTAAAGCAAACAAGTAGCCTAAAGCAAACAAGAGGACCCCCCAAAACAAGAAAGGGCTCACGTGTTACCCAGGTGGGTATTGGTGTCTCAAGCGTTTTACAAAAAAACCTGGTGCCTCTGAGCTCTTACAATATTGTAATCTGGTCATGTCTTGAAGCTCTCAAAGCCCTCTCTTTCCTGGTAGGACTTACAATCACTGGATGGTTATCTCAACCCTACACTCTCTGCCACTCCTTACAAATGGTGGTGATTAAGTTTACTGGAGTGGTCTTTCGAAAAACTATTTAACATTTAGCTGAGGAAGAGAAAATCAATTTATATATATAAAAAATGAAGAAACCCCATTCCCATTCACACGCACATTCTTACAGAGGGAGAGATAGGGTATTGGGAAAAGGGGTGGGAGAATGGCCCTTCACACACACTCACACTCACTCCACCACATTGTGGTATGGTTGCTGAGGCCTTTTCTCTTGCTCATGGATCTGAACAGTAGATGCCCACTCTGGAGAGATTACTTAATCAATTCCAGGGGTCAAGTCATTGCTGATGACCTGATCGACGAGCTGGCGATAGTTGTCCTAAATGTGGATGAGTTTACGCATCAATGCCCAAGAACTGCTTCATTTTCCTGTCTCAATCTTTTGTTCTCTGGATGGACAAAGTTGATTACCTCCATGGTAATGATCATTTTCTTATTCAAATATCATTTTCTGGGCTGCTGCCACCTAAGAGACTGCCCTGTTGGTGCTTGGTATGGTGGTCTGCATTTCAGGAAATGACTGACATCCCTCTCAGTTGGTTCAGGTCATTAGGCCTAACTACTATTCCTAAAATGCCTGGCCGTATTGCATGCTAACTGATTCCATAGTGCTCAGCTGAGTGTGACCACTGTCTGTGAATTTCATTGAGTGAGGACTAGGTTCCGGTATATTTTGAACCACCCATGCCACTCTTCCTGGTGGGGATACGTGTCTTCACTTCTCAGGAAGACCCCTCTAGCAGAGGTGTGGAAGCAAGTCCAAAGGATTCGGGGCATGTTCTTGCAGCACCCTCTTCACATTCTCCATGAGAATGGAAATGCAATCTTAGACCCCTCATCCAAAGCGGAATCCCTCATGACCGCTTTCTCCCTATTCTCTAGCTAGGACACCCACTTGACTTTACCTCCGGAGGCGGAGAACCCTTACCAGGAAAGAAAGTACCCTAGGAGACCTTATGGTCCATTCAAAGAGGGTACCTTTGGACTAGCAATCGAGCGGGCACATGGCTGCTCAATTGTTTTGTGTCCCTAAATGGCCACTTTTCAAGACTTTGTCTAGTCTTGACTTGAACTGGTCAACAGATTCACTGTTGACAACTTCCACTTATCGCAGATACTGTAGGTGAAAAAATTTCCACACAGATTGCGCTTGTAATGCTTCAGTTCAAGTTTAAAGCCATGATTGCACGTTCTGTTCTCACTCAGTGTGAAAATATCCCGGTAGTCAACATTGTTGAACCCTCAAAGTATTTTGAAAACTTCAATGAGCTGACCATGCAGTCTACGGGTTTCCAGCGAGAACAGATCTAATTCCCTTAGTCTATCCTCATAACTTTTATGTCGGATAGAGGGAATCAGCTTGGTTGCCCTAGCTTGTACGCGTTCCAACCTTGCGATGTCCTTTCGAAACGAAGGACTCCAAAATTATACGGCATGCTCCAGGTGTGACCGAATGAGGGAGTTGTACAGACAAAGTACTATCTCCTTGTTACGGTATCCAAACTGGCGCTTTATGTAGCCTAACATACTTTGGGCTTTCTTCTCTGCCTCGATGCACTGTTTCGAGAACTTGAGGTTGCTAGTGATAGTTACACCCAAGTCCTCAGTGTCACTCGATTCAAGAGCAGTGCCCTTAAGGATGTACTGAGATTTAGGGTTTTGGTGGCCGATATGCATTACTTTGCATTTCCCCACGTTGAAATGCATTTGCCACGTGTCCGACCACTCACCAATCCTTTGAAGGTCCTCTTGGAGGCGGGCAGTGTTCCCCTCCTTTGCTACATCGATACCAAGCTTGGTGTCGTCGGCAAATTTGGAGATTTTGGCAACCATATCTCCGTCCATGTCGTTGACATAGATAATAAACAGTAGTGGTCCTAGGACAGAACCTTGAGGGACACCGCTAGATACGGGTGCCCATTCAGAGGCCCGTCTATTCACCACTACTCGTTGCCGTCTGTCACTTAGCCAGCTCTCTATCCAACCTGCTACCTTGCCGTCTATGCCCTGTGCACGCACTTTCCGGAGAAGGCGGCGGTGTGGTACCTTATCAAAGGCCTTTTGGAAGTCAAGATACACAACATCCACCGCTTTATCCCGATCATGCTCACTGAAGACGAAGTAGAAGAATTCCACAAGGTTCGTCAGGCATGACCGTTGTTTTCGGAAGACGTGCTGGAAACTCTTCAGTAGCAGGTTTGACTCTAAATAAGACGTTATCTTGTCCACTATCATGCTTTCCATGAGTTTACCGACTATCGAAGTCAAACTGATGGGTCGGGTAGTTTGACGGATAGCTGGGGTCTCCTTTCTTGAAGATTGGAGTCACCTCCGCCTCACGCCAGTCTCTAGGAACGCATCCGGTCTGGATTGACATGTTAAAGATAGCGCATAGATGTCATGATACTTCATCGCACACTTTCTTCAACACCTTGGATAGAAACCCGTCCGGTCCAGGGGACTTATTCATCTTTAGGTCAGCAATCTTTTTCTTTATTTCTCCTTCAGTGAAGTCCATATCCTCCAGCTTTTCCCCCGAGTATGAACTCGTTGGCTGGGGGATGGGACCCGTGCCTGGAAATCACCCACAAGGCTGACCCTGGCACATTTGCCTGCTGAGCTCGGAGTCTTTGTTTTATGAGGCAAGCTCTCCAATTCCTCTCTCTTTCCCATCACGGTCTTTTCATTCTTTTTTTTCTTCTTCTTCTCTATCATCTTTTCCCCCTTGTCATCCTTTTCAATAACTTCTTCTACCTTTTCTTCTTCTATTTCTCTCTCTTCCTCTTTCTTCTTTCCCTTTTTCATCTTTTTTTCTTTTTCTTTTTTCATTTTGGCGTTTCTGCCACATTCGGGCCCCGCCTCTCTGCAGAGGTGGTGTTTGCCACAGGACTCAAGAGCCCATTTAACTTCTCTTTGAGCCTGCAGATCTGGTGGGAGTGCTCCTCCTTGAGCCTCTCGATTTTCTTTTCAAGGTCTGTTGTCCTTTTCCTGTAGTAGGCCACTACTTCTTCAACTTCCTTCTTTAAGATGCAAGTGGTGCATACACTTCCTGGGTGGCATTTCACATAGCAGCCCTCCAGGAAGTCAATGCACCACTTGTCCTTATTACATGTGGCACACGTGAATTTTAGCGCTGCTAGACTTTCTTGCCTGCCATTTTGAACACACTATATTTCTTATGCTTGTGACCAATCAATATATAAAAAAGGAGGTTTGGTGAGTGCTCCCCGCGTGAGTCGCTCCCGCCTATTGATCGGAGTCGTTTCGGAGTCTTCCAGAAGGCACGCTCCATGTGCTGCTGTTCGTCCGACTGAGTCGTCAAGCCTCGGCGTGCCGTGGCTCCCAACCAAGCAGCACAGACGATCCCCGAAGGGGCCATCGATTTGTCACCAGGTGAACAACAACGAAGCACGCCCCTTACTAAACTCCTACTAGTTTCCTTCACAATGGCCAGGATCTCGGAGTAGCGTTCAATGATATCCCGCCACACCAAGGAACTCGACCCAAGGCTTTTTATTGGCCTGGCAACCAACATGGGAACAAAGGGCCATCACCTCGGACCAATGCTACCAAAAGCACCCATCAACGGTCACTGGAAATGGTCGGTAATTAAGCGCCAGGGAAGGGGTTAAAGGGGCAGTACCCTCATCCCATTTATCATGCCCCAATGACTAAGACCCCTCAAGTCCTAGTCTCTCGCAACCAGTGAGCGTCGATTGGCGTTGTTTATAGAGGTTCCAAAGCCTCTCTTCTGACGCATGAGGTAGCTGCCAGGTCCTTATATGTAGATAGATGAAAAAAGGGTAAGAGTGACATGATTGGAACAGGGGTTGCTTTTTTCTTTTTGTTTAGGTAGAAGAAATAGGATTAATGTAGAAAAAAAGGGGAAGGATAGAGTAGGATAAAGAAAGACGCACTTATTCTGGAACCTAATTTCCGACCAAATCGACAAAGGAAACCCTGCCAGGGGTACCAGAAGATAGGTACCCCCGTCGACATAGCTTGAAAAGTCAAGGGTACACACAAGCTCTCTTCCCGCGACAAGGGGGCGTCACCTCTCCCTCTACTTTCTTTATGAGAGAGAGATGATGTCCCATGCGCCATGCTTCAACACCTGGGTGAATTAGTCATGACCTTTCTGTTAGATACGTTCAATGGGATCTGGGTAGAGGATATCCTCCTAGACTCCTGCCGAATCGCTACTGTGCCTGCTTTTCTCAAACTGGGTAGAGATCACTTCATCCCACCCAGTTTCCACCCAATCTCTAACCTCCTGCATGTGCATTTGATAGAGTAGCCTTTTTTTTCTGGACAGTGGAGGCCACCTGTCTTCTCTGCACTGCTTCTTCTGCAAGTTCCACTACACGTCAAAGGCTCTCCTCTGACTAGAAAATGCCATTTGTAAGGTCTTCCTTTGTAGACAACACTTGGCAACAGTGTTTTTTGATCTGGAGAAGGTCCATGATGCTGCATGGTGATATGGTATCATGGACACACTCCACATGATTGGGGAGATGGGATGCCCTACAATCTTTATATCTGAATTCTTTTGCAAGATTGTCGATTCCGCATACAGGTAGGGAAATGACATCTCCGCCCCAATGTAGCAGGAAGAGGGGATCCCACGGGAAAGAGTCATCAGTGTTGCACTCTTTGCCCTGAGCATCAATGGCATTACCTTTGAGCTGCCGGAAGATGTTCTTCTTACTCTCTACGTGCACAATCTTTCTATCTCTTTTGTTGCAGTCCATATGCAAATTCTGGAGCATTGACTCTAACAGACAGTGAACCTCATCTCTTAGTATTCTAAAGCACACATTCTTTGGCTTTCCTTGGCCAAGACTAAGATGGTGCACTTCTGCCACCATCCACAGCTTAACCCTGACCCAGACTTCTTTCTGAATTTGGTTTGCCTGGAAGTGGTGGACTTGCACTGTTTCCTTGGTCTTATAAATTTGACCAATGCCTCACCTGGGAGGCTCATATTCACAGCCTTAGGGTCTTTTGTACCCGCACCTTGGATATTCTTTCTGTGATGTTCAGCACATCAGGCGCTGATAGGGCTACTGCATTACTTTTTTATCGTTCCTTACGCACCTGCTGCAGCTAAGCGTGTATTCTGGAAGCTGGACTCTCTCCACCACACCAGCCTTTGCATTGTGCCTTGCACATGTCCCCTATTGAGAGCCTACTTGTCGATGCTGTTGAGATGCCACTGGCTCTGTGCCTTGTACAGTGCATTATATTCCCCTGTACATGTGAACCAGTGCCTACCTCATTCGCCATAGCTCTTACTGCATCTGCAGCTGATCTTGACGGTGCCTATGCCACCGAGAAACACTAGTCATAACTTAAGCCCTTTGGTTTTAGGGCTAGGAAACTCCGTTAGCTCAGTATAGATCTCAGGCCAGGGGTGACCCTGCTTTTGCCCAGAATGCTCTAGCGGGCCGAAAATCTACTCTAACCCCAATCGATCCAACCTGCTTCCTACAATAGAATATGGCTCCTGGAAAGAGAAAAAAAAAAATGCATGTTAAACAAATCATGAAATCAATATATATATATATATATATATTTATATAAAAGAAAAAAAACAACATTCCCATTCACACACACATTCTTACAGCAGAGGGAGGGATTGGGTATTGGAAAAGGGGTGGGAGAATGGCCCCACAAACGCACTCACATTTGCTCCATCACACCCCTCCTTCCTTAAGCTATTCGACCAGTCATTCACAATACACTCTCAATCCTTACTCGTGGTACTTTTTATACTCAATCATACCCTTCTGCACCCATTCATATTCGTCTACTGGTCCCTGGCTATGAGTAGCAATCTGTCGGGGTCGGCCTGTCTGCCTCTTCGTCACTATCGATCATGCCGTCCTCCATTCTCTTAGCCTTCATCATTAGCTCTCCCATCTCTCGACAGAACTCTTTCTTACTCTTGCGTTCAGAATCTTCACTCTTCATACCCCCATTCATCAGCTCTTCACTCACAGCTCTCATCCAACTCAAGATACAGACAAATCACTCACATTCTCTCTACCCTCAGCAGATATACCAGAAACCCCTTCAATTGGTTCCCACCAGAAGCCAGAACAGTCAGTCACCTCCTCATTCTCAAAACCAAACTCACTTTTACTCTTACCATTCGCAAAACCAGAAAAATCAGACACAGGCAGCTCACTCACTTGTCTACTTACATCAGCCAAATCATTCAACTGCTTATGCAAACACTAAATCTCTCTTTCAAGCTCCCCCATACCAGAAAGACTGCTCAGACTTACTTTCATTTGTACTTGAATTCTTCCTTTCACTCTTCTTTGCACACTTTCTACTCCTCAAGACCAATACAAGCTCTTTCCCAAACAGATCCATACTATCACACTCCACCTTATCTCTCTCTCTCTCCACAATCCATACACCGGATGGCTCACCAGGTAGTCAGGTGGTTCTCTCCATCTCCTAAACTGACTCTGAGGACCCTGCACTCTCTCATTCACACCTTCATTCAAACTCTCCAAACATATCTCACACCAATCTCCCAGACTGAAAACTCTATATGGTCCTTCAAACTTTTCACTCATCTTCGACATGTTCAACCTACCTTTTACTTCTTTTACCTTCAATACTTTTGCACCAATTTCAAATGAACGAAACCTATCTTTCACTCGCCTTTCAAAATTCATAACAAACTGACATGGGGACATCTCAATTGCACTATGCACCGTTGAATTATACGCCCATAACACTCTACTCAACCATTCATCCCAGTCATTCATAGTCGTACCCATCATTCTCAACATCTCACACAGTCCTAATTGTACGTTCAGCCAACCCATTCGAAGACAGTACATACAGCGATCGTTCTTACATGCTTCACACCATTATCACTCAGACATTTCCTAGTCTTCCATACACAATAGGAAAAAAACAACTGCTCAACCACATGCGCAACAGTCACATTGACATCTACACCCATCAACTCCCCACATCATCATTCACCACACACTTATCTTCATCTAGACAATCATTCTTCTTCCTCATATACGAACACTTTTCAATCACCCAATTGTAATGCACACTGCTCAAACACTGCAGATGCACCACATTAGCATTCAAACCCTTCACTTTCTCATCCTTGTACACAATCTGCCTCGCACCACCAAAGTGCACATAAACAATCACTCCATACAAACAACTCACTATAATCAACACTTCCTGAAATGGCGAGACCCCTGGCATACACATTGCTCTCAATTCTTTCATAAAGTTCTGCACCCTCGCCATACAAATACTTTCAGGCTTCCTACATACTTCACTCATTACCTCCTTCCTTAAGTCATCCACACTATTGGCCACTCTCACATCTACTCCATCACTCTTCAAATCTTGCAAACCATTTCATACGCTCTCAAACAAGGAATCACCAGCCTTTCCGCAATTACCACAAGCATACTTCATACTTCCCCCAGCAGTCGCTCCACCATTCAACTTCAGACTGTCTCTTCAAATGGCCTCTTTCTTTACATTCGTCTGATCTGAAGTTCTGAAATTGTCTAAAACTTAATAGACTTCCTCTGGTAAGAGAGTAAGGATGATATTGCAGCAGTTAATTATATGCGACTCCTGCATCCATGTGGGAAATAGGAGGGTGCTCTCATCAGCTTGTGTTAGTTGTTTTGGATTAGTTCAGGTAGTATATCAACTCAGCCTACCTTTCGAGTTGGTCCATCTATTACTCCTTTTTTCAAATTCTTTTTAGTATTAATGATTCATGTTAAAGTGAAGAAGATTAAAAAATGTGGGCCATCATTTTCTATTTCTTACAAGGGCCTTCAGCAATGTCAAAATTTGTTTTTGTAGGTGTAAAAGATACCTTCCTCCCCAGTCCCCAGCAATTTGGGTTGATGAGGTTTCATACAAATCCTTTTCCCCCTCTTTGCATATGTTAAAGTGTCCCTTGATTCTAGTCTTATATCTCATTAAGAACACTCCTATTCCTTATAACAACAAGGGATACTAAAATTTTTGGAAAAAATTTCTTAAGGTTGCTGCTACTAGTTCAAAATCTATAATGATAAAATTCATCTGTAATTAAATGTTTGAATGCATCTTCCTTTAATATTTTTTTAAATGCTACCAATATTAAATTAAATGTATGTTATTGTTCCAGTATTTTCTGCTGTAAACAAAACTGATTCTACTGAAAAAGATTTAAGTCACCTTGGTTTGGTAAATCACTCTTGTCGACCTGTCAAAGCTTTGGAGGAAAAAACAGAGGATAACAGTGAGGTAATTTTCTAACTGCTTTTGACACAGTTTTGAAAGAAGTGGTTGGCTGTTTAGGTGCAGTTGTTAAATATTTTCCTAACAGCTGCCCTTGAAATGTGAGCTAAAGAATAATATAAATAGTCTGGGGTTTAACCACTAATATATTATAATAAATCCTAGGCTGTGTAATAATTGCTTAAAAATGTTCTCTCTGTTAATTACACTGAAATTTATTCAGATTTATAAACACATTAATATAAACACATCTGGGGGGTGTTGGTAAGGGTCATGTCCCTGCTGAGCTGAGTGACGAGCTTAGAAATAATTTATACATCACTGCCCGAGAACCATTCATTTTCCTCTCTTCATGTATCATTGTGCTCTCCGGATGCACAACCTGATTTTGGCTTGGGGGTAGTTCAAATATTTTCTAGACAACTGCTGCCTCTAAGCCCCCCACCTGATGGTGCAGTTGCAGTGTTCTGCATTTCAGGGAGTGACTGATTTCTTGGTCTCAGTCGAGGAGTTTAGGTTGGTAGATGAGGGCATTGAGTTCTTCTGTAACCTCATCACTGTTGGCCTAACTACTATCCCTAGAATGTCAGACCAGTTTTGCATTCTGACCACTTGCGTGGTGGTCAGCAGTGTGTGAAATGGGAAAATCCTCTTAGCAGAGGTGTGGAAGCTAGTCAAAAATATTTGGGACTGCAATCTGACCCTGTGTCCGAGAAAAATAATTTTCAACCGCATTTCTAGATTGGATACTGCTTCACCAGCATTCAATGTGTGTTGTGAAGTCACTGACAGCCATAAAATGGACTTTCCCTCAAGAAGTAGAGAACCCTTCAACAACAGGTTTACATTGAGTGAGTTGCATTCCGCTCTCGCTTTGTGTGCAGACCCTGCCCCTGGTCTGGATGATGTCCCGTATGCCATGCTTTGACACCTGTCTGAGTGCTGCATAGTCTTACTGTTAGACTTGTTCAACAGGATCTTGGCAGAGGGTATCCTCACAGACTCCTGCCGAATGGCTACTGTGCTTGCTTTTCGCAAACTAGGGAGAGATCATTCTACCCAAGTTAGTTTCCACTCAATCACTCTAACCTTATGTTTCTGCAAGTTGATGGAGAAAATTGTTAAATATTAGACAAGCCTTTTTTCTGCACAGTGTAGCAGACTGTCTTCCTCAGTACGGCTTCCGCAAGTTCTATTTCACGTCGGATGCTCTCCTCACAGTAGAAAATGCCATCTGTGAGGCCTTCCATTGTAGACCACCACCAGTTTTTTTTTATTGTGAGATGGCCTATGATACCACATGGTGATAGGGTACCATGGAGACTCTCCACACGATGAAGGCAAGGGGATGTCACCCAATCTTTATTTCTGAATTTTTGCCAGAATGTCTATTCCACCTACAGGTGGGGCACCCCTCTCTAGCCCAATGGAGCATGAAGAATGTGTCCTGCAAGGATCTGTCTTCAGTGTCACACTCTTTGCCCCCGAGTATTAATGGTATCACCTCTGTTGCTACCAGAAGATGTTCTCCCTATGCTCTACATTCATGTGGCCCAGATGCTAACTCTGAAGCATTCACTCCAACAAGCATTCAACTGCATCTCTCACTATGCTGAAGCACACAGGTTTCAGTTTTCCTTGACCAAGACTAAGGTGGTGCACTTGTGCCACCATCCACGGCTCTACCCTGGCCAAAACTTGATTCTAAATGGGGTTCACAGGCAAGTAGTGTATTTGAACAGTTTCCTTGGTCTTATATTTGACCGATGCCTCACCTGGGAGGATCATATTCACACCCTTAGGGTATCTTGTATCCACACCATGGTCATTCTTCATTCAGTGACTTTCACTACCTGTGGTTTTTATAGTACTCCTGCTGTAGAATATCTCTCCATTTTGCCTGCTAACCACTTGCCTGCTGGTTTTCCATTATGCCAATTTGCACTATAAGCACTTCCCAAACAATTTCACTGTTGGTCAATTTTGGCATATTTGTGGCAATTTCTCCCAGAACCCACTTCGCCTCACATTTTACAGGTGAATGGGACTGCAATTTCCATGGGGAATGCTTTCACAGCCACTTTCTCTAGCCAAGATGCTGCTCTGCCAGCATTCAAAATACGCATGTCATGTCTCTGTTATCCTTCAATGACAGGTTTGCATTGAGTGAATTTCATTACAGAGTATTTCCCATATGACATGCTTCGACACCAAGATGAGTGAGGCATGTCCTTTTTGTTAGATTTGTTCAGTGGAAAGAGGATTTTCGTCTAACAAATACTGCCTTGATGATGATCTTCAAGAGCAGTCATTGGTAGCCAGGTGCATTATCTGTGATAAAGTAAACGCAGTGGGTAGTCCTGAATTTATTGATATTTCAAAGGATTTGCTTCTTAGTTGTCAAAATGACAAGTGGTATTACAATGATTACCTGAATCGTGAAAAAGAGTTAAGAATACTCAGAGAAGACGTATCAGCTAAAAAAATGGAAAGCAACGACAAAAAAAAATCTGAAGAAAAGAAGAGAAAAATTGATGAAGAATCAGAAAAGAAAAAACAGTTATTAGATGACCAAATTGCTTCTATAAGGAATTCACTGAAAATTGTAGTGTAATTGATAGTTTAGGTTTCGTTTCATTTTGTATTGTATTCTTTTTTATAAAAATTGCATGTAATTATTTTGTGAAAATTGTATATTTTAATAAAGTAAAAAAAAGGAAAATAGTATGAAATCAGTGCAAGGTTCTAGTAACATGAACGTTGGATGTGACATTACCCTTATCCAATATATTTTAGGCATGATTTTCCCTAGCTATATTAATTTTGAAAATTGATAATGATTTAATTTATATTACATTAAATAATCATTGAAATTTTCAGATTTTATTTATTAAGTTCATGTTACTAGGTTGGCTTGGGGAGGGCCCTGGTGGGCTTTCATATATTTTTTCCTATTGTAAGTCAATTTAAATTTACCATTTAATGGGTTGCATTCAATTCTTGAAAGGTCGGGGAAATTTATAATGCTTTTATAGCAGCCACCCTGTTTCAACTTGGGTCAATTTTGTCCACCAAGGGATAGGTTCCAGTATGCTTTGAAGCATGCAAACTGTTCTCCTTGGTGGCCATACATTTCATGCAACAGGAAAAAATCCTCTTGCAGTAATATTGAAGTGTGTCAAAAGGTTTCTGGTGTTAATTAGATAGTCGAGTTGCTCAGAGTGGTATAAAGAGCAGAAGGGTATTTACCATAGATTATTAATATGTTGCCTTCTATGTTTTCTTTTTATTTCTTATTCTTTCTTTATCTTGATGGGGCCCCAACTTCTTTTCTTATAATTGCTTCTTTCAATCACGATGTAGACTTACAATCTATGTACACATATTTATAGGAATTGCTCTTATCATTATATTTAATAAAAGTAGGCTCATCTGTCCTGAAAGGGAAAGAGTTATGATGAGAAAAACGTTAATTTTTCATAGCAACATCTGGGCTACTTCTTGCAGGATTCCACTTCTGTCCTCCAGGATAATAGGACTAGAATCTCAACTCTGTATATGTATTCAAGTGATATTATATCTGTTTTCTCAGAGCCTCCACCTGGGATGCTGCTCCTCTAGCACTTAGGACATGCCATTGGGTAACTGAAGGCCTCCAATTGGACATCACATCCAGAGCTTGGCAATCCTTCAATGATCCATTTAAACTTTCTGCCCTCTCTTTGTTTGTGAATACTTCCCCTGGTTCAGAAAATATCCTGTATTTTGTACTTTGCCGCATGGGCTATTGAGCCATGATGGCCCTTGTTCATCAGGATCTGGATGGGTGGTAACTTCCAAGGCTCATGTTGAATGGCTACCAAGCTTGCTTTTTGCTAGCCAGTTAGAGACCAATTTATGATTGAATGTGTCTAATCTATTTGTGCAAGTTGGAGAAATTAGTAGCTTATTTTTTTTACAGCAAGTTCCACTGTCAGATCTTCTGGTCCATTTGGAGATGCTATTTCAGGCCTTCATGGACAGCACTTTTCACAGTGTTCTTTGATCTCTAGAAGGCTGATCGGGACTTGTTACTAATGGAGCTTGCCCGTGTGAGGTAGATTTGCGCTGTTTCTTTGCTGTTGTTTTTACCCAATGACTCAGGGAGTTGCATATTGTCACTGTAAAGGCAAGATGCGGAACTAAGTTCTCTCGACCCAAAACAGAAATAAAGAGGTCTAACAGGAAGGCGCCCAGATATCTGCCAGGGTAAAATAATACAAGGAATGCTTCCTCAAATGTATTAAATAAATAAAGATCACAGTATCAAACCACTAACGACATCACTTTGTTATAAAATAAGCAATGCTACTCTGCACAGTCAGTACAGGAATATACCCCTGTCTTATGTCCCTTCTAAGTAACTGTAGGTCTCGATAACGAGAACCAAAGAATGGGGTGCAAGATGAAAAGAAATACTCCAAAAACCTGTCACTGAAGTAGTGAGGCAATACACAGAAGGTGATTGTCCTGGAAACAGGGATGAGTCGTGAGGGGCACAGATGTATCAGACTTCCCGGTGAGAGCAACAGAGACTGGTAAATCGGGAGCTTGCAACAGGTGCAGCTGCAGAGGTAATGACAAGTACTGGCAGGAGTCTAGTAAGGCAGTGCAGGTAATAGCAGGTCCTATGTATATGCATAACCTTGGTGGAGTGTGTTTGGGAATAAATGCATTTGGCTTTCAACTCGCTGCCCCGTGCCTCCAAGCTGCTACGACATTATTTTCTAGTGCATTGTAAGCTGAGTAGTAGTTTACCCTTACAGTCACCATTAGGGTCTCTTGTACTTGCACCATGTACATTGTACATTCTTCATACCATGGATTTCAGCAATTGGGCTTACTTCTTTACTGCTCCTTTGTTCATTCAAAACTAGACTATGGATATTTTAAAAATGGAGTTCTACACATCCGCAGCTGAGCGTGAATTGTGGAAGGTGGACTCAATCCACCACATTGGTCTCCATTTAGTGACATACCTTCCACACATCACAGGTAAAGAATCCTTCCACCAGCTCCACCATAAAGAAATGGTGTTGCAGTCGTATACCAGGCTAACTCATGGGTACCTTATGTCCCATAATCTCCCTACTACCTCTTCTACCTAGCTTTTCAGACCTACGCTTTCACACTGCTTTCCTTTGCTCTCTTCCTACCATCTCTGAGCATTTGTGTTTGATTCTGGATGAAGGCCCTTGATTCTCGTTCAATAATATCTTCTCCCACTGATATAATTACCTTTTTTGTTCTTATCCTGACCTTCCACCCCAACATGCCCATTCCTTATCCCTCGATACTGATAATTGTATGCTGAGTAGGATGTTTGTGCATCAATTGGGGGTCATCTCCTCCCCCTCCTCCCCATGAAAAATCTATATGTTCATAGATAAGGAACCTCAATGTGGTTCCTCACCAAGGTTTATCTTCTTCCAATGGTATATCTCTAAATTGAGAAATTAGGGTGCTGGCCTTATCCATTGTTGCATTGCTGCCCAGGAGCAGATGAGCTATGTTCCCTCCAACCAGTGCTTAGGAGGTTAAGGGAGAAAGCCTTTGATCATGCAGCATGTGCTCTAGGGCCTATCAACGTTAGCATAATTAAGTGGGGCCACGCCTTTTGGGAGCCTGTCCTGAGGGACCAGGTTAAGAGTAGAGGGAGGCTTTTGCATGCTATGGGAATTTTATAGCACCCCTCTGTGCTAGCGGTCCATGCAGCAGTTTGGTTTATGTGATATACTTGGAAGACCTACTTCATGTCATGGTGATATTACAATTTCTCATACTATTTGCTAGTCCATTTTTCTTGGTGCAAACCCAAAATATTATTTCAAGTTATGTCTGTGACCAGTTTCTATGTTCTTTGCATTTAATACATGGGGCACTGCAATTTAATTCATTTTACCATTGTTCAATAACCACTCTGTGGATTTAATTTCTAGTAATATAAAAAATCCCCAATTTCCCCAGCTTGATAAATAATTTTGACTTAAATAACATTTGGTGTGTACTGATGCCGCCTTCTAAACTGTCTCACAATGCCAAATTTTGTTTTGCATTAGTTTTCTTTATTCAGGATTGTCGGCGTGCTCTGCAGTTTCAGGAATGTCTTGAGAAAAGCAATGAAGATGCGACACAACCTTTGCCACTGATTAATTTCACCATACTTGAGCAGGTACTGTGCCATTATCCCCTGGTATTTGTTATTTGGAATTGGCAGCTTCTATGTAGAAACCTTAGAAAGTAGGTGTTCAAAATATGATACCTTTTCTATGGTTGAAAAGGAAGAATACTTGCTGTATATCATAGTCATGAATTAAATGTAATTCCTCTCATGTTAAATGGCTGAAAATGCTGGTTAGAAGCCCACTCTTGTGTAATAATAACAAATGTTAAATTGACTTTGATTAGTTAGAGTGGTGTAGCTAGCCCAAATAGACCTAAAAGTGACCAATTAGTTTTTCAAAATTCCATGTATTTATTACTTAATTATTAGGAAATATAGTGGGACTGAAGAAGACACTTGGTGTAATGATTGGCTCTGTGTGTGATAGTTTGTGAGGAGCTGCATGTGCCAGCATGCAGGATCAGCACATCTGTCTTTTGGTAACCAGCTCCCTCTTATGCTGAGATTTTTGTGTCCACTCTTGCCTGGATTGAAGTCAGTACCAATATATGGAAGCCCAATGCTTTCTCCACTAGACCAGTGATTCCCAACCTGTGGCCATGGCAAATTTCTGATGGGCCACAGAAAACTTTTGGGAGTGAGGGGGGCCATAGAGCTTTATTTTCTTATAAAATTATTATAGTATTTCAAAAATTATCTAATTATCGGCCTTTTGACAATATGGCATATTTGACTATATGTAGTTAATCTAAGTAACTATTTATGGGTTACTAATCCTAAAAAATTGAGTTTCTTTTTCTTGATATACAACAACGTTGTAATGAATTAGTTATACATTTGGCAACATCGTATCTATGTTCCACACCCACGGCACCAATACTCGTTGCAGTTGCTAACACAGTCTCTCAGTATCCATGTTGCAAGTTGTACCATTGATTCTATGCTTAGCCAAGGAAAAGCTAAATTAGACGAACGTTTAATTGCATCTTACGAGATTTCCAAGCTGATAGCAAAAACTGGAAGACCCAATACTATTGGTGAAGATTTGATTTTGCCCACAGTATCTGTGGTAATTTCTACTGTTATGCAACATAATTCCCAACAAATTACGGAGGTAATCCTGTTAAGCAACAATTCAGTATCAAGACGCATTGATGAAATGAGAAAGAATGTAGATTAACTAGTTGCACTTTTACAAGTAAATAATTTTGCATTACAAATTGATGAAGCATCTTTTAGTGATAATCAAGCCCTTCTCATGGCGTATGTTAGGTTTTTGGATGATAATAGTGAACTCAGAGAGGAAATGATTTTTGCTTGCAGTCTTGTGACAGATACTAAAGGAGAAACAATTTTCCAAGAAGTATTGGCCTATTTCCAAGAAAAAAATATTCCAATGTTTAACATTATGGCTTGCACAACTGATGGTGCCTCTGCTACTGTAGGCAGATACAGGGGCTTCATTGCATATCTAAAACAAACTGTGCCTAATGTTTTTAGCATATACTGCATGGTTCATTGTCAACATTTGATTGCAAAAAATTTGGGAGGATGTCTGAAAGATGCTCTTGATAGTGTAATCAAGGCTACCAACCTTATCAAGCCAAATCCACTTCAAGACCGTCTTTTAAGATGACTCTGTGCAAACAATGAAGAAGGGTTTGAACGTTTAATTTTGAATACAGAGGTTAGATGGTAACTGCCTGCGACACTTCGTTGAACTCTGGGAAAGTGTTGTACCATTTTTGAATGGTAAGGCGCTTGGAGAAGAAATCATAGCTGCCAAGTGTCACATATTCTACCTTTCAGATATATTTGACAAGCTAAACATGCTGAACAAACAGCTACAAGGTAAAAATACAAATATTTTAACTTCCAAAGAGGCAATCAGCTCTTTCCTTGGAAAACTTAATCTGTTTAGGATTAATATTGGGCGTAAGAAATTGTTACATTTTCCAACCCTCGCCACTATTGAAGAGGGGCTACATGAGGATGTTGTAATTTAGTCTACATTGATCACTTGAAAAAATTGCATAATGATATGGAAATTAGGTTCAAACATCTCTTGGAACATTCCAAGTTGGGTGGTAGACCCATTTAAGACAAATGCCGCTGATGTCAACATCATACTACAAGAAAGCCTCATTAAGTTGCAGAGTAATCAAACTGCTCAAGCTAAATTTAAACAAGGCTTCAATAACTTATGGACAAGTAGTGAAATTGCCATCAAATTCCCATTGCTTTGGCAGGAAGTAAAATTATATTTCATTTCCTTTCCCAACGTTTTACCTAGTTGAGTCAGGTTTTAGCCGAGTTTCTCACCTATTATCAAAAGCTCACAACTGCTTAGAAATTGTAACTAGAGGTGATCTTCGCCTCTCTCTAACAACCATGGACCCTGACATTGAAAACCTTGCACAACTACATCAGCCATAAGGCTCTCACTGAAAAAAACCCACAAAGAAAGCTAATATTGCTAAAGTATTCTATTTTTTTGAAGTCAAAAGATAAATTTTTTTTAAAGGTTACTTATTTTCCTGGTGTCCATGGAATTTGTCATTTTGCTGCTCTATCAGAGAAATAATGTATAATCTTAAATGGTTCTTTTATTGAACCCACAAAATATTTTTTCTGTTAGTGAAATAGAATAAAGGAGAATATATGTACAATTAATGCACACTCATATTTTTATGGAAGATATTATAATATTGAAGTACTATTTTTCTGCTAATAATGCCAAGGGGGCCACAGAAATATTAGAGATACCAAAGGGAGCCATGAACTAAAAAAGGTTGGGAACCACTGCACTAGACTAACAAGAGCTCCCGGTGATATAGACCCGAAAGGTGGTGCCTTATTTATACTTAAACATGTACCTTGATGAGTGATACACATTCCTGGCCCCAGTGCACCTGGCACTCTCAGACTAGATTGAGACTAGTCCAATTTTATTCCTTCTAGACAACTATTTTAACCCATGGCTAATTTTGAAGGTTAGGTGCTGACCAGCTTTCATCCATTGATTCTTCAACCTTCTCTCTCTCGGCTCTAGCGTGTGTGGGCGAGGTTTCTTTCTTCCCACAGCTATCCCCTTTTACTTAGCACATCTGTCTTTTTTTCTTTATTATGTCCAAATCCTTGGGGCATGCCATGTTGCAGGAACACCAGGTAGGAAAGGTGGTTCTTAGTGGTAGCAACTGGTCCAATCCGCTCATTTTGTGACTGCCTTGGATCAGGCTACTGTGGTAAATAGTTAGTGTTTGCTAAAACTGTGCAGCCTCCCAGTCTGCGATTCAGGGGAGCCCCATCACTGGGTTGACTTGATGAACTCTGACAGAGCATTGGGAAGTTGTTATGCTTTCTCCTCATTCCCTCTCAGCATTCCTTTTTTTTCTATAATTATCCCTTCAATCCTTTGTCTAGATAGGCTTAAGGGGACTGTTTCAGTCAATTTTCACAACAAATTCAAAATTTCAGTGTTTTCATCAGCTGATCACATTTTTTGAAACAACAATGTTTCCTTTATATGTAGTTACTCTCATAAGTGGTTGCCAATTATTTATTTACTTATTTGTACAACAAAATTCGTCGAACTTTGTGTGCAATTTTTATCTAAAAGAGGCAGTGTGTGTTGCATCTTTCATTGGGGTGTGTGGATCCAATATATATGTTATATACTGTAATCCATACACAGTCACATACACACACACATATATATATATATATATATATATATATATATATTAAAAGGTATATATTCTCTGTACATAAAGTATCTTGGTCATTACACGCTTCCTACGATCTGTTAAAAACATTTAAACCTTGCTGAACTTTGGAGCCTATTTTCTCAATAAAACAAAAACATTAACAAAAATCATAACAACTCCGTTATTTATTGGTCGATTTTTACTAAATAAAGGTTACAATATTATTTAAAAGATTCTGCATAGCATTATGATGAGTTATTTGCAAATTTACTTGTAAAAAATAAATTAGTTGGGTGGGGTAGCCAAAATTGATGAATTTGAGAAAATCTTTGACTACTAACTCTTTCTTAAGGAAAACTTTAATCACATTTTTGAAAAAACTCATCATAATGATGTTATCGAATGTTTAAATTTACCTACAGCATTTATTTCACAGAGATCAGTTCATAAATAGTGGACTTATTATTATTATTTGAGGTTTTTCCTCCCCCATCAATTTAGAATTGGGGGTGGGGAAGTGTCATATATTAGATAGTCCTTGATAAAGTTGTAATAAATAGAATATCCCACTCTTAAAAAATTTGACACACACAAGAGTAAGCCTGAAACGGTCCCCTTAAGGACTTGATCAACTACCTCATATTGTGTCAGAAGAGTCCCTTTGGAACCTCTATAAACAATACCCTTTAATGCCTGCAGGTTGCAAGTGACCAGGCCTTAAGGGCCCCTGGGTATTGGTGTATGATTAATGGGAAGTTTGGTTTTGCTCTTGGAATAACCACTTTCCTATGTGCCCTGGACTGACCACCTCATTGCCATCGTTCTCGGATGCATAAGGTGCAGATGGGATTTACTGCTTTGTTGGCTGCCAGACCAACTGAAAGTGTTTGGTTCCATCTCTGGGACTGCCACTACAGATCTTGGCTCTTGTTTCGAGGATTAGTAGTCCATTTAGGAAATCTGCCCTTGTCGTCTGGCATCTGGCTGCTCAGTTAGCAGCTCTGGCCTTTGGGGTGAGACCAGTCAACTGGGCAACTTCTGGTCACTGTGTATCACTGCATAGGTCATGAACACAAATGTTAATTTACCCAGGGTGGACCCCCCCCCAAAATTTGGAAAATCTGAGATTGGATAGGCTGGATGCAGGATATTGCCTACCAGTCCCCTTTTTTCTTATCAGTGGTCACAATGTAGCGGGCCGAAAAATTTAGACTAACCCCAATCGATCCAACCCGCTTCCTACACTAATCCGGACGTGAGAAATCGAAGGAGAATGAAACGGATTGTATGTACAGTCCTTTACTAACACGAAAAAAATACAATATTTACAAAAATATGGGTAAATGTGCACCCAATGAGCCTATATATATATATATCAGAAAAAATAAATAAGTCCCACTTATAATTATTATTAATTGATTTTAGGAACAATAAGAATCAAACAACCCAAATAAAATTTGGGTTACTTCAGTCAATGAACAACAAAAGATGGGCTCACGTTATACAGTCCCTTTACTTACAAAATTTTTGTATTCAAAATTGCACCTCCGAGCTTGGACTAAGATAGGTAACCTTGTTAGAGTTGTGTGGCTCTAATAAGCCCTCCTTCGTGAAAGCTAAACTATTTTATACACAATCAAATAGGACAGAACATGGCCTGGAACCCTTGTCCTATACTAATGGCCTTGGTATAATAATAATAACAGTTATAGCTTCAATTACAGGGGTAATTTACAAGTGCTTGCCCTCTTATCTTTCCAAATTATGGCGCCTGGAAAGATAAGAAAAAAAATTTATAATAACATGCTAATCAATAAAAAACAAACAAACAAAAACCAAACCCATTCCCATTCACACACACATTCTTACAGAGGGAGGGAGAGGGTACTTAGAAAAGGGGTGGGAGAATGGCCCTTTTACACACACTCACATTCGCTCCACCACAACAAGATTTGGAAATATAATGTATTGGCTAATGGAAAAAAATCAGATTACATAGCAATGAGCAACAAGACCTCACTCAAACCTGTTCTTGGTGCTAGCAAGGTAACCCATGACATTGCCACTTTGATCAGTGGAGGGGACTTCCCTACAACCAATTTTGTGTGGCAAAGTGGCTTCCCCTTTGCCATCTTTGGAGCCACCCTCAGGCACCTCCACCTCTGAAGAAGTCGTGGTGTCCCTCGTGCTTTCTCAGAGGCCTCTCAAACCTCCTATGTGGAGGTGACTTTCCCCTCACTCCCTTCTTTGAGTTCAACCTCAGACGACTACTTCTAGTCCATCGGCGGCCCCTCTTTCCCTTTTACAGGCCACTGCCAAACAACCAACCAGCACGAGGCTCAGAATTGACCGCTCCCTTTGTGCCTGACTCAATAGGGATTTCCTCAGCGGGTTGGCCCCCTGCTGTGTTCCAGACTATCTTGACCTTGTTGTGGGCTGATGTACATGCCCCACTTTCTTTCCCAATGGATGTCAGTTCACTGACCCCAAAGACTACTACATGGTAGCATCTGGTCATGATACCCGACATCTTAGGGGAATGTTCCCTAGGTGGCCCCTCCTGAGGTAAAAATGGTCTTGGAGGTGTCCATGCCCCAAATGGCAGGGTCTTCTACGGGGGCGGACAAAGACAGTTGGAGACAGCCCTGAGCCATAGTCTGCCCCAGTGCAAGTTCTTACCTCGAGGTAGTACGAGCCCTATGACACATGGAGAGGAGAGATCTCCTGCCTCGATTGGTGCCCCTTTGTTAGCCTTGTTCTAAACCATCTCAGAGAAAGACATGACTAAAAGGCTGCCTACTTGGGCTCCTCCAGTGGGCAGATACAATTGGCCTTATTCCCTACCCTCCTCTCCTAAAAAAAAAGACCCCAAAGTCAAAGAGGATTGAGGTTTTTTCTCCTTGGGGCATCACAGAGATAGGCGAGTCCCTTGCTGTTTTGGCATCTGACCAGGCCATGGCTGGCACATCTGGCCCCCTGAGGCACCCTCAGGTGGCAAAACCTACACAATGACAAAGACTAAAGTTGCCTGTAGGGTGAGTGGAGCCTCAGTGACGTTGAGTACCTCATTGCGAGGCTAATTAAGCTTTCAAGCCTGCCAAATTCAAGTGTTTTCTCATTGTTCAATGTACTGATGGAAGCCTGTTGTCCAAAGGACACATTTCTGGATATATCGGCAGACCCTACCCAGGCATCTATGGTGAGTGCTCTTTGGAGTTTTGATAGCTTGCCTGCGCAGGTGACAATGCACTATACCAGGTATACTGTTATTTCTACATACATTCTCCTGTGTGCCAACTTTGATGCAAGGGACTTTTGCCACATTTGCACAGTTGCTGAAGCCCCTTCTACCTCAGGGATTTGAACTTTAGACATCCCAGTGTTCAGGTCTTGGCTCGCTTCATTGATGAGCTGGAGATATGTTCCCTAAATGTGGATGAGATTACGCATCTCGCCTGAGAACCCTGTTTTCTCGGGATGCACAGCCTGATTTGGGTGAGAAGTGGTCTATGACCTCCGTGATAGTGATCACTTTCTCAATCAAATAATATTTTGCACTCTGACTGCTTTTTATGGTGGTCAGCCAAGTCTGAGAGGGCCCTCAAACAGAAGCATTATGCCTACATGTGCTATAAGCGCCGCCTGAATGATTTTACTGTCGGTGAATTTTGTCTAGCTAGGACTAGATTCCAGTATCTTTTGAAGTACACCAGACGCTCTTCCTGGCAGGCATACATGTCTTCACTTAATAGGAATGGCCCTCTTGCAGATGGGTAGAAGCGAGTCGAAAGTATTTGTGGAAAGTTCTTGCAGGACCCTCCTCCCATTCTCCTAGAGAATGCAGGAGAATGGGACCACAATCTTGCAACACATGTCTGCTTGAGTCATTCATGACCAATTTCTTTGCATTCTCTATCTGGGATGTTGCTCCACCAGCATTCAATGCTTGTCGTAATGTCGCTGAAGGCCGTCGACTTCAATTTAGCTCAAGAGGTGGTGCACCCTTCAAAGACAGGTTTGCATTGAACCAGTTGCGTTCCTCTCTCTCTCTTTTGTGCTTGGACATCGGCCTTGGTCCTGACCATGTCACTTATGCCATGCTTTGACACCGAGGTGCGTGAGGCATGGCCTTTCTGTTAGATTTCTTCAACAAGATCTTGACAGAGGTTATTTATCCTCCCAGACTCCTGGCATTAGGGGGGAGAGGGAAGCCAGGCCCCTTCGGTCGCTAACCTCAAAAGACCTGCTGGCAAGAATATTGAACCTTCCGGGGTCAAGGCCCATGCCTCCCCAAAGAAGACTAGTGACGATACTGCCAACGGGACCTGTGATGTCTTGGGGGAGGGGGATGGCCAACTGGAGGCCCCCCTGAGATAGACATGGTCCTTGAGGAAACCCAGCCTCAGACGGTAGGCCCTTCCATGGGGGGGGAATCCGAGCTTGGCGCCAAGCCCCGAACCCGAATCCGCCCCTATGCAAGGTCCTCCTCAAACGGCTGTGGTTTCCGAAGCAGTACAAGGAGGGGAGGGATCTCCTCCGACCGGTCATCACCCTAGAGCTGGCCGACCATGGGGCGGTCAAGGTCGAACGTGTGATGAGAAAACAGGGAGGGGCTTCGAGACCCACCCCTACACTCTTTTTACGTTCGACTGTGACAAGCTCCCTGAGTCGGTGCGTGCCGGTTGGTACCGCTACCGCGTGAAGGCATTCGTGCCACTTCCGCGGCGGTGCTATTACTGTCACCGCTTCGGCCATACGAATCGCTCATGTAGACGTGCAAAGTCGGGGTCACCCGAAGTCTGTGTAAATTGCTCCAAGGTCGCACACGATAAGTCCAAATCGTGTGTGGCCAAGTGTGTCAATTGCGGAGAGCAGCACCCTGCTTCTTCGAAGCAATGTGGTACATATCTCCTGGAGAAAGAAATCCTGGCCGTTTAGGCCCAGGATAGACTCATTCCGCGAGGCAAAGGACTTGGTCCTGGCGCGCCCGGCTCTGCCTGGGACGTCATATGCCTCAGTAGTTAAAAAGGCACCCTCTGCTCCTGGCCCATCCAGGCCAACGAGCACGGTTGTTTCCGCGCCCATTCGGAGCCCTTCTGCAGGCTCTACCCAACCCGGGCGCTCCCCTGGTAAAGCTGGCGGCAAAAAGGGTTCATACCCAACCCCGGCTAAAACCAGGGCTCCCCCCTCTTCCCCCAGCGTGACCGTTTCCCGCAAGGCGAAACGGCCACGCGCCTCCACCGAGTCGTTAGACTCACAAGAGGCAACACCCCAGAAGATGGTCGCTAGGCCATCTTCGGGGGTTCCTAAAGCTGTCCCCCGAAAGGAGGACAGCAACAAAAGAGCTTCGGCTCCTTCGCCAACTTCCCGAGGTGGAGCGAGTGGCTCGGAGACGGTGGTTCCTCGAAAAGAGGGCCCCCCGCCTCCGAAGCCGCAGCGCCCGCCTAAGGTTTCGAGGCGGAGGGAGGAAAAGACTCGCATGGCGAGCCCAACCTCCCCCAATAAGTCCTCGAAGGCACAGCGCCTCCAGCGTTTGTCCGGCCAACAGCGCCCGGGGTTCTGCCCCCGGGAAGCGTACGGCCATTCCCGTGAGGGTCTTCAGTTCGAGGAGGGCCCCCGCGTCTCCTCCGAGCTAGGCCTGGAGGGCATATTCCTTCAATGGAATTGCCGTGGACTCCGGGCCAACTGGGAGGAGCTGCGGAGGCTCGTCTCGTCCCGTTCCCCGTTAGTATTTTTTTGCAGGAGACCATGCTAGGCGCGTGCCCCTTGCCCGCCCTCCCGGGGTATAAGGGTCTTTCGACCCCACCACCGCGGGATGGCCGGGCTGGGGGATGCGCGGTTTACACTCGTCATGATGTCTCCGTTCTTCCTTTCTCTTTAGATACCTCTGTTCAGGCAGTGGCTGTGCAGCTGCACCTGGATAGGAGGTATACTATCATTTCTACGTACATTCCACCGTCAGCTGACTTCGACGCGGGGGACTTCCGCCGCGTCGTGGCACGGTTGCCGAGGCCCTATCTTTTGCTTGGAGATCTGAACGGCAGGCATCCTCTCTGGGGAGATTACTTACTCCATAAATCCCAGGGGACAATTCCTTGCCGATCTGATCGAAGAGCTTGAGATGGGTGTCCTAAACGTGGATGAGTTTACGCATCACTGTCCGAGAACCGCTTCATTTTCTTGCCTTGACCTATCTTTGTGCTCTTTGGATGCACAGCCTGATTTTGATTGGGGTGTGGTCGATGACGTCCATGGTAGTGATCACTTTCCCATTCAAATATCATTTTCAGGGCGACTGCCGCCTGAGAGACCACCTCGGTGGTGCTTGGCGGGGGCGCGGTTTTGCACGCCGACCACTCCCATGGTGGTCGGCCGAGTGTGAGACGGCCCTCAAACAGAAGCGTTATGTCAACATGCGCTATAAGCGCCGCCTGAACGATTTCACTGTGGGTGAATTTCGCCGGGCTAGGGCTAGGTTCCGGTATATTTCGAAGCACGCCCACCGCTCTTCTTGGCGGGCATACGTGTCTTCACTTAACGGGAAGACCCCATGGTGATACGGTATCATGGAGACTCTCCATGAGTGGACGCCTCCCAATGACCGGTTTCCGCCCAATCTCTCTAACCTTCTGCACAGTGCGGCTTCCGCAAGTTCCACTCCACGTCGGATGCTCTGCTCCGACTGGAAAATGCCGTCTGCGAGGCTTTCCTTCGTCGACAGCACTACGCCACGGAGTTTTTCGATCTGGAGAAGGCCTATGATACCGCATGGCGATACGGTATCATGGAGACTCTCCACACGATGGGGGCGAGGGGACGCCTCCCAATGTTTATATCTGAATTTTTGCGAGATTGTCGATTCCGCGTACGGGTGGGGGGAGCCCTCTCCGGCCCAAAGGAGCAGGAAGAGGGTGTCCCGCAGGGAAGTGTCCTCAGTGTCACACTCTTTGCCCTGAGCATCAACGGCATCACCTCGGTGCTGCCGGAAGATGTTCTCGCTACGCTCTACATGGACGACCTTTCGATCTCTTTTGGCGCGGCCCAGATGCCAACTCTGGAGCGTCGACTCCAACAGGCATTGAACCGCGTCTCTCGCTATGCCGAAGCGCACAGGTTTCGGTTTTCTTTGGCCAAGACTAAGGTGGTGCACTTCTGCCGCCATCCACGCCTTCACCCCTATCCAGATTTGTTTCTTAATGGGGTGCGCCTGGATGTGGTGTAATCGCACCGTTTCCTTGGTCTTGTTTTTAACCGACGCCTCACCTGGGAGGCTCATATTCGCAGCCTTAGTGTCTCTTGTACCCGCGCCATGGACATTCTCCGTTCCGTGACGTTCAGCGCTTGGGGCGCTGATAGGGCTACTGCCCTACTTTTTTATCGATCCTTTGTTCGTTCGAAGCTCTACTACGGATGCTAGTTTTATGCATCCGCAGCCGAGCGTTTATTGCGGAAGGTGGATTCGATCCAGCACACCGGCCTTCGCCTTGCGACAGGTGCCTTCCGCACTTCCCCCATTGAGAGCCTGTTGTTCGATGCTGCGGAGATGCAGTGCATCACTCGCCTGTACGCGCGAGCCCGGCGCCTCCCTCAGTCGCCAACAGCTCTCACTGCATCTGCAGCTGATCTCGATGGTGCCTATGCCGCCGAGAGACGCCAGTCATACCCTAAGCCCTTAGGCTTTAGGGCCAGGAAACTCCTTCGAGAGGTAGATATAGCCCTCGGGCCAGTGTCGCCCCTGGTTCTGCCCAGGACGCCACCCTGGAGGGTACCACATTTGGCTATTTTTCGCCACGCCTCTGCTCCCAAAGCTTGTACTGCGCCGGGAGTATTGCGTTCGACCTTTTTGGAGCACACTTCGTGTCACGCTCCAACCGGATGGCTCCAAGTCCCAAGAGGGGGTCGGCTTCCACGCCATATCCCCTCTGTTTGAAGTCAGCGTGGCTCTACCAGGCGCTGCGTCTGTCTTCACGGCCGAGCTGGTGGCAATACACCACTCGGTACGTGAGATTACGCGACGCAGTGATGCAGTGCATCACTCACCTGTACGCGCGAGCCCGGCGCCTCCCTCAGTCGCCAACAGCTCTCACTGCATCTGCAGCTGATCTCGATGGTGCCTATGCCGCCGAGAGACGCCAGTCATACCCTAAGCCCTTAGGCTTTAGGGCCAGGAAACTCCTTCGAGAGGTAGATATAGCCCTCGGGCCAGTGTCGCCCCTGGTTCTGCCCAGGACGCCACCCTGGAGGGTACCACATTTGGCTATTTGTCGCCACGCCTCTGCTCCCAAAGCTTGTACTGCACCGGGAGTATTGCGTTCGACCTTTTTTGAGCACACTTCGTGTCACGCTCCAACCGGATGGCTCCAAGTCCCAAGAGGGGGTCGGCTTCCACGCCATATCCCCTCTGTTTGAAGTCAGCGTGGCTCTACCAGGCGCTGCGTCTGTCTTCACGGCCGAGCTGGTGGCAATACACCACTCGTTACGTGAGATTACGCGACGTGCCCGGTTCGGAGACCAGATTGTGATCTATAGCGACTCACAAAGTGCCCTGAGTGCTCTCGGGGCATTGGAATCTTCGCATCCCCTGGTTCGCGATATCCGTGACGCCACGGTTTTGGCGAGCCGGGCAGATGTCGAGATTATCTTCTGCTGGTTTCCTGGACATGTAGGAATTGCGGGAAATGAGCGCTCTGATGAGGGCGCTAAAGAGTCCGCAAGGATTCTGTGACCGGACCAGCGTTTCGCTCTTCCTCACACCTACTACATGGCAGGAATACGGGCAGCTCTTCGGACTGCTTGGCCAAGAAGATGGGAGACGGGTGAGGACAACTTAAAGTTGCGTGCCATTGCGCCGCGACTGTTCCCTTGGACCTATCCCCCAATGCCGCGACGGCTTCAGGTCGCTTTCTGTCGTCTCCGAATCGGACACACTCGTGTGACGCATCGCTATTTGATGGAGCGCTCGCCTGTGCCCTATTGCGACGACTGCGTCGTCCCCCAGACTGTTCGGCACATCCTTGTCGAATGTCCCAGTCTGGGTGATCTTCGCGCACGTTTCCTGTACCGGTACCGGGATCGGCGGGGTCGCTACCGCCTGTCCCTTGTACTCGGGACGAGTGCGTGCATCATGACTGGTGGACTTGTTGACTTTTGGGGGGAGGCCGGCCTTCTTCCTTTTATTTAACTTGTTTTTTGTTATGGTTGTTTTTTTGTTTTTTTGTAGGTCTCCAGGCTCCTGCGCCGAGGGGAGGGGGACCTCCCCCCGACGCCGGAGCTTGCTCCCTGTTTGTTATCCCCTTTTTATTGTTGTTTCTTTTAAATTTTTTATTTTAAACTAGCCTAGAACTGGGCTGTTTGTTTGCAGCAATTTATGCCCAAGTGGGCATTCGCCAGATAGCCCCATGAAAAAAAAAGATGACCTATGATATTGCATAGCGTTACAGTGTCATGGAGACTCTCTACACGATAAGTGCAAGATGACGCCTCCCAAGCTTTCTTTCTGAGCTTATGTGAGACTCGATTCTGTTTATGTGTGGGGGGACCCCTCTCCGGTCCAATTAAAGGAGCAGGTAAGTGTCCTCAGTGTTATACTCTCTTTCCTGATCATCATCGATATCTTAATGGTGCTGGAAGATCTTTTTGCTACCCTTTACGTGGACAATCTTTGGGTACGGCCCAGATGCCAACTCTGGAGCATCAACTCCGAAATGCATTAAACTGCATCTCTCACTAGGTCGAAGTGCATAGGTTTTGGGTTTCCACGGCTCCACTCTGACCAGAACTTGTTCCTAAATGGGGTTCGCCTTGAACTGGTGTATTTTCACCATTTCCTTGGTCTTGTTTATTACCGATGCCTCGCTTAGAAGACATATTCGCAGCCTTAGGGTCTCTTGTACCTGTACCATAGATAGTTTTCATTCGGTGCCATTCAGCAATTGAGGTGGGATATCACTACTGTCTTACTTTTCTACCGATCATTAATTAGTTCATTCGCAGCTTGACTATGGATGCAAATTTTATGCAATGCAGCAGAGTGTGTATTGCGCAAGGTGAACCTGATCCACCACACCGGTCTCTGCATAGCAACTGGTGCCTTCCACACGTCCCCCATTACACACCAGTCTCTCAATAGCAACCGGTGCCTTCCACACGTCCCCCATTGAGAGCTTACATGTCTTTGCTGGTAGGATGCCATTTACTTTTCACTGCACACAGTCCATTATGTGCATGTTTAGTGCCTCTTTCAGTTGCCAATGTCTATCACTGCATCCGCGGCCGATCTCGACTATGCCACTGAGAGAGGCCTGTCATGCCCTTAGTCCTTTGTTTTTTAGTCTAGGAAACTCCTATTTCACCCTGTCACTGTTCCCAAAACTGATTTGGTAGTATTGCTTTTGGCCTTTTTGAGCAAGCACACTTCATGTCACGCTGGATCCGTGCTAGTGTGCCCGGATGGGTACAAGTCCGAAGAGGCTTGGCTTCTGCCTCATATCCTTTCTGAAGTCTGCGATATTTACCAGGCCCTGCATCCATTTTTACAATGGAGCTGGTTACAATACACCGCTCCTACAGCGGATAACTCGTTGTGCCCCATCCGATCTATAGCAACTCAGGAACGCCCTGATTGCTCGCGGAGCATTGAAATATCTGCACCCCTTGGTTCACCGTATCTGTGATAGCATGGTAGGCCTGAGCCTGGCGGATGTTCAGATAGTCTTCTGGGTTCCAGGACATGTAGGGATTGCTGGGAATGAGGGTACCAAAGTGTCCGCGAGGGCCTGGCCACCAGAGGAGCCTTTTGCTCTTCCTCACTCACACATTGCTGCATCAGGTCAGTCCTTAGCGATGCCTGGCAAAGAAGATAGGTTTCCTACTTACAGACCCGTGGATCAATGTGTTGCTAGAGAAGGTTGGCCTCAATTTTATTTGACTTTGATGTTGGGCGCTTATTCCGGTGCTGGAGTGTTCCCATCCTCCCCTATTTGTTTTTGTTCCCTTTTTTTAATTTTGTTTTCGGTTAGTTGCTTAGTTGTTTGTATTGTTTTTTTGTGTGAATTTCAAAACAACCTAGTAGTAGGCTGGTTTTTTTAATTACAATGGCATAGGCCCTTGGTGGTAGTCGTTAGCCTGTAGATGCTCTATTTTATGAGTGTTCTAGAGAAAAGAGATTGGGCCTTATGCTCCCGGCAAAGTGCAGTCTCTTCATAAATGGTTGCCTATCTTCTAGGGAGATTTATATGCCTTTAATATCTATAGCTTTTCAAAAGGAGTAAGTTATCATTTGGTTCGTCTATCTTAAGAGTTGGTTTTAAGCTGGCACATTTCCATATCTTTTGAAATGAAGTGCGAGATGGCTGAATTCTCTTCATGTTTTTATATGTGTGGTGTGGATGCAGTTACCTTTCATTTTAATAAAATGGAGGGAAAAGACCATGCTTCTTTTTGTTGGTTTTCATGTGACTGCCTACCTGCTAGATTCCATGCACTATAAGTAATTTTAACTTCCCTTGTTATCTATTTTCTACACCTTTCCACTTCCCCTAAACCTTAACTTTTTTGTGCAAATTTCATTAAAAAAAATTCCTTATACCATTGTTATATTTTGCTTCAATTTTTCAATGCATTTAAATTCCAGCATCTTATCCTTTTTCCCTCTTGAAATTATATTTTTTGCAGAACGACGACGAGAGCGGGTCAGTGTTGGTACACGGATTCAAAGATGATCCAGCTCCTGCCTCTACTACTGAAGGTGCCCTTGGGTCGCCGGAGGTTGGACGCCAGCTCAGGAAAGGCGAGACCTTCTTGTTTGAAGCCTCGTCTCATCGACCGATCGACTCTAAGAGGTCCAGTAGAATTTTCGGGCGCATTCCCGTGTTGATAAAGTCCTCGCCGCGTGTCAATAGTGGGGTCGCTTCGAAAGACGCTCATCTGGTGAATGCCGCGGCCTCGCACAGCAATCGGGGACATGATCCGCCTTCGAGGAGGGGCGTGAAGGTGTCTCGCGTCGCAAGGTCATCCAGAGGCACTCCAAAAATTCTGCTAACACCGCCGTCTTTTTCTTCGACCTCTCATTCCACTCCAGAAACGTCACTTGCTTCTGTCCGGTCTCGTTCACTTGGTGAGGTCGAGGAAGCCGCCCTTTATAAGCATAAAAGGTCTTTTAAGACTTCACCATCTGCTCCTCCAAATAGTCCATGTGCCAGGAAGATCTGGCTTAAAAGTCGCCCAAACAATGTGGACCACAACAATTTGAGAGGGCAAGCTCACGAAGCCCTCAAGGTTTGCCCTTGCACAGGTGAACGCACATTCCAAGATGCCTCCACCAATACACTCCTGTCGAATCCTCTCTTCGATATCCCCTTATCGGACGTTGAAGGGCGAATAGAATCGATGTTTCGCCATCAAGAGACTATCCTGAACGCGTACCAGACCTCGTTTGAAGACATGAAGGCAGCCTTTCTTAAAAAAAGTGAAATGCTGGTACGTTTTTGTTAAGTTTTGGGGTTAAGTAGTGGTGGAAAGAATTCTTGTTTTAATCTATTGGCAGGGAGTCTAATTGTCTATTCCATACAGGTGGCAGATGTTTAGTGGAAGATAAAACTGGCGTGCGTATTAAGGCAAAGAGAGAGATCTGATAATGGATGAATGTGTGCGTAATTTTCATTCATCTTGTACACTTTTGGTTCTTTTCTTTCTACAGAGGTTTTGTTTTCAATGCTGAAACCCAACAGGGGGTACCCTGTGTAGCCTTTTACTCTTGATACCCTGAGGAGCTGCATGCCCTCTCGGTCTGAGTGGAAATTAGGGAACGTTGTTGGTGCTATTCCTCCTCGCTCCCACTGCGCTAGTTTGTTATTTTGCTTACTCTACAACTATCTACTCAACTTTTTGTCTATGCACACTTGGTACCAGGAGGAACCTTTGTAATCCAGATAGTATATATTGGACACACCACATCACTGGGTTGAATTGAATTCATTGACGGGACCTGGGGAAGTTGCTTCTTCCTTGATCCATCTCAGCATTCATTTTTCTCTTGCACTATTCCCTCAACGCTTCTCTTTAAGCTTAAGGACCCGACCAGCTACTTCATGCCGTGTCAGAAGAGAAGGTTTAGACCAGGCCTTGCGGAGCTGGCATTGATGTGTGATATAGCCCACCAACCCCCTTCTTTTTTCTTTAATGGTCACAAGAGTAGGAATGTTCATTGTTAGTAGGTATTCGCAGACTGGCCAAGTAAGCAGTCGCCAGATGGGCTCCTAAAATTAAGTCATATAAAATCTATTCTTAATGTGGCCAAGTGGTTTGCCCTTTGCCATCCTTGGAGCTCCCCTTGGGCCACCTCTCGGGCGGATGTACCCCACCCCCCGTGCTTTCCCACGAGTCCCTCCAAGACTTCTAGCAGAGAGGCTGCTTCTCCGCCCCCCTCCTTGTGGGGTGAGGGGGTTTCCCATTTACCCCCTTTTGCAGAGTTTCCTCCGGCCGATTCTTCAATTGCAGCGGGTCCTCCAGTGATTAATCAGGGACCCTCTAAGAACACAGCATGACAAAGGATGCACCGCCTCAGTTCCTGCCTCTGACGTTGCGCAGAGACCCACCACAATCCCCTTTGCCTTCCCTTCGCCGGCTCTACATTTCTTATCAATACGGGTCGGGGAAATGGCCAGTTGTAGGGCCCTCTTAAGGTGGAGATGCTCCTGAATAGGACCCTGCCATAGATGGCAAAGTCTCACAAGGAGGCTAACCTTGGCTCTGTGCCAGACACCGAACCTGAGTTAACCCGTCTACAAGGCCCTCCTCAGCCGACCAGCCCCCTGAAAATTCGCAAGAGTATGATTGATCCCTTCCTTCACACTGTTACCATTTCACAGCTATTATCTTGCCGAGGCTGTATCTCCTGTCTTGCGGCCCCTTCCGGGAGGGAGAGAAGCGGATTCACTCCATGCATGCATACATCCCCTGGTTTGCAGTATCTGTGATGCCACTGCTGCCACAAGCTGGCCTGATTTTGAGATTATCTTCTGATGGGTTCATGGACATGTGGAAATTGCGGAGAATTAGCGCTCCGATTAGGGGCCAAAGAGTCAGCGAGGACTGGATGACCAGATCAGCGTTTCACTGTTCTTCACACCTAGCAAAGAGATGGGAGACGGCTGAGGGGATCTTAAAGTGACCTTCCATTGCGCTGCGACTGATCCCATGTACCTACCACCTAATACTGCGCCAGTTTCAAGTCGCTTTCTGCCGTCTTCGCGTTGCGGTAAGCGACCAAGCCAAGATCGGCCCGTCCGGCCCCGTAGCTCACCCGTGTATGGAGTCCCAAACAAAGACTAGAACTACGCAGAGCGTAGCCTCGATTATGTCGTGGCCCTTCATTGATACCTGTTTTTTTCGAGGCGGCTGGCTTTAAGCGTTACCTCGTTATTCGCTCCAGTGATGGCAGCATGTTGGCTAAGGGCTCTAGCTAGTGTGATTGGTAGAAAGCCGAAGGTGACCCGTTTCTCGGACGGGAGCCTTTTGGCGAATGCGTCGAATCCCTCCGAGGCGGCCATGATTAGTGCCCTTCGCACACTTGATGGTACGCCTGTGAGTGTGACGCCACACTCTACCATGAAATTCATGAAAGGAGTACTCTATGCGAAGGAACTCGTGGACTACTCCATAGATAACATCACCTTAGAGTGTGTGATGAGAAAACAGGGAGGGGCCTCGACCCACCCCTACACTCTTCATCACATTCAACTGTGACAAGCTCCCTGAGTCAGTGCATGCCGGTTGGTATTGCTACCGCATGAAGGCAGACGTGCCACTGCCGACGCGGGGGACTTCCGCTGTGTCGTGGCAAGGTTGCCGATGCCATTTCTCTTGCTCGGGGATCTGAACGGTAGACACCCCTTCTGGGGAGACTACTCGATTAATCCCTGAGGTCAAGTCCTTGCCGACCTGATCGACGAACTGGAGATGGGTGTCCTAATTGTGAATGAGTTTACGCATCACTGACCCAGAACCGCTTCAGTTTCCTGACTTGATTTATTATTGTGCTCGTTGAATGTACAACCTGATTTTAGGTGGAGGTAATCGATGACCCATGGTAGTGATCTTTTTTCCATCCGATTGACATTTTTTTCAGCCGAGAACCCTCCCCGGTTGTTTTTGGCGCGGGCGCAGTGGACCGCATTTCAAGAAATCACTGATTTCTAGATCTTAGTTGAGGAGTTTAGGTCGGTAGATGAGTCCCTTGAGTTCTCCGGCAACTTCATTGCCTCGGGCCTAACACTATTCCTGGAACGTCTGGCCAATTTGCACGCCGACCACTGCTGTGTTGGTCAGCCGAGTGTGAGACGGCTCTCAAACACAAGCATTATGCCTACATGCGCTGCCCTAACGTCTTCACTGTCGGTGAATTTCGTCGAGCTAGGGCTAGGTTCCGGTCTATTTCGAAGCACACCCGCCCCTCTTCTTGGCGGGCATACGTGTCTTCACTTAACCGGAAGACCCCTCTGACAGAGGCGTGGAAGCGAGTCAAAAGGATTCCGGGCAAGTTCTTGCTCATTTCCGTTGACCAGTGGAATGGGACTGCGCGTCTGTGACGGAATCTTTCGCGACCGCTTTTTCTGCATTCTCTAGCCGGGATGCTCCTCCGCCGGCATTCAATGGGCGTCATGATGTCGCGGAAGGCCGCTGCCTGTACTTTACTTCCAGAGGTTGAGAACCCTTCAATGACAGGTTTACTTTGACTGAGTTTAGTTCCGCTCTTGCTTCGTGCGCGGACACCGCCTATGGTCCGGACGATGTCCTGTACGCCATGCTTCGACACTTGGATGAACGAGGCATGGCCTTTCTGTTAGATATGTTCAACGGGATCTGGGTGGAAGATATCCTCCCAGATTCCTGGCAAATCGCTACTGTGCTCGCTTTTCACAAACCGGGGAAAGATCACTCTACCCTGGCCGGTTTCCACCCAATCTCTCTAACCTTTTACGTGGACAATTTGATAGAGAAATTGGTAATTGTTAGATTAACTTTTTCTCTGGACAGCGGGGGCCATCTGTCTTATGCACAGTGCGGCTAACGCAAGTTCCACTCCACTTCGGATGCTCTGCCCCGATTAGAAATTGCCGACTTCGAGGCCTTCCTTCGTGCGACACAGTCCTTTTCGATCTGGAGAAGGCCTATGATACAGCATGGCGATACGGTATCATAGAGATTCTCCACGGCTGGGGGCGAGGGGACGCCTCCCAATATTTATATCTGAATTGCTGCGAGATCGTCGATTCCGCCTACGGGTTGGCGGAGCCCTCTCCGGCCCAATGGAGCAGGAAGAGGGTGTCCCGCAGGGAAGTGTCCTCACTGTCGCACTCTTTGCCCTAAGCAACAACGGCATCACCTCGGTGCTGCCGGAAGATGTTCTCGCTACGCTCTACGTGGACGACCTTTCGATCTCTTTCGGCGTGCCCCAAATGCCAACTTTGGAGCGTCGACTCCAACAAGCATTGAACCGCGTCTCTCGCTATGCCGAAGCGCACAGGTTTCGTTTTTCCTTGACCAAGACTAAGGTGGTGCACTTAGGCCCCCATCCACGGCTCCACCCTGACCCAGACTTGTTTCTCAATAGGGTACGCCTGGGAGTGGTTGAATCGCACCGTTTCCTTGTTCTTGCATTCGACCGATGCCTTACCTGGTAGGTCATATTTGCAGCCGTAGGGTCTTTTTTTCCCCGCGCTATGGATATTCTTCGTTCGAAGCTCGACTACGGATGCGAGTTTTATGCATCCGCAGCCGAGCGTTTATTGCGGAAGGTGGACTCGATCCACCACGCCGGCCGTCGCCTGACGACCGGTGCCTTCCGCACTTCCCCCTTTGAGAGCCTACTTGTCGATGCTGGGGAGATAGCACTCACTCTACGCCGTGCGCAGTGCATTATTCGCCTGTACCCGCGAGCTTGGTGCCTCCCTCAGTTGCCAACAGCTCTCACTGCATCCGCAGCTGATTTCGACGGTGCCTATGCCGCCAAGAGACGCCAGTTATACCCTAAGCCCTTTGGAGGTAGGGCTAGGAAACTCCTTCGAGAGCTAGGTATAGGTCTCGGGCAGGTGGCGACTCTGGTTCTGCCCATGAACCCACCCTGGATGGTACCACCTTTGGCTATTTTTCGTCACGCCTCTGCTCCCAAAGCTTCTACCGGCCTTTTTGGAGCACACCTTGTGTCACGCTGGAACCGTGTCAGTGTATACGGATGGCTCCAAGTTCCAAGAGGGGGTCGGCTTCCACGCCGTATTCCCTCTGTTTGAAGTCACCTGAGCTCTCTCAGGCGCTGCGTCTGTCTTCACAGCCGAGGTGGTGGCAATATACCACTCGGTACGGGCGAGTACGCGATGTGCCCGGCCCGGACACTGGCTGCTTGGCAAAGAAGATGGGAGACTGTCGAAGGGAACTTAAAGTTGTGTGCCATTGCGACACGACTGTTCCCATGGACATACCCCCCAATGACGCAAAAGCTTCAGGTTGCTTTCTGTCGTCTCCGAATTGGACACACGCGGGACGCACCGTCATTTGATGGACCGCTCGCCTGCGCCCTACTCTGAAGACTGCGTTGTCCCCCAGACTGTTTGGCACATTCTTGTTGAATCTCTCAGTTTGGGTGATCTTCGCGCAGCTCACATGCCCCGGTACCGGGACAGGCGGGTTCTCTACCGCTTGTCTCTTCTACTCGTGACTGGTTTGTGCACACGGATCTGGTACTATACGACTTTTTGGAGTAGACTGGCCTCCTCCACTTTATATGAGTATTTGTTTTGGCTCGCATGCTCTTGTATCAGAGGGAGGTGGGCCTACCCCCGACGCTGTCGCGTGCATCCTTCTTGTTACCCTTTTGCTTTTGCTTTTTATTTTTGGTTTTAGTCTATCATCTTTTTAATCCTTATTGTTGGTTTTGTTTTTTAATATAGCCTAGGCACAGGCTGTAGGGAATACGGTAACTTATGCCCAAGTAGGCAGTCACCAGATGAGCCCCTAAAAAAAAAAATCAACTCTAATCTTTTTGGTCTGCTACTGCCTAAAAGACCGCTCCGATGCTGCTTGGAACCGGTGCAGTCCATCCTCCTTTTAGGAAATGCCTGATTTCTACATCCCACTCGATGAGGCCGGCGAGTTTTTTTTCCGGCAACGTCATCGCTGGTAGTCTGCCGAGTGTGAGACGGCCTTCAGACTAAAGCAATATGCCTACATACGCTATAAGCGTGACCTCAACGACTTCAATGTCAGCGAATTTCGTGAGCTCGGGTTAGGTTCCGTTATATTTCGAAGCATGCCCGCCCCTCCTCCCGCCGGCCATACGTTATGGCGGCAAGTTCGCGACACCCTCACCAATCCTTCCTGCCACCCCAACAAGGTCCGCTCGGTGGTTCAAGGAGAGTGTAGTGAGGAGAGAGTATTTTCTAAATTTATTTAAAACCAATCAATATTCCAAGCTAAACCAAAATCACAGCACCCAAACCTTTTCTATAAATATACCTTATAACCTACAATAAATGACTACATATATTTATGTACACACTATAGGTGGCCGTAATTTTATTGGCCAACAAACTCAATCGCAAAAAAATAGGAATTGTCTAGGACTTCACAAACAAATTGCCCAATGCAAAGATGCGAATCTGTCCAACTTTTATCTGATCCTGGAGCGCTATTACCGGTATAAAGGGGGGGGGAGGTGGGCCTGCTTTCTGATTGAAGGGGGGTTCCTTAAGGTCTTCTTTCCTGTTGGCCTGGCAGTCCACCTCCAGCCAATGTGAAATGATCCTCACTCAAGGACAGGTATGCGATTGTCCGGGTCAATGCAGAAAGTGGGAGGGCTCTGGCTCCAATCAATGCATAGGTGACTAAGAAGGAGTGAGAAAAAGATAAGATACTAAGAGGAGAAGTGAGGGAGACACTGGCTTGTTTATAAAGCAAGGGAAAATATGCCAGAGAAATTTTTAAAGAAAGTAAGAGGAGGGATGCTATACCAAGAAGAAAAAATTTATGTTGGATTGATTAATATACAGGGCCTTACAAAGCAAAAGGGATGGAGATAGAGAGATTAATAAAGGAACAAAATTTAAATTTATTATGTATAACAGAAACACAACAAAAATATAAGAAGTTGGATTTTCCTGTTGACTTGGAAGAGATATCCATCATGAGAAAAGAAAAAGACGAAAAAGGGTGGAGGATTAATGGCATTGGCCAGGAAGGAAAAATATCAGGAAGTTAATGTAAATGGATTAGAGAATGATGATATAATGGATTTGGAAGTAAACTTTTGTGGAATGAAAATACATATCATTTTATATATGGATGTGCAAGATCAAGAGAGGAACAGTCATTAGGGAGATAATGAAGAAGAAACTTAAATGTCTGGAAGAAGAGATGATGTTAGTGATGGGTGATTTTAATGGGTACCTGGGATTTATTGGTAAACAACCCCTGAATAGAAATGGTAAATATGTATTGGAATTAATGGAAAACCTTAATTTATTTTTGCTGAACGCAGATAAAAAATGTGAAGGAATTATCACTAGAGAGCAACAAGATGAAAGAAGTTCAATAGATTTCTGTTTAGTTAATGAAAAATTATACCCATTCTTTGAAAATATGTTTATTGACAAAAAAAAGGAAATGTTTGATTTATCAGACCACAACTTGATAAAAATGTGTTTTAAGATGGAAGCTAGAGCAAAAAACACAGCAAAAAAGGATTTTATATGGATAGAATATTATGATGTAAAAAGAGAACAATATAAGAAAAAAATTTCTTAATTCTTTAGAAGAGGAAATAGAAAGATATCCTGAACATACTTTGGATATAGAAATATTAGAAAACTTAATATGTATAAATGCTGACAAACACTTAAGGAAAAATCTGAGAAAGATGGTTGAAGAAGAGCCTCATAGGATGCCAACTTGGTTTAATAAAGAGGTGGAAGAAAGTATTAAAAGGAGGAGAGAGTATAATAGGAAAAGGGGAAATGCAAAGGATAGAGTGAAGGGTGAACATTATAAATCTCTGTATGAAGTTCAGTAAAGAGTAACTCAGGAAAAAGTAAAGGAAGCGATAACTAAGTATGAAGTTAAATTAACATCAGAAATAAAAGACAAGAGGAACACTGGAGAGAATTTATGGAAAAATATAAATAAGTTAAGAGGAAAAGATCTGAAAACTAATAATATTAAAGTCTATGATGAGTATAATGAAGAATTAGAGGGAGAAAAGTTAATGGAAGAAATAAGAAGAATCTGGAAAGAGATTTATCAAAAACACTTAAATGAAGTATGGAATGAGGATGTAAGAAGATATTCAAATAAACATATTCTTTGATGAACTCCATCCAATGGTATACCCAATGTTAGAGGAGCATTATGCTGCTGTTAAAGGTAACATGAAACAACTCTCACATAGGCGGATCAAAATACAAGTACCCTAGGAGGACAGACTTTACCAAAGAATTCCGGAAGTTTAAAGGGAACATTTTGAAATGACACAAGGAGAAATCGAAGAGAGGAGCATAAAGAAAATGAAAACCATAATATTCACAGCACAAGAGATTAAGGCACAATTAAGAAATATGAAGGATAAAAAACAACCTGGACCTGATGGCATAAAAACTGAAATGATAAAATGGTAAGAGTGCTAACATATAGCATAAATAAAATTCTCTTTGATGGAAAACCTCCGTAAAATTGGAAAGAATCTAAAACAGTGTTAATACCAAAAACAAATAAACTAAAGTTAAAAGATTTTAGACCCATTGCCCTAACAAACACGGGTTATAAACTATACATGAGTCTGTTAAAGGAAAAAGTTATTGAACATTTAATAACCAATAATGAAGTAAATGAATTACAAGCAGGATTTACAAAAGGAAGAAGACTGGAAGATAATTTATTTGTGCTAAATTAGCCCTTATCGGAGATGCTACAAGAAGAAAAGTTGAGTTAGTGTTGACAGCTATTTTCTTGACAAAGGCTTTTGACTCGGTCAATAGGAGGAAACTCGTACAAGCACTAATAAAATATAAATGTGAACCGAATGTAATAACCAGCATATCAAAATTATATAGTAGTGATGAAACATCTTTATATTAAATAACAATAAGATCTGTCAAATACCAGTTACTAGTGGCATATGTCAGGGCTGTACAGGTTCCCCACAGCTATTTGTACTTGTGACAAATTTAATGATAAAAGAGATATGTGAAACAAGGATTGGTTACAAAAATGAGACAGTATATCTGCCTGCACTTTTTTATGCTGATGATGGATTGCTGATGACAAGTTCAATCCGGGAGATGGAGCAGTTAGTGGAGGTCTTGGTAGAGTGGCAGTCGATTGAATATTAATAAAGAAAAAAGCAAATGTATGATTTTCCATGGAAGAAATAAAACTGAAAAAATAAGTGATATTAAGGTTGTGGAGAGCATAAAATATCTAGGGGTAACTATAAAGGATCAAGTAGATTGTTTTAAAGAGCATAAGAAGGAGAGAATTAATTTATGCAGAAATATGGCAAATATAACTTGCTCAGTCATATCTAGGTCAAGTAATAAATGATTAATTGGAAAACCTTTTGAAAGTCGGTAGTTCTGCCTTGTGTGTTGACAGGTTCATCATTGGCCACATGGAATCAGCGGGAAATGGATATACTACAAAGAATAGAAAACTCAGTTTTTAGGAAAATTCTTGGTGCTCTATGTTATGCCCCAACAGTAATGTTAAGAGGAGAGATAGGTGCAACTACAATGTTTATAAGAGACATGAAACAAAAAATTAAATTATTTAAACTATATTATGATGAGTAAAAATAGATTGCTTATTGCAGTCCTAATGGAGGAGATGTGGAACTTCCCTAGATATATCAGATGGATAAAAGTAATGAAAAACTATATGAATAAACTTAATATAACCAATATCGATCAGATAAAATTATTGACTAAAAATTAAATTGATAGAAGAGCATGTAAATATGATCAGACAATGTGGTTGCAAGAGCTAGAAGGAAAAAGTACTTTAAGTACATACGAGGGGCGGTCAATTAAGTTTTGCGAATCGGTAGGGCAAAACAGAGAAAGAGGGATGGCTGTTTGTGGGGGTGTTAGGACAAGTTATGACAAGTCTGGACCTTCAGCTGCATGCTCATGCCTCGTCTATATAAGAAGCAGTAGCTGATCGCAGATCATCACTCACAAATTTTTCAACAATGGAGAAGCTTGAGCACTGTGCAGTGATCAAATTTTTGACCAAGTAAGGCAAGAATGCAAAAGAGATCCATGAAGTCATGGTTGCAGTGTACACCGACACCGCCCCTTCCTATGCAACCATTGCTCACTGGAATAGGGAGTTCCGCCATGGTCATGAGTCCCTTGAAGATGACCCCCATCAGACGTGACCAATGAGGACAATGTGACCTGTGTAGACAGGATGATCCTCGAAAATCGACAGGTAAAGGTCGAAGAAATCGAGCGAGAACTTGGAATATCACATCAAAGTGTTATTTTAATGTATAGGGCACGGAGCAACACATTGCAACTTGGATGGAGGAAGAGGTACTTGGGAAAAGATGTGATGTGTAATGAGGTGGCAGAGATAAGGACACAGTTTGAAATACAGGACGTGCAACTAAGTGAAGTTTTATTATTTACAGGAAGTGAGAAAGCTGAAAAATATAAGGAACTCATATACTGTCTTTGAAAGGGAAGAAAACAAGTGTTGGGAGAGACTGAGTAGCCTGAAATGCGATCAGAAAAATGTATAGTCTGGTGCTGTAGAAAAAGCTATACCAGACACCTTCATCTGATCTAACTCGGGGGTAGTCTCGAGACTCACGCTTCGAAAAACCGTCCCCTTACTGCCACATGAGGGTCAAGACTGGCTGCCTCCACCTCACCAATTCAGAATGCACTGAACAAGCCGGCACCAAGAAGCTGGAAAGGAGAAGGCATTTTCAATCACTCAATCGCTGTCACACTTAAAACATTCTTATACTGCCATTCATACACACCCACACTAAGACTCACCTGAATAACTATTCAGCTTCCTTCTAAATTGTAATCGAGCACATGCACTTTATTTAATACTGTCAAATTATGTCTCTTTCACTATTAACTATTCTCAATTTAGCCCGTGGAGCGGGGGGAAAGACAGGGATGAATGGGGGTCATGATAGAAGTCTATTGAGTCCCCCACCCAGAATGACCTCAATGATGCAGCCGCAACACACACACACACACCCTGAAAAGAGAAGAAAGGGATTAGAGACGGTGGAGGATCGGCGGACACCAACACACCACTCCATCCCTCCCAGCTAAATTCGCCTCACCTCACCACGTCTCAATCTCTATCTTCATAAACACATTTCATTCATTCACAACACTTTCGGTATCACCCAGTCATACTCTTTCACTCTGCTTCTCCTCCTAGTCACAGGTCCATCAACTGTCTCTGTCATCTGTTGTAATGTCTCTTCATCATGTCTGTCCATGGCCCCTTCTCTATGTACTTCATACACACACATCTGACATTCCCTGACCAATCTCACTAAAATCCTCAACTAACCTCTCTACTTCATTCATCAAACCTTCCCATTCTTTCATAGTATTTATTGACTCTTGTTCCATTTGCACACTTATCCCATTTATACTCTAGCATAGACTCAGACTCATCCAAAGGGAACTTACAAATACTATATGTTCTATCATATACTCCATCTCGATCTTGCACAAATCCAGAAAACACTCTCACCGAACTGTTCCATCCATTCATCCTTTCTCAACCATTTACTCTTAAGCTTCTCTCTTCCATGTTCAACTAACACTAGCTGTTTCCCTCTAAAGCACTAGCTATATCATCCACCATTTCACAGTCTCCATTCTTTCAGACAGATATTCATTCACTGGATGTTGCACCAAATATTCAGGAGGTTCACACCACCGTCGCAACTGACATTGATGCGATCTACGTTCATTCAAACTTCCATCTTCTCTTTCACAAACTATCACATAACTTACCCCATTTGACCAAACCTTTCTTATTACAAATGGACTTTCAACTTATCCACATTCAGTCTACCTTTTGTCTCATCTCCTTTAGTACTTTATCACCAACAGAAAAACTCTCAAACCTTTCATTCCCTTTTCTCCACAACTCACCATCCTTCTCACTAAGTCCCATACATGGCCTAATCATTCATTCAAATTTAAGCAAATACTTATACGGTGACATTCCAATCGCCTTATGCACTGTCATATTATACGGCCAAAGCACTCTTCCCAAACATTCATCCCATTCTTTCTCATCTTTCACCATCAATCGCAACATCTCACTCAAAGTTCTTATCATTCTTTCAGCCCAACCATTCGCACTAGGCATATATGGCGTTGTTCTCACATGATCTATCCCCCATTCACTCAACATCTCCTCAAAAGCAGGTCCCACAAACTCAGGTCCATTGTCACTCAACATTCGCACAGGCTTACACATGCACATGGGCAACATTCTCTCACTCACTTCTCTAGCAACATTCAATCAAGATTTATTTGTCACAGGTGCAGCATACGCAAATTTTCTCTTATGATCCACCATCACAATCATCCCTACATACCCTCTCGCAGTCCTCGGAAAAGACACACAATTGGGTGGGGTAACATACACTCTCTGATACTTTCTCTTCTGGCACACTTCATATGTAGTCGCTACACCCACGCAAATCTTTCTCAAAAAGGGAGTAATTATACATCCTTTCATACATTCCCACAATTTATTCTTACCCAATTCTTGCACAATCTTCACCATTGCAATCGTGCCACACATGGAAAACACCGGAATATATACATCCTCATCATCTATACATTGCACAAAATACACTAAACCCTGAATACTTCATTCAGCGCATAACAGAGAGAAGAAACGCAAAATTGTTGGGTTATAAATTATAAAAGGTTCACAAATGATAGCAGTTTGCCTGCCTTACTTAAATAGGCTATGATAATTTTATCAGCACAACAATTGTTTCATTGCCTTTTTGAAGAGCCTGCTAGTTCTCTCTCTAGTGAAGTAGATGAACTTAATTATGTACAAGAATCATCAACTTTCCACATCTATCAAATGCATTGCCTTTAGCTGACAAGCTAGATGCATATCTTAAAGCATTCGAGGCAGAGAGCAAAATGCAATAAACACATACAACAGCAGAACAGTCTAAAAATGAATTAGCCAGGTTGGAAGCAATATGAGTAAAGACTCAGAAAATTGCTCTTCTTTTGAGTGCTTTAGATACAATTCCACTCACTTCAATGGTGTCTTATCGGGGTTCTCAGCAGCTGGACATTTTGTGATTAAATTGAGAGTGAGCTTGAGTGATTAAAGTATTGACCATTTTTGCCTTTTGAAATTTTATTATAAATATTTACATTAACATTTATTTAGTTTTAAGTAATTTTTATTCACTAAATTTTTAAAACATTTTTTTTTTATCCTATTAATTATTCAGTTTTTTATGTTAAAAGTATTTTTTTGTTGAATTTAATTTTTTAACAATACAAAGATTACTTTTTTTATTCAGCATTCACTAGTTAGTAATAGTTTGCTTTACTTAATATGAATTTGTATTTTTTAATAAATATACAATTATGAGAGAAACATTTTGTTTTACTTTCTTAGACAGAGGAGAACATAAATTAAAAGATGATTCAAAATGCTGATACTAATTTTTATATTAATTTCTTATTTTTATATATTTTAATTTTAAAATTAAATTAGCAATCTTATCCCGGAATTTCCCCGAGATCTGGGAAGAGAGTATATTTTTTATGGAATTCTGGGAAATTAGAAACCCTAGTTTCGACAAGTTCTACTCTACCTCGGATGCCCAGCTTTGACCTGAAAATGCTGTCTGTGAAGCCTTACCATGCCCAGGTGTTTTTCAATCTGGAGACGGCCAATTATACCTCATGGTGATACAGTATCATGGAGACTCTCCACATGTCGGGGGTGAGGGGATGCCTCCCATTCATTGATTCTTCATGCATGTGATGGGAACCCTCTCTGGCCCAATAGAGCACGAAGCGTGTCCTGCAAGGAAGTGTCCAGTGTCACTCTTAGCCTTGAGCATCAACCGTATCACCTTGGTGCTCCTAGAAGATGTTCTCCCTACACAGACTTTTGGACTATCTGACTTTTTGAAAGAGGCTGGCTCCCTCTATTTTATTGGACTTTCTTTGTTGTAGGTCGCATGTTCCTGTACCGTGAGGAGGTGGGCCTTTCCTGATGCTGGGGCCATACATCCTTCCTCTTGCTTTTTTGCTTTTTGTTTTGTGTTTTTGTTTGGGTGTGGGGGAGGGGATTTTATTTGTTTGTTTTTAATCTAGCCTAGCATAAAACTGTAAGGTGATTGCAGTGACTTTTACTTTATTAGACAGTTACCAGATAGATTTAAAAAAACTATAGTGTAGGTTGTGAATGATTTTAATTATCCGAGCAGCCTGTGATTATTTTTAGGGCTTTTTCTATCGTCTGGAGAATGTGGCTTATTTAATTCTTTAATGAGTGTATGATGAATGGTTTATATTTAAACTGGTTGCACTTTCTGTTTTGTCCTAATGTGTGTACCACAGGTTTGAGGGCATCCTGTTTGAATGTCAAGAATTTTAGGTGTCTGGAATCTTGAATTTTTTATTCTACTGATTTGCACATCTTGTGTTCTCAGGTGAAGGAATTGGAGGAATCATTACAACCCTTGGAATCTTTAAGGAGAGAGATATTGGCCAGTGTTAAAATCAGCCAGCCATATGAAGAGGAAGAGGTAAGAAGTTGCCAAGAATCCACCATGCCCATGCTAATGGGCTATAAATATTGACATTGTGTTTCAAGTTATGCTCCTTTGTTTGAAATCAAGCTATTTCTCTGACTCTACAGGCTTGAAATTCATATATGCATACTCAAGGATACTTATATAGGTTTTTCAATAGCGTAATACCGATATTACGCTGGGTTTTTTTGTGGTGGCCAATGGGATTGTAAATGTGGATAATTATATATTAAGCTTTAAAAGTTTGGAAATAGGGATATTAGTTTTACCATTCTCTCTCAGGTAGACTATGGTGTCACTGAGCAACATGGCAGAGCACGTTTCTCACTTCAAACAATCACAACATTGATTTACATCTTACTGTAGAATTATGAAATTGTCACTAGGGGGAGCTCTGACATCATTCTACATCATTCACACTAGAGAGGCTACTGACAAAGATGTTTTCTTTTTGTGTGGCCTTATAAGTGCAGACATTGGCCTATACTGATTACTTTATAATGGAATTTAATTTGGAACCTACTTAGTCTCACTCACTAGCTCCTCCTTCCTTCCATTAAATCCACCTTTTTTTCCCTGCATTGAGTCCAACCTTTGTAGACTGCTACCCTAGTACCTGGAGGAGTGGCCCATCCTCCCTGTCTGGAGTGCCTGCAGTTAAGTACTTTTTGTCATCTGCTCCACTTTTTGGAGGAGACTTTCCCATCCAGACAAAATGGAATTGGCACAGTGGTTGGCATTTCATGAAATAACTTTTCTCTGTCTCAGTCGAGGAGTTTAGATCGGTAGATGAGTGTGATAGATCGGGTTGAGGCCGCGTTAATTTCAACCCCTATCACGTGTTATTTAAAACCACGATGCTCCCACGTGCATATTCGCTTTGAAGCTTGGCGCCTTATCGCAGCCACCTGAGTCAATGTTTAAACAAGGAGGTTTATCTTCCACCGTCGCCCCATGCGCCGACCTCGCCAGATTGAGTTAGGCTTATGGGCAGATAAGGCATTGTTCCCAGGCTCGGCTGTGCATTTCCTCGAAGCTCCCACTCCATTGTCCCCCACGCCAAGGGAGTGTCTTGACTATTTAGATGGAAACTACCACTAAGATCAGATTGGAGATCCAGATTTTCGTCGCCAAACATCACCACGACCCTCTCTCACTTTGTGCGCCAAGGGACCTCGACCTCGAGATTCACCATCACTTGTCCAGAAGGAGGACAATATCCCTTGAGTGCCAAGGTTCGAGCCTTCGTGACGCCGAGTCCACAAGGCTTCCCCCCTTGTTGTTCAAAAAGAGAACAACGTAGAACAGCCATTGTTCGTTTGAGCCCGTTCGCCAAAAAACGGTTCTCACCTCCCCTGTTGTTCAGAAGAGAACAACGTAGAACAGCCATTGTTCGTTCGAGCCCGTTGACAAGAAACGGTTCTCACCCCTTCCCCTGTTGTTCAGAAGAGAACAACGTAGAACAGCCATTGTTCTTTTGAGTCCGTTCGCCAAGAAACGGTTCTCACCCTTCCCCCTTGTTGTTCAGAAGAGAACAACATTAGAACAGCCATTGTTCTTGAGCCCGTAGACAAGAGACGGTTCTCACCCCCCCCCCGTTGTTCAGAAGAGAACAACGTAGAACAGCCATTGTTCTTCAAGCCGTTCGTCGAGAAACGGTTCTCATTCCCAAGACGCCACGTCAGGATCATTTTATTCCCCCCCCCCTTCGGCTGGAACTCGCCAGCGGACCGAAAATTCCTTCACGTCGACTTCCTCTGCACCACTAGTATAAAATTACGTAAGCCGAACGTTAACTTTGAGTATTTAACCCTTTTGTCAATTCTATCCTGTGCTTTAAATGGTTTAGCGAACCATCCCATCTCTTTAACTTTATATTTGTTTTACCTTTTTAAATCTTTTAATCCTCGGATTAGCCCGAGCCCCCACGACCCTTTCCATTCTCTGTTCATGTCAATATTTTCCGTTTTGTGTATTGTTGATAGTTATTATTAATAAAACTATTTTATTAATGATAGCAATATTATTATCCTTGAGCTCAGTTCCACTTCTTAAGCATATCGAAGATACATAATATCGGCCCGCCAGACATCCACGCACTCTAAAGATAATTAAAGAAGTTCCCTCAACGAATAGTTATATATGGTATATCGTCGAGAGTCCATTCTACGACATATATATATATATATATATATACTATTTAAATTTTGGTATCAGGTGTGTAAGGTTTAACGCTATATCTTTGCAAACACTGGTCTCATCGAGTAAAGCATACTGTTATTCGTTATAATAATAGAGTATAGTAGTTCCCTTTTGTTTTAACGATTGCTATCCCCTTTTTTTGAAACTTAAGAAGCTGGAGTAGCTCAAAGAACTGTTATAATAATTTATGTGTTTTTTTTTTTTGTGATTTCAGTCAGTGGTTATTTAGATCGAGAAACCAAGTACTAATAGGTCAGTGCCCATATTTAGGTAGGCTAATTCTCTAGAAGGCATAATTCTTGTTGCAAGGAATTTTAGTTGGTTGACTATTGCGCCCCCAAGTGCAAAGATGACTCAGTTCGAAATCTTTAAAGCGCAAGGAGAATCCTTGGGACTTTCCGGAAAAGAACTAATTGAGTACGTTCAAGAGGAGCAAAGAAAAGAGCGTGAAGAAAAAGAAAGAGGAAGAGAAATACAACGAGAATAACGAGAAAGAGAAAGAGAGGAACGGATAAGACAAGCTGAGCTTCACCATCAGATTGAATTAGCTCGTGTTGAAGCAGAGATACAGTCCGCCAGTTCCGTTCCGAAGCCCCCCCAATCTCTCACTAAAGCTCCCCAATTTCAAGGATGGAGAGGATTTCGGAGCATTTTTAGCCCACTTCGAAAAGATCCTCGAAATCGATAACATGGATCTGGAGGCTGAAGGTGTAGCCAGATTACTTCCCCTGTTAAATTGTAAATTGCGCGAAATTTTTATATCTTTACCATCTGAGTGTACAATTAACTACAGCACCTTAAAAGCTGAGTTATTGGCCGCTCATAATATGACTCCCGATTTCTACCGCCAAGAATTTCGATGAGGTCGTATTAAACCCGGACAGACGTTCCGTCAATTCGGATACATTCTTCAGAGGAATTTTAAATTTTGGTTAGAATCCTCAAAGGTTGATCCGAACCACGAGTCCTTAACAGACTTCGTGTTGCGAGATCAATTTTTGGCGTCTCTCCCGATGGAGATCCGCGCGTTCGTCAAGGATCGTCGGTGCCAGACCTTTAAAGAATGTGCCGAATAAGCGGATGTCTATGCCACAAGCCATAATTTATACCCAAAGGAGAATCGGATTTCTCACCAATCTCCCTACAAGGAAAGAAGGAAGGATTCGCGCCCCTTCACAGGAAAGCCGACGAAGTTTCCGAGCCCCGTAAAACTCCAAAACTTCTTTCCCCAAAACCAACAACGGGACTCCAAACCTCCCGTTAAGATTTCTCCTCCATCTCTCTTCCCGAAGCGACCAATTATATGCTTCACCTGTGGTGTAGAAAACCACATGAGCTGGAATTGCCCCCCAAATTCTAGGCTTAAAAGCGGACCAGCCCACCAAGTTCACCAGATTAATGCAACCCCGGCTCCCTCGGTGGTGCAGACCCAAGCAGAAACTTCTCCCCCTCCGTCAGGCCACCAGGTAAATTTTATTTTTGATAAAAGTTCATCGGGAACTTTGAAATTTGAGGAGGGCAGCGTGAACGGCTGCCGAGTATCGACTCTCGTCAGGGACACAGGATGTACGTGTTTCATCGTGTCCGACGAACTCCTCCCCCCAGTGGACCCTAACCACGAAAAATTTGCGGTGGTACATGACTACCTTGGGCGGGCGAACCAATTCCCCGTCGTTAGATGTTACCTGCAGTGTCAATATTATGATGGCTGGGCTGAAGTCATTTCAGCACCCATACAATTCTGTTCCGTGCTTATAGGACAGAGCCCCCAAGTAAGTTTCGACCCTGTGTCTCAGGCCGCCCTTCCTCGAGGCCGAGCTAAGAAAGAAGCCCAGGAGCCCGTCCCCATCAGAACCCCGATACCGTCCGATTTCTCGGAGACCCCTAACCAGGACTTTAGGACGGCACAAAAGGAGTGTGAATTACTAACACCCTTAGGCGATAAGGCCCAAGACAAGGACACGGAGACTGTCCGTGGACCCCAAGAAAAAAAAAAACCCAACGCGCCCATGGAGATACCTTTGTAGAACTGGACGAAACATCGGCACTTGAAGAAGATTACCCCGCGGAGTCCCTTAATGTAATACAGATAGTGTGCACCCAACCTGATGCCGATTACCCTCCTCCTTCCCTACCAGGCGAGTCTTTGAAACCCTCTGACCTGGATATTGACGCACAGCTGACACCACATCAAAAGAGTCAGCTACAAGAACTATTTGAATGGAGTCACCATTTAACCACCCTATTAGCTCTTTTCGAGCGACTGCGCGAAAATGGCCTCAACATTGGCCCCCGCAAATGCCATTTTGCCCACGAAACCATAAAATATTTGGGTTTCAAAATAGGACAAAGCCAGTTGGGTCCCCAAGAGGATAAGATTAAGGCAATCGCCGACATGCCCCTCCCGATTAAAAAGAAGCAATTAAGATCGTTCCTAGGATCAGCTTCGTACTATCGGCGATTCGTTCCGAATTTCGCTGCGATTTCGGCGCCCCTCAGCTCCCTTTTAAAAAACAATTCACCCGATCGTCTACGTTGGAATGATGTCCCTATTTCCCATTTTAATCAGCTCAAGAGTAAGCTCATTTCTGCCCCCATTTTAAAGTTGCCCAACCCGGAAAAATCCTTTGGGATTAAGACCGACGCGTCCAACGAGGGCATTGGAGGTGTACTCCTTCAATACGAGGATGACGGAACGAGTCATCCAGTTGCATATGCTATTCGTCAATTATTACCACGCGAAAAAAGATATGCCACTATAGAGAAGGAAGCTCTATCAATTATCCGGGTCATAGACAAATTCAAAATGTACTTGATAGGAAAAGAATTTCAGATAGGAACCGACCACCGTCCGTTAGCCTATATTAGGAATGTGCGACACTCCAACGGCCGAATCATGCGCTGGAGTTTACTCTTGTAAGAGTATCAATTTAAAATAAATTATATAAAAGGTTCCGATAACCAGGTCGCTGACGCACTCAGTAGGAATGCGTTACCGAATAGCGTAGAGTAATTATATTCATAGAATTAGTATCTCCATGTAGGTATATACCGTCTTGTACGACTTAAATTAAGATTCTCTTGTAATATAATTAGTTTATGTATATGTCTGAATTTTGTAACGCTCAATGTCTTTTTTTTTTGTATGTATATATTTGTACCCATTAAATTACATATAAATTATTTTGTCCCATATGTACTAATTTTATATCATTTCATTGTTCCATGCCTTTTTTTTATTAAGTTTGTATTAAAGGTTATTTTCCCTTATAATCAAAAGATCAAAATAATCATATGTATTGAGGTAATACTAGTTAGGTGCAGGAAGGTACGGTTGGTACAAGAAAACGAGTTCCCCACAACGGAGCTCTATCGTTGTCCCTTCTCTTTTTTTTTCGAAGTGACAACTTCCCCCGGAATGGAGGGGTGTGATAGATCGGATTGAGGCCGCGTTAATTTCAACCCCTCTCACGTGTTATTTAAAACCACGGTGCTCCCACGTGCATATTCGCTTTGAAGCTTGGCGCCTTATCGCAGCCACCTGAGTCAATGCTTAAACAAGGAGGTTTATCTTCCCCCGTTCGTCCCCATACGCCGACCTCGCCAGATTGAATTAGGCTTATGGGCAGATAAGGCATTGTTCCCAGGCTCGGCTGTGCATTCCCTCGAAGCTCCCACTCCATTGTCCTCCACGTTAAAGGAGTGTCTCGACTATTTAGATGGAAACTTTACCACTAAGATCAGATTGGAGATCCAGATTTTCGTCGCGAAACATCACCACGAACCTCTCTCACTTTGTGCGCCAAGGGACCTCGACCTCGAGATTCACCATCACTTGTCCAGAAGGAGGACAATATCCCTTGAGTGCCAAGGTTCGAGGCTTCGTGACACCGAGTCCACAAGGCTTCCCTCCTTGTTGTTCAAAAAGAGAACAACGTAGAACAGCCATTGTTCGTTTGAGCCCGTTCGCCAAGAAATGGTTCTCACCTCCCCTGTTGTTCAGAAGAGAACAACGTAGAACAGCCATTGTTCGTTCGAGCCCGTTGACAAGAAACGGTTCTCACCCCTTCCCCTGTTCAGAAGAGAACAAAGTAGAACAGCCATTGTTCTTTTGAGCCCGTTCGCTAAGAAACGGTTCTCACCCTTCCCCCTTGTTGTTCAGAAGAGAACAACATTAGAACAGCCATTGTTCTTGAGCCTGTAGACAAGAGATGGTTCTCACCCCCCTGTTGTTCAGAAGAGAACAACGTAGAACAGCCATTGTTCTTCAAGCCGTTCGTCGAGAAACGGTTCTCATTCCCAAGACGCCACGTCAGAATCATTTTATTCCCCCCCTTCGGCTGGAACTCGCCAGCGGACCGAAAATTCCTTCACGTCGACTTCCTCTGCACCACTAGTATAAAATTACGTAAGCCGAACGTTACCTTTGAGTATTTAACCCTTTTGTCAATTCTATCCTGTGCTTTAAATGGTTTAGCGAACCATCCCATCTCTTTAACTTTATATTTGTTTTACCTTTTTAAATCTTTTAATCCTCGGATTAGCCCGAGCCCCCACGACCCTTTCCATTCTCTGTTTATGTCAATATTTTCCGTTTTGTGTATTGTTGATAGTTATTATTAATAAAACTCTATTTTATTAATGATAGCAATATTATTATCCTTGAGCTCAGTTCCACTTCTTAAGCATGTCGAAGATACATAATATCGGCCCACCAGACATCCACGCACTCTAAAGATAATTAAAGAAGTTCCCTCAACGAATAGTTATATATGGTATATCGTCGAGAGTCCATTCTACGACAATGAGGCTATTCAGTTTTTTTCTGGAAGCTAAGCACTTTGGGCCTTACTAATATTCCAAGAACATCTAGTCATTTTGCACTCCGTCCGCTTCCTTAATGGTGTGCTGAGTGTGAGAGTGCCCTCAGGCCCTGAACTATTTCACTGTCGCTGAATTTAGTCTAGCTAGGGCTTAATGAGAAGACCACTATTGCAGAGGTGTAGAAGTAAGTCAAAAGGATTGCACAATCTGGAACCTCGTGTATGTGGCAGTCTTTCTCCACATTCACTAGCTGCGATTCTGCTCCTCCAGTATTCACTGCAGGTCTTAATTTCGCTGAAGGCTGCTGGTTGGACTCCAGAGGTGGAGAACCCTTCAATGACAGGTTTATGTTGCGTGAATTGCATTCTGTTTACGCTTTAAGCGTGGACGTCGCTCCTGGTCCAGTCGATGTCCCTTATGCCATGCTTCGACACCTAGATGAGTAATCCACGGTATTTTTGCTAGATTTGTTTAACAGGATGTGGACAGGTACCCTCCCAGACTCATGGTGAGTGATGACTCCACCCTGGCTGGTTTTTGCCCAATTTCTCTAACCTTCATGAATTAGTTGGAGAAATTGTAAATGTATAATTGGCCTTCATCCTACCACGGGAGGCTACCTGCCTTCTTCACAGTCCAACTTCAGCAAGTTCCACTTCACATCAGGTGCTCTCCTCTGACTGTAAACCCTGTAAGGGGCGCGGCGATTTGCCTTCCTGGCTGCTGTGCTGACGCGACTCAGCGCCCAGTCTGGCCCCAGCTTAGCCTCTTCTCCTTTCAGACAGCCTGTGTTTCTCCCCTACTTCCTCACTTCCCTACAACCTCTCCCACAACTTTCTTTGGTCAGCCTCTATTTTCACAGGGTAGATATTGACCTTCTTCTCAGCCAATTATCCCGGATCGGGGCTGAGTGGGGAGGGGACAATGTTCCCTAACCCCTGAGCTCCAGTTTAGGATGGTGGGTTTTTAACAACCTGCTTCATCTCCACCAACCCCCCTCCCCCTACCTAACCCGACTAGGGATACAGCTCCCAATGGGACCTGTGATGTCCTGGGGGAGGGGGGATGGCCACATGGAAGTCCCCCGAGATAAACATGGTATTTGAGGCAACCCAACCCCAGACGGTAAAGCCTTCTATGGGGGCAAATCGGGGCTTCGCGCCAAGCACCGAACCGGACTCCGCCCCTATGCAGGGTCCTCCTCAAATGGCTCGGGTCTCCAAGGGACCGCCAGAACTTTCTCGATCTTGAAGGAGGACTTGTTGAGGCCGGTCCATCTGGCCTGGGGTCTCCGGCCAGCTGAGGTGAGAAGCTGGTTTATTCCCCGCCCTCGTCTCCTAAAAAGAAGAAAAGACTCGGGACCCTTTCCATCCACCGGGGCTGTGGGGATGGATGGGTCTGCTACTTCGGTAAGCGACCAAGCCAAGATCGGCACGTTCGGCCCCGCTACCCCCCCCTCCCGGGTGCGGAGTCCCTGACAAAGAGCAAAAGTACAAGTTCACAAAGAGGGGCCTCGAGTACGAAGGGTCCCCTCATTCAGAGACTACCCGGCGTTTTCAAGCCCGCTAGCTTCAAACGCTTCCTCGTTATTCGCTCCACTGATGGAAAGATGTTGGCTAAGAGCAACATGATCCATCAGAGGAGAGCTTTAGCTAGTGTGATTGGTAGAGAGCTGCAGGTGACCTTTTTCTCGGACGGGAGGCTTTTGGCGAATGCGTCGAATCCCTCTGAAGCGGCCATGATTAGTGCCCTTGGGACACTTGATGGCATGCCTCACTCTACACTGAACTTTGTGAAAGGAGTAGTTTATGCGAGGGAACTCGTGGACTACTCGATAGACATCACCTTAGAGCTGCCGACCATAGGGCGGTCAAGGTCGAACGTGTGATGAGAAAACAGGGAGGTGGCTCGAGACCTACCCATACACTCATCACGTTCGACTGTGACAAGCTTCCTGAGTTGGTGCGTGCTGGTTGGTTAACGCATTCGTGCCACTGCCGTGGAGGTGCTATTACTGCTACCGCTTCAGCCATACTAATCGACGTGCAAAGTCAGAGTTACCCGAAATCATTGTAAGTTGCTCCAAGGCCGCACACGATAAGTCCAAATCGTGTGTGGCCAAATGTGTCAATTGCGGAGAGCCGCACCCCGCTTCTTCAAAGCAATGTGGTGCTCATCTTTTAAAGAAGGAAATCCTGGCCGTTCTGGCTCAGGATCATCTCGCATTTCGTGAGGCTTAGGACTTGGTCGAGAAGTTTAGGTCGGTAGATGAGGCTGTTGAGTTCTTCTCCGGCAACCTCCTCCCTGCGGGCCTAACTACTATTCCTAGAAGGGCAGGCCGTTTTTCACGCCGACCACTCCCGTGGTGGTCAGCCAAGTGTGAGTCGGCACTCAAGCAGAAGCGTTATGCCTACATGCGCCGCCCTAACGTCTTCACTGTCAGTGAATTGCAAACTCTCAAATTGACACGGCCAAGTCCTCCAACAAATGGCCCAATTCTAATGAAAAAGCTTTCCAACAGAGTCTTCTAAGTCGCAATCCTTTCCCCACTTCCTTTAATCTATTTATGCATGTCATACCCTCCCTACCTCCAAAATCACTCTCATTATCTCTGCATTTGACCTCCATCCCAATACACTTCTATACATGTAGCTTCAAAGAACCTAAACAGCTACATACAACAACTCCAAAACTGGTTCACTTTAAACATGATGTGCGCCTTTTTTCCCAAATCACCCCTTTTGACTATCTCCAAACCACTTTCAATATGAAACCTCTGGCAAAGCCACAGTCTGCCGCGCCTCCCTCTTGACCCCTACCATTCTGACGAGAACCCCTTTCATCACAAAGTTATGCACCAATCAAAGCTTCATTGATTCCAGCTTATTACCACCACAAGTCTACCAAGAATTCAATGCTTCTATTTTGCCTATGATGTTGCTCAAATGTAGTCCCTATAACCTCCTAGTTCTTGATAATCCATCACATGAATTTGCAGGAGTTTATTTCGCAGTGACAAGAATTGCAATTTAATGTTTTTTTATTTTTGTTACACGTATTTCCTAGAAACTTTATTTGTTTTTTTAGCTTTTCTTGCTTGGCCTGGTATGTGCCCTCCTGGTGTCAGTATTTATGACTGTTGGGGCAGTGTAAAAAGGTCTTGCCATTCAGCACAATCTTCTGCTCTTTGTTGTGTGTTTATTCCTAAAAGCTTTAAAGATCTCCTCAGAATTTGGTGTTGTTTTAAATGTAGCATTTTGTTATACATGGCTTTTCACTACTGTCCCTTTCATTTCCTGTTCATTTGAAGTAAGAGTTTGACCAATGACGTATGAAAGATGAGGATTTAAAGGACCCATAGGGTGTATTTGATGATGGAATAAGGTCAGAAACTGATGTCCTGTAAGGGGCACAGCAATTTGCCATCCTGGCCACCGTGCTGATGGGACTCAGCACCCCGTCCGACCCCAGCTTAGCCTCTTCTCCTTCCTTCAAAACACTTGTTTCCTCGCTTTTCATACAACCTCTCTCACAACTTTCAATGGTCAGCCTCTAATTTCACAGGATAGATGCTGACCTTCTTCTTAAGTCAACCGTCCCGGATTGGGGCTGAGGGGGGGAGGGGACAATGTTCCCTAACCCCTGAGCTCCGGTCTGGGGGGGGGTTGGTTTTTAACAACCTGCTTTATCCCCACCCATACCTTCCTCACATCCCTTTTCCTCTCCTCTTCACAATCTATATATTTTTTATGCTGTGTTCAAGGTGGAGCCGCCATGCCGATGGACTGCCAGGCCACCAGGCGGGAGGGGTGGTCTTAAATGGCGGCGCCTGGCTCTGCCAGGCTTGTAAACACCTCGCGCAGTGCGGGCTACTGCGAGAGGTGATGCGCGATTGCATCCCGTGTCAAAAAGAGGGTCACCATGCCCAATGATGAGTTTAAAAAAAAAAAACAACCCCCAACTTCCCCTATAACATCGACGGAGCTGCCCTTGGGCAGCTCCAGCAAAACAATGGAGGTCCCTCCCCCTGTGCTTGCTCAGGGGACCCTCCATATATCTCTAACCGGAGAGGAGGCTTACTCCTCTCCTTCGCTTACGGGTGTAGGGGACTCCCCCTCACCCCCTTATCTGGAGGTGCTTTCGGGCGCCTCTCTTTTACCTGCGGCAGTCCCCTCTGTTCTTTCCAAGGAGACTGCCAAGAAAGCCAGCAGGCAGCCCTTAGCCAGCCGCTCCACATCGAAGCGGCTCGGTAGGGCAAACCCCCTTAGGGGGGAGAAGGAAGCCAGGCCCCTTCGGTCGCTTCCCTCAAAAGACCTGCTGGCAAGAATACTGAACCTTGCCGGGGTCAAGGCCCATGCCTCCTTAAAGAAGACTAGTGACGATACTGCTAACGGGACCTGCGATGTCTTGGGGGAGGATGGCCTACTGGAGGCCCCCCCTGAGATAGACATTGGCCTTGAGGAAACCCAGCCTCAGACGGTAGGGCCTTCCATGGGGGGGGAATCCTGGCTCGGCTGCAAGCACCGAACCCGAATCCGCCCCGATGCAAGGTCCTCCTCAAACGGCCGGGGATTCTCAGGCAGTACAAGGAGGGGAGGGATCTCCTCCGGATGATGCCCCTGCGACCACCAGGACCTTCTCCATTTCGGAGAAGGACCTGGCTGAGGCCGGTCCATCTGGCCTGGGGGCTTCTACCGGCCGGGGTGAGAAGCGGGTTCATTCCCCGCCCTCCTCTCCAAAAAAGAAAAGGACGAAAAAGACCAAAAAGACGAAGAAGACTCGGGGCTCCTCTCCATCCGCAGGGGCTACGGGGACGGATGGGTCTGCTGCCACTTTGGCAAGCGACCAAGCCAAGATCGGCACATCCGGCCCCTCTGCCCCCCCGGGTACGGAGCTCCTGACCATGACAAAGACCAAAGGTGCACAGGGCGGAGCCTCGATGACATCGGGGCCCCTCATTCAGAGGTTACCTGGCGTTTTCGAGCCCGCAGGCTTCAAACGCTTCCTCGTTATTCGCTCCACTGATGGCACCATGTTGTCCAAGGGCAACATGATCCATCAGAGGAGAGGATTAGCTAGTGCAATTGGTAGAGAGCCGAAGGTAACACGTTTCTCGGACGGGAGCCTTCTGGCGAATGCGGCGAATCCCGCCGAGGCGGCCAAGATAAGTGCTCTTCGGACACTTCATGGCACCCCGGTGAGTGTGACGCCGCACTCTACCATGAACTTTGTGAAAGGAGTAGTTTATGCGAGGGAACTCGTTGACTACTCCATTGAGGACATCACCCTAGAGCTGGCTGACCATGGGGCGGTCAAGGTCGAACATGTGATGAGAAAGCAGGGAGGGGCCTCGAGACCCACCCCTACACTCTTCGTCACGTTCGGCTGTGACAAGCTCCCTGAGTCGTTGCGTGCCGGTTGGTACCGCTACCGCGTGAAGGCATTCGTGCCACTGCCGCGGCGGTGCTAATACTGTCACCGCTTCGGCCATACGAATCGCTCATGTAGACATGCAAAGTCGGGGTCACTCGAAGTCTGTGTAAATTGCTCCAAGGTCGCACACGATAAGTCCAAATCGTGTGTGGCCAAGTGTGTCAATTGCGGAGAGCCGCACCCTGCTTCTTCGAAGCAATGTGGTGCATATCTCCTTGAGAAAATAATCCTGGCCCTTCAGGCCCAGGATCGGCTCTCATTCCGCGAGGCAAAGGACTTGGTCCTGGCGCGCCCGGCTCTGCCTGGGACGTCATATGCCTCAATAGTTAGAAAGGCACCCTCTGCTCCTGGCCCATCCAGGCCAACGAGCACGGTTGTTTCCGCGCCCATTCGGAGCCCTTCTGCGGGCTCTACCCAACCCGGGCGCTCCCATGGTAAAGCTGGCGGCAAAATGGGTTCATACCCTACCCCGGCTAAAACCAGGGCTCCCCCCTCTTTCCCCAGCGTGACCGTTTCCCGTAAGGCGAAACGGCCACGCGCCTCCACCGAGTCGTTAGACTCACAGGAGGCAACACCCTTGAAGATGGTCGCTAGGCCATCTTCTGGGGTTCCTAAAGTGGTTCCCCGAAAGGAGGACAGCAACAAAGGATCTTCGGCCCCTTCGCCCACGCCCCGAGGTGGAGCGAGTGGCTCGGAGACGGTGGTTCCTCGAAAAAAGGGCCCCCCGCCTCCGAAGCCGCAACGCCCGCCTAAGGTTTCGAGGCGGAGGGTGGAAAAGACTCGCATGGCGAGCCCAACCTCCCCCAATAAGTCCTCGAAGGCGACAGCGCCTTCAGCGCTTTGTCCGGCCAACAGCGCCCGGGGTTCTGCCCCCGGTAAGCGTACGGCAATTTCGGTGAGGGTCTTCAGTTCGAGGAGGGCCCCCGCGTCTCCGAGCTAGGCCTGGAGGGCATATTTCTTCAATGGAATTGCCGTGGACTCCGGGCCAACTGGGAGGAACTGCGTAGGCTCGTCTCATCTCGTTCCCCGTTAGCTATCGTTTTGCAGGAGACCATGCTAGGCTCGTGCCCCCTGCCCGCCCTTCCGGCGTATAAGGGTCTTGCGACCCCACCACGGCGGGATGCTCGGGCTGAGGGATGCGCGGTTTACACCCGGCATGATGTCTCCGTTCTTCCTTTCTCTTTAGATACCTCCTTTCAGGCAGTGGCTGTGCAGCTGCACCTGGATAGGAGGTATACTATCATTTCTGCGTACATTCCACCGTCAGCTGACTTCGACGTGGGGGACTTCCGCTGCGTCGTGGCACGGTTGCCGAGGCCCTATCTCTTGCTTGGAGATCTGAACGGCAGGCATCCTCTCTGGGGAGATTACTCCATAAATCCCACGGGACAAGTCCTTGCCGATCTGATCGAAGAGCTTGAGATGGGTGTCCTAAACGTGGATGAGTTTACGCATCACTGTCCGAGAACCGCTTCATTTTCTTGCCTTGACCTATCTTTGTGCTCTTCGGATGCACAGCCTGATTTTGATTGGGGGGTGGTCGATGACCTCCATGGTAGTGATCACTTTCCCATTCAAATATCATTTTCAGGGCAACTGCCGCCTGAGAGACCACCTCGGTGGTGCTTGGCGCGGGCGCGGTGGCCTGCATTTCAGGAAATGACTGAATTCTCTATCTCAGTCGAGGAGTTTAGGTCGGTAGATGAGGCCGTTGAGTTCTTCTCCGACAACCTCATCGCCGTGGGCCTGACTACTATTCCTAGGACGTCTGGCCGTTTTGCACGCCGACCACTCCCATGGTGGTTGGCCGAGTGTGAGACGGCCCTCAAACAGAAGCGTTATGCCTACATGCGCTATAAGCGCTGACCGAACGATTTCACTGTCGCTGAATTTCGTCGGGCTAGGGCTAGGTTCCGGTATATTTCGAAGCACGCCCGCCGCTCTTCTTGGCGGGCATACGTGTCTTCACTTAACGGGAAGACCCCTTTAGCTGAGGTGTGGAAGCGAGTCAAAAGGATTCGGGGAAAGTTCTCGCAGGACCCCCCTCCCGTTCTCCAGGAGAATGGGAACGCAATCTCGGACCCCGCGTCCGTGGCGGAATCCTTAGCGACCGCTTTTTCCGCATTCTCTAGCCGTGATGCTGCTCCGCCAGCATTCAATGCACGTCGTGATTTCGCGGAAGGCCGCCGGCTGGACTTTACCTCCAGAGGCGGAGAACCCTTCAACGACAAGTTTACCTTGAGTGAGTTGCGTTCCGCTCTCGCTTCGTGCGTGGACACCGCCCATTGTCCGGACGATGTCCCGTACGCCATGCTTCGACACCTGGGTGAGTGAGGCATGGCCTTTCTGTTAGATTTGTTCAACAGGATCTGGGTGGAAGGTCTTCTCCTAGACTCCTGGCGAATCGCTACTGTGCTCGCCTTTCGCAAGCCGGGAAGAGATCACTCTACTCCGACCGGTTTCCGCTCAATCTCTCTAACCTCTTGCGTGTGCAAGTTGATTGGGAAATTGGTAAATGTTAGATTAGCCTTTTTCCTGGACAGCGGAGGCCATCTGTCTTCTGCACACTGCGGCTTCCGTAAGTTCCACTCCACGTCGGATGCTCTGCTCCGACTGGAAAATGCCGTCTGCGAGGCTTTCCTTCGTAGACAGCACTACGCCACGGTGTTTTTTGATCTGGAGAAGGCCTATGATACCGCATGGCGATACGGTATCATGGAGACTCTCCACACGATGGGGGCGAGGGGACGCCTCCCAATGTTTATATCTGAATTTTTGCGAGATCGTCAATTCCGCGTACGGGTGGGGGGGAGCCCTCTCCGGGCTAAACGAGCAGGAAGAGGGTGTCGTCCCGCAGGGAAGTGTCCTCAGTGTCACACTCTTTGCCCTGAGCATCAACGGCATCACCTCGGTGCTGCCGGAAAATGTTCTCGCTACGCTCTACGTGGACGACCTTTCGATCTCTTTTGGCGCGGCCCAGATGCCAACTCTGGAGCGTCGACTCCAACAGGCATTGAACCGCGTCTCTCGCTATGCCGAAGCGCACAGGTTTCGGTTTTCTTTCGCCAAGACCAAGGTGGTGCTCTTTTGCCGCCATCCACGGCTTCACCCCGACCCAGATTTGTTTCTTAATGGGGTGCGCCTGGATGTGGTTGAGTCGCACCGTTTCCTTGGTCTTGTATTCGACCGACGCCTCACCTGGGAGGCTCATATTTGCAGCCTTAAGGTCTCTTGTACCCGCGCCATGGACATTCTCCGTTCCGTGACGTTCAGCGCCTGGGGCACTGATAGGGCTACTGCTTTACTTTTTTATCGATCATTTGTTCGTTCGAAGCTCGACTACGGATGCGAGTTTTATGCATCCGCAGCCGAGCGTTTATTGCGGAAGGTGGATTCGATCCAGCACACCGGCCTTCGACTTGCGACCGGTGCCTTCCGCACTTCCCCCATTGAGAGCCTGTTGGTCGATGCTGGGGAGATGCCACTCGCTCTGCGCCGCGTGCAGTGCATCACTCGCCTGTACGCGCGAGCCCGGCGCCTCCCTCAGTCGCCAACAGCTCTCACTGCATCTGCAGCTGATCTCGATGGTGCCTATGCCGCCGAGAGACGCCAGTCATACCCTAAGCCCTTTGGGTTTAGGGCTAGAAAACTCCTTCAAGAGCTAGATATAGCTCTCTGGCCGGTGGCGACCCTGGTTCTGCCCAGGACGCCACCCTGGAGGGTACCACATTTGGCTATTTGTCTCCACGCCTCTGCTCCCAAAGCTTATACAGCGCCGGGAGTATTGCGTTCGCCCTTTTTGGAGCACACATCGTGTCACGCTGCAACCGTGCCAGTGTATACGGATGGCTCCAAGTCCCAAGAGGGGGTCGGCTTCCAAGCCGTATCCCCTTTGTTTGAAGTAAGCGGGGCTCTACCAGGCGCTGCGTCTGTCTTCACGGCCGAGCTGGTGGCAATACACCACTCGGTACGGGAGATTACGCGACGTCCCCGGTTCGAAGACCGGATTGTGATCTATAGCGACTCACAAAGTGCCCTGTGTCCTGAGTGCTCTCGGGGCATTGGAATCTCCGCATCCCCTGGTTCGCGAAATCCGTGACGCCACGGTTTTAGCGAGCCGGGCAGAGGTCGAGATTGTCTTCTGCTGGGTTTCTGGAGTTGTAGGAATTGTGGGGAATGAGGGCGCCTAAAGTATCCGCGAGGACTCTGCGACCGGACTAGCGTTTCGCTCTTCCTTACACCGACTACATGGCAGGAATACGGGCAGCTCTTCGGACTGCTTGGCAAAGAAGATGGCAGACGGTCGAAGGGAACTTAAAGTTGCGTGCCATTGCGCCGCGATTGTTCCCACGGACCTATCCCCCAATGCCGCGGCGGCTTCAGGTCGGTTTCTGTCGTCTCCGAATCGGACACACTCGTGTGACGCATCGCTATTTGATAGAGCGCTCGCCTGCCCCCTATTGCAACGACTGCGTCGTCCCCCAGACTGTTCGGCACATTCTTGTCGAATGTCCCAGTCTGGGTGATCTTCGCGCACGATACCTGTCCCGGTACCAGGATGGGCGGGGTCGCTACCGCCCGTCCCTTGTGCTCGGGACAGATTCGTGCACATTGACTTGTGGACTTGTTGACTTTTGGGAGGAGGCCGTGCTTCTCCCCTTTATTTATGTTCTTTTTTTTGTTATTGTTTTGTTTGTAGGTTGCACTCTCCTGCACTGGGCTGAGGGGGACCTCTCTTCGCTGCCTGAGATTGCTTCCTGATTGTTAAGTTTTCATATTTTTATTTTAAAGTAGTCTAGTTCTAGGCTGTCTTGATTTTCGGCGACTTATGCCCAAGTGGGCAGTTGCCAGATGGGCTCTATAGAATTATAAAAAAAAAAAAATTGCACTCTGGACTGGTTTGTCTACACTGACTATGGACTATACAATTTTTTGGAAGAGGCTGTCCTCCTCCACTTTATTTGACTGTTTCTTGTAGGTTGCATGTTCCCTCTCGGGGGGGTGGCAGTCCTACCCTCTTTGCCTGAGCCCACTTCCTTCTTGTTGCCTTTTTCTTTGTTGTTTTGTAGCCTTTGTCCTTTTTTATCATTGTTAGTTGGTATTTACATGTTATTCTTTTTTTATATAGCCTAGTAGTGGGCTGTGGTGAGTATGGAGACTTATGCCCAAATGGGAAGTTGCTAGATGTGCTCAGGAAAAACCAGAAAACCTGTTTTTTTGTGAAAAAAGAAGATCTGAGATGTTTGAGAACATAATTGATGGGATTTAATATTTGTTGAATTGAAGAAATTGGCATTAGGCTACTTTTGGGTGGGTAGGTACTATTAGTTCTGAAGCTGAGGCTATCGTTGGAAGGGTCATGAAAGCCAAATCTAGGTGACTTTGAGAGTTGTTGGTATGTGATGGACCCAAGCTCCATGGTCATGGCTGCCTGGCAGTCAACAGTGAGAAATTATTAAGTTTCTTTCTCCCAAGTCTCAGGTACATGATGAAGAGGAAGATCTGAAGTTTGAAAAATCATGCCAAAAGTACAAGTGAGTATACTTTTAAACACTCAAAAGCCTATTATTTTCATTAAGACAAGTTTTGGAGATTAATCTCTTCCCTACAAAGGGATGTCAGGTGTAACATGGGTAACCATGCTGCAATTGACATCTGAAAGGTTGTATATACCCCCTACTCTAATGCCTACAATTAGGTGGTGGAAGCTTTCACCACTGCAGTTGCTGCCTTGAAAACTGGTACCTCCTTTCTGGTTTTCAATTGCCCTTCCAACTATCTTTTCATTAATCCTGGCTTCTGCTATCCACTATTAATTACCTGACCAGCTACTACCATTCCGCCATACTGGGAGTTACCCTGTGTAGTCTGTTAACTTGGAGGTGCACATCCTCCCAGCCTAAGTGCATATTTGGGAAGCCCTGTCACTGGGTTGACATGAACTCTTTGATGAGAACTATAAGTTGTTGGGGTGCTTCCTCATAACATTACTTTTTTTTCTACAACTCCCTTCAACCTAGACTTGAACACCAGACCAGCTCCCTCATAGTGTGTCAGAAGAATGGCTTTAGAAGTTGTATCAACTAGCCCCCATAAGGGGCACTGCGATTTGTTTACCCGGTTGCTGTGCTGATGGGCCCATCCAGCCCCAGCTTAGCCTCTTCTTTCTGACACCCTCTCTTCTTACCCTGCCAACTCACTTTCCCTACTACCTCTCACCCAGCCACCTTGAATCAAGGGCTCCCCACTGTGCTCCACTTGGGGGTGGTGGGTTTCAACAACCTGCCTCACAACCACCCTCACCCTCGCATAACACACACACACACACTCTCTCTCTCTCTCTCTCTCGACGCTCCCTTGTCATGGGAGAGAGCTTGCGCATACCCTAGAGTTTCCGAGCTATGTCGTCGGGGGTACCTTTTGTGGTACCTCGGTTAGGGTTACCCTCATTGAACTGGTCGGAAATGAGGTTTCAGACAAAGTGCGTCCATCTCTTAATCGTATTTCCTGTGCTATTATAGGCTTTTCCTCTCTCTGTGAACATTCTTTAAAAAAAAAAGAAAATACACAAAACCCTACAACTTCCCACTAGCTCGCCTCTTTTCCTTCTATCTAATATTTAAGGACCTGATGGCTACCTCATGCTTCAGAAAGTGGGCTTTGGAACCTCTAAAAACAATGCCACTAGATGCTCACTGGTTGAGAGAGACTGGGACTAGAGGGGGCCTAGGCACTGGGGCGCGATTAATGGGATGATGGTAAGTGCCCTGATAACCCCTTCCCTGGCGTGTAATTATTGACCATTCCCAGTGACCGTTAAGTGATGCCTCTGGTAACAACGGTCCGAGGTGACGGACCTTGTTCACAGGTTGTTCACGTTGTTACCAGAAGCATCACTTAACGGTCACTGGGAATGGTCAATAATTACACGCCAGGAAAGGGGTTATCAGGGCACTTACCATCATCCCATTAATCGCGCCCCAGTGCCTAGGCCCCCTCTAGTCCCAGTCTCTCTCAACCAGTGAGCATCGAGTGGCATTGTTCACAGGTTGTTGTGGCGGAATATGTAAGAGGGGTGACCTTGGCCAATTTTCAAATTCATCATGCAATTATTTTAAAAGTATATTACCTGAATCTATGATTAAGCATGCATATAATTGATCTACTACTCTACTTGTACTCACCACCAGATGAAGTTCCTGTGTTGCTCCTGCTCTGCGTGATCAGGCCAGAAGTGGCTGGTCAATGCTTCCCCGCCTTGGGGGGGGGGGGGGTGTCATTGACTGGGGCAGTCAAATTCACCCTGAGTCATATAAGTTGACACTTGCTGGCACTCACACTTAGGTGACTGCCACACAGAACACTGCACATGGGTTCTTCACTTATTAAGTTTCTCTGTCTGTCTTGGCTTGTTTAGTAGGTACCTACAGTTTAGAAAAGTCAGACCTACTCTATACCTAGATGTCACGTTAACTTTAAACATAGGTGGGTAACACTACAGGTAACCATATTTACACTGTGCCCAGGAAATAACCTGGGTACCTATTTACATATTCATTGTCTCTTTTAAAGGACTACCTCGAGGGCAATAGGGAACACATATTGCGCTCGGGTATTCACGTTTGGGACCTGCATCACTTTCTCCAGAATGTCTACACGCTTTATATCAGCTTCATCTTGATCATTTATGGTAAAGGTTGTGCGAGTCTCAGTGACACTTTTCAGGAATCTGACGTGCACATCATTCGCTTCTGCTACACCCACTAAAGCTAGATACTTCTTAAAGCGCTTCTCTTTTGTTTTTTCTGTGAACACTTTCACAATGACAAAGTTATTAACTCCAACTCTTGTGACTGCATGCTCAGGCTTTTGTGTGTTTGGTGCTTGCATCACATGGGCCACTAACTTACTAGGGGAACTAGGTTGTGGGTCTTCTTCATCAGACAGTTTACGTGCACTTTCACAGAGATCCCTCTTCTCTGGTCTGCAACTTGCACTTCTTTCTTGTAGCTTGTCAAATGTTGCTGTTGTCATGGCACGACCTGCTATTGGTGCTAATTTAGCTATTCTACCACATCTTGATTGGCTTCCGCCACGTAACGCACTCCCTCCGTATTTCTTCTCATGCAGGAACCATCCAAATGCTGTTGTTAAGAGATCAGGTGAGGATATGGAGGATGCATTACAGCAAGGCTGTGGTAGTGGTGATGTAGCAAGGGTTGAAGGCATTGCTGCAGCACTTGGAGTCTGGAGTCTCTTTAAGAGCTGATGTACATCAAGCGGGTAGATCCCTGTCGCTCTGAAGCCACTCATCAAATTGGAGGGTATTTTGCTCTGAAATGCAGGATGACTCAAGAGCTTTGTCACCATCTGAGGAAAGTAACCATTGTCAACTACTATTTGATGGATGCTTAGTCTTGAAGTCTAACAGCAGTTCTTTCCATGCTCTCTTCATGGGGTCAAAGAACGCAACATCAAGTGGCTGCGTTTTACGTTGAGTTCGGAGGTAGGCAGATAAATCTAATATTGTTCTCCTCAGTCACCTCAAGGACCATTGTTGATAAATGGGAGCTTAGGTTGTCTCCAATCACCATTGTGGGGCCTTCTAGCTGCTTAACATGAGGCAGCAGAAGTTCACAGAACCACTTCTCAAATGAAGGCATGTCAATCCAACTAGTCGCTGTGTTATGGAAATGGGTTCCTGCTTTGCAGCACCTACCAATGCAACATGGAGCTCCCTGTGGACCTCCTTCAATCCAGGATGCATAGAGGTTGTCACTCTTGTAGATGATGAAGGGTGGCAAGAGAGTGCCATCAGCAGAGCCACACACCATGAGGGTCATGTTGCTCTTGGTCATGTTAATGATTCTCTGGATACTTAACTCCTCTCCGGAAGATTATTTTCTCGGCAGTGGTCTTATCCGCAAAATTAATCTCGTTGTAGTTTAAGATATTAGAGGGTGGGCGTCCCTCAACTTCAGTGGTCAGTCTGGAATGATAGGCACGGAGGTCCTCCTCAGTCACACCTGCTCTACTGCTCTTTATATCATTAGACAACCTTTTTGTTAGGTTTCTGTGGCGTTTCAGGAATCCATCAGCCCAACCATGGCCTGGAATATTCATTGAAAATCTATCAACAGTGCGCCATGATGCATCTAGATAGCTTTTCACTACCAGTCTCAAATCAAAAGATCGCAACGGGAAACCATAGTCACTGCACTGGAGAAGTTGTGTCATGATGAGCTGTTCTTCCTCCTGACTGAGAAATGTCTGCCCACCCGCTGACTTCCCATGATGTTTGCCATGAATTCTGTTCATGAGCGTCCCCTTTGCTACCTTGAAATGAGCAGCAGCCTTTGTTATGCTCATTTCATTACTTTCTACACTTCTTATAGCAGAATCTATCACATCATCGCCATAGTCATTATAACGCCTAGCATCCTTCTTCCTGATGTGCTTTCGTGGCATTCTTACCAGTTTATGAAAAAATCTTGGCTAGTAGGTAATGCTGGGAAAAGCTTTCTGAAAATAAAATAAAATTAGTAGAGTCATCACAAACAACCTACCATATCCATAGTACCTATAAGAGTTACATAAAAAATTATCATAGAAGTGCTCTATGGGTTATTATGAATTTCCCTGGATTGGTCAATTTCACCCCCACCTCAGTCAAAGTCACCCCAGCATCCTGGTCAAAGTCACCCCCTTCATTTTATGTTCCCATAGATTAATAACAAACAAAGGTAGAATTCTAATAGTGTTATAATATCAAAGTATGTGGTTTTTACTATATCTAAAGAAAATTTGGCATTTGTATCTTAAAATTAAGAAAAATAAAGGCAAAATTTTGAAACTAACAAAAATTGACATTTTTTGGGGGGACACATTCTTACAACTGTCATTTCCCTTTGAAATCAGTTATCACCAAGTTCAGTTTCTCATATTGTACATCAATCATCCCTCTTCACATCACATATGAGAAGTTTTGCCTAGAAACCCACAGAAAAAATGTTACAAGGCCATTTGTAAAAGTTTTCAAAAATGGTCAAAGTCAACCCTCCCTTTACAGTATCCTTTGAACACTATACTGAGATCCTGGCTGCTGTGAAGTGAACTAGTAGGATTTAGTACGGGGCATGTTCCGCTGTTTGCCTGGTGCCCGCGTAAGGTGTGCGGTGATTTGCCTTCCTTGCTGCCGTGCTGACAGGAGTCAGCGCCCCGTCCGGCCCCAGCTTAGTCTCTTCTCCTTCTTTAAGACAACCTAAGGCCGCACACGATAAGTCTAAATCGTGTGTGGCCAAGTGTGTCAATTGCGGAGAGCCGCACCCCGCTTCTTCGAAGCAATGTGGTGCATATCTCCTTGAGAAAGAAATCCTGGCCGCTCAGGCCCAGGATCGAATCTCATTCCGCGAGGCTAAGGACTTGGTCCTGGCGCGCCTGGCTCTGCCTGAGACGTCTTATGCCTCAATAGTTAGAAAGGCACCTTCTGCTCCTGGCCCATCCAGGCCAACGAGCACGGTAGTTTCCGCGCCCATTCGGAGCCCTTCTGCGGGCTCTACTCAACCCGGGTGCGCCCCTGGTAAAGCAGGCGGCAAAAAGGGTTCATACCCACCCCCGGCTAAAACCAGGGCTCCCCCCCCCCCCTCTTCCCTCAGCGTGCCCGTTTCCCGTAAGGCGAAACAGCCACGCGCCTCCACCGAGTCGTTAGACTCACAGGAGGCAACACCCCTGAAGTTGGTCGCCAGGCCATGTTTCGGTGTTCCTAAAGCTGTCCCCCGAAAGGACAACAAGAAAGGAGCTTCGTCTCCTTCGCCCACGCCTTGTGGTGGGCTGAGTGGCTCGGAGACGGTGGTTCCTCGAAAAGAGGGCCCCCCGCCTCCGAAGCCGCAACGCCTATCTAAGGTTTCGAGGCGGAGGGAGGAAAAGACTCGCATGGCGCGCCCAATCTTCCCCAATAAGTCCTCGAAGTCGACAGCGCTTTGTCCGGCCAACAGCGCCCTGGGTTCTGCCCCTGGGAAGCGTACGGCCATTTCCGTGAGGGTCTTCTGTTCAAGGAGGGCCCCCGCGTCTCCTCGGAACTAGGCCTGGAGGGCATATTCCTTCAATGGAATTGCCGTGGACTCCGGGCCAACTGGGAGGAGCTGCGGAGGCTCGTCTCGTCCCGTTCACCGTTACCTATTTTTCTGCAGGAAACCATGCTAGGCTCGTGCCCCCTCCCCGCCCTCCCGGGGTATAAGGGTCTTGCCGCCCCACCACCGTGGGATGGCCGGGTTGGGGGATGCGCGCTTTACACCCGGCATGATGTCTCCGTTCTTTTTTTCACTTTAGATACTTCCTTTCAGGCAGTACCTGTACAGCTGCACCTGGATAGGAGGTATACTATCATTGCGTACATTCCACCTTCAGCTGACTTCGACGCGGGGGACTTCCGCTCCGTCGTGGCACGGTTGCCGAGGCCCTTTCTCTTGCTTGGAGATCTGAACGGCAGGCATCCTCTCTAGGGAGATTACTCAATAATTCCTAGGGGACAAGTCCTTGCCGATCTGATCGAAGAGCTTGAGATAGGTGTCCTAAATGTGGATGAGTACGCATCACTGCCCGAGAACCTCTTCATTTTCTTGCCTTGACCTATCTTTTTGCTCTTCGGATGCACAGCCTGATTTTGAATGGGACCGCAATCTCGGACCCCGCTTCCGTGGCGCAATCCTTCGCGACCGCTTCTCCGCATTCTCTAGCCGTGATGCTGCTCCGCCAGCATTCAATGCACGTCGTCATGTCGTGGAAGGCCGCCGGCTGGACTTTACCTCCAGAGGTGGATACCCTTCAACGACAGGATTACTGTGAGTGAGTTGCGCTCCGCTCGTGCTTCGTGCGCGGACACGGCCCATGCTCCGGATGATTTCCCGTAAGCCATGCTTCGACATCTCTCTAACATCTTGCGTGTGCAAGTTGATGGAGAAATTGGTAAATGTTAGATTAGCCTTTTTCCTGGACAGCGGAGGCCATCTGTCTTCTGCACAGTGCGGCTTCCGCAAGTTCCACTCCACGTCGGATGCTCTACTCTGACTGGAAGGTGCCGTCTGCGAGGCCTTCCTTCGCAGACATCGCTACGCCACGGTGTTTTTTGATCTGGAGAAGCCCTATGATACCGCATGGCGATACGGTATCATGTAGACTCTCCACACGATGGGGGCGAGGGGACGCCTCCCAATGTTTATATCTGAATTTTTGCGAGATCGTCGATTCCGCGTACGGGTGGGGGGAGCCCTCTCTGCCAAAAAGGAGCAGGAAGAGGGTGTCCCGCAGGGAAGTGTCCTCAGTGTCACATTCCTTGCCCTGAGCATCAACGGCATCACCTCGGTGCTGCCGGAAGATGTTCTCGCTACGCTCTACGTGGACGACCTTTCGATCTCTTTTGGCGCGGCCCAGATGCCAACTCTGGAGCGTCGACTCCAACAGGCATTGAACCGCGTCTATCGCTATCCCGAAGTGCACAGGTTTCGGTTTTCTTTGGCCAAGACTAAAGTGGTGCACTTCTGCCGTCATCCACGGCTCCACCCCGATCCAGATTTGTTTCCTAATGGGGTGTATCGGTCGATCTTATATTCAACCGACCCCTCACCTGGGAGGCTCATATTCGCAGCATTAGTCTCTCTTGTACTCGACTACGGATGCAAATTTTATGCATCCGCACCCGAGCGTTTATGGCGGAAGGTGGACTCGATCCACCACACCGGCTTTCGCCGTGCGACCGGTGCCTTTCGCTCTTCCCCCATTGAGAGCCTGTTGGTCCATTCTGGGGAGATGCCACTCGCTCTACGCCGCGTGCAGTCCATCACTCACATGTACGCGCGAGCCCGGCGCTTCCCTCAGTTGCCAATAGCTCTCACTGCATTCGCACCTGATCTCGACGGTGCCTATGCAGCCGAGAAACGGCAGTCATACCCTAAGCTCTTTGGGTTTAGGGCCAGGAAACCCCTTCAACAGCTAGGTATAGCTCTCGTGCCCGTGGCACCCCTGGTTCTGCCCACCGCCACCCTGGACGGTACCACATTTGGCTATTTGTCGCCACGCCTCTGCTCCCAAAGCTTGTACAGCGCCGGGAGTATTGCGTTCGAGCTTTTTGGAGCACACCTCGTGTCACGCTGGAACCGTGCCAGTGTATACGGATGGCTCCAAGTCCCAAGAGGTGTCGGCTTCCACGCCGTATCCCCTATGTTCGAAGTCAGCGGGGTTCTGCCAGGCGCTGCGTCTGTCTTCACGGCCGAGCTGGTGGCAATACCTTACTCAGTACGGGAGATCACGCGACGTGCCCGGTTCGGAGACTTGATTGTGATCTATAACGACCCACAAAGCGCCCTGAGTGCTCTCGTGGCATTTGAATCTCCGCATCCCCTGCTTCGCGATATTCGTGACGTCACGGTTTTGGCAACCCGGGCGGATGTCGAGATTATCTTCTGCTGGGTTCCTGGACATGTAGGAATTGCTGGGAATGAGGGCGCCAAAGCGTCAGCCAGGACTCTGCGACTGTACCAGCGTTTCGCTCTTCTTCACACCGACTACATGGCAGGTATACGGGCAGCTCTCCGGGCTGCTTGGCAAAGAAGATAGGAGACGGTCGAAGGGAATTTAAAATTGCGTTTCATTGCGCCGTGACTTTTCACATGGACGTATCTCCCAATTCCGCGACGGCTTCAGGTCGGTTTCTGTCGTCTCCGAATCGGACACACTCGTGTGACCCATCACTATCTGATGGAGCGCTCGCCTGCGCCCTATTGTGAGGACTGCATCGCCCCCAGACTGTTCGTCACATTCTTGTCGAATGTCCCAGTCTGGTTGATCTTCGCGCTCGTTACCTCTCCCGGTACCGGGATGGGCGGGGTCGCTACCGCCTGTCCCTTGTACTTGAGACGAGTTCGTGCACATTGACCGGTGTACTTATAGACTTATGGTGGGAGTTCGGCCTTCTCCCCTTTATTTAAATAATTGGTTTTTTTTGTTGTTTTTGGTTATTTTAGTAGGTCGCACGTTTCTGCTTATTGCTTTTTTACTTTTTTATTTTTATTGGGTTTCTTTTTGCATCTTATTTTATAGATGCATAATATTAGGCAGTGTTGAATACGGCGACTAATGCCCAAGTGGCAGTCGCCAGATGAACTCTTAAAATTTAAAAAATATATAAAAAAATAATGACCTGGTGCGAAATCGATGGTCCCTTAGAGGCCGTCAGTGCTGCTTTATTGAGAGCCACGGCACGCCTGCTCGAACGACTCGGTCGGATGAACAGCAGCACATGGACCCTGCCTTCTAAATGATCTGAAACGTCTCCGATCGATAGGCGGGAGCGATTCACGCGAGGCGAACTCGCTAACCCCTATTTTTTAATTATTGATTGTTCGCAAAGTGATATCGTGATATAAAGTGTTCAAAACGACAAAGTGTTCTTAAGTACACTTGTGCGATATTCAAGAAGGATCATTTGTGCGTTGACTTCCCAGAGGGGTGTTTTTCGAAATGCCATCCGGCCAGTACCTGCACCGACTGTATTTTGAAATGCCAATAGAAGAATTGAAAGAACTATGTAGAGCATCCGAGGAGACGTCTAGGAAGCTGGAGATGAGACTGCAGAGCCTTTAACAAGAATACGCCCGTCAGATTCGCTGCCTAGAGGACAGGATTGCAGAGCCCAGCACAGGTCGGTCAGCTCAACCCTTGGGGGGAGTTGGTGGTTCCGCTGATCAACCTCCAGCTCCTGTAGTAAACACTGCATCTGCAGTAATACCAAGAGAGCTAGGGCCGCATGTCCCCTAAGGGGCGCAGCGATTTGCCATCCTGGCCGCCGTGCTGACGGGACTCAGCACCCCGTCCGACCCCAGCTTAGCCTCTTCTCCTTCTTTCAGACAGCCTGTATTTCTCCCCTACTTCGTCGCTTTTCATACAACCTATCCCACAACTTTCTCTGGTCGGCCTCTAATATCACAGGGCAGATGCTGACTTTGAGGAGTACCGTAGACTAGCTAGGAGAGTGAAGACCAGCACAAGTGCGGCAAAGCGTGCCGAGGAGCTCCGAGTGGCAAGACTTTGCAGGGCATGATTGGCCCTTTAGTGAATGAGGAGGGGGCATTAAAGCACTCAGATGCAGAAAATGCTAACCTCCTGAACGACTACTTCTCCACTGTTTACTGAAGAATGTGGTTCTATTCCCCAGTCCAGGGATTCTTACTTGGGAAAAACGAGGAAATGGACTTCACCCAAGGAGAAATAGAAAAAACGATCATAATCTAAAGACGAATATGTCCCCTGGCCCGGACGGGTTTCTACCTAAAGTGTTGAAAGAAGTGCGCGATGAAGTGTCACAACATTTGAGCCCAATCTTCAACATGTCAATCCCGACCGGATGCATTCCTAGAGACTGGCGTGAATCGGAGGTGACTCCTATCTTTAAGAAAGGAGAACCTAGCTAGCCGTCGAACTACCGACCTATTAGCTTAACCTCAATAGTCGGTAAACTCATGGAAAGCATCATGGTGGACAAAATGACGTCATATTTAGAGTCCAACTTGCGATTGAGGAGTTCCCAGCATGGGTTCCGAAGGCAACGGTCATGCCTGACGAATCTTGTGGAATTCTTCCACTTCGTTTTCAGTGAGCACGACCGGGATAAAGCGGTGGATGTTATTTACTTAGACTTTCCAAAAGCCTTTGATAAGGTACCACACCGCCGCCCTCTCCGGAAAGTGCTTGCGCTGGGCATAGATGGAAATATAGCAAGTTAGATAGAGAACAGTCTAAGTGGCAGACGGCAACGGGTAGTGTTGAATGGACAGGCTTCTGAGTGGGTGCCCGTTACTAGCGGAGTGCCTCAAGGTTCTGTCCTGGGACCACTACTATTCATCATCTACGTCAACGACATGGACGGTGACATGGTTGCGAAGATTTCTAAATTTGCCGATGATACCAAGCTTGGTATGAACGTTGGAAAGGATGGAAATACTGCCCGCCTCCAAAATGATCTTCGAAAGATTGGGGAGTGGTCTGATACTTGGCAAATGCCTTTCAACGTGAACAAATGCAAAGTGATGCATATCGGCCACCGAATCCCCCAATATCAGTATATCCTTAAGGGCACTGCTCTTGAATCCACCGACACTGAGAAGGACTTGGGGTAACTATCACTAGTAATTAAGGTGAACAAGAAAGCCCAAAGGATGTTAGGTTATATAAAGCGACAGTTTGGATATCGGAACAAGAAGATAGTATTGTGTTTGTATAACTCCCTTGTCCGACCGCACCTGGAGTATACCATACAATTTTGGAGTCCTTCGTTTGGAAAAGATATCTCAAGATTAGAACGTGTGTAAGCCAGAGCAACCAAACTGATTCCCTCTATCAGACACAAGAGCCGAAGGTGACCTGTTTTTCGGGAGGGAGCCTTTTGGCGAATGCGTCGAATCCCTCCGATGCGGCCATGATTAGTGCCCTTCCTACACTTAATGGCATTCCAGTGTGTGTGACGCCGCACTCGACCATGAGCTTCGTGAGTGGCGTGGCTTATGCGAGAGAACTTTGGACTACTCCATAGAAAACATCACCATGGAGCGGTCGAAGTCGAACGTGTGACGAGAAAACAGGCTGGGGCTTCAAGACACACCCATATGCTCTTCGTCACGTTCGACTGTGACAATCTCCCTGAGTCGGTGCGTGCCGGTTGGTATTGCTACCGCGTGAAGGCATTCGTGCCACTGCCCCGCAGGTGCTATTACTGTCACCGCTTCGGCCATACTAATCGCTCGTGTAGACGTGCAAAGTCCGGGTTACCCGAAGTCTGTGAACGCTGCTCGAAGGCCGCACAGGAGGAAATCCTGGCCGTTCAGCCCCACGATCGTCTCATTTCACAAGGCTGAGGACTTGGATCTAGCCTGGTTTGGGTGGGGGGTGGTCGATGACCTCCATGTTAATGATCACTTTCCCATTCAAATATCATTTTCTGGGCCACTGACACCCAAGAGCCCGCTCCGGTGGTACTTGGTGCGGGCGCGGTGGTCCGTATTTCAGGAAATGACTGATTTATCTATCTCAGTCGAGGAGTTTAGGTGGGAGATGAGGCCGTTGAATTCTCCGGCAACCTCATCGCCGTGGGCCTGACCACTATTCCTAGAACATCTGGCTGTTTTGAACGCTGACTACTCCCGTTGTGGTCAGCGAGTGTGAGACTGCCCTCAAACACAAGCGTTATTCCTAGATGCCCTATAAGCGCCGCCCGAACGATTTCACTCGGTGAATTTCGTTGGGCTAGGGCTTGGTTCCGGTATATTTCGAAGTACGCCCGCCGCTCTACTTGGCGCGGTATACGTGTCTTCACTTAACGGGAAGACCCCCTCTAGCAGGTGTGTGGAAGCGAGTAAAAAGGATTCGGGGCAAGTCCTCCAGGAGAATGCGGCCCCCATCTCGGACCATCCTTCGCGCCGTTTTCTCTACCTGGGATTCTGCTCCGCCAGCAGTCAATGTGCATCATGATGTCGCGGAAGGCTGCCGACTTGACTTTACCTCCAGAGGTGGAGAACCCTTCAACGACCGATTTACTCTGAGTGAGTTACGCTTCGCTCTCCGTGTGCAGACACCGCCCCTGGTTTGGACGCTGTCCCATACGCCCTGCTTCGACACCTGGGTAAGAGCGGCATGGCCTTTCTGTTAAATTTTTTTAAGAAGATCAGCCTTTTATCAGGACAGCGGAGGACATATGTCTTGTGCACAGTGCGGCTTCCGCAAGTTCCACTCCACTTCGGATGCTCTGCTCCGACTGAAAAATGCCGTCTGCGAGGCCTTCTTTCGTAGATAGCACTACGCCACCGTGTTTTTCCATCTGGAGAAGGCCTATGATACCGCATGGAGACTCTCCAGACGATGGGGCCGTGGGGACCCCTCCTAATCTTTATATCTGAATTTCTGCGAGCTCGTCGATTCTGCCTACGGGTCGGGGGGGGGGTGCTCTCCGGCCTAATAGATAAGGAAGAGGGTGTGCTCTTTACCCTGAACACAACGGCATCACCTCGGTACCGCCAAAAGATGTTCTCGCTACGCTCTACGTGAACGACCTTTCGATATCTTTTGGCGCGGCCTAGATGCCAACTCTGGAGCGTCGACTCCAACAGGCATTGAACCGCGTTTCTCGCTATGCCGAAGCGCACAGGTCTCGGTTTTCCTTGGCCAAGACTAACGTGGTGCACTTCATCCGCCATCCACTGCTCCACCCTGACCCAGACATTTTTCTTAATGGGATTCGCCTGGAAGGGGTTAAATCGTACCGTTTCCTTCGTCTTGTATTTAACCGACGCCTTACCTGGGAGGCTCATATTCGCAGCCCGCTTGTCCCCAGCTTAGCTTTTCTTCCTTCCTTCAGATTGCCTGTATTTCTCCCCTATTTCGTCGCTTTTCATACAACCTCTCTCACAACTTTCTCTTGTCAGCCTCTAATTTCACAGGATAGATGCTGACCTTCTTCTCAAGCCAACTGTCCCGGATCGGGGCTGAGGTGGGGAGGGGACAACGTTCCCTAACTTCTGAGCTCCTGTTCGGGATGTTTTGTTTTTTTAACAACCTGCTTCATCTCCACCCATACCTTCCTCAGATCCCTTTTCCTTTCCTCTTCACAATCTATCAGTTTTACGCCGTGTCTAAGGTGGAGCCGCTATGCCGATGGACTGCCAGGCCACCAAGCGGGAGGGGTGGTCCCAAATGGCGGCACCTGGCTCTGCATGTCCTGTAAGCACCTCTTGCAGTGCGGGCTACTGCGAGAGGTGATGCGCGATTGCATCCCGTGTAATAGAGTCACCAGGCCCATGTATGATAAAATTAAAAAAAAAAAACATCTCTCCCAAATTTCCCTAGCTCATCAACGGAGCCGCCCTCGAGCTTGCACAGGGGACCCTCCATATTTCTTTAACCCGAGAGGAGGCTTACTCCTCTCCTACGCCTACGAGTGTAGGGGACTCCCCCTCACCCCTTTCGCTGGAGGTGCTTTCGGGCTCCTCCATGCTTCCAGCGGCAGTCCCTCCTTTTCTTTCCAAAGAAGACTGACAAGAAAGCCAGCAGGCAGCCCATGGCGAACCGCAACCCATCAAAGCGGCTCGGTAGGGCAAACCCCCGTACGGAGGAGAGGGAAGCCAGGCCCCTTCGTTCGCTTCCCTCAAAAGACCTGCTGGCAAGAATATTAAATCTTGCCGGGGTCAAGGCCTGTGCCTCCCCACACAAGACTGGTGACGCTTCCAAGGGGACCTGCGATGTCCTGGGAGGGGATGGCCAACGGGTGGTCCCTCCTGTGATAGACATGATCCTTGAGGAAACCCAGCCTCAGACGGTAGGGCCTTCCATGGGGGGGAATCCGCGCTCGGCGCCAAGCACCGGACCCGAATCCGCCCCTATGCAAGGTCCTCCTCAAACGGCTGAGGGCTCCGAGGCAGTACAAGGAGGGGAGGGATCTGCTCCAGCCGGTGCCCCTGCGAGCACCAGGACCTTCTCCATTTCGGAGAAGGACCTGGCTGAGGCTGGTCCATCTGGCCTAGGCGCTCCTATTGGCGGAGGTGCGAAGCGGGTTCATTATCCGCCCTCCTCTCCAAAAAAGAAAAAGACTAAGAAGACTCAGGGCTCCTCTGAATCCGCGGGGGCTGCGGGGACGGATGGCTCTGCTGCCACTTTGGCAAGCGACCAAGCCAAGATCGGCACATCCGGCCCCTCTGCCTCCCCGGGTGTGGAGCCCCTGCCTATGACAAAGATCAAAAGTGCACAGGGCGGAGCCTCGATGACATCGGGTCCCCTGATTCAGAGGTTACCTGGCGTTTTCCAGCCCGCTGGCTTCAAACGCTTCCTCGTTATTCGCTCCACTGATGGCACGATGTTGGCCAAGGGCAACATGATCAATCAAAGGAGAGTATTAGCTAGTGCAATTGGTAGAGAGCCGAAGGTGCCCCGTTTCTCGGACGGGAGCCTTCTAGCGAAAGCGACGAATCCCGCCGAGGCGGCCAAGATAAGTGCTCTTCGGACACTTCATGGCACTCCGGTGAGTGTGACGCCGCACTCTACCATGAACTTTGTGAAAGGAGTAGTTCATGCGAGGGAACTCGTTGACTACTCCATTGAGGACATCAGCTTAGAGCTGGCCGACCATGGGGCGGTCAAGGTCGAACGTGTGATGAGAAAATAGGGAGGGGCCTCGAGACCCACCCCTACACTCTTCGTCACATTCGATTGTGACAAGCTCCCTAAGTCGGTGCGTGCCGGTTGGTACTGCTACCGCATCAAGGCATTCGTGCCACTGCCGTGGCGGTGCTATTACTGTCACCGCTTCGGCCATACGAATCGGTCTGTAGACGTGCAAAGTCGGGGTCATCCGAAGTTTGTGTAAATTGCTCCAAGTCCGCACACGATAAGTCTAAATCGTGTGTGGCCAAGTGTGTCAATTGCGGAGAGCCGCACCCCGCTTCTTAGAAGTAATGTGGTGCATATCTCCTTGAGAAAGAAATCCTAGCCGTTTAGGCCCAGGATCGACTCTCATTCCGCGAGGCTAAGGACTTGGTCCTGGCGCGCCCTGCTCTGCCTGGGACGTCATATGTCTCAATAGTTAGAAAGGCACCCTCTGCTCCTGGCTCATCCAGGCCAACGAGCACGGTTGTTTCCGCGCCCATTCGGAGCCCTTCTGCGGGCTCTACTCAACCCGGGTGCTCCCCTGATAAAGCTGGCGGCAAAAAGGGATAAAACCAGGGCTCACCCCATCCTTCCCCTAGCGTGAGCGTTTATCGTAAGGCGAAACGGCCACGCGCCTCCACTGAGTCGTTAGACTCACAGGAGGCAACACCCCTGAAGTTGGTCGTTAGGCGATCTTCCGGGGTTCCTAAAGCTGTCCCCCGAAAGGAGGACAGCAAAAAAGGAGCTTCGGCTCCTTCGCCTTTCCTAGTGGTGGAGCGAGTGGCTCGGAGACTGTGGTTCCTCGAAAAGAGGGCCCCCCGTCCCCGAAGCCGCAACGCCGCCTTAGGTTTCGAGGCGAAGGGAGGAAAAGACTCGCATGGCGAGCCCAACCTCCCCCAATAAGTCCTCGAAGGTGACAGCGCCCGGGGTTCTGCCTCCGGGAAGCGTACGGACATTCCCGTGAGGGTCTTCTGTTCGAAGAGGGCCCCTGCGTCTCCTCCGAGCTAGGCCTGGAGGGCATATTCCTTCAATGGAATTGCCGTGGACTTCGGGCTAACTGGGAAGAGCTGCGTAGGCTCGTCTCGTCCCGTTCACCGTTACCTATTTTTCTGCAGGAGACCATGCTAGATGCGTGACCCCTGCCCTCCCTCTCGGGGTTATAAGGGTCTTGCGACCCCACAACCACGAGATGGCGGGGCTGGGGGTTGCGCGGTTTACACCTGGCATCATTTGTCCGTTCTTTCTTTCACTTTAGATATCTCCTTTCAGGCAGTGGCTGTGCAGCTTTACCTGGATAGGACGTATCCTATCATTTATGCGTACTTTCCACTGTCAGCTGTCTTCGACGCGGGGGACTTCCGATGCGTCGTGGCATGGTTGCCGAGGCCCTTTCTCTTGCTTGGAGATCTGAACGGCAGGCATCCTCTCTGGGGAGATTACTCAATAAATCCCAGGGGACAAGTCCTGGCCGATCTGATCGAAGAGCTTGAGATAGGTTTTTTAAATGTGGATGAGTTTACGCATCACTGCCCGAGAACCGCTTCATTTTCTTGCCTTGATCTATCTTTGTGCTCTTCGGATGCACAGCCTGATTTTGCTTGCGGGGGGGAGGGGGGGTCGATGACCTCCATGGTAGTGATCACTTTCCCATTCAAATATCATGTTCAGGGCAACTGCCGCCTGCGAGCCCACCTCGGTGGTGCTTTGCGCGGGCGCGGTGGCCTGCATTTCAGGAAATGACTGAATTCTCTATCTCAGTCGAGGAGTTTAGGTCGGTAGATGAGGCCGTTGAGTTCTCCGGCAACCTCATATCCGCGGGCCTTACTACTATTCCCAGAACGTTGGCCGTTTTGCACGCCGACCACTCCCATGGTGGTGGGCCGAATGTGAGACGGCCCTCAAACCGAAGCATTATGCCTACATGCGCTATAAGCGCCGCCCGAACGATTTCACTGTCGCTGAATTTCGTCGGGCTAGGGCTAGGTTCCGTTATATTTCGAAGCACGCCCGCTTCTCTTCTTGGCGGGCATACGTATCTTCTTTTAACGGAAAGACCCCTCTGGCAGAGGTGTAGAAGCCAGTCAAAAGGATTCGGCGCAAATTCTCGCAGGACATTCCTCGCATTCTCCTGGAGAATGGGACCGCAATCTCGGACCCCGCCTCCGTGGCGTTATCCGTCGCGACCAAACTCTCCGCATTCTCTAGCCGGGATGCTGCTCCGCCAGCATTCAATGCACGTTGTGATGTCGCGGAAGGTTGCCGGCTAGACTTTACCTCCAGAGGCGGAGAACCCTTCAACGACAGGTTTACTGTGACTGAGTTGCGCGCCGCTCTTGCTTCGTGTGCGGACACCGCAAATTGTCTGTACGATGTTCCATACGCCATGCTTCGACACCTGGGTGAGCGAGGCATGGCCTTTCTCTCAGATTTATTCAATAGGATCTGGGTGGAGGGTCTCCTCCCAGATTCCTGGCGAACCGCTACTGTGCTCGCCTTTTGCAAAGCGGGGAGAGATCCCTCTACTTCGGCCGGTTTCCCCCCAATTTCTCTAACCTCTTGCGTGTGCTCTGTTCCGATTGGAAAATGCTGTCTGCGAGGCCTTCCATCGTAGACAGCACTACGCCACAGTGTTTTTTGATCTAGAGAAGGCCTATGATACCGCATGGCGATACGGTATCATGGAGACTCTCCACACGATGGGAGCGATGCGACGCCTCCCAGTCTTTATATCTGAATTTTTGCGAGATCGTCGATTCCGCCTACGGGTGGGGGCAGCTCTCTTCGGCCCAAAGGAGCAGAAAGAGGGTGTCCCGCAGGGAAGTGTCGTCAGTGTCACACTGTTTGCCCTGAGCATCCACGGCAGCACCTCCGTCCTGCCAGAAGATGTACTCGCTACGCTCTACGTGGACGACTTTTCGATCTCTTTTGGCGCGGCCCAGATTCCAACTCTGGAGCGTCGACTCCAACACGCATTGAACCGCGTCTCTCGCTATGCGCAAGCGCACAGGTTTCGTTTTTCTTTGGCCAAGACTAAGGTTGTGCACTTCTGCCGCCATCCACGGCTCCACCCCGACCCAAATTTGTTTCTTAATTGGGTGCGCCTGGATGTGGTTGAGTCGCACCGTTTCCTTGGTCTTGTATTCGACCGACGCCTCACCTGGGATGCTCATATTTGCAGCCTTAGGGTCTCTTGTACCCGCGCCATAGATATTCTCCGTTCCGTGACGTTCAGCGCTTAGGGTGCTGATAGGGCTACTGCCCTACTTTTTTCTCGATCCTTTGTTCGTTCGAAGCTCGACTACGGATGCGAGTTTTATGCATCCGCAGCCGAGCGTTGCGGAAAGTGGACTCGATCCACCACACCGGCCTTCGTCTGGCGACCGGTGCCTTCCGCACTTCCCCCATTGAGAGCCTACTAGTCGATCCTGGGGAGATGCCACTCGCTCTACGCTGTGTACGGTATTATTCGCCTGTACGCGCGAGCCCGGCGCCTCCCTCAGTCGCCAACAGCTCTCACTGCACCCTCAGCTGATTTCGACGGTGCCTATGCCGCCGAGACACGTCAGTCTTACTCTAAGCCCTTTGGGTTCTGTCCAGGACGCCACCCTTTAGGGTACCACATTTGGCTATTTGTCGCCACGCCTCTGTTCCCAAAGCTTGTACAGCGCCGGGAGTATTTCGTTCCACCTTTTTGGAGCACACTTCTTGTCACCCTGGAACCGTGCCAGTGTATACGGATGGCTCCAAGTCCCCAAAAGGGGTCTGCCTCCACGCTATATCCCCTCTGTTTGAAGTAAGCGGGGCTCTGACCGGTGTTGCGTCTGTCTTCACGGCTGACATGGTTGCAATACATCACTCGGTACGGGAGATTTCGCGACGTGCCCGTTTCGGAGCTCCGATTTTCATCTATAGCGACTCATAAAGCCTCCTGAGTGCTCTCGGGGCATTGGAATCTCCGCATCCCCTGGTTCGCGATATCCCTGACCCCTCGGTTTTGGCAAGCCGAGCGGATGTCGAGATTATCTTCTGCTGGGTTCCTGGACATGTAGTAATTGCGGGGAATTAGCGCGACAAAGAGTCCGCGAGGCCTCTGCGACCGGACCAGCGTTTCGCTCTTCCTCACACCTACTACATGGCAGGAATACGGGCTGCTTGGCAAAGAAGATGGTAAACGGTCGAATGGAACTTAAAGTTGCGTGTCATTGCACCGCGACTGTTCCCATGGACCTATCCCCCAATGCCGTTGAGTCTTCGGGATGCTTTCTGTCGTCTTCGAATCGGACACACTCGTGTGACCCATCACTATCTGATGGAGCGCTCGCCTGCGCCCTATTGTGACGACCGCGTCGCCCCCCAGACTGTTTTGCATACTCTTGTTGAATGTCCCAGTCTGGGCGATCTCCTCGCACGTTACCTGTACCGGTACTGGGATGGGCGGGGTCGTTACCGCCTTTTCCTTGTACTCGGGACGAGTTCGTGCACATTGACTGGTGGACTTATAGACTTTTGTGGGGAGACCTACCTTCTTCCCTTTATTTAACTAGGTTTTGTTTTTTGTTATTGTTTTCTTTGTAGGTCGCACTCTCCTTCGCCGGGGGTAGGGGGACCGACGCCCGAGCTTGCTTCCTGATTGTTGTCATCTTCCCTTTTTTTCGTCATTGTGTTTTCATATTTTTATTTTAAAGTAGCCTAGGGCTAGGCTGTCTTGACTCCGGCCACTTATGCCCAAGTGGGCAGTCGCCAGATCGGCTCCTAAACAAAAATAAAATAAAAAATAAAGCACCCGAGCGTGTGATGTGGATGGCGGACTCGATCCACCACACCGGCCTTCGCCTCGCGACCGGTGCCCTTCCCACTTCTCATATTGAGAGCCTACTTGTCGATGCTGGAGAGATGTCACTCGCTCTGCGTCGTGCACAGTACATTTCTCGTCCCTGCGCCCGAGCCCGGCGCCTCCTTAACTCGCCAGCAGCTCACACTGCATTCGCAGCTGATCACGACGCTGCCTTTGCCGCCGAGAGACGCAAGTCATACCCTAAGCCCTTCGGCTTTAGGGTCACGAAACTCCTTCGAGAGCGAGGTATAGTTCTCGGGCCGGTGGCGCCCCTGGTTCTGCCCAGGACGTCACCCTGGAGGGTACCACCTTTGACTATTTGTCGCCCCGCCTTTGTTCCTTTTTTATCTTTGTTATTTACATGTTGCTTGTTTTTTTTTTATCTAGCCTAGTATTAGGATCTAGCGTGAGTACGGCGACCTTTGCCCTAGTAAGCATTTGCCAATGGGCTCTTAAAATAATAATAAAAAAACTTCCGCTTGCAAGCCCGCCAAAATATTGGAGAGGGCCGATGGGAGTCTATCAAAATTGTGTATCTTTGCCTCAGATAGTTTTCTCTCGATATCCACACTCGTGAGACGCAGTGCCAGTTTTTTGACCGTTACCCTGAACTTTATTGTGAATACCGCTTAGTCATCCAGATTATTCCCCATATTTTTGTTCAATTCACCAGTTGGTTATTTTCGTGTTCTGGGATGAACGAGCTCTAATGTGGAATAGTGGAGTTTCTAGAGGATGCAGACCTCTATAGTATTACGCTTTTGGGTGTTAAGCGCACGTCCGTCGCCCAAGTATTCCTTTCATTTTTTTTTCTCTTCTGTATGGGGGTTTCTTGTTTGTTTAATTTTTTTTTGAATTGGCTTAAAGATAGCGTTATACATTTTACCGCTTATTTCCTTGTTGTCGGTCGCCAGAGTAGACGGACAAGGTCCGTCCACGCTACCTTTCCCTAACCGGCAGGATGCAGGTCCTCCCTAGGGCGCTTTTTTTTTGTTCTTTTGCCTTTATTAAAATGGCCTAAAGCTAGTCTAATGCGTGATTTTTTTCTAATTCACTCTTGACCCACTTATCGCAAGGCTTTCTTTTTTCAGGTTTCTGAACACTCCGTTACCTTTGAAAAACAAAAACCGCCTCTCGCGTAGTTTTTCATATCCTCTGTCGCCCGAATCTTTCTTATCGCCTGCCAGCATCAGAGGCGAGAGTTTCCATTCCGTAGAATCTGTCTCCATTTCTCCATTCACCAATTTGGTCGGTGATTTTAATAGAAATTCTATCCTTCCTGTCACGCCCCTCTCTCACGCCAACTACCTAGGAATTAAATCGTCATTTAAAGAGCAATTGACGACCCTGTTTAATTAGCCCTTACTCGATTGTACGCTTCTCGATTCCAAAGCCGATTTTTCCTCAAAGTATTTTTGTTTATAAGGTAATACATTTTAATTTTATTCACAGTAAATTTATCTTTGGACGGGTCTTACCACCGATTTTCTACATTTGAGAATGATTTCCAATTGAGGATTGAAATTGTCAAATTCATGTAATGCCTTTTTTTGGGTAAAAAAAAAACCCATTGCACATTTATATGATTTTTAATAAAAGTTTGTAATATAAATGTAGATTAAAAAAAACAAACCTGAATATTAATTTGACAAAGGGATTCGGATAATCAAGAGGGACTCAACCACTCCGCCTCGGGGATTACGTCACCCCAAGATGGGTGGCGAGCATTAAAATCACCAAGTAATAAAAACGGGGTAGGTAACTGACTTGTGAGCTCTAAAAGGTCAGACCGACTCAAACTAAAATCCGGGGGGATGTATACAGAACAAACGGTTAAAAGCTTGCAAGTAAAAACCCTCGCAGCAACAACCTACAAGGTAGTACGGAAGGGAAGGCGAAGAGGAAATTAAAAGAGAAACACCCACATGGGACACGCCCCCGGCCGGGGGGGGGAAGGAATTTAACACCCGGAAGTGCAGGGAAGAGGCGAGCCCCAAGCTTATTTTCTTGCAAACAGACCACCGAACGTTAGAAAGCAAGAGCTGGAGTTCCTCCCACTTGGGGAGAACCCCTTGACAATTCCACTGTAGGATGACACATTAATTACTGTCGTCTTAGTGACGGAGACCATCGAAGGTTCTCGACTACTAGAAAGCCCAGAAGGGGCAAGTGACAAATTGCGATGAGCCGGGCATAGACTTGGCAGCGTGAACGGCGGGAGGAGTCAGCTGAGAGGACAGAGGGTGAGGAGGGAACAGGGTCAGAAGGAGATGAAGGAACGGGAATAAGAGGCAAGGGAGACGAAACTGGGGTAGGAGACATAGAAGACTGCACAGAAGTAAGGGGCAAGGAAGACGGAGCCAGGTGAACGTCCGCTCGGACAATGACATCGGTGATGCCAATTGCGAAGACCGGGGTGGAGAAGACATCAAAAAAGAGGACGCCTCAACAATCGACTTGGGGGCCAAAACCAGCCTCATCAGAGGCAGCGCGCTGGGACTCCGAACGGGATGAGGAGGAACCCTTCCGTTTGCGCTGAGGCAAAGGAATGGAAGGAACAGCAGGGCCAGACGCCTGGTGGAACTGCCGGATATCGTCCAGCATCTCAGCTCGGTCGGTTTCACGGTCCGCAACAGAGGGAAGAACATGAGAAGAGACCAATGGCAAAGGAGAGAGCGCAACGGAGGGACCAAAGGCAGGGGAGAAGGAGCAACAGAGACCACGAGAAGACAAAAAGGAGTGGGACGACTGGGAGGAGGACGGCGGGCGGGACCCCGCCTCTTGGAGAACGTCAGAGAAGAGACGGCCGGAGTGGGCGAGTTGCCCACGCCCCCTACGACGGGCCTCACGGAAGTCCAAAAGAGCCAGGACCACCTCAAAAAGAAATACGGGACAACAACGCGAAGCCTCGCTATGGGTACCTCCACAATTGGCGCAACATTCATGATTCCCACAAGAGGAGCCATGATACGTCAACGCACAAGCCACACAGCGACGAGCCTGCCTACAATTACTGCTCATATGACCAAACTGGTGCCAATTAAAACAACGTCTGGGGAGCTCGACCTAACGGGACACATGGTCACGAAGATAACCAGCACGAACAGACGGGCAGATCCTGACGCTCAAAGGTAACGATGAGCGTACTCGTAGGAACCTTAGTGGCACCAACAGACTTAGAAACCCAATAAACGTCCGTAACCCTCTGGGATGAAAGTTTATCCTTTAGTCTTGAAACATATTGCAATAATTCGTTGGAGCGAATCACTTCCTTAACAAAATTTAGGCGAGGGTGGGTCACATCCGAAACCGGGACCTCCGAAAGGGAGGACAAATCCCGCACGGCACCTCACTGCTCTCACTAAGATACCTCAACCACTAAATCGCAACTACCACGGGCCCACATACGGCAGGGCGCACCACAGCGGGACTCAAACTCACTCAAATCAAACTCGTCCAATTTATAAAGCAGACACCTGGAAGTGAAATTCAGCACCAGGAAACGAGGATAGTTGAAATCGGGATCTATTTCTTCTGCGAAGGGATCTAACAAGCGCGGAAAAGAGGACTTATTGACAGGCATAGTACGAGAACCAGAAGTCGGAGAGAAATCTTTTATTATTACCCATATAAAGTAGAGCATAAAAGGGGGTGTGAATTCGCGAAGCGCAGTCACTGTCTACCGCCGAGACACCATAGTTTTAAAAATGGCTGGCTCAGGCAGCCACCAACCAACACAGGCAGGAACAGCTATGGGGTCGCGCCCCATGACGAAAGCTCTGATACACCGAGATCGAGAAACAAACTTAGATGGACGGTCGATGCAGGGTGAAAGAGAATTGGTTCAGAAGACGACGTAGGGATTAGCAGAAGTAGAAAAAGGATGCCACGCTGGGGTCGGACAAGGGGCTGAGTCCCGTCAGCACGGTGACCAGGAGAGCAAATCGCCGTGCCCTTACGGGGTTCTGGGAGAAAGGAAATGATATAATTGATCGCAATTACAAAGATTTAAACACTGCCCTGAGGAACTGCATCCTTATCGGGGTTGCAGGTCGGAGTATTTGTCTACAACAGGCACCATAAAGGATCGAGATGCTAAGAAACTTTGAGTAAAAGACCTCACATACCCCAAATGTATAGCTGCTTTAAGACGCCGTATCTCCGTCTTGTATCGTAGGATTTTACAATGTCGAAAAATATGGCCAAGACTCGGTGCTTTAATGAGAAAGCTTTCCGGAACGAACACTCAAAACGTACTAGGAGGTCAAGGGTACTATGACCCTTGCAAAAAAAACACATTGAAATGGAGACAATAAGTGATTGGAATCTAAGAACTAGTTCAGGCGCACCAACACCATCTTCTCCAGCAACTTATTCAAACAGCTGGTGAGAGCTATAAAGTGGTAGTGGACTGGGCCCAACCAGTCTCTGCCTGGTTTGACAAAGGAAAGGACAATCCCAACGCGCCATGATGATGGGTAAAAACCCTTCACCCCTATGAGGTTGTACAAATCAAGTAAGAAATTGAGTGTGGGTAGAGGTGCCGAATCATATCAAAGTGGATCTCGTCAAGGCCAGGAGACGTAGATCTACAATGGCGCCCCTGCTTCTGCCCTGTAGGGTACCACATTTGGCTATTTGTAGCCACGCCTCTGCTCGCTCCCAAAGCTTGTACAGCGCAGCGAGTATTGCGTTCGACCCTTTTGAAACACACCTCGTGTCACGCTGGAACCGTGCCAGTGTAAACGGATGACTCCAAGTCCCCAAAAGGGGTCGGCCTTACGCCGTATCCCCTCTGTTTGAACTCAGCGGGGCTCTGCCAGGTGCTGCGTCTGCCTTCGCGGCCGAGCTGGTGGCAATACACCACTCGGTACGGGAGATTACGCGACGTTCCCGGTTCGGAGACCGGATTGTGATCTATAGCGACTCACAAAACCCCTTGAGTCCTCTCGAGGCATTGGAATCTCCGCATCCCTTGGTTCGCGATATCCGTGACGCCACGGTTTTAGCGAGCCGAGCGAATGTCGAGATTACCTTCTGCTGGGTTCCTGGACATGTAGGAATTACGGGGAATGAGCGCGCAGATGACGGCGCCAAAGAGTCCGCGAGGACTCTGCGACCGGTCCAGCGTTTCACTCTTCCTTACACCGACTACATGGCAGGAATACGGGTAGCTATTCGGGGTGCTTGGCAAAGAAGATGGGAGACGGTCGAAGGGAACATAAAGTTGCGTGCCATTGCTCCGCGACTGTTCCCATAGACCTATCCCCCAATGCCGCGAAGGCTTCAGGTTGCTTTCTGTCGTCTCCGAATTGGGCACACACGCGGGACGCACCGCCTTATCCACCAGAGTGTTCCGCACATTCTTCTTGAATGTCCCAGTCTGTGCGATCTTTCGCGGTACCGTTATGGGCGGGGTCGCTACCGCCTGTCCCTTTAACTCCGGACGGATTCGTGCACACCGACCTGTGGACTTTTAGACTTTTTGGAGGAGGCCGGCCTTCCCGTTATTTAATATTCTACTATGCATCGCAGTCTTCTTCGGCAGTGGATTTCGGGGCTTCCTCCGTCGACGCAGCTCGCTGTATATTTGTTCAATTTTTGTTTTTCTATTGCTTTTTATTTGTATTTTTGTTTTGTTTTTTGTTTATTTTTAATTTTGCTTTAAATATAGCCTAGATTTAGGCTAGCTTCAGTACTGCGACATATGCCCTAGAAGGCAGTCACCAGATGAGATATTAAATATACAAAAAAGAAAGCCCATGCCGATGGGAAGTTTTCCAAGAGGCGTCTTTCACAAGTGCCTCATTGGGGACCTTCAATGGTGTGGATGCGGCAGTAGCGTACTTCACATCGATTCTCAACAACGCGACTATTGCGGCGACCCGTAAGTGCCCCGGTGGACATCAGTGTGCGATAGCCATTAAAAACTAAAAGTCAGCTCATGACCGATTCCAGGGTAACAACTCAACCTTGTGTAACAAGGATGACCGAAACCGATCTCTGGCGCTACGTTTCTGCAATTTCATCTGACTCCTACTGCAAAGATCTGGAAGACGATTAACAAGATCAGCGGCTGTTGCGCTAGCCATACTACCCCCACACTCAACTTACCAGGATCCTTAGACAATGACTGCTTGGTAGTCAGCAATTCTTTAGCCGACCATTTCCGCGCAGTCAGCAGTGTCAGTCGTTACAATAAGGATTTTGCAACCTAAAAATCAAAGGAAGAGTCTCATCCTCTCAATTTTACAACAAAATCTAACCTTCCGTATAATGCCCTATCTACCATCCAAAGGGCTTAGGGTATGACTGGCGTATGTCGGTGGCATAGGTACCGTCGAAATCGGGTGCGGCTGCAGAGAGCTATTGGCGACTGAGGAAGTCGCTGGGCTCGCGCGAACAGGCGAATGATGCACTGTACACGGCGTAGAGTGAGTGGCATCTCCCCAGCATCGACTAGTAGGCTCTCAATGGGGAAAGTGTGCAAGGCCTGGGTCGCTAAGGCGAAAGCCGGTGTGGTGGATCGAGTCCATCTTCCGCAATACACGCTCGGCTGCGGATGCATAAAACTCGAATCCGTAGTCGAGCTTCGAACGAACAAAGGATCGATAAAAGACAAGGCAGTAGCCCTATCAGCGCCCTAAGCGCTGAACGTCACGGAATGGAAAAAATCCATGGCACGGGTACAACAGACCCTAAGGCTGCGAATATGAGCCTCCCAGTTGAGGCTTCGGTCAAATACAAGACGAAGGAAACGGTGCAATTCAACCACTTCCAGGCGTACCCCATTAAGAAACAAATCTGGGTCGGGGTGGAGACGTGGATGGTGGCAGAAGTGCACCACCTTAGTCTTGGCCAAAGAAAACCGAAACCTGTGCGCTTCGGCATAGCGAGAGACGCAGTTTAATGCCTGTTGGAGTCAACGCTCTAGAGTTCGCATCTGGGCCGCTCCAAAAGAGATCGAAAGGTCGTCCACATAGAGCGTAGTGAGAACATATTCCGGCAGCAGAGAGGTAATGCCGTTGATGCTCAGGGCAAAGAGTGTGACACTGAGGACACTTTCCTGTGGGGCACCCTCTTCCTGCTCCATTGGGCCGGAGAGGGCTGTCCCTACCCGTAGGCGGAATCGACAATCTCGCAAAATTCAGATATAAAGATCGGGAGGCGTTCGCTCGCCCCCATCGTGTGGAGTCTCCATGAAGCGGTATCGCCATGCCGTATCACAGGCCTTCTCCAGATCGAAAAACACCGTGGCGTAGTTCTGTCTACGGAGCGAAGGCCTCGCAGATGGCATTTTTCATTCAGAGCAGAGCATCTTACGTGGAGTGGAAATTGTGGAAGCCGCACTGTGCAGAAGACAGATGGCCTCCGCTATGCAGAAAAAAAGGCTAATCTAACATTTACCAATTTTTCCATCCATTTGCACACCCAAGAAGTTAGAGAGAGTGGGCGGAAACCGGCCGGAGTAGAGTGATCTCTCCCCGGTTTGCGAAAGGCGAGCACAGTAGCAATTCACCCGGAATCTGGGAGGAGAACCTCCACCCATATCTTATTGAACAAATCTAACAGAAAGGACACGCCTCGCTCACCCAGGTGTCAAATCATGGCGTGTAGGGGTGCGAAGAATAAGTGAAAAACTTCCTTCCAAAGCGAGAATATAAATAGCCCATTAAATTACCAAGTCAGAACTGACTTCGCCGTAGCGTGACGGCAGAGTGCTGGCCTCTGGATTCAAAAGACCCTTGATCGATCCCCAAGTCCACGATTTTTACGAATAAAATTTTCGAAGAAAACGGAGATCAAGAAAAACGCTTTAAGGATAACTCAAGAAGAATCAAGATAAATGGATCGCCTCTAGAAGAAAACGGAACTCAAGAAAAATGACTTCAAGGGCTAACTCATCAAGAAAGCATCACGTCATCAAGAGAAGGAATCATCACATCAAGATAAATACAAGTTAATATGAAGGTACTCCAAGAAAAGAAAAAAAAAACGAAGATCAAGAACTAACCCAGCCAAATTAAAGAAGAAGGAATCTCAGCCAACTAGAATATGGAGTCAGATACAGTGGAGTCAATGTTTGAAGGGGCATCTTCAGTCTAGAAGAAGAAATAGATTAACTTCAGTCTAGAAATAATACATAGATACGAATATAGAAAAATCTCAAGATGAAGCATAATACTGATATGGATAAATAAGAAAAGATTATAATATAGTGCCGCCCCCCCTGGGGGTCGAAGATCGAACCTGGTAAGCATTTGTGTGAAAGGTTTGAACGGTTCACACATGAACCTTGTAAATGGGAAGATAAGCTTCCCGCTGTTAATAGCGGGGTTTTTTTGTAAATGGGAAGATGAACTTCGCCCTTTGCAGTGTTTCTCCTTCGTAAACAGGAAGTTAGACTCCCCAGTACGCAGTACGATATCTTGTGTCGGCCATACGTAGCTCCATACAAAGGAAGATCTTGTTCATGAAGTCCCGTGGAGAAGGGGTGAAAGTCGATGGCGTTCTTGAACTTCCTTGCCCTGTAAAATTCTCTGTGATCTCAGGTTTTTGTTGATTTTTTCCAAGTCTAAAAATTCGGAAAATGATTATATTATGATTAAATTAAAGTGGATGCATGTAAGGGAGGACGATAGGGTGTGTGGGTAGATAGAGAAAATAGACAAGCGGATAAAAGAGAAAGAAGTGTGGTAGGGTGCAAAGAGATGTCCTAGAGCCTGTTAAACAGACCTATCACTTTTATTATTTTTTATGGTAGCGTGTATTCTTTGTTGTTTCTGTAGATTTTTTAATAATTATAAATAATTATTTATGGCGTTCAAGCCATTTGTCTTAACAATTTTTAGTTTAATTTTGTGTGTGTTTTGCATTGCTTATATGTTTGTGTTTTTTATTACATTTTAGGTGCGTGCTTATTGTTGTTGGTATCATTTGTATTCGTGTGTGTTTTAGTCTTTTTGTTTCTTCATCTTTAGTAGGGTTCTTGTCGTAATCGGGTTTTTTTTAACAATCTTGGTTTAAAGTTGTCTTCATCGGTGGTTTTGTCGTAGTTTTGAGTTTCTTGTCTTGTTTGGTTTTCTTTTTCTTTAGGTTCAGGTTTTACATCTCATTATGTATAGAACGGCACTTGTCCCCGCCAGCCACTCGGTTGGCGGAGCTGGAAAATCTGGCGCGACAGTCAGCTCTTCTGTTCTGGTTAATTATCTGGGTGATTTCATCACTCAGTTCCCGATTAACCAGATCCTGCATTTTCCGGGTCCGTTCTTCTATTACTTTCTTAATGGGAATTATTCGCGCCTCTCTGTGCAGATCTTCTTGCCGTCTTCTTTCTTGCCTGCGTGTACCCGTGATTAGGTACATGCATTTATTTTGCACTACTTGAAGTCGCCTCTTTTGTGTTTTTGAGACACATGAGAGGGTGGAGGCGGGGTAAAGCAACGTAGATCTTACAAGGGCATTGTAGATCTTCTTCTTGTTGCTTTCACGTAGATTTCTAAATGTATATAGAGTTCTGACAGCGGCCGAGGCTCGAGAAATTCTTTCTTCGACGTGCTTCTTGTACCCGGTAGAGGTGATTTTCATACCGAGTACATTGCATTTGTTGGTGTAGGGGTATCGCGTATCTCCCACACGTACGTCTGCCCTTAGGGTGCGTCCAATGAGGACCACCTTGAATTTCTCTTGGTTTGTTCTTATCTTCCACTGAATCTCGTAGTTGTTCAGGTTCGCGATTTCCATCGCTGTCATGCGAGCTTGCCACGGTGCATTCCTCCATGGAGATACGATTATCTGGCTGAAATCATCGGCGTACTGAATATTGAGGGAAGAAGGGTACACAGGAGCTGGGACATCCGCGGTGTATATCAAGTTATGGGTGGGGGATAGCCCCCCCTCCTGCGGGAGGCCCGCAGTGAGCGGAAACTTTGGTCCGTCCGTGCACCCTAGACTGACATACGCCGCTCTCTCCATGACATAGTCACAAAGAGTTCTTTCTAAGTTTTCACTTAGACCCAGCCGTAAGATCTTATACTGCATGCCCCGCTGCCACACCTTATCAAACGCCTTTGATACATCCCGACAAACGATATCCACATAACTCCTGTCCTGTTTTGCTTGGGAAAACTTTTCCGTTATGACATTGATTGCCATTTCCCTACTTCGCTTCTTTCTAAACCCGAATTGACATGGGTTGTGGAGGGATTTTTCTTCCAAGTGAGATACCAGTCTCCCGTTGAGAATCTTCTCGAAGAGTTTCCCGCCAAATTCCAGGAGTGAAATTGGGCGGTAGCTCTCTCTCTCTCTCAACGTTGGGTCCTTTCCATGCTTAGGCAAGAAGATCATCTTTGCCGTCTTATAAACATCTGGAAAGTACCCTGTATTCAGGCATGCGTTAAAAATACGTATCATTCCTTCGATGATGTTAGCTGGCGCCTTTTCGAAGTTTACCTCCGTAAGCCCCGATTGGCCTGGGGCTTTTTGTCGGAATCAGCGGAGTGCGCCAAGGATTTCTTCTTCGGTGATCTCGGCGTCTCCGTCACGCAGTCTATCCACCTGGTGATGAGGATGCGTTGGGTGTATTTTCGTGTTAAGCTCGTCTACGATATTGTTTTCGAACTCTATATCAAAATCTTCGTTTTCTTCTTCTGATATGCTGAAGATTTTTTCCCAATAACGCCGGAGTATTACTTCGATGCTCCTTTCTTCCGTTTCAATGGATCCATCTTCTTTTTGGATTTCCATTTTCTTCTTTTTCCCAGATGATCCTCTGAGACTTTTGACTTTCTTCCAAAAGTCTTTGGGAGATGTATCTTGATCGAGGCTCTCAATCGCATCGTCCCATTGTCTCTGTTGTTGTTCGAGGATCAACTGGTTGAGCTCTTCCTTGATCTCTCTACTTCGTTGTAGCGAGTCAACTGATGCATTTCTGATATTTAACTCGTACATGACTCTCAATTCTCCGTAGAGTTCTTTCATGTACCCAGTCCACCTCTATGAGGAGATGACTTTATACTGGGTTTTGTTTTCGAACTCTATATCAAAATCTTCGTCGAGTGCCTCGTCTATCTCCTAGAGAATGGCCTCGTCCAGATTTGGTGGGCGATAGGCCTCGAGGAAACCCGCGTATCATGCCCAGTAGGCTCTCCTGTAGTCTTTTCTGACTGGAGCTGGGACTTGTATAGGGTTCCTGTTGATGGTAAGTAGGATCCCTATATGATCACTACATGGTACCTGGACTGGTTCCATGTAGTAATTGAACGGCAGCTGACGATTAGCCAGACAAATGTCTGGTTTTGTGGCACTTCTCCCTCGAGTATAGGTTGGGAAGTCCGGGCCTATTCTATGGACCATATTTCGGTCCATCATAGTATCCAGGCACCTTCTATTTCCATTGAAGGTCCTGTACCCAGATTCCCGACATCTGGCATTAAGATCCCCCAATAATATGGTGGGGGTCCTTCTGCCAAATAGGCCAGAGAGAGAATGGATTGGCAAATATTCTCGTCTCGGCGGCTGGTACCCGGTGACGATGACCAGCTTTCCTATATCGAGTTTGACCTCTATTGCAAGATAGGATTCTTCAAAGTTTCTTATTGGTTTATACTTGATCCCTCTTTTGATGGCGATGGCGGCACCGTCGTACCGCTCTTGAGAGTAATTCGTGATTAACACGTCGTAGTTCCAGATCTTCATTTCGGAGCTACGAGTGTCAATCCCATGTTCAGAAATCAAGATGACATCTGCATCAATCTCCCTGAAAAAATTTCCGTAGAGAGTTCTTTTTGCTGTTCAGCCGTCGGTATTAATTTGCATGATTCTTAGTGAGTTCCGTTCCATTGTGAGATGTATTTACCTGTGTTTCTTCTTCGTCTTTTTACTTTTCTTGGCCTGTGGGGCGGGTCTGGAGTGCCAAGGCTTTTCGTTCTTTGGGGGAGGACTAGGAGTCTTTGATCGACTCTTCGTCGCTCTTGTGCGAGTGCATGGGCCCTCGTAGCTATCTGAAGATGTGGATTCTTGTTCCTCATTGTCATTATTCTCCTCCTCTTCTTCGGATTCCTCCGATGAGGGAGATTCAATGACCTCTTTCAGTCCATTGGCTTTTTCGTCATTGTTACTATTTCTAATAACGCTATCCTTGAATGCCCTAGAGCATTCTGGGTCATCAGGCACGATGATGGATGGCAGGTTATTAGCCTTTAATAGCGCGTTTAAAACCTGGTTGTAGCATCCAGGTTTTACCGCATTTGCCACGTTTGCATGTGTAATGCAGATGAGTATCTTTACACCTAGGTCGTTTGTGAAGACCATCGGTGAGGGAGTTGCCATTGCTTAGGCCATCCCTTCACTTCTCTTCACAGTGCTTGCATAGGTATTAGTTTTCTTCTTCTTCTCTTCATCTTCCATTTTTTTATGATTTCCTTTCTCTTTGGGCAGTTAAGGGCCATCGTTCGATGGGGTCTCTTACAGTTCATACACTTTTTGTCAGTGCCTTTGCAGGCGTCATATCGATGACCTTGTGTCGCGCATTCGCTGCACCAAATTGTTCCCTTTTGGGAGCAATTGACGGTTGTATGTTTCTCTAAAGCATAACAGACGAAGCACATCTGGATGCTGTGGTATCTATCGTGTTCTATATTGCTGCCTGGGATCCTCATATTAAAAATGAGGAGTCCCTCCATTGACGCCTTGTGAGCCATTTCAGTAGTTTGAAAGGTCACCTTGAAGACATGGGTATGGTCACGAAATTTGATGACTTCCTTGACCTTAGCCCATGTGTGGTTTCTTTCCACCTCACTTTTTATGTCCGCGGGGAGTTCTTTCCTACCCAGCTCTCCACCTTTCGGCAGATAATAGTCCTGTTTGCAGAGATTGCTGGTGAGGTTTTGGCTTCCAAGTCCATCTCCCTTAGCACTTCGGCCCCTTCATCAGATAGAAGCCGGTCTATGTCCTTGGTCTCACCGCATATAGTGATGAAACCATTTGGGATGTAAATGAGCTTGATCAATGCAATCCTTAAATTTGAAAATAAGGATTGGCACACGGTTTTCTTCTCGGGGTTTTTTTTCCAGCTATGGTCCGTAGGGGGACTCTATTAGGGAGGGCCTCCATCGTCGTGGGCGTCTTTTTTCTTCTTTCTTGCTGTTCTTTTCTTCCTCTGTAAAAAAATGTGTAGTTATTATGTTATGGGTGAAAAAGTGATGTCAGAAGTGGTAAAGGAGGTAGAGTCAAGGGTTGGATTTGACTTCGATATGAGAAGAACGCTCTCGTCCAGTTTCCTGTTGTTTTCCCGCTCGGATGGTGCCCTGATGATGAGTGATGATGGATGGGGGATGGTTCTTGAGTGGGGACCTCAGAGGGTTGAGCTTGGTGGACTTAATGCATAGCGGCCGAATCAACGACCGCTAAGTTTTTGCCATCCCCTCACGGGTACGTACGCCAAAACTGCATCCAACTACATAGAGACGGGAGTACTTCCCTCTATGATTCTGGGCGGGTTCCTCGGGCGATGGGGATTTCTCCTCCGTCCCGGACTCGCAGTTTTGCCCCAGATTCGAGAAAATTTCTGACTTGTGCTTCGGCTGAGAGCTAGTCTTCAAACCAGTTTCCACGCAAGCCCTTAATTATGCCAGTCCAAGTGGCTGACATAGTTAAAACGAAATTAATGAAGGGCAGTAATCCGAGCAGGTTCCCACGCAGGGCGGTGGACGAGAGCAATGAGGTGATTAAGCCCACATTTTATTCCTTCCCTCGCAACGAAAAGATATCTTAAATCTTTGCAGAATCAACTGAGATCCTAATGACTCCCAGGACAGTCGCGTTCTTAGGTGGTGAGGCTCAAAAGTCCGTTATTAAGCACGAGTAAAAACTCGCTCTTCAGAAGTCGAATATTCGCCCAGCAATTCGGAAAACTGACTTCGGCCGTGTTTATATGTTAAAGATTGAATCGTTAGTAACATTTAAATCTATCCTGGAACCTGATTGGTTGAAATGTTATAGAGTTAAGTTTAGATGAAATTACTATTTCCATAGGTGAATTTTTGTGTAAATAAACCTATAAGTGGGTACAACTTAAACGTAAATGTAGTAAATTAACAAAAAGCTGAGCTCCTGCGTTTTATTTCTCCAGGAGAAACCTCTTTATGTATCTTTGCCTTCGAATAAATCTTTCCTCTCCTCAGCTATAATTTTTATCTCTTTCAACACTTTTTACTATATATTTTTTTACATTGTATAAATTTATAAATTTATTTATTTATCTAATGTATAAAATACTTGTACTCTTTCGAATAAATATATCTTCATCATGTAAAAGGGAGTCAGAATCAGAAAATTATTGTTGTTTTAATAAGAAAAGCTATATTCCTTGTTCACCATTTTAAAAGCTTATTCCGGCCATAATATACAGGAATAAAGAATGCAGATATAAATATATATTTTTCCTTCATCCCGTAAGAAAGCTGATGATCACTTAAATCCAGCCTGCAAAACTAGAAAGAGAGTACCATAACTGACTCGGACCGTACAGGCGTATGGGACATGGTCTGGACCATGGGCGGTGTCCGCGAACGAAGCAAGAGGGTTCTCCGCCTCGGGAGGTAAAGTCCAGCCGGCGGCCTTCCGCGACATCACGAAGAGCATTGAATACTAGCGGACAAGCATCCCGACTAGAGAATGCGGAGAAAGCGGTCGCGAAGGATTCCGCCACGGACGCGGGGTCCGAGATTACGGTCTCATTCTCCTGGAAAACGGGAGGTAGGTCCTGCGCGGACTTGCACCGAATCCTTTTGACTCACTCCACACCTCTGCTAGAGGTGTATTCCCTTTAATTGAAGACACGCATGCCCGCCAAGAAAAGCGGCGGGCGTGCTTCGAAATATACCGGAACCTAGCCCGACGAAATTCACCGACAGTGAAATCGTTCCGGTGGCGCTTAGAGCGCATCTAGTCATAACGCTTCTGTTTGAGGGCCGCCCCACACTCCACCGACCACCACGGGAGGGGTCAGCGTGCAAAACAGCCAGACGTTCTATGAATACTAGTCAGGCCCGTGGCGATAAGGTTGCCAGAGAGGAACTCAACGGCCTCATATACCGACCTAAACTCCTCGACTGAGATAGAGAATTTAGTCATTTCCTGAAATGCAGGCCACTAGCATGGAGGTCATCGACCACCCCTTAATCAAAATCAGGCTGTGCATCCGGGAAGCAAAGAGATAAATCAAGGCAAGAAAAGTAGTAGTTCCTCGGCAGTGATGCGTAAACTCGTCCACATTTAGGACAACTATCTCTAACTCTTCGATCTGAACGCAAGGACTTGTCCCCTGGGATTTATTGAGTAGTATCCCCATAGAGGATGCCTGCATTTCAGATCTCCAAGCAAGAGAACGGGCCTCGGCAACCGTGCCACGACGCGGTGAAAGTCCCCCGCGTCGAAGTCAGCTGACTTTGGAATGCACGCAGAAATAACAGTATACCTCCTATCCAGGTTTAGCTGCACAACCACTGCTTGAAAGGAGTTATCTAAAGTGAAAAGAAGAACGGAGACATCATGCCGGGCGTAAACCGCGCATCCTCAAGCCCGGCCCACATCTTTTAGGGGAGGGGTAAAAATACCCTTATACCCCAGGAGGGCAGGCAGGGGGCACGCACGTAGCATGGTCTCGTGCAAAAAGATAGCTAAGGGGGAACGGGACGAGATGAGCCTCCGCAGCTCCATTGAAGGAATATGCCTTCCAGCCCTAGCTCGGATACGCGGGGGCCCTCTTCGAACAGAAGACCCTCACGGGAATGGCCGTACCCATCCAGGAGGCAGAACCCCGAGTGCTGTTAGCCGGATAATTCGCTGAAAGGCGCTGTCGCTTTCGAGGACTTATTGAGGGATGTTGGGCTCGCCATGCGAGTCTCTTCCTCCGTCCGCCTCGAAACTTTAGACGGGCGTTTGCTTCGGAAGCGGGGGGCCCTCTTTTCGAGGATCCACCGTCTCCGAGCCACTCTGCCCACCAATAGGCGTTGGCAAAGAAGCCGAAGCTCCTTTGTTGCTGTCCTCCTTTCGGGGGACAGCTTTAGTAACCCCAAAAGATAGCCTGACGACACACTTCAAGGGTGTTGCCTCCTGTGAGTCTAACGACTCGGTGGAGGCGCGTTTCGCATTACGGGAAACGGTCACGCTGGAGGAAAGGGGGCAAGCCCTGGTTTTAGCCGGGGCTGGGTGTGAACTCTTTGTGCCACCAGCTTTACCAAGGAAGCACCCGGGTTGAGTAGAACCCGCAGAACGGCTCCGAATGGGCGTGGAAACAACGGTGCTCGTTGGCCTGGATGGACCAGGACCAGAGGGGGCTCTTTCTAACCATTGAGGCGTAAGACTTCCCAGGCAGAGCCGGTCACGCCAGGACCAAGTCCTTAGCCTCGCGGAATAAGAGTCGATCCTGGGCTTAAAGGGCCAGGATTTCTTTCTCAAGGGGATATGCCACGCATTGCTACAAACAAGCGGGGTGAGGCTCTCTGCAATTGACACACTTGGCCACACACGATTTGGACTTATCGTTTGCGGCCTTGGAGCAATTTACACCTACTTCGGGTGACCCCGACTTTGCATGTCTACATGAACGATTCGTATGTCCGCAGTGGTGATAGTAATAGCACCGCCGCGGCAGTGGCATGAACCCCTTTACGCGGTAGCGGTACCAACCGGCACGCACTGACTCAGGGAGCTTGTTACAGTCGAACGTGACGAAGAGTGTAGTGGCGAGTCTCGAGGCCTCGCATTGTTTTCTCAACACACGTTCGACCTTGACCGCCCCATGGTCGGCCAGCTATAAGGTGATGTCCTCTATGGAGTAGTCATTGAGTTACCTTGCATAAACTACTCCTTTCACAAAGTTTATTTTAGAGTGAGGCGTCACACTCACCTGGGTTCCATCAAGTGTCCGAAGAGGACTTATCCTGACCGCTTCGGAGGGATCCGCCACATTCGCCAGGAGGCTCCCGTCAGAGAAACGGGTCACCTTCGGCTCTCTACCAATTACACTAGCTAAAGCTCTCCTCTGATGGATCAAGTTGCCCTCGGCCAACATGCTGCCTTCAGTGGAGCGAATAACTAAGCGTGTGAAGCCAGCGTGCTCGAAAATGCCAAGTAACGTCTCAATGAGGGGGCCCGATGTTATCGAGGCTACGCCCTGCGCTCTTTTTCTCTTAGTCATAGTCAGGGGCTCCGCACCCGGGAGGGCAGAGTGGCTGGATGTGCTGATCTTGGCTGGGTCGCTTACCGAAGTGGTAGCAGACCCATCCGTCCCCGCGGATTGAGAGAAGCCCCGAGTCTTCTTAGTCTTTTTTTTCTTTTTAGGAGAGGAGGGCGGGGAATGAACCCCTTTCTCCCCTCCGCCCGAAGGGGCCCACAGGCCAGATGGACCGGCCTCAGCTAGGTCCTTCTCCGAGATGGAGAATGTCCTTGCAGTCGCAGGGGCCCGGGCGGAGGAGATCCCTCCCCTCCTTGTACTCCCTCGGAAACCCCAGACCGTTTGAGGAGGACCTTGCATAGGAGCGGACACGAGTTCGGTGCTTGGCTTCGAGCCCGGATTCGCTCTCATGGAAGGCCCTACTCTCTGAGCGTGGGCTTCCTTAAAGACCATGTCTATCTCAGGGGAGGCCCCCAGTGGCCATTTCCCCCCCCCCCCCTCCTCACCAGGACATCGCAGGTCTTACTGGCAGCAGTGTCTTTAGTCTCGTCTTGGGAGGCACAGGACTTGACCCCGGCAAGGTTCAATATTATTGCCAGCAGGTCTTTTGTGGGAAGCGCCCGAAGGGGCCTGGCTTCCTTCTTCCCCTCTTGGGGTTTGCCCTACCGAGCCGCTTCAATGGGGAACGGTCGGCTATTGTTGATTGTTTAAGGGCTACGCAACTTCAATCGAGTTTTTGTCGCTCGTCAGAAGCAAGGAGGAGAGGCTAAGCTGGGGCCGGACGGAGCGCCTAATCCCGTCAGCACGGCGGCCAGGATGGAAAATCGCCGCGCCCCTTACGGGAAGACGAAGTAGGGTTAGCAGAAGAAGAAAAAGATGCCAAGCTTGGTCCGGACGGGGCGCTGAATCCCTTTAGCACGGTGGCAAGGATGGCAAATCCCCGCGCCCCTTATGGGGAGTCGACTATGGGCTGCCTTCTGGCTTTCTTGTCAGTCCCCTTGGTAAGTAAAGGGGTCTGCCGCTGGTAAGAGGGAGGTGCCCGAAGGCATCTCCAGACAAGGGGGTGAGTCCCCTACACCCTTAGACGAAGGAGAGGACTAAGTCTGCTCTCCGGTTAGAGAAATTTGGGTGGTCCTCTGCGCATGCACATAGCGGGGGACCTCCATTTTTTTTCTGTGGAGATGCCCGAATGCGGGTGCGTCGATGGACAAGGTGAAATTGAGGGAAGATTTTTTTATTTTTTCATCATTGGGCATGGTGACCCTAAATTTTTCACGAGATGCATACGCTCATCACCCATCGCAGTAGCCCACCCTGAAAGGGGTGCGTACAGGCCAGACGAGCCAGGTGCCTGGTAGTTCTTCGGCATGGCGGCTCTACCTTGGACACGGCGTAAAAAAATAGATGGTGAAGTGAGCAGGAGAGGGAGTGTGAGGAAGGTATGGGTGTGGATGAAGCAGGTTGTTAAACACCCACCACCCTAGACCGGAGCTCAGGGGTTAGGGAACGTTGTCCCCCTACCCCCTCAGCCCCGATCCGGGACGGTTGGCTGAGAAGAAGGTCATCATCTAACCTGTGAAATTAGAGGCTGACCAGACAAAGTTTTGAGGGAGATTGTATGAAAAGCGAGGCACCCGGAGGGAAACAAGTGTTTTGAAGGAAAGAGAAGAGGCTAAGCTGGGGTCGGACGGGGTGCTGAATCTGGTCAGCACGGCGGCCAGGATGTCAAATCACCGCGCCCCTTACGTGGTCGGCATGGCCTAAGTCCCACTTGAGAGGCATGTTGTATGAGGGCTAGAATGAACGGCCAACAAGACAATAGGCAAGTGGTCACTCCCATCGAGGTCGTCAAGAAATGACCATCGAAAATCGGTGAGGCAATCCGGGGAAAAGAGAGACAGGTCAACACAGCTAAAGGAATCCGTCTGAATATGATAAGACGTAAAATCGCAGATGGTTAAAACGCAAAGAAATTCAGATAATAAAAGAGACTTTAAAACATTACCTTTGGCATTCAGAGTGATGTCGCCTCAACATGGGTGAGGGACATTAAAATCTCCCAGTAGTAAAAATGGGGAGGGCAATTGATCTATAAGTTCTAAAAGGTCGGATCTTGACAATAGTAAAAAACGATGGAGATAAATAGAGCAGACAGTAAAAAGCCTTGTAAGAAAAACCTTCGCGGCAACAAACTTGGAGTACCATGTAGGGGCATGGGAGATACATGATGGGATGAGGAAACCATAACTGACACTCCCACATGAGCAATATTTGAAAATACGAAATCTGGGTACCGCCAGAAAGGGCCGTGTACCGAGTTTGTTCTCCTGAAGACAAATAATAGCGGGGAGGAGAGTCGTCAAAGAACTTTGAGTTCTTCCCTTCCCGCTTGGGAAGAACGCCTTGACAATTCCATTGTCAAATGGAGGATATTATGTGGAACTGTTAGATACCACAGTAGATATATTTTTCTCTTTTGTGGCTGAGGTTAAATTTGAAGTGCGTCCCAAGATGCTTGGGGGACTGATACCAGATTTTGAAGGGCCTACTATAGCAAGGGAAGAGATCCTGGAAGGAGCATTGACAGTGGGTATGTTGGATGGTTTCGAGGAACCGGCCGAGGCCCTTGCCTGTAATTCGAGCTCATAGCCAGGAGGAAACGGAAGGTCGAGAAGAGATTCGGGCGGTAGATCCGGATTCATAGGCTGAGGGATCTTTTGGTGTTCGAGGGGTTGATCCAACAACTGTGACTGGTGATCTTGGAGTATCATCTGATTCCTTCAGATCATGAGTAGGAGGGCGGGTAGAAGGAGCAGGCGATATGGGCAAAGTATGAGAAACTGGGTGTATTTCTGTCACCGTTTGGGCTAAGAGGGTACCTACGTCCTGTGAAGAGCGGGACGGACTTGAGGGCAGAGAATATTCAGCAACAAGCGAAGAGTCCATTGAAGATTCTCGAGGCTGGTCGAGTCAGCTCTAGAGGTCTTTCCTATTGGTGGTCGATGACCCAGGTGAGGAGTACTTCTTCTTGTCAAGGGGCTTTGGGTGCCGGGCCCGGGTGGAAGAGCCTTCATTGGTCGATATAGAAGATTCTTTCAGATAACGTCTGATGTCTTCAAGTGTTTCACTCTGAGCGTGTCCCAGATAGAGCTGCTGGGGAGAGGGGAGCAACAATAGCTATCTCTGTGTAAGAGCGATGCTTCGACTGTATATCGTGAATAGTTTTGACAATACTGGTAGATGGGCGATGAGATGCTCCAGGCATGTCGGAGCGTCACACAAAACATGAGAAGAGACGGCACGAGGTGAGGTTTGTGCTCGAGCATGTTGACGAACCTCTCTCACGTCCAGACGCAGTCGTGGAAAGCGAGGACCTCGTTTTTATATTAGAATATTGGGCAATATTTGATGCAGCACTGTGGGCATCACTGCAGTTGGCACAGCGTGGTGTTTTGGTCCATGGTAATCAGAACTACAATTCACGCAGGACCGAGATGTACCCAGCTTTAATATACTGCGGTAGTTCCTGTCGTTCGAACGTTACAATCAGTGGCGGTTGGGATTCTAGTAGAGACTACTGTCGTAGTCACCCTGTGTACATGTATGACACGTTGGATACTAAGCTTGCTCTGAAGGCGGGTGAGGTCGTAGTCCCTTAAATCGTTTGGACGAACTACACCTTTGACAAAATTCATAGGTTGATGGGGCGAAACAGTTACTGGAACTTAGGCTATCGAAAACAGATTTTGCACAAGATTGTGTTGAGAGGGAGATGATACCTCAACTACCATATCACCACTATCTCTTGACCACATCCGTCAAACACTTCGACTTTTGCAAGTGGGGTGTCAGATGACGAACTCATGACAAGAAAGCAGGGATAATCTAAATCTGGGTCCACTTTGTTGGCATACGGATCCAACGAGCAAGGAAGGCTGAAAGGGGAGCTGAAGAACATTTGTCACGAGAACCCTTACGAGAAGGGGAGGTTTTAGGTTTATGGCTAGCCATTGCAAAAAAAAAACCAACTTCACATTCTCCCTCGGGACTCCCCACCATGGAGGCCTACAAGGGCCTAGCATTAATGCAACTCTGGATTCAGTTAAATCCGGTATGTTCTCTTGGAGAATGGATACAGATCCACCACACCTATCTTTATAGACCGAAGAGGCTGCCCGAGTTCTACGCGTGGAGAAAAGGGGCTAATGGTAGACGAAAGCGGTGGAGATGCTTAGCCTCCTCCGACCTTCATGAAAGAACAATTTAGAATAAATCCGGAAAAACGAGCAGAGGTCAGGTAATCGTCAGGTCCACTAGATAGGAGAAAGAAGAGGGGGGGGAGTAAAGAGCAGTGAAATAAAGTAATACGGTTATGTTAAAAGTCTGGTTAGCAGCACCATGGGTCCCCTGAGGGGCCCAGGGTTGACCCCCTTCGCCACAAGAAGGCCAGAGCATCTCTGGGACCAAACTCTGAAGAAAGAAGAGGTCCCAGAGAGGAAGCGGGTCACAAAAGTCACAATACATTAGACCGATACTAACATACGCACAAGGTTTAAAGTAAGTTACCAGTGGGTTGTTGCCCAATCCAAGTGGATTCTATATGGCAGCTAGGTTGAAAGGAGGCCAATCATCTATAAAAGGTGGAGGAGACCACTTTGTGACAAAAATTTAAAAAACGACGGGTTAAAAGATTCCTCCGCCAATATGAATCGAAGACGGGTGTGTTGAGGAATAGTTAAAAGGGTCGGGAAACAAGACAACCGGAGAATGGCAAAATGGCTACAATCCAATAAAAGGTGGGCAACCGATTGGTCCCCACCGCAAAAACGACAGCAAGGGCTGATATGAGCATCACCCGAAACAAGATGGCCGTGAGTAAGTCTCGTGTGGCCGATGCGAACTCAGCAAAGGGCCACCTCCAACGACTGCATTCTATGACGACTCGAGGGCCAAGAGCGAATAGAATTTTCAATTTTGTATAGTTTGGATGTTGAACAGTCATCCCATTCATTCTGCCACAGTTGAAAAATATACTCTCTTATTGAAGGAAAGTAGGCCCTAAAAGGCAGAGCCGAGGTTCTCAGGGGACACAGAATGTGCTGACGCTGCCAGCCGATCAGCCTTCTCGTTGCTCAGGACCCCCGCATGCCCAGGGACCCAGCAAAAAAAAATTCTATTAGGTTGAGGAATAAGTTCTTGCGTTTTTTTTTAATGTTGTGTTGATTTAAGTTTTGTTGACGTGATTTGTGCACATATTAAGAAACAATAATAAATAATGAGAAGAAAATTTGCAAAGGTTAGGCTACGTCTTGAAGTTGAATAATAAGTTATTACGGTTTATTTAAAAGTTGTGTTGATTTAATTTTTGTTCTGTACCCTCAAAATGGAATGTGAAGTTGAAAGAAAGAAGCATTTTCGACACTTGTTATTCATTTTCAATCGAGGCAGGGACAATGCAAACGCAGCCAAAGCTCGTTGCGATATTATTTTTCTGTGTACGGAGAAAATGCCTTATCAGAAAGGACAGCTCAATGGTGGTTTTCACGTTTCAAGAACGGTCATTTGAAACTTAATGACGAAGAATGTTCTGGTCGCCCCATTAAGTTAAAAAAAGATCGTTGAACGACCTTCTTCATGAAAATCCTCTTCAATCGACTAGAGAATTAGCTGTACAATTGGCGTGTGATCAGAAAACTGTAGTGAATCACCTTCATTCGATAGAGAAAGTTCAAAAACTCGATGCATGGGTTCCGCACGCTTTGAGCGAGAGCAAAAAGCTTCAACGTTCCACGATTGCCGCAGGTTTGCTTGCTCGTCACAAGGCTACTCGTGGATATAAGGACAGATTTATTCACCGAATCATCACTGGCGACTAAAAGTGGTGTGTTTATGTCAACATGGACCATGGAAAACAATGGCTTAAATCCAATATAAACCACTTCCGCGATTAAAGCAAGGACCTTATCCACGAAAGACGGTGCTGTGTGTGTGGTGGGATTGTGAAGGCATCATTCTTTATGAGCTCCTTGCGAACAACGAGATTGTTAATCCAGAACTCTACGTTCAACAAATGTATCGACTCGCCGAAGCTATTCGTGAAAAGCGACCCCATTGACGTCTTGGAGTCCTTCTGCAACACGACAATGCACGTCCTCACATTGCCAATATGACGAAAGACGCCATCCAAACGCTTAATTGAAAAACCCTCCCGCATCCTCCATATTCACCAGACTTGGCTCAATCGGATTTTCATCTGTTCCGATCGCTCTCCAACAATTTGCGCGGCGTTTCGTTCAATACTGATGTGGAATTAAGAACCTGGTTAGACGAATTCTTCGAGGCAAAATCCAGAGATTTTTATTGCAGAGGCATCGAAAAACTAGTTGAACGTTGGGAAGAAGTAAATAACAACGGAGGATACATTATTAAAAAAAAAAATGCATATTGTTATCAATTAAAAATGAAGTTTTCCTAAAATTGTTAATGGGAATAAATAAATTTGTTAAAACCGCAAGAACTTATTCCTCAACCCAATATATCGGGATGCATTTTTTTTTTTACTGGTATGTATGTGAGAGTATGCAGGTGAGGGGATAGAAAGGGTGTGTGGATAGACAGCGGAAAGTAGACCAGTGGTGAAAAGAGAAAGAAGTGTGGTAGGGTGCAAAGTGATGCTAGAGCCTGGTGATCAGGCTTATCGCTTTCAAATTTTTATGTTTTGTAGTTCCGTTGCTGTTTATCATTTTGTTTATATATATATATATATATATATATATATATATATATATATATATATATATATATATATATATATATATATATATACATGTATATATAATATATATATAATTTGGCGTTCAAGCCATTTGTCTTCATATTGTTAATGTATTTGGTTATGCTGTGCACGTTTGCTGTTGTTTTGGTAAGTCGTTAATTATAACTTACTATGTTTGTTTTAGTGTCTTTGTTTCTTCGTAAATTTGTAGTGTGTGTATTTTGTGTATTATGTTTCTTCTTTGTAGTCTTGTTCGGTGAGTTTCATCTTCTTGTGTAGGTTTCCTTCTTCGGTAGTTTTTGTCTTAGTTGATGGGTTTTGTCGATATCAGGGAATTTTTGTCAAAATCAGTTGGTTTCATGGTTGGTATTTTAGTCTTGATTTGGGGCAAAATCAACTCATCTTGCGTAGAACGGCACTTCTGCCCTTCCAGCTAAAATCGAAGTGGAGCTTGAAAATCTGGCGTGACATACTGCTCTTCTATTCTGGTCAATCATTTGTACGATTTCCTCGTCCAACTCTCGATTGACCTTTTTCAGCATATTCCTTGTCTGTTCTTCGATGACAACGTTAATGGGGGTTAACCCCGCCTCCTGGTACAGTTCTTCCTGTGTTCTTCTTTTCATTCTGCGTTTACCTGTAATTAGGTACGCGCATTTGTTGGGCACCACCTGTAGTCTCCTCTTCTGTGTCTTTGAGACACAAGAGAGGGCGGAGGCGGGGTATAGCAACGTCGATCTTACTAGTGCAATATAGATCTTCATCTTGTTGCTTTGACGAAGATTTCTGAATCTATACAGAGTCTTGGCTGCAGCAGTGGCCTTGATGATACGTTCTTGGACGTGCTTTGTGTACCCGGTTGAGGTGATCTTCATGCCGAGTACATGTCATTCATTGGTGTAGGGATATCGTATATCCCCCACCTTGATGTCATCAAATAGTCTCCTGCCTATGGGGACTACTTTGAACTTATCCTGGTTGGTTCGGATTTTCCACCGGGCCTCGAGGGGGTTAAGGTTTTCAATTTTTGCTGCTGTCATTCGAGCTTGCAAAGGCGCATTTCTCCATGGACAAGTTATTATCTGGGTGAAATCATCGGCGAATTGTAAGTTGAGGCAAGTGAGGCTTACAGGGACTGGGACATCCGCGGTGTAAATCAAGTAGAGAGTGGGAGACAGGCACCCCCCTGCGGGAGGCCCGCATTGAGCGGAAACTTTGGCCCGTCCGTGCACCCTAAACTGATGTATGCCGCTCTCTCCATGACATAGTCACAGAGAGTTCTCTCTAAGTTTTCACTTAGTCCCAGTCGTAAGATCTTGTACTGCATTCCCCGTTGCCACACCTTATCGAACGCCTTTGATACACCCCGACAAACAATGTCCACGTAACTCTTTTCCCGTTTTGCATGGGCTAGCTTTACCGTGATGACGTTAATCGCCATTTCCGTACTTCGCTTACTCCTAAACCCGAATTGGTGTGGGTTGTAGAGCGAGTTTTCCTCTAGGTGAGACACCAGTCTTTTGTTGAGGATCTTCTCGAAGAGCTTCCCACCAAATTCCAGAAGTGAAATTGGCCGGTAGCTCTCCTTCAACTTGGGGTTCTTTCCGTGTTTAGGCAAGAAAATCATTTTCGCCGTTTTATAAGCGTCTGGAAAGTACCCCGTATTGAGACAGGCGTTAAATATTCTTCTCATTTCTTTGATGACACAGGCTGGTGCCTTTCAAAGTTAAGCTTTGTAAGCCCCGATTGTCCTGGGGCTTTTTGTTGAAATGAGTGAAGCGCGCCGAGTAGTTCTTCTTCTGTAACTCGGCGTCTCCGTCGCGCTGTCTATCCACCTGGTGATGAGGGTGCTTCTTGTCTATTTCTTCGTTTAGCTTGTCGATGATGTTACTTTTGAACTCTTCAGTTATACTGAAGATATTTTCCCAATAACTTCGGAATATCTCTTCAACTAAAAGGTAAAATTTGGATAAGTCTAAAGGCTAAAAGGATTGCTGGAAGTTCAGCGGTAAAAATGGATGCTGCTGGCGGCAAAGATAGAGTTAGGAATTCTCCTCCTGGTTAGATGGCTGCGGCACCCACGCCACCGTCCGACTTAGAACCATCCATGTATAGTGGGCAGCATTGTTTGTGTGAGGTTGAATGCTCTAAGAACAGGCTCTTAATGATGCGAGAGTCCATTGAGGACTTCTCCAGGCTCCACATGTTGGTACATACTCTGGGGAGAGGAGCACGCCAACTAGGGGTCAGTAAGGATGGGAGGGTAAGGACCCTTGGAACACCCAGGTTAGAGAGATGATCTCCTATGCGAAGGTTCAAAGGGCGGGGTAAAGATGGCAACTTATCATATGCCGCCGTTGATTCGGCAGCATACAGGCATCTGTAGACCTCTGATACAGGGGATTGTTGTACTCGGCAGAAGTATCGCATGCAGATTTGAAGTCTATGGTAGGGCAAAAGGAGTACCCCACTCTCGCAGTAAAGGCTGTTGACAGGAGAAGTACGGAAGGCTCCATTAGAAAGGCGAACTCCGAGGTTTCGAATGGGGTTCAGTATTTTAAGGGCTGAAGAGGAAGCCGATGAGTAAGTTTGTCAGCCATAATCCAATTTGGATTGGACGAGGGCTGTGTATAATGTCCACAATGTTTGTCGGTCACTGTCCCATGAAGTGTGTGAGAGGACTTTCAAAATGTCTAGAGCCCGCAGACAGCCTGTTCGAAGTCGGCGTAGGTGTGGTAACCAGGATAACTTTGAATCGAGAGTTACGCCGAGGAATCGAAACTCGAAGACAAACTCTATATCTTCACCTTCTAGGGAGATAGATGGCGGAACAAGAACCCCTCTGCCTCGCCGGAAATACATTGCTTTGGTTTTGTTCGTGGAAAAGCGGAATCCCTTAAGTTGTGCTCTTTTGGATACAGCATCGACCGGCAGTTGTAGCCGACGCGCTGCTAATGGAAGGTGAGGTGAGGAACAGTATAGTGCTAAATCATCGACAAACAGAGTTGCCAATACACCCTCTAAGAGAGACGAAGTTATATCATTGATGGCAATTATAAAACAAAAGACACTTAAAACACTGCCCTGAGGAACTCCCTCCTCCTTGGGTTGCAAGTCAGAGTATGCGTCTCCAAAACGTACCTTGAAGGATCGAGATGCTAAAAAACTTTGAATAAGTGAAGGTAAAAGGCCTCTCATCCCCCAGACGTATAGCTGCTTCAAGATGCCATATCTCCATGTTGTGTCGTAGGCTTTCTCAATGTCGAAAAATATGGTCAGGACTCGGTGCTTTAATGAGAAAGCTTTCCGGACCGATCCCTCGAAATGTAATAGTAGGTCAAGGGTACTATGACCTTTGCGGAAGCCACATTGAAATGGAGAGAGAAGGTGATTGGTTTCTAGGAACCAATTTAGGCGCTCCAATATAATTTTTTCAGGCAACTTACTCAAACAGCTGTGAGAGCTATAGGGCGGTAGTGATCTGCATCCAATACGCCCCTGCCCGGTTTGACAAAGGGAAGGATGATTCCAATGCGCCATAATAACGAATAAAAACCCTTCACCCATATAAGGATGTACAAATCAAGTAAGAAGAGAGTAGAGTGTGGATGTAAGTGCCGAATCATATCGAAATGGATCTCATCAAGGCCAGGGAAAGTAGATCTGCAAAGGGACAAAGCGCAATGCAGCTCATGGATGCTGAATAGAGCGTTATACGAAAGGTTAGATTTTGTTGTGAAGTTGAGAGAATGAGATTCTTCCTTTGATTTGTAGGATTGAAAAGCCTTATCGTAACGGCTGACACTTGCTGACGGCGCGGAAATGGTCAGCAAAAGCATTGCTGACCACCAGGCCGTCATTCTCCAAGGAACCGTCTAAGTTGAGTGTGGGGGTATGATGATTACCATAACGGCCCCTGATTTTATTAATCCTCTTCCAGATATTAGCAGTAGGTGTCATAGAGTAAATTGATGAAACGTAACGGCGCCATGAATTTCGGCGAGCCTGGCGAAGGGTTCTTTGGTGAAGTGCACGAGCTCGGTTTCGGTCAACCTTGTTGCACAAAGTTGGGTTCTTTCGGAATCGGGCATGGGCGAACTTGTAATTTTTTATAGCTGTTGCACACGTCAAGGTCCAACAGGACACGGTTGAGCGGTCCGTGGCAGGTCGCATCCGTGGGATGGTCTGTGTTGCTGCATTGTAGATAGTCGATGTAAAGTATTCTACTGCCGTGTCCACTCCATTGAAGGTCCCCAAGGATGCACTTGTGAAGGACGCCTCTTGGAAACCTTCCTAATCTGCATGACCTAAGTCCCACTTAAGGGGCATGGTTGTATGAGGGCTAACTTGAAGGGCCGACAAGACAATAGGGAAGTGGTTACTTCCATGGAGATCGTCAAGAATTGACCATCGAAATTCCGTGAAGCAATCAGGGGAACAAACAGACAGGTCAACACAGCTAAACGAGTCCGTCTGGACATGATAAGAGGTAAAATCGCCAGTATTTAAGACACAAAGAAAGTCAGATAATAAAAGAGACTCTAAAACACTGCCTTGGCATTTCGAGTGATGTCACCCCAGTATGGGTGACGGGCGTTAAAATATCCTAGTAATAAGAATGGGGAGGGCAACTGGTCTATAAGTTCTAAAAGGTCGGGTCTTGACAATGATAAACAAGGGGGTAGGTAAATAGAGCAAAATGTAAAAAGCTTAGTAAGAAAAACCTTCACGGCAACAGCTTGGAGGGTAGTATGTAGGGAGAGGGGAGAAACATGGTGGGATGAAGATACCATGATTGACACCCTTCCATGAGAGGGGCTTCCAACAGGAGCAATAGAGTTGATAGTGAGAAAGCCGGGTACCGGCGAAAAGGGCCGTATACCCAGTTTATTCTCCTGAAGACAAATAACAGCGGGGTGGATAGTCGTCAAAATAATTTTGAGTTCTTCCCACTTTGGAAGAACTCCTTGACAATTCCATTGTAAAATGGAAGATATTATGTGTGACGATTAGATACCACTGTGGATATCTTTTTCTCTTTTGAGGCCGATATTGTATTTGAGGTTCGTCCCGAAGAGCTTGGGAGACGGAGAGCTGATTTTGAGGAGCCTGCTTTTGCAGAAGGAGAGATCCTCGATGGAGCAGTAACTGTTTTTTTTTCGTGGGTTTTGGAGAACCGACCGAAGCACTTGATTGTAATTCGGGCTCGCAACCTGGCGGAAAAGGAAGATCAAGAAGGGATTTTCGGCCGGTAGATCCGGATTCATAGGTCGAGAGTATTTTCGGTGTCTGAGGAGTTGGTCCAACCAACGCAATTGGTGATGTTGGAGTATCAACTGCTTCTATCGGATCTTGGGTTGAAGGGTGAGCGGAACAAACAGGTGATCTGAGCGAGGTGTGTGGAGCTAGGTGTATATCTGTCATCGTTTGGATCAGGATGGGGCCTAAGTCCTGTGAAGGGTGGGACAGACTTAAGTGCATAGAATGTTCAACCATAGGGAAGGAGTCCATTGAAGATTCTCGGGGTTCGGCCGAGTCAGCTCTAGAGGCTGCCCGCTTATTGGTGGTCGATGACCCAGGTGAGGAATCCTTCCTCTTACTACTGGGCTTTGGGTCTCGGGGCGGGTGGATGAACCTTCACCGGTCGATGTTAAGGATTCTTTCAAATAGCGTCTGATGTCTTCAAGTGTCTCACCCTGATTGTCTCCCAGCTATAGCTGCTGGAGGGAGGGGGGCTGCATTGGTCATCTCGGTGTAAGAGCGATGCTTCGACTACATATTCTGAATGTTTAAGACGCTGCGAGTAGATCTAGGGTGAAGTGCTTCAGGCTGGTCGGAACTCGCGCGTGATGGTCGGTTTCGTCCATCGTCACGTAAAACGCTAGAGAAGAGCTGGCCGAGTGGCGAGGTTTGTGCTTGGGCTCGCTGGTGGGCCTCTCTTATATCTAGACGTAGGGAGTCGCGCAAAGCGAGAACTTCCTTTTCATATAAAAATATAGAGCAGTTTTCACGCAGCACTGTGGGTACCTGCGCAATTGGCACAGCGGGGTGTTTTGGTGCATTCGGGGCCATGGTAGTCGGAGCTACAATTCATGCAGGAGCGAGGGTGCCGACAGGCACGGCCAACATGTCCAAATTGATTGCAATTGAAGCAGCGTCTGGGTAGTTCGATGTAGGGACTTACCGGGACACGAAGGTACCCAGCTTTAATATACTGAGTCAGTTCTTGTCGTTCAAATGTTAAAATCAGTGTGGCGGTTTAGACTTTAGTGGAGCCTAATGTTTTAGTTACCCTGTGTACGTGTGTGACACGTTGGTTACTGAGCTTACTCTAAAGGCGCGTGGGGTCGTAGTCCTTCAGTTCGTTTGAACGGACGACACCTTTGACGAAATTCAGACGCGGGTGGGGCGAGACAGTTATTGGAATTTCAGCTATCGAAGATAGATTTCGCACAAGGTTGTGTTGAGAGTGGGATGACACCTCGACTACGACATCACCATTTCCTCTTGACCACATCCGGCGGGGTTCACCATAGCGGGACTCAAAAGATTCATTGACGTCAAACACATCGACTTTTGCAAGTGGGATGTCAGATGATGAATTCATGACAAGAAAGCGAGGATAATCAAGATCTGGGTCTACTTCGTTGGAATAGGGGTCCAACGAGCGAGGGAAGGCTGAAAGGGGAGCTAAGGAACGTTTGGCACGAGAACCCTTACGAGAAGGGGAGGTTTTTGGTTTATGGCTAGCCATTGCAAAAAGAAAAAAACTTCGCATTCTCATTCGGGGCTCCCCACCATGAAGGCCTACAAGGGCCCGGCACTACTGCAACTATACAATCAGTTACATCCGGTATGTCCTCTTGGAGAATGGATACGGATCCACCACACCATCTTTTGAAACCTAAGAAGCTGCCCGAGTTCTCCTACGCACGAAGAAAAGGGGCCACGAAGGGTTTCTCCTTGGGCATTCTGTAAACGAAGGCGTTGGAGATGCCCAACCTCTTTCACCTTCATGAAAGAACAATTCTGAATCAATCCATTAAACGAGCAGAGGTCGGTTATCGATTAGGACCACTAGATAGGTGAAGGAAGAGGGGGAAATAAAGGGCAGTGGAAGAGCGTAATAGAGGAGGAAAGAAAGAGGGGCATATTAAAAGTCTTGTTGGCAGCACCATGGGTCCCCTAGTGGGCCCAGGGCTTACCCCCTTGCCACGAGAAGGCGAGAGCCTCTCTGGGAACAACCCCTGAAAAAAGATCCCAACGAGGGAGGGGGTAACATACGCACATACTCTCTGACAGCGCCAAGGTGGAAAACCATTGGTAGAGTAATCACAACGGTTTTATTAGCAATTGGACCTCGCGTTTGCCTGCTTAGACAAGTCTTTTGTGATGTTTGAACCGGCTCTTTAATTATTTACAATTAGTTAGAATTTAGGACAGCAAAAATAATAAACACGCATGATAGCGACCACCTACAAGTAAACGTCTATAGATTAAGTTTTTCAAATAATCATACATTCATTTATCTGAATGAAGAATTGGAACATTTTGTGAGTGTATCAATTGGTGGAATAAATTTCTGTTTTTTTTGTATTAATTAATTGTTTGCGTGGATCTTGAGTTATTGTTCCGCTGTAACACTTTCACCATCAAAAAACAAAATAAAATGTCTTTGTACTATGTTGTATTTTTATATCTTTGTCATTTGAAAGAACATCCTCTGCCAACCTTAGCATGATTTTTTTACTTGACCTGTGTAAATCTGAAAGTATCTCTTTTTAACACAGTTACCAAACGGTGCAATTCTCTTCAGGATCAGAAATTGCTCTTGTGCTTCGTAATGGGGATGTTACTATTCCAGGAGCAATCCAGTTTGCACCTTTTTCCAAGTGAACTGTGTAAAATAAACAGTAGCTGACACCTCGTCAGTCTTTATTAAGTCGAGCAACTCTAAAAATGGAGGCAATATCCTTTCTATTTTATTTTGCCATTTCTATTCCTTCAAATGTTAAAACCTATCGAATTATTTTTTACGAATTTTGTTTGGAATGAAACTTTACTCTCTTCTGGTTTTCCGAAGATCTATTTCTAATTTACTCGATATCACCTGGAATTTTTCTCAATATGGTTTTGATATATTTAACTTTTGTGTACGTTTAATTGACTTCATTTATTATTATGATTTTTAATTTTTCTTAAAATAATATTAACAGCATTAAATTTTAACAAGTATAGAAGTGAGATAAATAAAAAAAAAGTGGAGAAATGAAAAGATACCCAAGGGTCTAGTGAATTTCTAGGGATGGGACTGCCCAATTGGATAATAGAAAGTTTTAAGTGAGACGTGACTTAATCTGTGTGTTCAGGCAGGAGCGCGTTTGTCCGAGTGTGGTTCTCCAGATGATGGTTGCAGCATCTGCCCCACTGTGGGGCCCCAAATGACGCGCAGTGGCCCAAGCTTGGGCGTTCAACGTGGTCACGGCTTATGCAAGGACACTGCTTTCTTGGACTCATGGCATTTTTTGTTGACTTTACTGGGTGAAAAGTAATCACATTCGTATTGTGTATTCCGTTCAAGAAAGGAGAATAGAGTTACAAAAATAATAAGCAAAATCTAATTATATGTAATTCCATACTGTAGAGAATAAGAAGAGTTCGACCGCACAGAAGGGCTCGCGAAAGCTATTTAGGGGAAGATTTTGTGTGAGCTCAACGGCTAAAGAAAGATACCCTCGGCAGACAGCCTGTACTTAGTTATTTGACCGTGCGCAAGGAGCAAGACTGTAAGAATTCAAATATAGGTTCTCGAAGATTCACGATTTTTGTTTCAAATAAAATTTTAAAAAACCTTCATATCTCAATAAAGAATGGTAAAATAACAAAACTATTGAGCTTTTAGTTTTTTCGTGTTTGTGACACGAAATAAATTTGCTCATATATATAAGACTTTTAAAATATTTTTTCTTAGAAAGTGGCCTGATCCTTACGCTGCTAAATTATATAATGAAGACCCTATCATGACAGTAGTTTTCAAGTATCCAAGAAAAGTGAGTTAAAATTATTCCCCAAAAGTAAAACAGGCTGTCGATAATATTGGTTAAAGTGATTTTGAGTAAATTTTTCTTTCCGTTGAAATCGAGCCTCTGTACAACGGACCCAGAAAGGAAAAAAATTCAATGAGGTCTTTCGTCGTCTTCTTAAACAATGGGAAGTAAATCAAATGAGCGAAACTGGATATTTTTTGTACATTTTCCTTTCGGACAATATCGAAGAGAAAAAAATAATGGCACTGTAAGAGGATATATTATTTCAGGGAGATGATTGCCTATTTTTCTTTAAAATAAAAACTAACCATTAATGGAGTGTTAGAAAAATGTAGAAAGCAGGTTAGCAGATTATTTTGATCAACAGAAAGTAGAGACTGGCGAATAGAGAATAGGAAACAGAAAGGACGTTGTCGCAACACAGGTGGGCAAAGATAATGAGTTGAATCAATTTCCTAACACAAGTAACACGAAGTAATGAGATCAGTTTGATACAACAGACACAATAATGGTCCTGAGTTAATGGCATCGAGATATTAAAGGAGTTGGATGCGGATGACGATAGAGAAATATGAATTAACAATGGTTATTTGCGCCATCTCTCCATTTTCAATGGGGGTCGAGGTCCTGTGATCATATAATGAAATTCAAATAAGAAGCAAAATGACAATCGCCGACGATTTGGCTTGGTCCTCATTGGACGGTAAGGCGTAGATAGAACAGTAGTACTGTATTTTGAGACCGTCCTGAACGGCAGACTGGTGTGTTGTGTGTGCGAAGATACGTGAAAGGAAGTGACAGCGGAGTTGTGATTGCCTATACACGAGTTACTTTGGTGACGATGTATCGCCTGTGTGGCGGCAGCTCCCTACGAACTCCTATTTCTTGTGTCCTTTTTCGCCGAGAATCTAACCCGACACCCAGGGTTGGAAATCCGAAAGCCTGTTAACTCGGCTAGTGTGAGCTCTCTCAATAAAAGCAAATAGGCTATTGCCAGGTTGGATATTTTTTTATAGGGCTCTAGAAGGGTTATGCAACCCTTCTAACGAAAAATTTCCTTAAAGAGGGGGGGGGGCTTGATCCATGTATTTAAAGTATCTTAAGGATTAAATGACATCAATCTTTCTATAGAGTTGTTTCCAATATGAGAAACTTCGATAGGAAATTAAACTATGGAATATATGGCTATTGGCCTAACTCAGTAGATGAAGTCACTTGGGTTTTCTAAGATGTGTATTAAAACAAAAATTATAGTGCTGTGCTTTACTAAGAGCGGGATTCTATTTATGAAAGTAGGGAGGTTATCCTAACAATCTATGACTCATATGTGGAGCATAAATTAGAGTACTGTATACAGGCATAGTCTTCAAATCTTGGAGTCGTGCAAAATAGGGTAAAACACTCGATACTGTCCCCGTTTTATCGTCCCCTGGGTGATCTGCCACGGATAAAACGGTGCCCATGAGCAAACTTAGATTCGGTTGTGTTTATTCCCTTGTTGAACTTCACTACCGGGGAAGACCTTGGTGTTTGTAGCGCGAGCGCCTCTGTGTATTTTCGCAACCCCGGAAGAGACCTATATCTGACCCCTTTCATAAGTAGTCGGCGACCCTAATGGGAACTCGCAAGGCGGTCCCCAAGAAAGCCATAACGCGCGATTCACAAAAAAGGGGTTCGGTAGCACCACAGACCCCGCAACCCACGACGATGGAAAGAGAATCCGCCACTCCAAATGCCCTCATCAGGAGCAGGCGACCACGCAGTGCTGGTCTCGTGCTCTTTTCTTCTTAGATTTACGGGGTCACGCGGAAGAGAAGGGTGTGGCGCCATCAGGACGACAAGATAGTCGCCATGGAGCGATTCTGAAGAAGGAAGAGACAAGGGAGGGAAACTCACCAAACCGGAAACATGGAGGACGGGGAAGTCCTTCTCTCCTCTAAGAAAAAAATAGTGGGACCCTCGTAGAGTGGGTGAGAGGAGCCCTTCAAACACCTATAGGAATTTAGTTATAGTTGCCATTTTTAATCATCGTTCCCTGCTCTCCGAAAATATGAAATCATGTGACCACATGAGAAAAAAAACATAAGGTAACGGGCAACATACTCGGTCTGGCCACTCCAGCTCATCAGGCCCTATACCCTTGGATTCATTTGGGTTCCAACTCTCGGGGCTAGAATTATGGTCTTTGCAACCTGTGAGGCATCCTTACCGACAAAAAGCTGCCTAACAGACGGCCCCTTACCAAGCTCACTATCTCTCACCATTTTGTACACCAGACGTTCAGAACCCGAACATCTGCCACTTGAAAGGCCCCAAAACGTGACCAGTTACCCATAGTTGGCCCGTCAGAGAACAAAACAGCAAAACAGTCCCCGGCAGCCAGCACCGCTCCACGCACCGATATTGCTACAGGTGGGGGTGGGGATAGCACACTGCTCGCATGGAGGACAGTATTCGGGTACCAACCGCACCTCCGTCCATTTGCACCCTAACGCCAAAGACCCAAAGGCTCAGTTTCCCGCAATCTGTGGGCACCAAAGGGCGCTACTTATAAAGGTTCCAACTTCTACTCTGACACCACATGAGGCAGTTGGTCAGGTCATGTTTCCCCAAATAGACAGAGATAAAAACAAGAAAGAGCAAAGGATATAATAGTCCGGAAATAGAGGGTGCATAAAGGGCCCGGATAAATAGCTAAAGTCAACTCGGTTAGACAGACAGCCCCTGGTCACCTTGGCTGTGCAAATGCGGTTCTCGTTTAAGGCACTATTTGCTTTTAAGGAGAATTATAGGTCCATATAGGGCACCCCTTTACAGGTCAGAAGGTTATTAAGAAGTGATCTGTATGGAAAGTGGTGAAGGTAACATAGTAAAATTAGTGTAAGATAGGAAGCCACAGATCCTGCAAACAGTGGGACAGGGGTGCACAAATGAATGTTAGCACTGCAGCAGGGTGCTATGCTAGAGTTTGCGTAACTGCGGGCACTGTGGCTGGAAGGATGGGCTGCCTCCGCAAGTAGTAGGTATATGTATATTATCTGAGGGTAATAAATATGGTATTAATTGAAAGGTGCGCAAGAGAAGATATGTGGCGTAGAATTAGGCAGCTATTGCCTATTTCTCGATTCCTTCGTTTGTTCGGGGAAGGACTACGACAGCCCAAAATAATAATTGGAATTAAATTTCGTTGAGTGCGTGGGTTTTTGTTATTCGAATACTTTAAATATGGTTGGCCGGGATTGGTCTTATTTAATTAGGCTTTAGTGGTTGGGAGACTTAAACAAGAATTGCAAAAATAATCTTTAATTACACAACAAAATATATAATACAAATAATAACACTCTCAGTTATTAATTGATTCAGTAATAGGAAAATTATCAATAAGTACCAATAATTACTCCTGCCGAAAGGGCTCAATACTCTGAGTACTAACCTGATAGGGTTTAGGAAGAAACTACAAATGCAATCCTAGCCTTAGGGGCACAATAATGCACTTTAGTTATCTGAAATGACTCAGGAGGAGACTACTTGACGGGTCTTAGTCTGAGGGCGTCGCTTTGCCTCGACGAGGAAAGGAAAAGTGTGAATATCTTACAATTTTTTTTTGGGGGGGAGGGGGTAGCACAAGTAGACGCTCAGGCAAGATTCTCCAAGTAGATGCTCAAAAGTGGAAGATTCTCCTGTAGACGCTCGAGGGGAAAAACTCCTGTGGGGCTGAGACTGTGCGCTTCTTTTGGACGGGTCCTTCGATCCTGACGCCGTCGTTCCAAATAAGATCCTAGCTGCGGGCCGGTATGACACCGTGTTCTATGCATGATTCCACAGATGTCTTAAAAGAGGCCGCCGGATACCTTCTGTATTTTCCAGGTTTGGCTCACCACCACGACCTTCGGTCTTCTCCAAGGGGTCGGGGGGTACGTCTTGGGGACTCTTCTTTGGGCGGATTCTGACGGAATACTTTCACGATTAATTTTGTGATGGGGAATATATAAGCGTTCGACAGAACTCCTATATTTGCTAACGGAAGCAATTAAGCCCTGCCTCACCGCCTCGGCGTTTATAGCTCACCGGCGAGATTTTGATGATCCAACTGAGCCGAATAAATTCTCGACTAATCTCGCCGGAAGTTTACGAAAGACGTAGGGCATTGCTCTTCCCGATAACTCTCATTTCACACGACTCCTTTAAACAAAATATTACTCGATCTCTCTTTCTTCGACAATATGATTGAGCTATTTAAAGTTTTACTGGGATCGAGAAGTTAGATATTGGCAAGTTTATTATATTCGAAGGTAATAATAAGACTAGTGGTAACAATCCGAAAATAAAAACAATAATTGGTTCAAACCATTAATAGTAAATATTCTTACTAAAAACTGGTGTTGGTTTTTATCCCTCTATCTATTCTTTCCAATTCCTATCCGAGTTATAATTGATTATATGCTATTCTTTGGTTTGCTTCGGTTACTTTATTCCCCTTAGTCGTCGTCGTCGAATATTATTCTCTTTCTCTAGGTGTAGATTTACTCTTCGTCTTCTTCTCCTCCCTCATCTATCCTTAGGAAACTCTGGGAATAATCTGTGTGATCTCCAGCCTTCTCTCTGAGCAATTTGGTTGGTTAATTCAACTCCTACTTTATTCTGTTTCTTTTCTAAGACTTTCATTGCTCTTTTTGCAATTATTCTGTTAAGTGGCTTTATCCTTGCCTCCCTATGCAGGTCTCATAGTCTTCTTATTTCTCCTCCTCTAGTGTTTGTTATTAAATAGATAGCTTTGTTTTGGACTTTGTGGAGTCTTAATAGGTTACTTCTCGAGATCGTGTACATCGCGATGGTTGGATAAATAATCGCGGACTGTACTATGGCTCGATCAATTTTTCTCTTATTTTTCATGCTTAGGTTAACTAACTTGTACAGTAATGCCAGGCCGCTTTTTCCTCGATTAACCCTCTCAGTTACGTGCTTTTTATAACCTGATTTCGTAATGGTTAGTCCGAGCATCTTACATTCTTTGTCGTATCCGCAGCGCTTTCCTTCTACATATACATCTGAGATGCTCCTCTTGTACACGGGTACCATTTAAAATTTATCCCTGCTGGTTTTAATTTTCAATTTTTCTTCGTATCTATTCATGTTTCTTATCTCTTCTGCAGTCATCTTAGCTTGTATTGGGCCGTTCTTGTAGGGGCAAACTATGATTTGAGTGACGTCATTGGCAAATAGGATGTTCAAACAGCCTTCATTTCTTGGTGGTGGTATATCTGCTGTATAGATTGAATAGAAAGACGGACTCAGACATCCGCCTTGGGGCAAACCCACAGCGAGCTCGAATATTTCCCCCTGATGTCGTTCTATTTCCATATAAGCATGTCTTTCCATTACATAATCACATAAAATCCTTTCGATATTGTTGTTCAGAATTCGTAATTCGGAATTCGGAAATTTTAAGGTAGAAAATGGTGTTTGATAGTGGTAGAGGTATAGTGAGAAAATTTGTATGATAGTAGAAGATGGGGGGGCCAGTACGTCTGGTGATGGCTTCTTGTTGTAATCTTGTTTGTTTGATATCTTTAACTTAATTTTTCAGCATTAAAGCCTTGGTTTTCTAGTTTTCATTTTGCGTATTTTTCGAGGTATTCTTGTTTTGCATTTATGCATCCTTTTCTTATTTTCTTTGTCCTTTTAGATCTTTTAATTTCTTTACTGAATTTTTTTTTGCTTTGTTGTTCATTTTTACTTATTTCTTATTTCTTGTTTTTCTTTCGTTTTTATTAATTTGTTGTTCATGTCCTCTTTGGATCTTTTGTTTATATTTTTTACTTTGTATAATCTTTATTCTGTCCTTTTTGGATCTTTTGGTTTTAATCTCTTTCTTTGCATTTGCTTTATTTTTGTCCTTTTCGGGATCTTTTTGTTTTCTACTTTCGATTATTTTTGCTATGCTTTAATGGTGACCTTTATAGGTCTTTAATTTTTTTTGTTTGCATATTGTATGTGCGTTTTTCCGGTTTTATTTATGTATGTATTGGTGTTACAGCTTCCTGCATTCGCAGTTGGCTGCTGGCAAATCCTTGTCTATAGTGTCTAATTTGGGGCGCATGACCGGGGAGTCGTATATTTCGGAGGATACCTTCTGGTATATGTTGGTCAATTTTGATCTATATTTTTCTTGCTTTTTCGTGTAGGGTCACATTTAGGGGTTCTATGTCGGTTATGTCGTGTAGGGTTGTTTCAGAGAAGCAGTCCAGGAGACTTACTTCGAGGATGTATCGAAGTGCCTGGTTCTGCCGGTAGGCTTTGCTTATCCGTGTCTTACTTGCCAGATGTAGTGGAATTGCCGGATACAAGAGCATTGGCCTTACAAGGGCCAGTACAGTTTCCTTTTGTTTCGGAAGGATAGCCTTCTGCACCTGTACAGTTGATTAACCCTTGTTTTGGATTTAGCTATTTTGTCAGTGAGATGGACGTTGTACCTATTAGTGTTGAAATTTAGCCCTAGGGGTTGTCCTTCGGTAGTGTATTGGTAGAGCTCTTCGTTCACCACAACGTCATCTGTCTTGACTCGGCCGACTGGGATAACCTTAAACTTGTCGTTGTTCGATCGGATCTTATTTCGCTTCTCATAAGCGTTTATTTTCCCAATCTCAGAAAACCATGTTGTTGCCTATTGTACAGATTCACTGCGTCTAGATAGCATTCTAGCCTACCACTTAAGAGCTTTTCGTAAAACTTCCCTATAAACCCCAGGAAGTGAATAGGCCTATAACTTTTGACCTCTCCTCTAGGTTTGCCCGGTTTGGGGATGAAGATAATCCTCACTCTCTTCAACCGGTCGGGGAAGTATCCGACATTCAGGAAAGCATTGAATAGTCGTAATAGTGCCTTGTTAATATTAGGCGAGGCATTAAGGAGATGAGCCCTAGTTATTTCCAAGATGCCCGGGGCTTTTTGCCGAAAACTTTTGAGGGCCTTTTGGTACTCCTCATGAGTAAACGGCCTTCCTTCATCTCTCAGTTGTCGGGTGTCGTCGACGTAGTGGAAAGGTGTTAGTTTGGGTCTTCTCCTTCCTAGGTGTTCCATTACTTTTTCCTCATACTCCATATCAAAGTCTAAGTTTTCCTGCTCCGTAATTTCGAATTTCATACTCCAGTGTTCCCTGAAGTCGCTTTCGACTTCATGATCTTCGGTCTCTTTCCTTTCACCTGAGGTGATGGAAATGGAGCTTTTATACTTGAGCGTGCCGCTTAGATTTATAATTTGCAACGAGAATTTATTGGGGTCGTCTTCCAGGTCCATCCTCTCAATGATCCGTCCCAGATATTTTTATTGTTCTCGCTCACAAGATGTTTGAGCTCCATGCGTAGGTTTCTCATTTGATGGTATCTGACTGCATTATTGCTATACCCCAGGATCTCTAAAGTGAGGTCTTCCAGTTTATTACGTCGTTGTTGGATCTCCTCTTTACAGCGTGGAGTTGGGAGTGTCTTATTTTCTACCCTGGGGATGGCGAATCTCTCTGCTTCCACTATTTGTTACATAACGTTCTCAATATGAGCGTCAATGTATTCGAGGGTAGCTCCTTCTAAGTTCTCTATGTGGAAGTCTTGTAGCAGTCTCTTATATAGAGGCCAGTCTGCCATGGGCAGACATCTGCGAGAGAGAAGTTTGACTTGGCTGGGCGAAGTTGATATAGTTGTAATCATGCTGATATGATCTGATGGAGTATAGGGGCCGGGAATGGTAACCTGGTTCAGTACGAAGTTGTCGTTCGTTAGCACGATGTCAGGGGTTGTGGAAGATCTTCTCGTCAGATAGGTGGCGAATTCTGGACCAATCCTTTGTACTGTAGGGGTGCGAAGATGTATCAGAGAAAAAATTCCTTCCAAATCGATAATATAAATAGCCCATTAAATTACCAACTCAGAACGGACTAAGCCGTGGCGTCATGGCTAGAGTATTGGCGTTTAAATCTACGGGTACCACGTTCAAAACTCATCAGTCCAAAACCTTTTACGAAGAAATCTCAAGAAGAAAACGTCAATAAAGGCAAACGCTGAAGGACCAACACAACAAGAATCAAGAAGAAGAAGACCATTTGAAGAAGATGCATCAACAGAGAAAAACGAATATTAAGAACCTACCCAGCCAATAAGAATACAAAAGGCAAGAAAAAGGGAAGACAAATGTTTGAAGGGCCTCCCCATCCATATAGTACTATACCTCTTTCCATTAGGAGGCTTAATGAGTTGCCTTGCCCGTTAGGATCGTTGTATAACCTACCTCCCTGCGGCGGGCGTTCAGGTCGCCAAACATGATGGTGGAGTTGGTTCTCCTGAATAGACGGAGAAAGTTCGGTATTGGGAGATACCGTCGCCTTGGTGGTTGGTACCCCGTTGCAATGACCAGATCGTTAATGGTCGTACAGATCTTGATTGCGAGGTACGACTCTTCCAGGTTCAGGCTCTCCTTATATCTGATGATCATGCGTATAGCACTTGTGACGCCGTCGTATCTCTCATTACTGTGATTGGCCATAAGAACGTGATAGTTTTATATCTAAATGAGGTCGACTTCGAGATTGAGTCCATGCTCCGATATTAGGATAATGTCTGGGTCCACTTCTCTTATGATGTTGTTGTAAGTGGTTTTCTTGCTTTCCTAGCCATTGACACTGAGCGAGAAGATCTTTAACTTTCTAATAAACCTGACGTTGTAATCTATATTTCTCGTCTTAAATTAGTTTGTTTTTCGCCGGTTCTGATCGGGCGGGGGATCTCACCCTACCAGATCTCTTCTTTTTAAATTGATCGTGTGATAAGTTAAAGCACGATTTTTGGCAAACTCGATGTTACCACCTTTTAGTGCTGAGATTACATCTTCCTCGCTGGCGTCGCAGTCATACTCCCACTTAAAACGGCCTTTCACTACTCCTTCGATTATGTCCTTAACTTTGGACAGCCTCGGGAGTGGGGCCAATGGGAAACCCTAAATCTTAATATTTAGGTCCGTTGATTTGTGTTTGGGGGATGCTTGCGCGTCTTCCTTGGTGTTCTTCTCGTTCTAGTTTGTTTTAAGTGTTTGTTGGTTCGTTTCTTGTGGTGCTTGTACTACTTCCACATTGTCGGTTGTTGAGGGAGTTGGTCGGTTCAGTCCTCAGTCTCTAGATTGTGACCTATTGTTTCTAGTTTGGGTAAAGCTTCTTCTTGTTCAAGCCTGGTATATGTCTCTGGATGGGGGCTTATTCGGGAACCACATGGGTTTCATCCTGTTTTGCACAAACATTTTATTCAGTTCCGTCGCGTAAGTTCCCGATCTGGGTATATTCATGAAGTGAGCGTGAACGACGCTCACAATTACCTCCTGGTTCATGATGGGATCGAGTTGGAGTATGGTTTTCTTTATTTCTTTACTTTTCGTCGTTTCGGCATAGGTTGTGTTAGCCTTTCTTGTTTTTTCTTTTTGTATTTTCCTTTTCTTCTCACTCACCATTGCTTTCTTTATGGGATATGACATCGAGAGGGGGCGGTGCAAACCGTCGCAGTTGATGCATCTTTTGTTGCCTCCGTTGGTACACTCTTTCCACGCATGGTCGGCACCTGCACATTCCAAGCAGACCTTACCCTGGAATGTGCATTCCTTCGTCGTGTGGTTTTCAAGGGCATATCAACAGAAGCATACTTGCAGTGATACAAATGCTTGCCTTTCTATGCATGCGGAACAGATCTTGGTTCAGAAAATTATTAGTCCTGCCTCGGCCGTTTTGTTTGCCATTTCTGATGTTTGGAAAGTTGATTAAATAAGTGATTATACTCTCCTCCATCTCTGTTTTTGAATTTATATATCTCGTCTTTTTTCGCTCAACTTTGCTTTTCCGATATTTCGTGTTTCATCTCATCTGCGCTGTGTGAGCCGACACATGGGTCAAGGCGGCAGCAGATAATTGACCTCTGCGCTGAGACGTGAGGTGGTACTTTTGGTGTCAAACTGATGTTTGCCAGTGTTGGCCTTAATTTTTCGCTGAGAAGCTTGTCCACGTCCTGACAGAGTCGCATATGGCTAGGTACCCATAGGTTTGGTCCACCAATCTGCATAGGGCGACGCCTATGGTGGAAAAGATTGTCTGGAAGACCTTCTTCCTAGTTGGGTTCGTGCCGTGCTCCGTGACCCAGAGCGGAATCCTCTTCTCTCCCCTGGGGTCGTCCATGATGGCCCTTCAGGGGAGATTCGTTTCTGCGAACCTATCAGGTCCCTATTTTTTTGTCCCTAAGACTATCTTTCCGGTTCAGCTTCTCTGCCCTACCTATATAAATGTCTATACAGGGCACACCTACCGGCCCTAACCACTCCACCCCCTATTGGGGCCCTCTTCTTCGCGCCCCCTGTAGGGCTTCCTTCCTGGGTTCGGACACGTCAGAGACCGGTGGTCTCTACAGGCCTTAATTGGCAGAGAAGTTATCAAAACACGGGGTGTGCTACTGTTTTAGAAAGAATGAATTATGGGTGGTCTCTTCTGTGTTAACAGCTGGTTCGCACGGGCGCGCGCGACGCGGCCTCTGCGAGAGAGAGATCTTAGCTCTCAAGTTGAGTGGAGTCGCGTGACGTCACGCCCACTCGGGCTCCCCGAGTCAAGGTTTGCGAGGCAAGCGAGAGCACTCGGCGGCCCCCTTGCGTGCCTGTGACGTCACGCGGCGGGAAAGCGAGACTCCCCCCACCGCATCGAGAGCTTATGAGACGTTATTGATGCAAGCTGTATTGGCAGGAGATAAAACTCTTCCTTCACTTACTATTTCTAAATGAAAGATCCAAAAAGATTGAGAGTAGGACTTTTGCCGTCTTTGTCGTCTAGAATAGCTTCAGAAATGTCTGCGCAGTCCTGTTCAGAATAAAAAATTGCTACATTATATATAGTATTTCTACGTGAACGTAAGTATTACAAAAATTGGCCAATCATGGCGCGGGATTTTTTTAAGGGGAAACTAAGCGCTACAAGAAAAATATAAAATTGAAAGGCTCAGATTGTTGAAATATAAATAGTACGCATGGAAGCACAGGAATTAAAACTTAAAGTCTACAGCGATTAATGCTCCCCCCTCCCGAGAGGCAAGAAACAGGACGACATCATTAAGGCAATTAAAGAAGGAAAATGCAAATGGGCATTCAAAGGAAAGACAGGAGAAGAAGACGAGTAAGAAGTAGAAAAACTTTTATTGGAGGATAAAATTCGAATCTACCCTGGCGACTGAGTTACTCTCTGCCATTCTACATTCACATTTCAAAGTATCAAGAATAGTAGGTTTAAAGGCAGCGAAGCAGAACCCAACAAGAGATCGACCCGCCAGGAGTCCAGAGATCTCTAGACGACCAAACTTAATAAACAATGCAACCAGAAAGGAGAAGAAAGCTCACCATTCTGCAAATCAACACTCAAGGGTGGATTGGTAAAACATCAGCATTAGGAACTAACTTTAGAGAGATCGATCCAGACATAATATTAATATCAGAACACGGAGTGAATCCAGAAGAAAAAAGAATGAAATTGTTTGATTACACCGTCATAAACGCGAACCCTTCAGACGAGCGTCGTGACGGAGTGGCCATAGCAATAAGAAGAGGGCTGAAATTCAAAGAAGTTAGTATTTGGATGAGGCATACTTGGCCGTAAAAATTGAAACGGAATTAACGCCAATAATAGTAGCCACGGGACACCAAGCACCAAGAAAAAATTACCTTCCGCTACACAACCTATTTAAAATCTTTGGCATGGGTTTCCCAACAATCTTCATGGGAGACCTCAATGTCAGGTGCAGTGCAAATGGATACCGCTCTAGAAACAACAGAAGAGCTAACTTAGAAATGATGTTGGAAAGAAACATTTTCAAGAGAATAGGGCCAGACTTACCAAAATATGACACAGGCAATGCAACTACAAAACTAGAGGTCATGCTTAGTAGCTTCAATATCCCATACAACGTCCACATGCAACCAGTTACCTTTGCATGTAGTGACCATGTTGGAACACATTTGCTCATGAAGCAATACCTGATACAGGTACCGGTACCGACGAGGAAAGACTACAAGAGAGCAAACTGGGCTAGTTACACACAAGATCTTAGTAACTTCGTCCCAAAGGATCGCACTGACGCAAACCTGGAAAATATTGATGAGGAAAACTCAAGATTAACAAGAACAACATTGAAGCGGACGAAAGATATATACGAAAGACTAGTGTCGTGGTATAGCTCTAGATATCATCCATACATCTATTATATTTGATTTAGAGTGCGCGGGGTTTCCTTTTAAATGGTTTGGGTAGGCCAAGGTCCGGTTACAAGGTCAGATCCTCGTAAGGAAGGGCTAGTCCAATAGATGCTACTTTAAAACTTGGTATTGGCTGAGAGTTCCAAATCTTACTTAGTTTTAGGCTTCCGTTATACGGCTATGATGAGCTCGAGGGTGGAAAAGTAAAAGGAGTTGGCAAGAATAGACTTTATTAAATATTAATAATTAAAGTTAATATGATACAATAATACACAGTTAATTAAGACACATAGTTACACAAATGATAATGGGGAACGGTAGACGGCAATTATAAATTTGGGGAAACTAAAATATTCGTTACGATACCTTGTAGACAAATGGAGGGGTTGGGAAAGACGATGGTCGTTTCCGGCGAAGCGGTGAGATGATGGTTGGGTCACTTCGATGGGGTCCAAGGTCAACTCACTTGTAGTGAAATATTCTTTAGGGATGACGGGGGGGGTGAGGGGGAGCAGAGTCTTTGAGAACGGAGGTTGGGAAAACTTCCGGTGTAAATTCCTTTGAAGAAAACGAAGGGCGAGATTCTCCGAGACGTCAACGGTTTGTTTGGTCGGATATGCGTAATCAAGGGGGTATTACGCTAAGATGAATATTCACTGAAACCTTTTGGGTTAAGACTTGGTTCTTGTTTGAAGATGGCGTCGATGAGCGAAGTCGGACGGGTATTCTTACGGGGAGAAGAGTTCTTAACTAACCCTAGGGGGTGGATATTTGTTTTATCCAAGAAGGGATGCTTGGTTTTGTCCCACAACGTTTCCTTGCCTTCGGCGTATGACAATCCGAATCGAGGAGGAGTAAGATGGTCTGCACTCGTGAGCGTCTCTCGCACCAATCTGATCATTCCTCGTTACGCGGGTACTTATGGACACCAAAAGTGAGGGAGCTTACCCCATAGAAGAGGGAGGGGGACTATCGCACATCGTTTGAGTCATGGCGAACGCGGCCCGGGTGGCGATTGCTTCAACCGCTCCCAGCGTGGCTGAAAGGCGGGGGTGGGGGGGATGGAGGAGACTTCTCGTCTTGTTAAAATACTCGCCTTTTATAAGGGCTACATTTCATGAACCCGTTCCTAGACTTTCTCACGCTTTTGAGCTTCGAAAATTGTTTGTAAGCTACGCGAGGACCATCACGTGGAGGCAATACTTAAAAGCGACGTTATTTCTCCCCTCACGTTCTTGTGCCCTCACACGCCTCCCTTTTCGAAAGTTGGACCTTTTCTCATTCAAAAAGAAAAAAGGAATAAGGGAGAAAAGGGATAACCCTATACTCTTTTAAGTGGGGGTGGGGTATTATAGACAATATACATACGCTGTTACCAAGCTAAACACTACAACATGAAATTGATCAGCTTATTAAAAAATTATCATGTGACTAAACAGAATACTATACATACTACCAAGGAAAAGGTTACTTAATAACTGACATAGGTATATATATAAAAAGAAATCGGAAATCACACGACATATGGTTTCCAATTGGGGAGTTTAAACCCAAAAGAAAACATGAAGATAACGGAGACGTTCCCAAATCATATCGCGAGGACAGTTATTCTTACTTTGTAAATACATAAAACTACAAAGAAATGGGCGTACACAAAATAATCAATTATCCTAAAAAAAAATAATTTAACAGTACCTTAAATTCTTACGGATATATTATATATACAACTACCAACATTTGTTTAAGGCCATTTCCCACGGAACTAATCAGGATTAGCGGGTAACGCATTTCTGTTGAGGGAATTGGCCATTTGATTATCTGTCCCTTTATTGTAATTGGTTTTAAACTGGTACTCCTAGAGGAGGAGACTCCAGCGCATTAATCTGCCGTTTGTGTGTTTCACGTTCCGGACACGAAACTCTTTCCCTACTAAGTACATTTTGAATTTCTGAATTGCCCAGATTATTCCTAATGCTTCCCTTTCAATAACTGAATAGTTCTTATCGCGGGGTAATAGTTTGCGACTGTGGTAGGCCACAGGATGACTTTCGCCTCCGTCCTCATATTGAAGTAGCACACAACCAAGACCTTCGTTGCTGGCGTCAGTGCAAAGCCCGAACGATTTTTCAGGAGTGGGCAACTTCAAAATGGGGGCAGAAATTATCTTCATTTTCAAGGAATTAAAATTAACGGGGGCCTTCGGGTTCTAGGTTAATGAGTCTAAGGAGATCTGTTTCAAAAGGTCGCAGAGGAAGGGCGGCCAGGGACGCAAAATTTGGGACAAAGCGTCGGTAGAATGAAGCGGATCTCATGAAAGACCGGAGCTGCTTCTTATTGCAGGGAAGAGGCATATCGACGATGGCCTTTATCTTCTCCTCCTGCGGACTAAGTTGGTTTTTCCAAATATTAAACCCTAAATATTTAATGGTTTCAAAGGCGAAGTGGCACTTACCGGGTCCAATAGTAAGACCGTTTTCTCGCAACCGGGTGAAAAAACCTCGCAATATAAATATTGTCAAAATAGAAAGAGGTATTTGGCAAACCATCTAAAATTCTCCGCATTAACCGATTATAATTGATACAAGCGTTTATAAGCCTGAAGGGAAGCATCTTGAACTGCATAAGGCCTTTGTCAGTAGCAAACGCAGTAATGAATTTCGCTTCATCAAACAGATGGAGGTTTTGATCTATCAGAGGGATGGGCTCGGCGTCGAAAACGGTGACGGAATTTAGTTTCCGAAAGTCGACGCACATCCTATAAGAACCGTCGGGTTTTTTAACCATGACTATCGGCGAGCAATAATCAGAAGTAGAGGGCTCAATTATGTTTAATTGGAGCAAATTTTCCACCTCTAAATTAAAGGCTTTCCTCAAGTAAATAGGTAAGGGATAAGTTTTAGATCTAACAGGTTCATGTGTCGTGAGCTAGATGCTCGAACTGAGTGACTCATCAAGGTTTATCGGAAATAACGTCACTAAACCAACTAAGGAGGAGCTGGAGCTGATTTCGTTGATGTGGTGTCAGCCGCTCGTCGATTTTCAGACCATCAGTGGATAAGTCGGTCTCTCCTGGTAGGGATGGTAAAGGATAGTCTTCGTCCTACTCAACACATACCGTTTGTACAATATTAAGGGATTCGGTGGGGTAATCCTATTCCATGGCGGATCTTTCATCGAGGGCCACAATATTATTAACGTGAGCACGGCGGTGGTACCTCTTCAGCATATTGATGTGGAATAATTTTTCTTCGGAGGGTGTTCGGATTAGATAGTCCACAAGTCCGCGTGCCTCCAAAACCGGGAAGGGGCCCTTCCATTGGCTTATGAGTTTATTGCTCTCGGTGGTCAGCAATAAGTGAACTTCGTCTTCTGCTTTGAGGCGTCAGTCTTTAGATTTAACGTCGAAGTATGTTTTGCATTTATCTAAATTTACTTCGGCGTTCTGGGGTGCAAAGCGGGCGCATTGTGCTAACCTCTCGCGGAGTTCCAGCACATACGTATAGAAAGATTGAACTTCCTGACCGAGTTGAGTTGTGAGAACGACTCCTTTAAAATACTAAGGGGGCCTCTTACGTTACGACCGTAAAACAATTCGAACGGAGCAAAACCAAGCGTACGATGCGGGATTTCCCTGTAGGTGAAGAGGGCCACAGGAAGATAGCGGTGCCATTCACGTGGCTGTTCGGCACATGTCTTACGGAGGATGGACTTGGAAGTACCATTTAATTTCTCACACATTCCATTGGTCTCTGGGTGAAAAGAAATGGTAAACATGCTCCATCAATTCTGAAGTAAACTGTCTTCCTCTGTCGGACAATACCTCCTTCGGAACGCCTACTCTCGAAAAAATAGATATGAGGGCTTCGGTACAGGTGATGCTATCTATCCTCTTTAGTGGGACAGCCTCGGGGAAACGCGTGGCATAATCCACTAAAGTGAATATATAGCTGTGCCCTTCACTAGATGGGGGATGAATGGGGCCGACAAGGTCGATGGCTACACAGGAGAAGGGTTCAGAAATGATGGGGCCTCTCTGAAGGATGGCGGGCTTTACGCGACCTTTAGCAGAGGTCTTCTGACAAATGCACACGACCACACGACTGGCAATGTATGGAGATGTAAGCTGCTTCACTAGGCCAAAAGAAGTACTTGAAAATTTTCTGGCCTGTCTTGTTATGACTGAAGTGGCCAGAAAATACACTATCATGCGCGCCCTTGAGCAGCATGGGAATATAAGATTGGGGGATGCAAAGGGAGCCGTCTACTGGGTTAACGCCATCCGTAGTCTTTCTGTAAAGGAGAACATCCTTTTCGACGTAGGACACGGTCTTGTTCCCATGAACCGAGTCTTTCTCTTTATTTTGCGACTTTTTCCACAGGGGAAGGACAATTCCACACTCCTTCTTGGCCTTGGCGAATTCTGAGTTTAGAATTACCTTAAATTCTGAGTTAGCGGGAACTTCGAGGGGGGCAGGATCCTGGGATTCTTTGCTCGCTCCTGCGCGTGTGGTGACTGGCTGGGCGACTGCGTTAGGGAAAATTTTGGGACTTTGTCCAATTAGTACCGAACAGAATTTAATTAGGGCCGAAACTGCTTCGGCCCACCCCTTAAAGTACTGACAGTCAATGTAGCACCTTACAATAGGGAAGCAGTTGGAACGTCCTAAGTAGTCGTGGACTACTGCAAATTTATCGTGGTCAGGGGCCACAGGGGGGGAGAAGCTTCTCAGACACAATGATGCAAGTACGCCCTGTATCACGGGCGATAGTGGACGTACGACAGCCGTTTACACTGCCAGTACTGACAGTCGATGTAACACCTTACAATAGGGAAGCGGTTGAAACGTCCTAAGTATTCGTGGACTACTGCAAATTTATCGTGGTCAGGGGTTTACAGGCTGGGGAGAAGCTTCTCAGACACAATCAGGCAAGTACGCCTTGTATCACGGACGATAGTGGACGTACGGCAGCCGTTTACACTGCCAGTACTGACAGTCGATGTAGCACCCGAAGGTAAGGTCTGTTGCCAGTCAATCAAAGAAACTTGACTTGAGAAGAGCAGACTTTGCAAGCCTTCTTGCTGGGCTGACTGATGTAAGGCTAGCGGTATGCGAAGAGGTTGAGGATTCGTGAAACAATTTCAAAAATAAATTCATGAGTCTTCAATCAAGTTGCATCCCTCTGAAATGCCTTCGTCGGTCTTCTGTTCAACAAAAGTGGTTTAATCGAGAAATCGGCCAACTGCTTAGGGAGAAGCGAAATGCGTACCGGCGATCGAAGATCTCGGGTGATTTTGACGAGTACCGGAGTCTAGCCAGGAGAGTGAAGTCCAGCATAAGGGCGGCTAAGCGTACTGAGCAACTTCGAGTGGCGAGCCTCTGCAAGGAGAATCCCAAGGAGTTCTTCGGCTATGTAAATAGCCGTAAACCAATCGATCGTAGGATTGGGCCCTTAGTGGACGAGGAGGGTGCATTAACTCAGTCAGATGCAGAAAATGCTAACCTTCTCAATGACTACTTCTCCTCAGTGTTTACTAAAGAGTGTGGTCCCATCCCCCAGCCCACGAATTCCGACTCGAGGGAAAAGCTGGAGGCAATGGACTTCACCGAAGGAGAAATAAAGAAAAAGATCGCTGACCTAAAGACGAATAAGTCCCCTGGACCGGACGGGTTTCTACCCAAGGTGTTGAAGGAAGTGTGCGATAAAGTATCACGAAACCTGTGCGCTATCTTTAACATGTCAATCCGGTCCGGATGCGTTCCTAGAGACTGGCGTAAGGCGGAGCTGACTCCGATCTTCAAAAAAGGAGACCCCAGCCATCCGTCAAACTACCGACCTATCAGTCTGACTTTGATAGTCGGTAAACTCATGGAAAGCATCATGGTGTACAAAATAACGTCGTATTTAGAGTCAAACCTGCTACTGAGGAGTTCCCAGCACGGCTTCCGAAGGCAACGGTCATGCCTGACGAACCTTGTGGAATTCTTCCACTTCGTCTTCAGTGGGCACGATCGGGACAAGGCGGTGGATGTGGTTTACTTAGACTTTCAGAAAGCCTTTGATAAGGTACCACACCGCCGCCTTCTCCGGAAAGTGCGAGTGCTGGGCATAGACGGAAAAGTAGCCGGCTGGATCGAAAACTAGCTAAGTGGCAGACGGCAACGGGTGGTGGTGAATGGACAGGCTTCTGAGTGGGTGCCAGTTACTAGTAGGGTTCCTCAAGGTTCTGTCCTGGGACCACTACTATTCATCATCTACGTCAACGACATGGACGGTGACATGGTTGCCAAGATTTCCAAATTTGCCGACGATACCAAGCTTGGTATGAACGTTGCAAAGGATGGAAATACTGCCCGCCTGCAGGGAGATCTTGGGAAGATTGGGGAGTGGTCAGACACGTGGAAAATGCCTTTTAACGTAAACAAATGCAAAGTAATGCATATCGGCCACCGAAACCCCCAATCTCATTATATCCTTAAGGGCACTGCTCTTGAATCGAGTGACACTGAGAAGGACTTGGGTGTTACTATCACTAGCGACCTCAAGTTCTCGAAACAGTGCATCGAGGCAGAGAAGAAAGCCCAAAGGATGTTAGGCGACATAAAGCGCAAGTTTGGATACCGTAACAAAGAGATAGTACTTTGTCTGTACAACTCCCTCGTTCGGCCGCACCTGGAGTATGCCGTACAAATTTGGAGTCCTTCGTTTCGAAAGGACATCGCAAGGTTGGAACGCGTACAAGCTAGGGCAACCAAACTGATTCCCTCTATCCGACATAAAAGTTATGAGGATAGACTAAGGGAATTAAATCTGTTCTCGCTGGAAACCCGTAGACTGCGTGGTCAGCTCATCGAGGTTTTCAAAATACTTCGAGGGTTCGACAATGTTGACTACCGGGATATTTTCACACTGAGTGAGAACAGAACGCGCAATCACGGCTTCAAACTTGAACTTAAGCGTTACAACCGCAATATGTGTTGAAATTTTTCACCTACAGTATCTGTGGTAAGTGGAACGCACTTCCAATGGAAGTTGTCAACAGTGAATCTGTTGACAGGTTGAAGTCAAGACTAGACAGTCTTGAAAAGTGGCCGTTTAGGGACGCAAAACAATTAAGCCGCTATGTGCCTGCTCGATTGCTAGTCCAAAGGTACCTTCTTTGAATGGACCTTAAGGTCTCCTAGGGTACTTTTTTTCCCTGTAACTCCTTGTAACCTTACAATAGGGAAGCAGTTAGAACGTCCTAATTTATCGTGGTCAGGGGACACAGGGGGGGAGAAGCTTCTCGGAGACAATGATGCAAGTACGTCCTGTATCACGGACGATAGTGGACGTACGACAGCCGTTTACACTGCCATTCTCAAATTTTAAGGCTCCTGGTGAGCTCTTATTAAATATAAAATTCACTTGGTGATCTGGCAAGCCTTGGGGAAATGAATGAACGGGCAGTTCAACGAAGAGAAGAGGGGGAGGGCAGCAGCTCTTACTTGGTGAACCTGTTGAGGGGGGTTGCTCTGAAATTTAGAGTTCTGGGGACAGTTTGAACTTATGTGGTTCGCTACTCCGCACGTATAGCATACAATGGGTATCTTTTGGAAGGGATGCTGGAGGACGAGACTGGAAAGGGGGCTTCACGTCTCAAGGTTTAGTGGAGGAAAAACTTCTTAGTTTGAAGGGGCCTGGAATTTTCACGAACTTCAACTGGATTTTGATTAAATCGGGGATTTCCGATTTTCGATTTAGGGGACGATGGGGAGGGCTTCTTGGAGTCCTTTGGGTACAAGTTATGACTTGCCGCGAAGACGTCTGCTTCTTCAACGCATTCCTTGAAGGATCAACAACGACGGTCCTTCACGGCTTTACGGATCTCTTGGGGTAGCGAAGCCAATAACTGGTCCCTTAAAACAAAATCTAATAATGACTCATAATCGGAGTAAATCATTGACGACTCTAGCCCAAACTTAAGGTTTCTTTGAAGGGTATACCCAAACTGTCGGAAGGTTTGACCGAGGTGGATCCTAGGACAACGGAACTTATGGCGGTAGTAATCAGGAATCATTTAATGGGCTGCGAGTAATTCAGCCTCGAGGGTAGAATAACTAATTGTACATTCTTGGTGCAATGAGATGAAGATATCTCTCAATTTCGAGGTGAGCAATGGGAGCAATTTCGCTACTCCTTCCTCTTCCAAATCAATGTGATTGATTTTGAGAATTTTCTCAAAATGCGTTAGGAATGAAGAAAATTCTTCGCCCTCCTTAAATAGGGGGAGTTTAAGGGGAACACCTTGCGGGGTTTCCGATATGCCACTCACAGATTGTGTTTCTGCTTGTGCTTGCCACATTTCCACTTCGTTTTGGCGTATTTGTTGCCTTTCTTCCTGTTCTAGCTTACGTTGTCTTTCTTCTTGTTCACGTTGTCTTTTTTCTTGTTCTAGTTTCTCTTTACTTCTTCTTTCTTCCCAAACATGTCTTTCTTTATTTTGAATATATTCTAACAAATCTCTTCCAGACAGGCCAAGAGATTTGCCTTGCGCTTTAAAAACTTCAAATGAGGCCATATTTTTTCCAAAATTTTCTTAGCTTTGTTTGTGCTAAAAAAAAAAAAATCACGCCAAACATGTACCTACAGCGAGTGCGGAAACTTTTACCTACACTAAACGAACTATTTCAGTTCCTATCTCTGGGACAATCTCACTGCACGAGAAAAAAAAGGAATAAATGGTCACTTTAACTAATCTGCCTAGGAAAATTCTATGTTCGACTCTGTTGAGATCTAGGTACACACGTACACACAATTTAAATGCGGGAACATTAAAATTTAAATGGGCACATCTTTAGCCTTTTCACTTAACACAAAAATTAATTAGAGGGGACTTTAAAAGATCTAAAAAAAATCTTTTAAATCCGACCTAACACACTTGACACCAGATTTTATAATGGATATATATATGTCGTGATATAGCTCTATATATCATACATACATCTATTAGATTCAATTTTAGAGTGCGCGGGGTTTCCTTTTAAATGGTTTGGGTAGGCCGAGGTCCGGTTACAAGGTCAGATCCTCGTAAGGGAGGGCTAGTCCAATAGATGCTACTTTAAAACTTGGTATTGGCTGAGAGTTCCAAATCTTACTTAGTTTTAGGCTTCCGTTATACGGCTATGATGAGCTCGAGGGTGGAAAAGTAAAAGGAGTTGGCAAGAATAGACTTTATTAAATATTAATAATTAAAGTTAATATGATACAATAATACACAGTTAATTAAGACACATAGTTACACAAATGATAATGGGGAACGGTAGACGGCAATTATAAATTTGGGGAAACTAAAATATTCGTTACGATACCTTGTAGACAAATGGAGGGGTTGGGAAAGACGATGGTCGTTTCCGGCGAAGCGGTGAGATGATGGTTGGGTCACTTCGATGGGGTCCAAGGTCAACTCACTTGTAGTGAAATATTCTTTAGGGATGACGGGGGGGTGAGGGGGAGCAGAGTCTTCGAGAACGGAGGTTAGGAAAACTTCCGGTGTAAATTCCTTTGAAGAAAACGAAGGGCGAGATTCTCCGAGACGTCAACGGTTTGTTTGGTCGGATATGCGTAATCAAGGGGGTATTACGCTAAGATGAATATTCACTGAAGCCTTTTGGGTTAAGACTTGGTTCTTGTTTGAAGATGGCGTCGATGAGCGAAGTCGGACGGGTATTCTTACGGGGAGAAGAGTTCTTAACTAACCCTAGGGGGTGGATATTTGTTTTATCCAAGAAGGGATGCTTGGTTTTGTCCCACAACGTTTCCTTGCCTTCGGCGTATGACAATCCGAATCGAGGAGGAGTAAGATGGTCTGCACTCGTGAGCGTCTCTCGCACCAATCTGATCATTCCTCGTTACGTGGGTACTTATGGACACCAAAAGTGAGGAAGCTTACTCCATAGAAGAGGGTGGGGGACTATCGCACATCGTTTGAGTCATGGCGAACGCGGCCCGGGTGGTGATTGTCTGAACCGCTCCCAGCGTGGCTGAAAGGGGTGGGGAGACTTCTCGTCTTGTTCAAATACTCGCCTTAATAAGGGCTACATTTCATGAACCCGTTCCTAGACTTTCTCACGCTTTTGAGCTTCGAAAATTGTTTGTAAGCTACACGAGGCCCTTCACGTGGAGGCAATACTTAAAAGCAACGTTATTTCTCCCTTCACGTGCTTGTTCCCTCACAACCAGATACCGTACTCTTCCAAATCTTCGATGGACAGAGGAAATGAAGAGCAAGAATAGGCAACTAAGAGGAGTAATAGACAAAATAATTCTCCATGGACCAAATAGATCACGATACGAAGGAATTAGAAGATGGAGAGAAGAACTGAGGCAGCTTATAGAAAAACAGCAAAGCCACATATGGGATAGCCTAATAGAGAAAATAGACGAAGATCGAAAACCAAACTGGAGACTAATAAATAGACATAAATGCAGACCCCCGCGAGAAAAAATAATAATTAATTATGAACGGGGAGAAAAGATCCAAGGAGAGAAGAACACAGAAGAACTTTTTCGTAATCACTGGATATCAGTGTTCTCCATAACACCGGACGAGGACGAAGATTTCAATCCAGAGATAGACGAAATGGTCCACACAATCTTGCGTGAAAACATAAACAGGATCACTCCAGCACCAAGTGTAGAGCAAGAAAGAGAGGAAATCCTGGGTACAGGGGCCTACATAACAACAGAAGAGTTCAAAGGCGTAATACATTCATTTAAACAGAAAGCGCTAGGCCCCTCAGGAATAACCAGAATGAATCTTACCAAGGCACTTAACATAATCATCAGAGCATTAAATAATATTTTTGATAGCTATAAACTAGCGGAAATGATATTCGTCTCAAACCCAGGAAAACCACCAAACCACCTCAACAGTTACCGGCCAATAACGCTATTGAACTTCATGGGCAAAGTCTTCGAGAAAATCCTTAACAGAAGACTAAAAGAATATCTTGAAGAAAATGACCTTTATAATGATTATCAGTTCGGATTCAGAAGAGGCAGAGACACCACAAGGGCACTTGGTATAATACCAGAGAAAATAGCAGATACCAAAGCAGAGAATAACTACATCGATCTAGTCCTGAGAGATGTAGAAAAAGAAGTCGACAAAGTCTGGGTCAGAGGAATGCAATATAAGATCTTAAATCTCCAGATGAATAGCAATCTGGAAAGAATTCTCTGCGATTATGTGAGATAGGGAAGAGCATATTTGAAGATCAATGGTTATTCAGGACCAGAATTCGAATTGGAAGCTGGACTCCCGCACGGGGGCTGTCTCAGCCCCACGCTGTATTCAATATACACAGCAGACCTGCCACCACCAATAATGCCTGGTTGTCTAAACATACAGTTCGCAGACGGCATAAGCCAACTCGTCGTTCCTCCGTACAGGGCCTTACGCTTTCAGTCAAGGACAACAGCTTTAGAAATCAGCAACATCAATAACTACGACAGAGATTGGAAGATAGAGACAAACAGGAGGAAATTTACAATAATCCCAATCTCCAAGAACAAAACAGCTGAAATTGTAGTTGAAGATCAGAACTACAGATATCATAGTGAGGGCAAAGTGCTAGGACTCAAAATAACAACAAGAGGCTACAAATAACATATAACGGAGAGGAAGAACAAGGTGATTCCGATGCTTAACCTACTGTATAATCTAAGAGGGGTAAGCATGAAAAATAAAAGAAAAATATATCTTGCACTAGAAAGAGAGGTACTACTATACCCGCCAATCCCTATCAACAGTGAAACAAGGACCAAAAAATTGGAACTCCAGAGAATACAAAATAAAGCTCTAAACCTAATTACCAACACACGTAGGAGAGAGGGCAGAAGACTATAGGATCTACACCAAGAAGCAGGATTAGAAACGCTCAATATCAACATCAGGAACAGAGCGGAGAAAATATGGAGGAAGATAGACGATCTACCTCCGATATTTGCAGAGCACACAAACACCAGAGCGGGAGTCCCCTTTAAACTCGATTTCCCAGAGGCAGACAACAGCTGAGAATCGATAGGTAGAAATTCAAAAAGAGAGAAGGAACAAGTATAACGATAAAGATATTTACCCGACTATATACAAACTCAACCAACGAAATAACCAACCAAGACTCCAGATTGATACCCTAATAAGACAGCCGAATTTAAACAACCTAAATATGAAGAAACAACCGACTAAGGAGACAACACAGATCAAGTGTAAACAGAAATAATGCAAACAAAATTAGCTAAAAGTGTAATAAGTGATCAATATTAGATAGTTCAACAAAAATGATTGTGAAGTAAAATTTAAGAGTAAAACAGAAATAAAACGAACATAGTAAACTAAAAGTGTAATAAATGAACTATAGTATTAAAAAGTTTAAAAAAAATGATAGTGAAGTGGAAGTTAATAGAAAAACAAGTGAACAAGTTAAACTAAAGTGAAAAATTGATAACACCAAGAGAAAGTGAAACAAAGTAAGGAAAGTAAAAACAAGTAGCATAACAATACATAAAAATGCTAAGAGCTAAGATAACTCAAAACGGCATGAATGCTACAATAAACATATGAATGGAAGATGAAAAGAATAAGGGAACAGAGATTAGGTGGTCCTCCCGCTTCTGTGTAAGGAAGTAAGTAAGTATGATAAATGATGAGTAAATGCATGATGGTGGTTCGGAATCCACGTTAATCAGCAGGTCCCCCTTGTCCCTCGTGCAAGGGTATTCTACCCTTTTCACCTTTGACTACCGAGGTTGTTCAATCTGCCTCCTTACCAATATGTGCTCTTTTAACTCAAAACCTTCCCGTCTCCCACAGCTATACACCCTCTTCTAAAGCTTGTTTCGGACTTCCCATTAAGCACTTCAATATCGGTTCACTTGAACTGAGAGTCAGAAGTGTGGGGAGTTTCTCCAGGAGCAAGTCGGCCGCGGGCTTCCTCCTATTCTGTGCCCCACCAATCGTGGGAGGGGTACAAAGGGGAGGAGTAACCTCGAGCCATACTATTTCTCCCCCTAAAAAAAGAAAAAAAAGTCTGACTATTTCTCACTCCGATCTAGTTCGGTGGCAAAGGAGGCAAAGGAAAATGAAGTTTGAAAACGTGCTTCTTTTAACAGCGGTCAACTCGGAGACGCCGAGATGTCGGGAGTATGGTTTCCGGCTGAAGTTGCACGTTAATTGCCGGATTCTTCATTTGAATGATGACGGCTTCGGCCATCCGCAATCTTCTGCGATTTTTTAATCTCAGCATAATGGAGGTATCCTGATTCAGTTTTTCACGGGTTAGGGTAGTGCCATGAGAGTGGGCGTGTTTTTTAATAACGCTCCCACAGCTGTGTACTTCAATAGAACATATATATATATATATATATATATATATATATATATATATATATATATATATATATATATATATATATATATATATATATATGCGTGTGTGTGTTTGTGTAACCTACCACCGTAACGAAGAGAAGGCTTATTTCCATTAGCCGCGCGAGATGAACCTAAGCTTCCCATTCCGCCTTGTGGGAGTTTGTTGTCAGCATAGTTTCTTCCATAGTGCGCCTTTAGGTGGCGAATAAATCAGATGGAGAGATGAAATGTGAGATAATCTCGACGAAGTCACCAGAAAACAAGGCCCTGTTTCGTGGAAGATAAGGGCAGGATACGTTTCTGATGCTATTTTTTTAAGGAGCAAATCTAACGACTGCCTGCTAGAGCAAAAGTCGCCTTAATCACATTACAACCTAATACTAGGCTAGTTTCTGATACCAAGAAAGACCAGCTGAATTAATTCTCCCATGGGGAGAGATTGTGACTTACAGACTCACCGTACAATGGCGATGGGCACGTTTGATTAGACTATTACTCCGCGGGTCCTTGCGGTCATTTTAATGTGCCTAGTGCCAAGGGAAGGTACGAGTGAGTACACTACGTAAGCTTTAATCAAACTAACAACCATGATCTGCGGTAATGGCACAAAGTTTCCAAACTTTGCCACCCAATAGGTTATGAATGTCTAAGCGATGGATTAGGCCTCCATGATTGCATTGGGAACTACTCAAATTAAACCGATTCACCATCGTTAACAAATAGGGTGGGCATCGGAAGCAAGGAGGCCATCATAATATGTCAAGATAATTAATTTTCAAATCGTCCAGAGGCTAAGATACAATGTTAGAGAATAGTAAGGGTGTGTCGCGGTACTTCTCAGCGTTGTAATTAAATGGTGCAGGAATATACGATCTTATATTTTCCGTGGAGACATTTCAATAAATCTTATTTGTGGCACTCTAGTAACTGCGAAGCCGAGGTAAGCGATCTGAGAGTCTGCTACTGGATTACAGTTGAACTCTGTGGAACATAAATGGATTTCACTGATGCATACGCGAGATTGAGCTTTGCCCATGATGTTGTTCTATATCTTAACATAGCAGGTATTCGGATTAAATTGCCAGATATAATTTAACTGGCGATATTCGTGTGTGAAATGGCGTTATAAAGTTGCCTTAAGTGAAGATAAAAACTCTTGATGTTCTTTAAAGATAATGATATTTCGTCCTTTCACTTGAATACTGAATTGTTTTATCCATATGAATATAGTAAGGAGTTCACGACCGAAAGTGTTACATGGCTTATCAGCAGGCTTCCAAAACTTTTAAAAGAATGAGGAGATTCCGCAAGTATTCTTCTTTTTATTGATAAACAAACACAAGTTATTTACTCATGTGATGCGTCCCTCGTGAGGAAAAGATAAAAAGTTTTAATGTGGTAACCATATATGGATATCCAAAACGTTCTTAAAATCTCTGAAGACTTTAACCTACATATCGTCCGTCTACGTAAGATGAGAGTTGTTACGGGTCACCCCTTTGCCGTTTAAATGTCCTAAAAGATATGCACACACTGCCGAATGCAAGGCGGGAAAAGGTACGCTGTGCTCATTTGGTAATGGCTACAAGTTTTTCGTTAGTTGGGAAAATGTCATCTCTGTTAAGATAGTGGTAGATAAAGTTTATCTCTGAGGGTTCAAAGTTATAATGCCTATCACGCCCCTGAGTAAGGGCTTAAGATCGAGGGCGGTTGGTGGTGGGATGACGAGAGTGTGCCCTAGGGGAACGCCTGGCAGTCTCATACGTGCATGCTAACAGCTTCTCTGCTTTCTCCAAGATGAGCGATAACTCAACCCTCAAAACGGCAATTTCACCTTACTGGGGAGAAAGGTTAAATGCTGGAACAGACAATTCAAGCATGGGATCTAACGTTTAAGCAACTTGGTCCTCTAAAGGGTGCTCGGATGTATGATGACCAAAAAATGTTGCCTATGGGTCGGGAAACACTGAAGAAATAGGTCTTTAATCATGGTTAACTGACAGAAGGATTCAGCGAGGCATATCAGTAGAAAAGAAATCCATAGGTCTCATGTCGCGGAGCTCCTACTGCCTTGAGATATGGTTTAGAAGGTGATTGAATGTGTTAAATCAGCACCCGCTTTAGTGCCTCATACCATTTAGTAGTTGAAGGGGTTTAGGATAAGGTCAGACACAATCATTGCGGTTGACGGAGGTAAAAAGAGATCAATTGTGCCTAAATAGCTTAATCGCTCGAAGTTTGGTTCATCTTAAAAGGCCCTCTCACTGGCGGATACATAATTCGGGGTCAGTCTTCTGGTACAACCACAAGAGAATGTGAACTCTTTCAATGAACACGGGAGGAGACTTCGCTGATAACTTCATCGTATGTGATTGGAATTCTCTCGCAGAAAGAGGCAGGAAATACTTTCGGACCATAAGATTAACCTTTACTCTGAGCAATCACTAAAGAGAGAGATGTATCTCATTGCGTCCGCAATGCACCTAAAATTTTCACTGACCAATTTGTGGGCCTACAAAAATTTAATACGAATTGTTAGTTTCCAGGACCACTTGCTAAGTTTGATTCGACTTCCAAACCAACCATGATGTCGATTGACCCGAATGTCAATTTGAGGAGTTTTAATGTATACTCTACTATCAGTATTATGCAAGAAAATAAATTTATTTTAGTGTTAAATTATTCCAATAATGTAAATAGTATTGATTAATTAGGCGACGGTTATAATACATGAATGAAATAATGAAACTTGTAATTCAGTATAAGCAAAATTATCGAGTGGTAATAATTCGCTACATTACGATTTAACTAATTCGTTAGACAGGTATTATCATTGAAATGTACTTACAGCCACGGCCCAAGGTTTTCGGACATCACGGATATTTTAGGGAATTTGATAAATGCAAGGTCGTAAAGTTTTTATTTGCATATAAATATGAATATAACAATGAAATAAGGCGGAATAAAAGCTATAAGTTTTATATATATGCCCATAAAACTAAATAAGAATGAACAAAATACAAAATTTGCTAAAACATCTAAAATCAGCTGAGTAACATATCGAGAGTCCCATGTTAATGATGAGAGCATTTTAATTTCATTCAATTATGCTCTCTATGTGGGTGATAAACCTAAAGTGTGTGATGCAGGCTCACTCTTGGGTGATGACCGCCTTCATTTGCTCATTGGAGCATGGCTGAGATGATCTCGTCAAAGAGCGAGGCACACCTCCTCGTAGGTGGGTGATCATTCGATGATATATGCCTTGGAGCAAGACAGGAAATTGAACTGGAAAGTCTTCCTTCTCGTGTTAACCATGAACGTGTGTCTGTAAGTTTGTGTGGCGTAGGGTAACAATGCCCCTACATGAGGCAAGTCTACTCATTCTCCTTTAATCATGTTCATAACAAGTATGGATGCAAAAAGGCGATTTTGCTAAGGGTGTCATTGTTTATAGGTTTTAAGTATATTATCATTGGAAAATCGTAGTCAATTTAATTATTAGAAAATCAACTAGGACTCAGAAGAGAGGTAACTGATGGAGTGTATAATATAAACATTCAACTACATTGATATGTATGAATCATTCACCAATTCAAATTTCACTATGATAAGAAAGATGGGACTCAGAATCGTTTGTATTTAGAATTAAATTATTAAAAAAAATTATATTATGCTTTTTGCAAACAAATTTGCAATCCAAACGGGCCGATAACGGACAATTGTTATTGACATTAGTAAGTAAGCTGGTTACTGTAATTAACTGCGTCATTTTCAGTCCTCGGCAAAAGATTGATGGAAAGATACTGAGATGAAAGAAAAATGGGACATAAAGAACATGAATATTAAAAAGAATTGTAAAAGATTTCTATTGATGAGTGGGGCTTATTATGAGCTTAGGGCAAAAGGTCTGCACAAAAAAATGTACTCACATTTCGAACTTGATCTAATAGCAGACCTGAAAGAGACCATTCTTCTAAGAGCATTTAACCTTGTTGATAAGGGTCCTTGGATAAGAGAAAATATTCTGGTTATTCACTGTTTATCTATTTCAATAAAGAAACTGCAAGCATTCGAGTCTTTATTAGAATGGCCACTTGTCTTCATTAGAGTTTTTGGTGAGATTTAATTGTAAATCATAACTGCATCAAGTAATTGTAAGATTTAAAAACAAGGCAATTTTTATAGATTAAATATAGATTAAAAATTTACTAGAAATGGATGGATCTTGCATGAGTAAGTCTATCTTTGTGATCCTATTTCTTATTTTTAAATTACATTCTTTTAAAGCATTACAACTTTAAACATCCGAACCAAACACTAAAGGCGAAAAATGTTTTGCATGACAGAATGTCTTATATTGCATTATGCCCTCAAATATTCCTTGAAGTGGAAGGAATATTTTTACGGTTAAAATTTAGATTTTATAAAAGAAAATGATCGTAAAACACGCCCCCGTTCTATGCATACCTAACTACAGCTTCTACCAAACATTATTGAAATCTTTGGCGAACTGTTCTTGAAGCTAAATTATACTATAAAGTTTAGAAGAGGAGGAAATATACGCTACATTCAAGGTTGGGCTGAGCTTAGAGAAGTGCAAGGAATTTCGTGATCATGAAACCTCGTAATTTTACAAAGAGATTTAAGTTTTATTATTTTGAGGAATCTTGGTTGATTTTTTCTAAAAAGAAATTTTAGAAATGGGGGTTTCCGTTGTTTCTGTGCATAGTATGGTATATTTTAAAGTATGCTTTTACCATTTTTATTAATTTTAATTTCTTTCTAACATTAGAGCGTGGATGTTCTTAAAAAAAATCCTCTTACTAATTATAAAAATTCACAAGGAAGAATTTGAGTAAATGAATACTAACATTGTAAAAAGTTATTCCTTAGTATTAATTTTTTATTGTTTATGAAAAAAAGCTAAATAAAGATAATATATCCGCAACAGGATTGATACATACAATATGTTAATTAACCCAGAAGAAATAAGGAAAGATGATATAGAAGAAATCTCATTTAAAAAAAAATACCAATAAAGGATCGTACTTAAATTAGGAAAAAAAAATACAGATAGCAAAGAGAATAAAATAATATAGAACTCTTTCACTCGGTTTAGAAAGCAAAATAATAGGTGGGGTTCTAACCTATGTCATCGAATACTCTTGTCTTTGCAAGCCACCACGCGAGCCGATAAGGTACCATGCAAACCACCACGTGACACGTGTTATTGTGAATTCCCAATAAGAAAGTTTACTATTTGAAAACTTAAATAAATGACTGAAATGAAAACAAGTAAGTGGAAATAAAGAATAGAAATCATTCTTCTGTCTGTGACAAAGACGACATTTTTAACTCTTACTGTATTATAGGCCATTCTATTAAATTTTCTTATTGAGGAGAGAACTGTGTCTCCCCTATATTATTATTATTATTATAGCGGTAGGGCGGGTCATACTTTAGGGCAACCATATATTTTCATTAAATTCTTTAATGAGGGGTGCTTAAATGATAGATTTTCAGGTGTAGATTTTGGAAAAGAACTTTATTTTGTTATACAATTGCTCCAACCTACATCAATTTCCATTTAAATAAAAGTAAATTTTTCCCTTTGGTCACGAGCTTATGTAGCCTAATTTTATTTAATTTAAGTACACACAAACATTAAGTAACCTCAAATTTACATGTTTATTGAGTGAGAAAAGTGTATACAAATTTACACATTTAGCTACATGTGTCATCACTTTGGGTCATATTCAAAATTTAAACTTCACCAGAGCATACAAACCTTGCTTTGACTCATTCCTGGACACCAGACGTCTACTTCTCTCTTGTGCCCCGATTCCTCCATCCCTCTTTTCATGTGAGAAATACTTGGAAAAAGCCTCAGTCGCCATTCTTACAACCTTCTCAATGTTAAGGGTGTGACAGGGCCACTCAGGTACTTTCATAGGAGAGTCAATGAAGTTTTTCAATTAAGAAGCACTTAAAGAGCAAGTAAGAGGTGGCTCAGAGACATCCTATGACCAATTGATTAGATCTCCAATCCTGGCAGCATCACAATTGATGTTTGGTGTCCTTCTTAGCATTAAAAAAGGAGTCTCCCAGTTAAGTATCTGGGTCCCCTTCTCCCTTAATGGTCTGGATTCTTTTCACTCCTTCAGTTCTCTCCGCCTGATCTTCAGAGCATAGGAGGGTTTAGAGGATGGCTTCACTGTATGCATACCAAGCTCATCTCTTAACAGTTGGAAAAACAATATCTAACACCTCCTTCCTCTGACACTTGAGGCAGTGAAGTTGAAAAAGAATGTGCCTAGGTCCCTCGGTCAAAGAGTGCTTAATCTTAACGTTAAACCAGCATGATAAACTCAACAATCAGTTGCAGATTCTTAAAGGCTCTTCCTTTGAGCTCATGCTTTGACACCCACAGCCGAAGAAGTCTGTTAGCAGTTGTCAGCCAGCTACTGTGGTTTACGTGTCCTATTTCCAATAGAAAAAGTCCTATAGGGAGCATTTTATCTCTGAATGCCGATACAATTCTATAGCAGTGTTGTTAATCAGTGGAAAGATCTTGCACTACTTCCTGAAGTATCTTGGTAAGAGGAGAACCTAAAGATATTTGAGTGAAATTTCGGTTGATATCCAAGTCTGTAACAGAGTCAAGGATCATTCCTCTTGGTCTGGAATAACTGTTGTCAGATAGTGTTGGGCCAGCCAGGTGAAAAATTAGATTATAGACCAACCAAACAAACTTTCTGCCCAAATGGAGCTCCATTTTTCGCATTTCTCCTGCATTTACACCTGTGTTTACATTCGTAGAGTCTCCTCCAATGGTCATTAAGTTTTTATCTAAACTACTTTCTCTCAGCCATCCAAACATATAGCCTTAGCGATATTCCTTGATATTTTTCCCCGATAATGTGACTTGTGAGTAATATCTGCATATGATGAAAAACGTTTTTACGCCTATATTAGATTAAATAGTATTAAGCTATCTGTGGGCGGGGAGGGGAGTGGTATGTGGTGTTAGAAAAAACGGGGCTCTGCCATATTTTGTAACGATTGTTCGAGAATTTTGACAAGAAATATTGGAGAGAAATGGAAGACGTGAATGGCAGCGCAGTTCTCCAGATCTGACACTTTTAGATTAGATTTTATGGTGAAACTTAAAGGATAATATAACAAAATATTTGAAACTAATAAATCATGTTAATGCCCAGATATGTGCAAAGGTCGCGTTGAATGCGATAGAAAGTAATTTTGAACGTTAAGGGGACGCCGGCCCCCTGACTTTATAACCTGACTTTACACACGCACACCACATGCCCGAGCGAACATAAATAATTTTGATTACTGTTGGGAGCTCCCCTCCAAACAAAACCTTTTAGAAGATTCCTCCTGTCAATGTCCATACATGGCAGGGTTTTCTTGGTGAGCCTGTCCTCCGGCATCGCTCATTCCGGTAGGTATTTGCTTGTCCCTTAGCAAATATCAGCATGTGGTAAACTGCAATTGTCTAATGCGATCTTTTAAGGTTATGTGATCCCCCATATCTGTCTGTCTGTTCATGTAAGAGACATGATAAGAGGTTATTGATGTATTATTTCCTTAAAACTTTGTGGATGAGAGGGCCAAGAATAGGTTAATACGAGTGTGGGGCAGATGAAGATCAGGATCGGATTGTAGATCACTTGTCCTGATGAACACTATTATAAATTTTTTTGTCTTTGTCAGGAAACTATTTCATAATTGCTCGAGCTTTAAGTATAATGGCGTTGGCGGATATATGCCCTGTCTGACTATTACTTTCTTGTTATCTTAGAAGTTGTTTAATCTTTAATTATAGTGTTATATTAAACTTCATATTTATTATCTTCAATCTGGAAGATAAGAAAATTTAGCAATTTTGTATACTAAACCAAAACTATAAAAAGTCAGCTAAATTACATTTTATGCACCATTTATTATTCTATAATAAATGTATTTTGCGATGCATCACTTTTAATATTTTTTGTATTTTTAATTTGAGTGCTTGGTTTACTAATTTTAGCCGCACAAAATATTAAAAGTGGGTAGTGATTTTTTACTTTTATTTCTTGGGCTTTGTTTACTTTGTTTCCCCTCTGTGAAGTAATTTAGTCAGTGATAATTTTATGCTCTATTACTACATAAAATCTGTTTTCATTATTTAGGAAATCATATTTATCTCGAACTGTCCTTAACCTCGGATTATTTCTTCGTATTTTGCCTTTATGGGATAAAAGCCATACAAATTCTGTTACCATATATATATTTGACCTTCGAAAGAAAATCATTCAGGAGCGCAAATGATCATCGTCTTTAAGTGAGTGGTTTTACTCCCTGCTCATTAGGCGATACGTCGCTAAATAATGGTCTTAGAATGAATGCTAATTACTAAAAGTTTAGGGGGAGGGTACATCTCAACGAGGCTTGAAGGACAATTAATCACAATATCAAACTTGAATAAAACCCTCTAAATTGCCTACTTTTCTCTACATGACTTCTCCTCTCTTGTCAATGTAGCTGGTGGAGTCAACTAATCTTTATTCACTAATATCTGCTTTAATAATCACCTCAATGAATTTTACACATGTGGCGTGATTAATCGCAGACATTTTGTTTACATTAACAGAATATTCCTAAAACATTATCCAATTTCGTTTAAGTTTAACACGCGTAAATATAGGATTAAATAAATAATGGATATATGATACGTTTCCCCAGCACATAAATAACTAAGCTACCTTGATTCAAGCAACACATCACAGAACAACAGACAATGTTCTACAAGGTGTTCCTAAAGTCTAGAAAACATCACACTGGTCTCCTCTTTCACCACACTTTATCCTCTTGACATCTTTTTCTGGGTCATGAAATAAAGATCCGAGACAGCTGAAGGAACGGCGCATCCTAAGTGAATGTGCTCAAATTAACGGAAATTTGGATTTAATGCATCGGGTTCATGTGAAGAATCTCCAAAGCGCATCGAAGTTTGTGTCGCAAATGGAAGAAAACGCATTGGGGGTGTTATTTATTAATGATTCAATTAAATAAAAAGTGGTTCAATTTTTGTATTAAAAATCTGAATTCCGTTTATGTGCCTAGACATTAAGTGGCATCATGTAAGACGTCCCAATTCTCACACCTATAACAGTTGGTCTCCTCGAATTCCCTCTGCTTGTTTTATTCAATATTTCATATATACTTAAACATAACAACACCCATATTATGCGAGAGACTTTGCTTTGGGAATTGTTTCTGTATTTATGATGAAAGCCATTATTTTTAGTGATCAGACCCCTTATATATACTTAATCATAAAGTGAATGTAAATTCAACTGAATTATTGGTTGACCTTTAGCAATAAATTCACCTTACTCGCTTACATCTAAGTTCCTTGAAAAAAACTGGAATTCCCACATAATCTGGAATGAACTGTTCAGTGAAAGGAATTACGACATTCCTAAATGCTTCTGACCAGGGTAATAAGGATTGATGTAAAACAAGAAAAAAACAGTAAAAAAGACTACGAATGACACGTAAAAGCAGATGGATTTTATGATCTTTATTTATTATCCTCTCATAGTGTTTCCTTCTAAGATCCGAAATTTTATAGGAAATTCTTCTTTCTTTTAATTCCGTAAAGCCGGAGAGATGCAGGCTCTTCACCTTTTGTTCTACTGCATTGGAGGCAATACATCTCTCTTCCCCTTATAATTCGTTGGAGCCACTGCGTTTTATTCCTTTTTATGAATCCCCTTCAACTTTCCATCTCCTTTTCGTGAGGGAATCGTCTGCTTTACGACCTAGTTTTGCCTTTTGTATGGTTCTTTCTTTCTATTAGTCGGCTCCTATCATCTTAAAAAAGCATAAAAGGTGATTATTTCCTGATGGTGCGGGAACCTTCCGCCCTCGGCAAGACGAGAACAAAGGAGAGAAACAAAGCAGCTCTCCATTAAGCCCACCTCAGAAGACACTTTTCTTGATGAAATTAAAGAAGAGAAAATACAATGGTAAAGAATTGTAGAGGAGTATCGAAAAATCTTCGCGCATGTTGTCTGGTAAAAGCATTAGAAAGAAAGTGATTAATTTTCAAAAATAGATCTCGCGTTTGTAAATTTTGTTAGCATAAAATTGCGTCACCCTTCCACTTCCATACTTTGGGAGTGCATGCGCAATATATAACCTTAAGTCCTAGCCTTAAGTCTTAATCTTTAGTCATAGAAGATAAGGTTACTTAGCCTCTGCCTCTCAACTGTTGGCGTACTACCTGCTCGTGGTCCCCCTGCCTTTAACTGAAGGTACGTTCAACAACAGAGTACCGGGTGGTATAACTTGGCCGACCCCACTGCCTTGTGGGAGCCGTGGAAGGGCCAAGGCTTCAGGAGTAAACCTGGAGATCAAATCTGCACGGTGCTCGTGCATTAGGACTTTTTTCGGCAGAACACTGCAACTTAAACCTGCTCCAGTCGTCCTGGACTCAGGACTGGACTGCCACTGGACTCAGCAGGGGAAAGTGAAGATGGTGGACTGAAGAATGCACACCTACTTTCTACCTTAAACATCATCGTGTAAGTTATCACTTCATGCATTGCTCATTCATCCACAACTCTTGCAATACTCTATCCACAATGCTGCCATAGCCCGCCGTGCAAGACGACACCAACAAATACAAGAACCCCATATCTGCGATGTCTGTGGAAGAGGCTGTGCCTAACTTGGTGGACTCCACAGCCATCAAAGATCTCACCAAAGACGATAATCATCAACCAAACATCATAAAAATCATCCATTTATGGAGTGACATCGTGATCGGCAACGATGGACAACATTAAGCAAGTAAGCATACAATGAACGAATGAGTGGTTTATGTAGAAAAACTTGGAAGCTCAGAAGAAAAAATGTTGAAAGGGAAAAAATGATGCATATATAGTGCACTTCTGAAGGCAAGCCCAAAGGGTCTTTTCAATTCGTTTCCTACCTGTTCAAATCTCTTACTGGCTTGGAAGGGATTAGAAAGATCTTGAATAGAATATTATGTTCATTTATTTGTAATAGTTATGGTTTACCTTCATCGAAAATTGAGAGATTTAGTGAGGTTATTTTAAGCTCTGGGGTGTGTGTCCTGCCGGTGTCTAATATTTTCAATTTATTTTTATGAGGATTATATCCATCATTTGAATTCCGGATACCAATTCTACTGCGACAATTGGATTCGAACTCATTGTTTTGAGTTCAGAAAATTATATGCATTCACACCTCCAGAATAATAAACCGTTAATCGGCATTAATTAAAGACATCTGTCTTAACTCCGCTGCCATACATAGTGTAAATAGTAGGGTAAAGTGAGTACATGTGATGTCGATGATCAGTTTGCTACAAAAAACCCCGATCGGAAATGGTAGTAAATTAATCGGTTATGGTAGTGATAGTCGCAGGAGTTATTTTAAATTATCTTCACAAATAAGTCATATCAATTTAAATGGTACTGGAAGCAAAAGACGTTTGATTTGCGTGGTGATTCGGGCCCATGATTTCCGTGTTCGAGAATAAGAACGGTTGAGGTGGTAGATATAAAAGAGATTATACGAGCCGATTGATAACACTGGCCTACTTTTCAAAACTTTTTTCCAAAGGTCATAAGTTTTCCAACTGATTTAGAATCATTTGGGCATGCTTAATTTGAGAATATATATAATTAGTTTTCTTTGGTCAGGTCTGGTTTCTAAGATATGCTCGATTTATATTAGAACGTATATTCCAAAATAGCGCGATGATCTAACCGTTTATTACTTCTGTTTTGTCAAATCTATTGATGAGGAACCATGCCTAACCTAATTTATTAATTTGCATTAGAATGGACCGTATGTCTAAGAATCATCCGAATAGGTTTTGTTACATCTCCGGACATGTCGCTTTTCCAGACCGTAAAGCAAAATCACGAATTTTGTGAAAAAGGCATATCATGCTTACTTTGGAGTGAAACTATGGGACCAGGATAAGCAATTTGCTCCCCATATTTGCTCTAGAACATGTGTGGAAAATTTACAGGATTGGAGTAATAAGAAACGAAGAGTATGCCATTTTGTGTCCCAATGGTGTAGCGGGAAGGCAAAGATCGCGTTACTGACTGCTACTGCTGCATGTGGAATTTGAAAGACATCAATTGCAAGAACAAGCAGCAAGGTTAACCCCCCAGTGTTCCATTCGATATAAAACTAGCCTCACATGGCCAAGATATTCTCATTTCCTGAGCCTGATTTTACCATGGGTTCTAGCTCTAATCCTGAGGCTAGTCTTACTACCGACACAGCTGAGTTTGATGCATACAAGCTAGTATAGGGCGACCAACCGCTGCCATTTACGAAAGCCGAATTCAACGACCTGACACGAGACCTGAACCTATCCAAAGAATTTGCTTAGCTCTTGGGTTCATGTCTTTGAGGGAAATGTATGCTGGCACCAGGGACAACATAATATTGGTATCGGGACAAAAAGAAACAATTTATGAAAACTTTTTACGTTTGATAAAGCATTTTTTTGCTCTACTGTAGCAACAATGCTGATCGACTCAACTTACTGGCCCTGAAATATGATGCTATCCAATGGAGACTTTTCATTGAGTCATCTAACAGAAGTATCAAGGCAGTTATTAATAACGGCAATAAGTTTTCATCGATCTCTGTTTGACACTCAGCTACAATGAAAGTAAGAAACCTGCAACAACATGGACTGTCAGTTGTCTGCTTTCAACTACCAAGAATACAAATGGCTGATCTGTAGAGATCTTAAAGTTTTCGGACTCATCCTAGGCCTTCAAGGGGCGGGAACAACAAAGTATTTATCCCTTTTGTGCTTGTGGGAGAGTCGGACTGACGACCAGCATTATGTCAGACAAGACTGGTCTTCAGGAAAGGGATTAGGACTCGGCTCACACAACGTTGTGTTCCACCCTCTGGTTGAACTGAGCAAAATACTGCTTCCACCCCTGCACTTCAAACTCGGTTTGATGAAGAACCGAGTCAGCATGGAAAATCTGCAGGCAGGTGTATTTAATGGTCCTCAAATAAGGGAGCTCATCAAGAGCACCAGTTTTGATGAAGCATTTAATCCTGCTGAACTCTGCCTGGTTGTTCCTTGAGTCAGTCATTGCAAACTTCCTTGGCAACCACAAAAGTCTTCAGTATGAGAAGGAGGTTGATGAGTTAATGGAGAATTTCCGCGAAATTGTTGCGCGCATGTCCAGGAAAATCCCACTTGGACTATTTTCCAGAGAATTGTGGAGACTTCAGTGAAGAACAGTGTGACGGCTTTCACTAAAATATCCCTGTGATGAAGGAAACCTACCAAGGGGCTAGGGATGTCACCTTTCTGTCTGACTAATGTTTGGTCCAGAAAATGAATTTCGTCTCTGCTAGGCACAATTGGAAGTCGCTGAAAAGACCATTCATGCATGAGTAGCATTTATTGTATGTTGTACTTTTCTTGGTATCAATTAGAACCTTCTGTAAAACTTCTGTGTATAAATCAGTTAGGAATTTACTATTGTGTGCACATTCGCCTACAAATAGATCGGAATATAGGAATTTCTGGCATGCTCTTATGTCTCAAAATCTGGTCATGATTTTGGATTCAGCGCAAAAAAATGGAATAAGCTCCGATATTATGTGGTAAACCTTGAAAACAGCGCAAACTAGTGTAATAACGGAGGATAACATTTTTTGTCAGGTGGAATGAATGCGGTGGAAATAGTAGTGGTAAGCATCCTTGACGCTGCATTGGACACGCTTGGTGTGGTACCTGTTGACTCAGGCTAAGAAATTGCAGTATATAAAAGACCAATCTACTGTAACAATTAGCTATTTTAGAATTCACATTTGCCATCACAAGATACAGGATCTTTTTCATCAACCTGTAGTGTTCCACGATATACACACACACACACACATACACACACACACACATATATATATATATATATATATATAGATATATATATGAGTAAAAGAACTTAATGGCGAGTCATGGTATATGATAGTGAAACCACTGTATAAGAGCCAAAAGTTTAATTTACGTGACTAGTTTCAGTATGTAATTTACATACCCTCTTCAGTCGTATACTAAGAATGCAATTGTTACAAAAGTCTATAAATAGCGTACAGATCAGAGAAACAAAAAGAAAAAACACAAAGAAACACAAAACGGAGGAAAAAGGTCATCAATCAGGCGGGGGTGAGCCTAAGATCGCTGACTAAGCTGTTTACGATGAGGTAACGGGAACGGGGGCTGCATTTCAATTGCCCATTTGACAAATTAAAATTGGGAATTTCTCCTATTAATATATATTCTACTATTTTTCTTTTACGTAAATCTTTACAATTATATATGATTTGTGCCTTTGAATAGTCAATTTGATGGTCGAAATTGCTAATATGATTAAAAATACTGGATGTGGTGCTGCCTCGTCTGACATCACCTTTATATTCATAAATTCGTTTTTTTAATGTTATTTCGGTCTCTCCTATGTAAAATGAATGACAGTTTGTTGAGCAACACAGGCTTGGTCGAAGAGAAAGATTTTAGGATAGAAAAAGGGATTTAAATGTGGTTAGGCTTAGAAATAACTTTGTTCACTCCTTTGAGGAGGGGAGAAAAAGGGAGGGATAGACACTTCGTATTACTAAATTTGTTTATATCATTGGGACGGTAATGCGTAGATTTTGCTCTATATAAACTTTCATTGATCACGTGGAGGGGATAATTTAATTCAATGAAACTGAAGGTTATATATGTAATCTCGTCTTCTAGAAAGCAAGGGTCACATATCCAAAGTGCTCTCAAAAACATACCTGATGCAACGGCTCACTTAATGTTAATATCATGATGAGAAAAGAAATGGATATAAGAGTTAGAATGGGTTAGTTTTCTGTACACAGTTAAGCTAATTTTGTCAATGACTAACAATTTTTACATAAAGAAAGGATATACAATTATCTTTTCCCAATCATAATTTTGTATGGTATAGGTATGTAGATGATGTCATATCGATTTGGCCTATAAATAGTTTAAACTTATTTGAAAATTTCCTTAAAAATCTTAACGACCTCCATCCCACTATCAATTTTAAAGTAGAGTGGGAGAAAGATAATTGCATATCCTTTCTTGATGTAAAAATTGTTAGAGTCATTGACAAAATCAATATAAATAATCTTGGGAATTCTTATAAGAGGCCTATTCTGGCGTTGACATGCCAGAATCAGATGATCTTTATCCATTTCAGACATATCTTTCTTATATTGGACTTGTGAGACTGAATGGTGTCATGGGGGTGTTGATTGACCTCACGGAGAAGAAGAGGCCTCATGCGTAATAGGCCAGAGGATTTAGATCGTGTGAGATAGGAGGCTAAGTGTCTGGGAGAACATGGTCATTTAAATTGTCACGAATACAAACTTGAGTTGTTTTAGCCTTATGAGATGTTGCAGAGTATTGTTGGAAGATGTAAGGTGTCCCGTTGCGTATTTTGTCTATTCAGAGCCTCAAAACCGTCTCTAAAACGTCCTGTGAATAAAAGTGAGGGAGGGCCATGAAATCTTCTTCACTGCTAATGACTCCTAGAACCACCACAATTGGTGCAAATTTGGTATGCATTACAGTCAGACCCTGCATAACCATCTGTCATTCCTTGGGTCTAACTTTAAGTCCGGTACAAAGTTTTTCTCATCAAAGTAAAACAAAAGAATTCCAGCTTCTTGGTGTTTCAACAACGAGACCAAGCGCTTTACACGGATCCAAAAATTCTCTTTCACATTACCTGATAAGAACTGACCTCCCCGCATCACATACGACTTGAACGGATATCATAATGCAAAACTGACTGATGGTGCATTCTGAAACCTTGAAGATATTTGCTATGGCTCTGAGCGACTTTCCGGGTTTTCTTTAATTTTATCTTGTATTTTGTGCACAAATTCTTGCTACTAATTCTGGATCCCTAGCAGCAGCTTACGGGTCTTTTGTAACTACTTTGGCAACGAGAGATCAGGCAAGCTTCAGAAAGTGAGCAATCTCTCTATCATTGTGCTGGCCGTATATTATAAGGCAACGAGTACAAACTTAAACAATTAGTTATAAAAATTATGACGTAACTTATATATATATATATATATATATATATATATATATATATATATATATATATATATATATATATATATATTGTGGAAAATGAGAGAGAGCGAAGGCCTCCCCCTCCCCCCTCGACTTCTCGAGTTCGCCATTGACCGCTCTAAACTCGTCTGCTTTATATACTGCAAAAATTAGAACAATGGAAATACCATTAAGTGGGCATCGCGACCCAAAGCAATTAAGGAAGCATGTTGGCGATGAATCTGTCTCCCCGTCTAGATAATTTCGGGGTATATATTCGACACCTTAAAGTAGACATGCAGATTGTGTCTGAAGCCACCGTCCAGTACGTTAGCCTTAACTTCTTCGTTAGTCGAGAGGAAATCGACTACATTCTCGTTCAAAGAAGAATTTAGTGATTGTCAAAGAGCCAAGGAAGAGCTAGTCGTCATTCAATGTTGTTCGTGGAAATAGTTAGGCGCGCTTCAACCCATCTCACCACATCTTCGGATTTTAAGGATCGGAAAAGCCATCCCCGAAACACCCTCCGTTTGCCTCTTAAGGATAAGAGTCCCCGCAAATTCAGTTTTCCGAAGTTGAATTGAGCGCCCCGTGAGACGCTCAAAAGTTCAAGGTAGAACTTACCTCCCTGGTCCTACTCGCCGCACATCAAGGTAAGGGGGATTTAACCCTCGCTTAGTCACGCTCTTCCCACCTTTACCGCGTCGAGCCTTTGCTCTAGAACTTGCATAAATGTAAAATCATTACTTAATTAATTATCCCTCGGTTCAAACTTAAGTGATAGTGTTAATCGTCTTAGTAGTGAACCGTCAATATTTAATTACATTGCCAACTAACTTTCCCTAGATGTACGAGTATATGTAATCTTTAGTCCTATTAAAGTATATTTTTGTAACCGTGTTTAATATTCCTTGGCCTAGCAACAGTGTATTTAAAGCACTCTTAGAGCAATCCTCAGGTGGAGCTTCAATTTTGGTCGGCCAATAGGCCTATGTACGTACAATGGCGTACACATGGTCATACCACAAAACACACACACACACACGCACACACACGCATATATATATATATATATATATATATATATATATATATATATATATATATATATATATATATATATATATATATATATATAGACACTACCTTGTTCAAAATTATGGAGCAGGTGTGAAAAAGTGAAAAATATGATTCACACTCATTTATTTCATACTTGACATAATGCATATACGAGGGGCGGTCAATAAGTTTTGCAATTCGGATATAAGGAAACGAGATATGAGGAAAAGTGTTTTTTTATTTTTTTAATATTAATAACCTCGACTTAAATGCACTTGGGCCACTTGTCGCTGAGGCTTCGAATTCCCGACAACCAGAAATCTGCCGACTGCTGTTCAATCCACTGCTGGACGGCGAGCTGCACATCTTCATCGTCCCCAAACCGGCGTCCAAAAAGTGCAGCCCTGAGCTGGCGGAATAAAAAGTAGTCGCTAGGAGCCAGATCTGGACTGTAGGGAGAATGGTTGAGCTCCTCGAATCCACACTCGTGATGGGCAGCTTGTGCAACTCTGGCCTTGTGAACTTGGGCAACGTTGAAGTCGATCATGGGCGTGAGGTTTCTAGGGACCCAACGGGCAGAGACCTTGGTCATGGCCAAATTGTCGTGGATGATGTTGATAACACTTCCATGTGATATTCCAATTCTCGCTCGATTTCTTCGACCTTCACATGTCGATTTTCGAGGATCATCCTCTCCATACGGGCGACATTGTCCTCGTTGGTCACGTCTGACGGGCATCCTGGACGGGGGTCATCTTCAAGGGACTCACGACCATGGCGGAACTCCCTATTCCAGCGAGCAATGGTTGCATAAGAAGGGGATGTATCGGTGTACACTGCAACCATGCGTTCATGGATCTCTTTTGCATTCTTGCCTTCCTTGGTAAAAAATTGGATCACTCTTGATCAATGTTGAAAATTTTTTAATTGACGATCTGCGATCAGCTACTGCTTCTTAAATAGACAAGGCAGGAGCGCGCGGCTGCATGTCCTGACTTGTCATAACTTTTCCTAACACCCCTACAAACAGCCATCCCCCTTCCTCTGCTTTGCCCTGCCGATTCGCAAATCTTATTGACCGCCCCTCGTATGTAAACATTTTAGCGAATATTTTATTGCTTTTATAACAGCTTTAATGCGTTTTTGCATATTGTGCATAAGTGGTTGGGGCAACTTTCTGCCAGTTAATGTGTGATACCAACGTTTATTCCTATTTTGTCAGTGTTTATCTTATTGGTAACTTACAAGTGGTAATACTTTGTTAAAAATGTCTCCGAAGAAATAAATTCCTGTAGCTTAAAGAGCTCAAATCATTGCATTTTCCAGACAGAGATAATCCTAAGTTAAATTTGCAAGAATATTTAAACGCTCGAGAAACGGTGTCCAAACAACCATTCAAAGGTACAATGAAACCAATTCTTTCAAAAACTGTTATTGTCAAGGTCGCCAAAGGTGTACAACTCCGAGGAAAGAGAGATGCCTGCAAAGAACATCTCTGCCCGATAGGAAAAGAAAACTCCTCTGATGTAGCTGCTGAGCTTCGGGCAACAACAAACAAAGAGATCAAGACGCACAGTGAGTAGAAGGTTATTAGAAGCTGGGCTCAAAATATGTAAGGCTAGAAAGAAAGCGTGGCTGTATCAGGTGAACAAGAAGAGCGATTGTCTTGGGCAAAAGAGCATGGAGATTGGACTGCTAATGATTGGGCTAAAGTTTTTTGGTATGATGAACGCAACTTTGAGGTAGGTTTACTACATTAGTTTCCATCAATTTATTATGTATGCCCTGTACACATTTTTAATAGATATCAAAATATTTATTGGATAACAGAAATGATTAGTAAAATTTGTATTTCTCCTCGAATCTTTGGAACCCCTGGAGCTGTTTATGTTAGTCGAAGAGATGGGGAATCTTCTGATCCGAGATGTGTTGTCCCAACAGTCAAATTTGGAGGTGACAGTGTAATGGTTTGGAGCTTCATGTCATCTTCAGGTCCAGCATTGTTGCTCACTTGTCAGGGCAGAATGAATGACAACACTTACACCAGCATGCTAGACCAGGTTAATTAAACTTCCTTCGGTAAAGTTTTCAATGATGACAAACCAGATGGTATAATCTTCCAACAAGACAATGAATGCTCCATACTACACATCTAGAATCTCAAAGGGGTTGGTTTAAAAATAAAGGGGTGACGTTTATAGAATATCCCCCTCAGTCTCCAAACCTCAACCTCATTGGACATTTGTGGTCACACTTGGGCACAAGAGTGAGGGTGCACAAATGCTCATCAAAATTCAATTGACAACCAAAATTCATTAAGAGTGACATAAAATTGAGCCAACCACCTGTGCCAACTTAGTCTCAAGTAATCAGAAAGGCATGAAAGCGATTATAAAAGCAAAATGAGGAGACATCAAATAAAGCAAAAATGATTATTTTGATTATGTCATGTATAAAATAACTGAGTATCCATCATATTCTTCACTTTTTCATGCTTGCCCCATAATTTTGGCCAAGGCTGTATCTCTCTCTCATTATACCGGGTGTCCTAGAAAAAAGTTAACCGTACTTTGAATTAGTATAACTGAAAGAATATTGGAGATTTCTGGGTCCTGCCAAAAGTGTTTTATTTAACAACTATTTACCTGTCGATTCTGGAAATTTCATTAAATTCACTTTTATTATTTTGATACACTAATGGGTTTAGTGAAGGCTATCAAAAATATGTTTGCACAAGAAAGTAAAATAATGAAATGAAGTCTAGGAAGGCTAGGCCAACGTGCACTTTCAAGAGAAGCGTAGGGAGCCTAGGTAGCCTAGGTCACTGTGCGATTCTTCAAGCCACGCTGTGGTATGGTCTCGTTATTATTGCTTACTAAGCAAATAAAAGCGTTTCTGCGTAAAAGTTTACTGCCATAGAACATTTTTAATCATGCAGTTAACAAAAGATCAACGCGTATTTGTAGTCACAAACTTTATTAGTACTGGCAGTATTAAATAAGTACAAGATTCATTTGAACAACGTTTTCAAGGTAGGCACCCACCAAGCAAGCCCACAATTTGGAAAAATGTTCGCAAATACCAGCATGAAACAACATGCTTAAATCTGAATAAAGGTCGTTTGGGTCGTATGAGAACCATAAGAATAACAGAAAATATCGAAAATGTTCAGATGACACTTCTTCAAAATCAACATGTATTAGTCAGAAAGAATGGGTTACATTGTCAAAGTCATTTAACCGCATTATTAAACATGACCTACAATGGCATCCCTATAAGATGCATGGAAGACACCAGCTTCTTGAAACTGATTTTCATTGTTGTAGATAATTTGTCGAATGGCTTTTCCATAGACCTGCTCATTTCTTGGAAAACATTGTCATTGTTGACGAGGCAGCCTTTTCATGAATAGAAAGGTAAATTGCCATAACATTTGGCAATATTCACCGCTGAACCACCCCCCCAGCATTCAACTTGGACACACGTGGATCGGAATATGCGGGAATGGCTATCTTGTCGGACCATTGTTTCATGAGAATAACTTTAATGGTGCTGCCTACCTGAGCATGATCAACGAAAGGATCTTCCTGGAACTCTGCCAGATTTACGGCAATCAAATCAATAGACTTTGGTGCATTCAGGACGGCACACCAGCTCATAGACAGTGTCGTAGAATGCCCTCCATTTTTGTTCTAAGAGTGCTAATATATTGATATATGAATATCTTAACGAATGAGCAGTTCCGAAACACGTAAGGATATAAGAGAAACGAACAATAACCCCAAAATAAACTTATATTTTAACTTTAACCATTGAATACACAACATCTAAACATTAACTACAGCAATACTCTGAATATTATCATAAACAAGAATTAATTAAATTAGTTTGACCCTCAAAAATTGGTTAATTTCTATACACACAGCAATATATATAAGAATTAGGCTTACGGACTCATCTGGAGTTTAAAAGGCCTCAGGAATGTTATTGACTCACGACGCGTGCCGTCTGAACAGATGTAGATGGGCGAGATCACACGGTCGTTTTGGCGGGGGGAGCAGCTGGGGGGTCCACACGGTATTCCGGGAAGGGGGTTCTTCACGGATGAGAACGATTACGGTGCTTTATGCAACACCAAGGTAGTCGTGGTCTCTCTGGCGAGAGGGAGTCGAACTTGGTTCTTAAATCAAGTTAACTTGGAGTGCAGTGTGACCACCGAGTAACGAGCTCGAGGGGGAGATTTTCTCCTTCGTTACTTAATTCCTCATGGACGAGGACTGAACTCGGAAAGGGTCTTCTTCAAGGGCGAGGATCGATAAGGGGGTTTTCTCTGACGAGAATAAGTTACTTAAAGTTCGGTTTGGTAACCGGGAACTAGCTCGAGGATGAGCTTCTTCTTAGTTCCAGTATTCTTCAAGGGCAAGTATAACGGAGGGGGGTTTCTCTGACGAGAATAATTTGAACTTGGTTCCTTACCAAGTTAACTTAGGAGTTGGGTGTGGCCACCGAGTAACGGGCTCGAGGGGAAGCCTTTTCCTTCTTCTTTTCTTAATTCCTCAAGGACGAGGAATACCCCTGGTGTTTAAGGTGCACCAGGATATGAGCAGTCTCTCTGGCGAGAGTAAGTTGAACTTAACAAAGTTAACTTATCGTTTGGTTTGATAACCAGGGACTAGCTCGAGGATGAGCTTCTTCTTAGCCCCTTAAGGTAGGTAGCACTGCCTCTCTTGCAGAGTACTTCTTGGTCTGGCGACCCAAGTAAACTACCTCTCCAGTCTCGGTAGTTCGGTTTGATCCGAAGACTTCATCATCTAGAGACTGATGTATACTACCTCGATTTTCCTCAGAGTTCCTCATTTATACCTCGTCACCCCACTGGGGGAGTGGTAAGGGAAGGAGGGGCTTGAGGATGGCCCCAGGAGAGTTCTTTTGCCCAACGGTTTTTCTCACCGATTCTTACATCGGCTCCTCGTTAGCCTTCGAGCTTGGGAGAAACACGTCTCCAATTTCTTATTTGACGTGAAACTAGATCTCACTCTCCTGGGGGAGATCTTGCATTCTAACTTTTAAGGTGTTTCATGGCGCGGTCTGGTGCAGCGCTGCGGTCACGCGTTTGGCCCGCTGAGGACTGGGCCGGATGTCTTTGCGGTAACCGCCTTGTGACTGCACCCCGAGTGAACGGGGGGGGGGGGGGGAGTGACAGCTTGCTGTAAGAACAAAACTAAGAGAAACATTTGACAACAACACTGTGGCGCTAAATCGTGCAATTGAATGGCCCCAATATCCCCTGACTCAACACCGTGCGATTATTTCTTATGAGGATATCTAAGGAATGAAGTGTATTCTACTTCATCACAAAGCATCAACCAGTTAAGAGATAGTATCACACGTGAAGTCAATAGACTTAAAGAAAATCACAAATTAATCAAAAAAGTTGTTCAATCAATGCGATCAAAGGTGCAGCTGTGCTTGGAAAGAAATGGAGAACATGTGGAAGGAAACACTGCTTAGAAAAATAAAAAATGAATTTGTATTACCCATATGAAGAGGTGTTTTTGTTAAAAATGGATTTAAATATATTTTTTTAATTTTAAAGTTCAAAGTTTCATTATTTTACTTCCTTGCGCAAACATATTTTTGATAGCCTCCACAAAACCCATTAGTGTGTCAATATCGTAAAAGGGAATTTAATGAAATTTCCAGGATCGATAGATAAATAGTTGTTAAATTTGTTTTGTTTTACAGGACTCAAAAAAATACCCAATAGGTTTTGAGTTATACTAATTCAAAGTACGGTTAACTTTTTTCTGGGACACCTTGTATATATATATATATATATATATATATATATATATATATATATATATATATATATATATATGAGATAAATTCTTAAGTCCGATAACGGGTCACATATATATTAATAAAATCACTGTTTAGGAGAGTAGTATTTTATTCACGAAACCATTTTCGGTATGGAGTTTGTCATGCCATCTTCAGTCTTATCAGGTTGGAAGAAAAATAATTTACGACTTTCTAGAATAAATAATTAAATACTATTTATTAAAGTAGTGACTCTTGTTATCTTGTTACCTTTATCTTTCATTCAGATTAAAAAAAAATTCATAATCTTCTTTGCTATTCACCACTATGTCCTCCAATCTAAAGATCACATTAGATATGTTTTTTTAATCTATGAGTTTAATAAAGGTGTCAATGCAAAAAGAACATGATTACCAAGAGTTGTCAAAGCAAATTCTGCTACAACTTCTAGGAAACTCTTAGAACAAGTTAATGTAACCCATACCACCCCCGTATACCAACCAAAAAGTCATTGGCATCGTCAATTGATTAAAAAATGTGTCCCACACGAACTGTCCACAGCGAATCTGCAACGGCCCGTTGCTTGCTGTAAGTCATTGATTTCACGACACTCTTAGGCACCATTTTTAGGCAGGCTTTGATTGTTGATGAAAAGTGGATCCTTTATTAGACCGTTAATCGCCGCTGTTCGTGGATCAGTTGAAGAAGAAGAATTTCTCAACAACCGAGAAAAGGACTTAATAATAAAATTAACATATTGAGGGTATGGTGAGATATTGAAGGAATTGACCAGGAGAATGTATTAGATATGAATCAAACAATTAATGCTAATCAGTAATACAATTAACTTTGTCGGTTGAAATCTGCTTTGGGCCATAGGAGACAAGTAATATCTGAGAGGAGCTCGGTTGGGAAATATTGGTTCATCCTCCATATTCTCATGACCTTGCGGATTACAGAAGATTTTGAATGGTCTAAGGTTGACATCAAGAAAAGAGGTTGAAAACGAGTTGAATTAATTTTTTCCAGCAACCACTAAAAGATTTTTACAAGCGTGGCATTTATATGCTTTGTTGGCAGATAGAATGAGGTTCTAGAAAGCAATGGAGGTTATTGTTATGATTAAATGTCCCATGGTTAGAAGTTTTCCATTTATAAAATATATACACTAAAATCGAAAATTACTTTCATTCCAACTCCATATATATATATATATATATATATATATATATATATATATATATATATATATATATATATATATATATATATATATATATATATATATATAATTTCACGGTGAAGCTAAGGACACATAGGAGGCTGAGGTACATGTGATTTATTTAAGGAACAACGTTTCGGGCGTATCACCCATCTTCAGGTTCTAAAATCATAAAATAATATAATACAGTTAAAGAATATTAAAAATATTTAAAATGATAAGTTTAAGACCATGTAGGTAAATCAAAAATTAAAAAATAACTCAGGGATTTCAAAGGCAAGAGAATCAAAGTATCAATCTAATCTAACCACTATTGACATAAAAAAGGCAAAAACACAGAAGTAAATAATTACAGTATAATATTGCTTACTGATGAAGTTCAGGAGAAATCACAAAGGGAAGAAATTATAATGGATGTGGCTTAAAGAAGGATAGGATTTTGATTGGTTGGTTATAAAGTCTTATCATCCCAACATTAAATATACCATTGAATTAAAGAGTAACTACAACTTCCTTTTCTAGACATCATTATAGAAAAAACCCGACAAACTAACTACCTCAATATACAGAAAGCCTACTTTTAGTGGCCTAGGAATCAATTTTTTCAGCCATTGTGACTTGTCACATAAACTCAGTGCAATAAAATCTTCAATATATAGAAGTTACCATCTCTCCTCCAATTATTTCCTAATGCACAATGAATTCCAGCCTCTAAAGTCTTATTTTAAAACTAATTGTTACCCTCCATCTTTGGTTAACAAGCTAATCAATAATTTTCTAACCAAAATTTACTCTCCATCCTTTTTCTCATATAATGTTCCCCAAAATGAAAATATTTTCGTAGTACCTGAAATGGGAGCTTACAATAAAAAAATCACTAGAAAATGCAACAAATTACTCCAAAAATATTTCTTTCATACCAAATTCAAAATGAGCAGTCGTGTTGTTTACGCTTTTACTTGTCCTCGTTGTTTGCAAAGAACCTATATTGGTAGTACGGTTTGCTCAATGAAAGAGAGGTTTTGTTCTCACATAGGAATAAGCCATCGCACTGGAAAAAATTTGCCTAAGAAGGAAGATTCTGTAATTAGAAATCATAATATACAATGCCAGACAAAATGTTCCATTGATAATTTTAAAATAATTGGTCGCAATGCCAATGGATATACTCTAAGAATTTTGGAATCCCTACTAATACGGAAAAAATCTCCTACACTAAACATAGATAATACCGCTGTTTCCCTTCTTATTTGTTAATTTTAATTACCTCATTCAACAACCAACCAACCTTCTCTTATTTAACAACCAACCAATCAAAATCCTATCCTTCTTTAAGCCACATCCATTATAATTTCTTCCCTTTGTGATTTCTCCTGAACTTCATCAGTAAGCAATATTATACTGTAATTATTTACTTCTGTGTTTTTGCCTTTTTTTCATGTCAATAGTGGTTAGATTAGATTGATACTTTGATTCTCTTGCCTTTTAAATCTCTGAGTTATTTTTTATTTTTGATTTACCTACATGGTCTTAAACTGATTATTTTTAATATTCTTTAACTGTATTATATTATTTTATGATTTTAGGACCTGAAGATGGGTGATTCGCCGGAAACGTTGTTCCTTAAATAAATCACATGTACCTCAGCCTCCTGTGTGTCCTTACCTTCAACGTGAAATTGAAGATTAGACTGGTCAGCAGCAACTCATATGACTATATTTACAAGAAAAATGAACCTGAAGGATTAATGTACTACTGAACTTTTTCCAGGTTATCGAGAAGAGTTAGGAAATCTTCTCTTGACTGTAATTTCCTTTAGATTTGTCGCAATGGTAATGTGTATCCCAATTTTGTTTATTTCAAGCTTTATCGGAAATCCCTATATCATTCCGAATTTTACAAATCTCCCTGGATCATTTGTTAAACCATGAAATTGAATTTAAAGTTCGGTCATACGAGCGCCTATTGGTCGATTTTGAACGCTCTAAATTTAATTTACGCATTCAGTTTTCATTTTTGGATTTCATATGTTTTCTTATCCTAAATTACCATGATATTTCAAGGTATTCTCAACAAGTATCTAGGATTCATAACAAAAAACCTCCACAAATTAGGGCTTGGAAAACCTGATCTTTTCTCCAATGGTAATAATGTAAAAAATCTATCTAGCTATCGCTTGTCTCCACGAGAAGAGTTTCTATTATCTTTGGGTTTCCAATTTAAACTGTCTAACTTAAAAATCAAATATCCCTCCTACTATTTATATTCTGAAATTTTTTTACACGACATTCGCAAATTACCCATAAACTATGACTTCAGTAGATTCAAATCTGACTACTCAGAATTTTATCACAAACTGAAGAAATTGAAAAGGTTTTCTCTCATGTTCAGAAACAGTGATATTAAAACGCTAAGTTCCTTATCTAATAATCCAGATATTGTCATTACCAAACTTGATAAAGGTAATCCAGTTGTTCTACTAAATCGAACTGACTATGTCCACAAAATGGAATCCATACTTACAGCCACTATAAAATTTAAACTGCTCTCTGAAACACCTACAAAAATATTTCTAAAACTAGAGGATAAAGTTAACAGAGTTCTGTTAATCTAAAATCCCCTAAAGTTATAGACCAGAAAACTTATGATGCTCTCCATTCTAGTGGTTCTGGGCTAGGCTTATTATACGGCCTCCCCAAGCTACACAAAGCTGATATTCCTCTCTGACCAATTTTGGCTTCCTATTCTCTCGCAACTTTTAACCTTTCTAAATATGTTGCTAAATTGCTCTCTGGGTTAGCCATACGTCAATACACCATAAAAAAACAGATATTCTTTTGTTAATAAATTATTGTCACACAATTTTGCACCCTCAAAAGTCCTAGTCAATTAGGATGTATCCTCACTATTTACAAATGTTCCTGTTAATGAAACAATTGATATTAATTTAAATCTAATTTTTAACAAAACAGACACCTTTCGCAATTTATCTCGTCAAAATTTCAAGACTATTTTAGAAATGATTTTTAATGAGAATTATCTTTTATTTAATAACAAGGTTTAGCAACAGATAGATGGAGTAGGAATGGATTCACCAATAGCTCCAATAGCAGCTAATATTTTCATGATTCATGTTGAGAACAACTTTATGAAACATTGCCCTTTAGATTTCAAACCCATATTTTATCGTAGGTATGTGGACGATTCCTTTGCTATTTTCAATGATATAGAACATGCCCACCATTTTTTTAATTTTATAAACTCTCATCATCCCATTATTAAATATACCATTGAATTAGAGAGTAACTATCAACTTCCTTTTCTAGAAGTCATTATAGAAAAAACCGACAAACTAACTACCTCAATCTACAGAAAGCCTACCTTTAGTGGCCTAGGAATCAATTTTTTCAGCCATTGTGACTTGTCACATAAACTCAGTGCAATAAAATCTCTAATATATAGAAGTTACCATCTCTCCTCCAATTATTCCCTAATGCACAATGAATTCCAGACTCTAAAGTCTCATTTTATAAATAATTGTTACCCCCCATCTTTGGTCGACAAGCTAATCAATAATCTTCTAACCAAAATTTACTCTCCATCCTTTTTCTCATATAATGTTCCCCCAAATGAAAAAACTTTCGTAGTACCAGAAATGGGACCTTACAATAAATTATTCACTAGAAAATGCAACAAAGGCGGCTTCTTGTAGTGTACGAGGGGCCGCCACCACCCAAGCTGAACCTGGGCAGCTGGGGCCGCTACGCCCTGCGCCCCTACCAAGGTGAGCCTGTGAGATGCTACAAGTGCCAGCGCTTCGGGCATCTCCAGGCCATGTGCCAAAACTCCGTCAAGTGTTGCGTGTGCAGCCAAGCGCACCCGACGGAGGAGTGTATCGGTCACCTCAAGGCCAGCGAGACCACCACGGCACGGTGCCCCAACTGCACCAAGGGGCACCACGCTTGGAACACGAAGTGCCCCGAGCGACAGAGAAGGATGCCACGGGGTCACCGGCGGCAGCAGCAGCAGCAGATGGAACCACGTGCCCCCCCAACCCAAAGAAGAGAGCGTCGGTTCATTGCCGCGCCATCCCCAATCGGGTCGGCGTGGGTTACCCATCAACCCGGGACTCTCGGCCTGTCCGGCACACGTCTGGGCGGTACACAGGAGGGGGAGCGGCAGAGGCAGGGGGAACCACGTGGGCCTTCCCAGCAACAAGGCAACCGACGCCTTGTTCCAGCGCCACCACCAAACAGGCCGGCGTGGGCTTCCCACCCACCCCTTACCCCTCAACAGCCTGGCACAAGTCAGGTTAAGACAGGGAAAGAGGACAGGCAGGGAGCGAGACAGGGTACCAGTAGCTGCACAGCCAGCAACTCCGCTCACACCTCCACCCAGCAACCCACCCCCTCTGTCTCAAGCCACAGAGGAGGAAGGGACACAGGCGTCGGGCCCACCGCGCCCGCCCAGACGGGGAGCAATCCACGGTGCTACCCAATGCCAAACCAGCGACAGGGTCTCAACGTAGACCCCCAGGTTATTGCGAGGGACTCAATGAGGAGGGCAGAGCCATCGTGGACGTCATCCTTGCGTGTGTCGTACAGTTGGTGAAGAAACTGCTCGACCGCCAGCAGGGCACCGCAGCCCCAACCGAGCAGGACCTCGACGCACTCCTCGCGAAGTGGTGTTAACCGCCGCCTCAGAGAGTGCCCTCCAGCCCCCACCATCATCTACCACGCCGAGAGGTCCCACCCAACACCCTCTGCACCCACCACACGCCCACAACCAAGATGGAGGCGCGGAATGACAGCCCAGCCCACGCACCGGCGCCTACGCTGAGGGTGCTGCAGTGAAATGTGCAGGGGCTCCGCCCCAAGAAACATGAGCTGCTGCAAGCCGTCTTCCAAGAAGACCTGGACCTGGTTCTCCTACAGGAGACTCTCACGCCCGCCAGCTTTGAATGGCGAGTCGCAGGCTACACTCTCCACTCACTTCCGGCTGGTGATGGAAATGGGCGTGGCTGTGCAGCCCTCATACGAAACACCATCCCGCACAAGAGGATCGCCGCACCCGTGTACTGTGGTGACGGCGTGGAGGTCCTGGCACTGGAGCTACAGCTGGGGCCGCTCACTCTCACTGTATACAATATATAAAGGAGCCAGCGGTACCCGCTGGATGTTAGGGAGCTGCTCTCCCTCGCATCCTACTCCAGCCTCCTTGTAGCGGGCGACTTCAACGCCCACCACCCCGTGCTGCAGTCTGTGTCACCCACTAACGTGACCGGGAGCCACCTGGCCAACCTGCTCGAAGAAGTTCCTGCCGTTCGACTACTAAACACAGGGGAGCCCACGCACGTCCATGGGGGGCGGCTCGACCTCACGCTGGTGTCGGGCGACATACAGCCCGGCGCCACCTGGCAGGTCCACCCTAACCTCACCAGCGACCATTACGGGAACCTCACCACCCTCACTGTGGCCCCACCAGCTCCTCCTCTCCCGCCGCCCCAGTGGAACGTCAGGAGGGCGGATTGGGAAAAGTTACAAGCCTCCCTGGCCGAATGGTGGTCCACGTATGTGCCTCCGGCGGACCTGCACCTGCAGGAAAGGGACCTTACGGCTGCCATAGAGAGTGCAGCTTACGCGGCCATGCCCAGGACAGCCTCAAATTGCCGCCGGCGCCAACACTGGTGGTTTTATAACGAGGAAGTTCGGGAGCACAATCACCGCGTCATCGTCCAAAGGAGGTTGTACGAGAAGCGCCCAACGGCCATCAACCTGCAGTTCCTGCAGGACGTGGTAGCCCCTTGCGTGACAGGTGTCCATGAGCGCCAGGGAGGCAAAGTGGCTGGAGTGGTGCGCCTCTTTCAGCCAACACACCTCCCTCGGCCAGCTGTGGGGGAGCTTGAGGAAGGCCTCAGGCGCCGCCCCGACCCGCCCAGCTGCCCATCCACGCCCACAGCCAGAGGCAGATCGGCTGGCGAACTGCTTCACAGCAAGGGGTTCTAGCGAGCAGCTTCCTCCCCACACCAGCTACCTCAAGCAGCAGCTACGCCCACAGCGCGACGAAGAGGTCAGGGAGGCGCGGGGCCAGCCGCACGCGACGGACCAGCCTTTCACGCTTGAGGAGCTGGCCAGGGCAAAGCGTGGACGTGACACAGCGGCGGGAGCCGACGGAGTGCGGTACTCCATGCTGGCGTACGCTGGGCCCGCCAGGAACGCCGCGCTGCTAGCCCTTTTGAACGCGTCGTGGTTGGCAGGCCGTCTGCCGCCCTCCTGGAAGGACGCTGACATCCACCCCATCCCCAAGCCGAAGGATCACACCACCTTCAGGCTAATCTCCCTCCTGAGCTGCACCAGAAAAACGGCAGAGAAGATGGTTCGGCTACACCAGGGGGGGTGAGAACGGCGGACTGCCTCATCACCCTCCTGGCTCACGCCAACAACCAGCCCACCATCGTAGTATTCCTTGACCTCGAGAAGACCTTCGAGCTAGCTAGCCCCTGCGCCATACTAGCCGCCCTTGTGAGGAAGGGCATCCGAGGGAGACTGCTGGGCTGGCTCCAGGACTACCTCCACCAGCGCCGAGCCCGCGTGAAGTTCCAGGGTCACAAGTCTTCCTACCTTACCTTCGAAAATGGGACACCCCAGGGCGGCATCCTCAGCCCGTTCCTTTTCAACGTGCTGATGGAACAGCTGTTCGCCCTTCTCTATCGGAACGGAACCATCCTCCTCAGCTACGCCGACGACCTGGCGCTCGTCGTCACCGGGCGCGGCGACAAGCTCGCGCGGGCCCAAGAAGCGCTGCACCTCATCACTGCCAAGTGCAAAGAGCTGGGGCTCAAGCTCTCAAAGAGAAGTCCCAGGCCATGGCCATCAAGACTTGCACACCTGCTGGCCAGCAGCTTTGCGTCCAAGGAGTCGGCCTGGCCTGGATCGACTCCTACCAGTACCTTGGAGTGTGGGTGGACAGACGGCTGTCCTTCACGCAGCATGCCACGCACCTGAGGGAGCGGACGCAGGCCCGGCTGAATGTGATGAGGGCCATGACGCGGCCGAGCGCTGGTGCAACCTTCCCTGTCCTCCGCCTCTACTACCTCCAGGCAGTGCGCTCCCTTGTGGACTACAGTGCACCGGTCCTTGTAGCGCTGCCCCGGCAGCAGTAACAGCACCTGGAGGTAATACAAAACACCGCCATGAGGACCATGTTAGGGGTACCCAGGTGGTGCACTGACTGTGTCATGCAGAGTGAGGCCAACCTGGTGCCCCGGTGGATTGCATTGTGGCCTGTCGGGTGGCCAGAGTGCTCCAGCGTGACGTGGAAGGTGCTGCGCAGAGGAGACTCCGAATGGCCGTGGCGCAGGGCATAGAGTGCCTGCGTAACAACAGGTGGCTCGTAAACGTCAGCCTAGCAACCAACTCCCTCAAACGGGCAGGAAACTGGCTGTGGCGCGACCCCGACACCCCCAACCCCACCTACGTTCCACCACCACCATGGCCCTCCCCCGCCGCACACTTCCCCGCCACACAGCTGCCCGACAGCAAAGCGAACTGCCTCACCGAGGAGCTGCGCCAGCACGCCCTCATGGCCATGTCTGAGGTCACGGAGCCAGGCAGCGCAGTGTACTTCACCGACAGCTCCGTCGACCCCGACAGCGGGAGGTCCGGCGCTTTCTTCGTCACGAGCGGCTTGACGCAGGCGTGGAGGACATCAGACCACTGCCCCACCCTCCAGACGGAGCTGGTAGCAATCCTGCACGCCCTTCAGCACGCTCTGCTCCGCCGGGAGGCCACTGTGGTGATACACACTGACTCTCGGTTGGGACTACAGGCGCTGCAGCACGCCCACGCTCACGCCCACACGCGGGACAACATCCACCTCACCACCACCATCCTGTGCACCCTGCAGAACCTGGCAGCTCAGGGCAGGCGTGTCCGGCTCCACTGGTTTCCCAGCCCACGTTGGCGTGCGCGGCAACGATGCTGCCGACGAGGCTTCTAAGCGAGCCGCCCACGACCCCATCATCACCTTGACCGTCCGCCCCAGCCTGCAGCAGCTCAAGGTGCAGGTTAAACGCAGGGCCGCCCACAATGCCTACCAGCAGCACCAAGAATGGGAAGCAATCAAGAGGCGAGCGGCGTGGTATGCTGCAGCTACAGCCTATCGCCCACTGAACCCATCCTTCCAGCAGCCCAGAGCAAACGGCGTGCTGCTACAGCGTGTGAGGCTGGGCTACTCCACGCGGGAAGAGCTGCACGCCGACCTTGTGGCAGGGAGGTGCGAACACTGCGGCGGCCGCTCCCGGCGCCCACTGGTGCACTACCTCCTCTCCTGCCCAGCCACCGCCCGCCTCAGGCCAGAGCGAGCGCCAGCCCCTTCCCCTGTAAGAGGCGCCCTACTGAGGGCGCGAGAGGCAAGAGCCGCCCAGGTGGTTCTCCACACCCCCAACAAACGAGCTGCTGGAGGTGCTGAAAACAGCACCCCCTCCGTGCTGATCGCCGCTCGCGCCCAGCCGGGTGACAGGTGATGAAGACCGACGCCACCCACTTGCAGCAGACAAGAAACGCGTGGGACGCTCCACCACGTCTTACTGCACGCCAACACAGACGGGCTGCCCGCTTTGTGTAATGTGTGCATTTATACTACATGTATTTATATTATTGTATCATATTATTACTGTATTTGTCTTTTTTGTTGTTTGTTTGTTTTTTGTTTTTTTTATTATTATTTGTATTATGATTATGTATAAATGTACGCTATTGCACAATAAACCTATACGATCAAACAAATTACTCCAAAAATATTTCTTTCATACCAACTTTAAAATCACTTTTGTCAACCCACTTTCCATCGGAAGTTTCTTCTCGTCAAAAGACAAACTTCCTCTAGAAATGAGCAGCCGTGTTGTTTACTCTTTTACTTGTCCTTGTTGTTTGCAAGGAACCTATATTGGTAGTACGGTTCGTTCATTGGAGAAAGTTTCTGTAATTAAAAATCATATTATACATACAATGCAATAATTGGTCGCAATAAAAATAAATATAGTCGAAGAATTTTTGGAATCCCTACTAATACGGAGAAAATCTACACTCAATATAGATAATAGCACTGTCCCCCTTTTTATTTGTTAATTTTAATTACCTCATTCAGCAACCAACCACCCTTCTCTTATTTAACAACCAACCAATCAAAATCCTATCCTTCTTTAAGCCACATCCTTTATAATTTCTTCCCTTTTGATTTCTCCTAAACTTCATCGGTAAGCAATATTATGCTGTAATTATTTACTTTTGTAATTTTGCCTTTTTTTCATGTGAATAGTGGTTAGATTAGATTGATACTTTGATTCTCTTGCCTTTTAAATCCCTGAGTTTTTTTTAAATTTTTTCATTTATCTACATGGGCTTAAACTGATGATTTTTAATTCTTTTTAATATTCTTTAACTGCATTATATTATTTTATGATTTTAGAACTTGAAGATGGGTGATACGTCCGAAACGTTGTTCCTTAAATATATATATATATATATATATATATATATATATATATATATATATATATATATATATATATATATATATAACTGAATCACGAAAATAAGGAACGTGAGGAATTTATGAATAACGTTACAGCAACGAGGAAAAGGAAACAACGGAGAACTGCGAGGCCTTTCGACTAATGGTCCTTTACTGAGTCTGCTCAGTAAAGGACCATTAGTCGAAAGGCCTCGCAGTTCTCCGTTGTTTCATTTTCCTCGTTGCTGTAACGTTATTCATATATATATATATATATATATATATATATATATATATATATATATATATATATATATATAGATATATATAGATATATATATATATATATATATATATGTATATATATATATATATATATATATATATATATATATATATATATATATATATATATATATATATATATATATATATATATATATATATAATATGGGTGGAGGAAGTAAAAAAACGGAAAGCACTATGGAGTTTCTTTATTAACGTTTCGCCTGTTTTCCGGTTTTTTACTTCCTCCACCCATTCTTACCTATACGTCGTCAAATTCAACATATTTATATATATATATATATATATATATATATATATATATATATTTATATATATATATATATATATATATATATATATATATATATATATATATATATATATATATATTTATATATATATATATATATATATATATATATATATATATATATATATATATATATATATATATATATATATATATATATATATATATATATATATATATATATATATATATATATATATATATATTTAAACGCCCAAGGAAATGAAAATTGGTAACACATCCCTGACAAACACTTAGGAGAATATCAGGTGAACCAATCAAAGCTTAAGAAGGAAAATGGGAGACGTAGAGAACGGAAAGATAGGACAAACTATTTTAACCGTTATATGAAAATAATTAAAGAAGTTTTGATTTGAACCTGTATTATTAAGCTCTCATCGCTTATATGATCAGGACGCTGATCGCCAGAGCTACCATCATCAACCCCCCAAAAGTTTGATTCAAGAAGCCTTTTGAACATCGAAGTGTAGGTTTTTATCCAGTGAGAGACAAGACAAATGTTTTGACATTTGCAGGTCAATATATCAAATAATTTATCTAGTTTTGCAATGAATCCCTCTTTTAATTCAATTTTTCCTTTAGCAAGGGAAACCTTTACTGCCTCCTTCCACACCTCCTTAAGCTGTGATATTGTTGTGACCTTTTGATTTACAACAGGTGGTTTGAAGAGAGCATTAGCTTTGATGCACTGATTAATCAAGCCCTGATACATGTCTTTTATCAGCTGGTCCACTTGATAATTTCTCAGGTCATCTTCACTTAGCTCCCTCAGGTAGATGCCGTACCTCAAAATATCTCTTATTGTTGGTAACTCAGACACCATCAGCCCTTACCCAGTCCCAACAAAATTAGTCAGATGAGAACTTGATTTGGACCTTTTCTTGATTTTCGCCATTGTCACACTAATCGCAGGTATATCTGCAAATGAAAAATCACACTTAGATTAAGAAATAATCTCTACCAAATCATTATATGTTATTCTAAAATGATCCACAGCATTTACTAGCATTCAAATCTAATGTAAATGTTCTATAAACAGTTACCAGTTACAATAGTTACCAGAACTGGCAACACTACTTGACTATTGCCTTCCACTGAGTAATGAGTACTGGCTACTTGCAATTTTGGAGTTAGACCAAACTAAATTAAGGTTCATTTTCCACAGGTTTCCCACTTATCAGGTCTCTCTAATACATTTTTACATTTTTTAGACAAATATCTTTCAGACTACATAAATGTATTGATGGTAGAAAACAGTAACTTTTATATTTTATGGGTAACCATAATAATAGTAAAATATAGTAAATCGCCCAGAACTAACAATATTTCAACTTCAAATTGATGTAGGTTAGATCAAGAATAATTTAACTTTTCTGCTAAAAGTTTATTCTTTTCACCAATATTCATAATTTTAATATCCCTCACCACCAGTTTCAGAAAATTCTAGAGTATGACCCGCCCTAACACTATAACAAGGTTTTTATGGCTGAAATTTTGTATTTAAAATCACACTAACTGAAAAAGTTCGTGTGTTAACTTTTTATGTATACATTTAACTCTGTATTTTGTATTCTTTCTCTAGCACTTATGATGGGATTAGTTATAATCCTGAAACGTTGTAAATAAATGTTACGAGGCATTTACGGCTCTGTCCTGGTTATCCTGTTTATACTTTGCTTGAAGTTTGCGTCCATCAATTCGTTTGCCACTTATATATATATATATATATATATATATATATATATATATATATATATATATATATATATATATATATATATATATATACAAGGGGCGGTCAATAAGTTTTGCGAATGAGTAGGGCAAAACAGAGGAAGGGAGATGACTGTTTGTGGGGGTGTTAGGACAAGTTATGACGAGTCAGGACCTGCAGCCGCACGCTCCTGCCACGTCTATTTAAGAAGCAGTAGCTGATCGCACATCGTCAGTCACAAATTTTCCAACAATGGAGAAGGTTGAGCGCCACGCAGTGAGCAAATTTTGGACCAAGGAAGGCAAGAATGCAAAAGAGATCCATGAACGCATGGTTGCAGTGTACACCGACACCACCCCTTCCTATGCAACCATTGCTCGCTGGAATAGGGAGTTACACCATGGTCGTGAGTCCCTTGAAGATGACCCTCGTCCAGGACGCCCGTCAGACGTGACCAACGAGGACAATGTGGCCCGTGTGGACAGGATCATCCTCGAAAATCGACGGGTGAAGGTCGAAGAAATCGAGCGAGAACTTGGAATATCACATGGAAGTGTTATCAACATCATCCACGACAATTTGGCCATGACCAAAGTCTCTGCCCGTTAGGTCCCTAGAAACCTCACGCCCCATGATCGACTTCAACGTCATTAAAGTCCACAAGGCCAGAGTTGCCCAAGCTGCACTGGGCGAGTGGGGATTCGAGGAGCTCAACCATCCCCCCTACAGTCCAGATCTGGCCTATAGCGACTACTTTTTATTCCGCAAGGCTGCACTGCATGGACGCCGGTTTGAGGACGATAAAGATGTCCAGCTCGCGATCCAGGATTACGTTGAACAGCATTTGGGAGATTTCTGTTTGTCGGGAATTCGAAGCTCAGGGACAAGTGGCGCAAGTGCATTGAAGTCGAGGGTAGTTATATTGAAAAATAATAAAAAAACTTTTCCTCATATCTCGTTTCCTTATATCCGAATTGCAAAACTTATTGACCGCCCCTCGTATTTATATATACTATGGTTGATAGGAATGTTAAGCCTAGATATTCACCAACCAATGCTTTATAAGAATGAAGAGTGAGAATAGAAGAGTCACGTGTTAGATTCTAATAGAGTAAAAATGAGAATAGTCAATCGGCAATTTCAGTGGAAACTAAGAGTGCTATATTTCTATATTTATTTATAAATTAACAAAGAGCAAGGAGAAAATAGGAAATACTCAGAATGAAAATAATGAATTTGAACGAATATAAATTTGTAGGTTTAGAGTAACTATAATTTCGAATAAATATTTATATAAATTTGAGTTAGAAATTATGGAATGATATATTGGATATCTTTAATATAAGATTTGGTCGATATAGTTTACAGGATATATGATATATTTAATGTATAGATGGATGAACTTGGAAATAGTTTTTGACACAGAATAATTACCCAAATTATAATCTCAAGGGGACTTTGTCTAACGATAAGGAGAACACGACTGGACTATATTTGTCTGCGAGCATTGGGGGTGAGATAGGTTGATGCTGATTGGTCGGTTTAAAATACGTCAGACAAGGATTTGGATTGGTTGAAATATATATCGTACAACGTATAGGATAATTATTATGGACGATAGGTAGTTTAAATTTTGTTGGAAATCGTAGGAGTTATATACGATTGGAATTGTCGTACATGGTAAGCAAAGTTGGCATGTCGTACATGTATTAAAAATTAATGGAAGCGAGATGAGTAATTTCTCAGAAGGGGAATTATACTTTTGTTGGAGCTAACAAGGATGTTAGCTGCTACAATCCTTCCCATTAAGAAAGTTACCCCTCCCCTCACAAAAAAGGGGTCAATTTGCATATCTCCGAGGTCTCCTTGCAACGCGACCGGACCGTGCTATGAAGCCGCTGGGCTGGCTACGATTAGAGAAAATGTCCCCAAATGCGGGCGAGGTACTATCACAAGCAAAGGTGGACGGATCGATGGTAATCCGCTCGGTTGTCCCCTGTAAGCTAGCGTCCGGTGATCTTACGATGTTTTGAGTCTGGCCTGCTGCTTGCAGGGTGACCAGAGGTGGGGAGACGGACTCCTGAGTCTGCAGGAGTTGGCAACAATCGGAAAGGAGATATGGGCCGGGTAGAGGTGATTATGGATGAGGTTAAATGATGGCGAGTTAGGGTAATCACTGGACCATTTTGAGAAAGAGTTGTAGAACAAAACGATGGCTGTTCGGAGTGAACAGCTTCAATAAAGGTGGGTTTCAAGCGATCCAGAGAAACAGTGTCCTGCTTGGTGCCAAACTGTAGGGCAAAGGTGGAGCGAGTTGAATCGCGACGGACAAAGACGTGGGAACAGGTTGATATCTTTTTTGGCAAGAAAGGCTTCTGGGAAGCAGGCACCCTTTGGGGCAGTAGGCCTAACTTCGGCCATCACACGTACCAAATTGTGTACGTGTGGAGCAGGATCGAGATTGAAAGGTAGAGTGTAGTCAGTAGAAGAAAAGAATTGACCGGGAAGACGGAGTTGGGTACAGTAAACCAGTTCCGCTGTAGAGCAGGCCAAATTCTCTTTCAAGGACGAAAGAATGCTACAAAGAATCAAAGGTAGCTTTTCCACTCAAGTGATATTTGAATTTGTGGGGTGTATGCTTGCTTTGAGCGTCCGATGCAAATGTTTGACGGCTGAGTTGCTTTTGGGGTGTTATCGTGCGTTACGAAGGCGAAAGGAACCAATAACTGCCATGACTACATCCCATTGGTGGGACTCAAATTGACTACCACGGTTAATCACGATTGTGGAAGGGACGCCAAAACGAGAAACCCAGCCTAAGATAAAGGCTTGAGCGACGGTGTATGCTCGAATGTCTGGAATGGCGAGAACCTCTGGCCAACGAGTGAAATGGTCGATCGTGGTGAGAAGATAGGTCCAACAACGAAAGTAAGGCAGATAGCCTACAAGATCGACGTGAATGACGCTAAAGCAGGATGAAGGCAGTGCAAAAGGAACCAGAGAAGTCTTTGTGTGGCGCTAAACCTAAGCAGACTGACAAGGAACACAAGAGCGGGTCCATTTGGCCACGTCGGCGTTCATACCTGGCCACGCAAAACGTTGTGCAATGAGCTTGCGAGTAGCTCGCATGCCAAGATGAGAACTACCGTGAGTTTGGTCAAATATGCGCTGACAGTAAGCGAAAGGAATAAGAGGATGAGGACAGTCATGCAATGAATAATCGACAAGATACGCCTGAAAGAACTGCCTAGTAAGTCGACCTCGTGAATAACGGGATGAGAAGAGTGACGCAGTGTTTGCGTGTCTTCATCTTGTCCCTGAACCAACGCTATTGTCGCATAGCCAATGGGCGCATCAAAGAATTGCGTGCCAGAAATTAAAGAAATGCGAGAAAGCGTGTCCGGTACGACGTTTGAAGAGCCAGGAACGTATTGAATGTTACTTGTAAGCTGCAATATGAAACGTAAATGACGATCATCTACTGCAGAGTGCACAGATGAAATACTATGAGAGGAACATGCACCAACTAATGGTTTGTGATCCGTGAAGACAGTAAATTCACGTCCTTCCAAGTATTGTCGGAGTTGACGGAGGGAGATATATATATCCTGAGCAGCTCTCGTGAAAAAGCGCCTGATGTTTTTTGAGAAGGAGTTAAAGATTTTGAGAAGAACGAGAGAGATTGCTATAAGTCACCAACCTTTTGTTGCAAGGTTGCACCTACATGGTTGGCTGACGCTCCAAGGCAACGCTTATATGGGCCCCTGGGCAAAGATGGGCCAGTGAAACAGCAGAGGCCTTTTTGTTGCGAGAAAAAGATTCTCACGCCTCGGAAAACTATGACAGTGGAAAGTTCTTCTGTATGATTGTGAGGCGAGTTTAGAGTGGTTGCATTATTTTTGAAACGTCGGGAATAAATTTATGGTAAAAGTTAACCATCTCACAGAACCGACTAAGTTGCTTTAGTGAAGAAAGTCGAGGGAAGTCCCGAATGACAGCAACTTTATCCTCGAGAGGAATAATTCCGTCAGGAGAAACACGATGTCCAAGAAAGAAGAGGTGTGCGACACCAAATAAGCACTTAAAAATGTTGAGTACGATACAATACTCTTCAAGTCGAGCGAAAACCTGACGAAGGTGAGATAGATGTTCCTCTAAAGACGAAAATGCTATCAGAAGGTCGTCTATTTAGCAAAATACGAAAGGAGGACCTCTCAGAACCTGATCCATAAAACGTTGGAGGATCTGACACCTGTGGCAAAGACCAAAAGGCATTCGGTGCATGCCGAAGGAACCAAATAGCGTAGTGATAGCTGTCTTGGGATGTCATCTGGGCGAATATGGATCTGGTTGAAAGTACGAACCAGATCGAGTCGAGAAAAGATTGAACAACCGAAGAAAGCAGAGTTAAAGTCAGACAGATAGGGGAGAGGATATCTATCGGGGATAGTGGATTTGGGTACTATATGAAACGGAGAAGCCCAAGGAGAAGTAGAGGAGCTAGCTATGCCAGCCTCGACCATAAAGGTGAACTCTTGCTTCATTAAATCGAGTTTATCTGGGGCTAGTCGACGTGGGCGGGAGAATACAGGCCCTCCAGTCGTCTATATCCGGTGAACAACGCTGTGTTTAATAGGCCTGTCTTTTGAAAAAGGAATACTAAGGCAAAAAAATTCCTGTAGAAGGTGCTGAATTTGGGGATTGGTTGATGAAAAACGGACAGAGAGGAGAGAACTGTACGACGGGAAAAATGAACCCGAAACTGTGAGTGAGGTAGTGCGATGATAAGCATGCGGTTACGAAAATCGACCAAAAGGTCGTGGGCAGAGAGAAAATCGAGTCCCAAAATAGGAACGTCAACATCAACAACAATAAACGTCGATCTAAAAACTCTACGGAGTCTGAGATACAATTGAAGGATACGCCTTATATAGGTCCTTATATCCGAGGAATTAGCGGCTTTAAGGACAAGATCAGAGGAGGAACAAGCTTTATCGTTGAGAAATGCTGGAATAACACTACATTGAACACCAGTATCTATTAAATATGAAAAGCCAGAAAGTGGGTTGTAAATTCGAAATGGTGGATCAACCTGCGTAAGTGAAGGAAGGGCAGAGGTGATAGACCCAATTATCACTTGCGTTTTCAGTTTACAGTAGAATTGGAATTATTAGGATGAGAAGATTGATGTTGGAATGGAGCATCAGATTGAGAAGAGTGAATTGGTTGTTGGGAGATGAAGGTGGTGGATGAGCATTAGAAAAAGGAGGTACTGGTAGTAAATATGTGCAGGGTTGTAAACACTTGACGGCTTGTGCACCAGATTTGTTGTATACCAGCACCAATTAGTTGGTTGGATGAAAGTAACACTAGGAGTAGTGCCACAGTGGGAAGGACGAAATTGTGAAGAACCAGGATGTGATTGAGAATAAAATGAGTGGTAATATTGTATACAGTGTACGGCGTTACCACCAAACTTCTCATAGTACCAGCATAGACTCTTTGGTTGAGAGTGGGGAAGATTAGGTGAAGAGGGATAGGCGGAAAAAGGATGAGTAAGTAAATGCCGTGCCTTATCTCTTGTGCTGGAATGTCCTCGTTGGTTTCGTCTTCGAGAGGACGAACGGTACCTGTCGTTCCGTTCATCCTTGTGACTGTGCTCTCGCGGGGTCCCAAATTGGAGCTTTAATGTTTTAGCTCCCCTTCGATCCTTTCCAACGTGGCAGTTAAGTCCCGCGCACGAGGGAAAGAGGCGTTACACGAGTCCGGCCGGTTGTCTGCAGACTCCGTAGATAACCTGACCTGTGAAATGTTTAGATTAGGGGCGATTGGGTTTTGTCGGACAGTCCCCCAATTAACGTAGGGATTTAGATATATAATTTCGGCAGATGCGGCCAATTGGGCCACATTGCTGTGCTCCCCGATCACAATAAGGGGCCTAATGTGGTCAGGAATCCCACGCATAAAGATCTCTGTAATGAGAGTTTCAAAATGCTCGCACTTCGCACCTTTAGATCTGATTAACTCTTTTAGGCGTTCGGGGAAACGCTTGGGGCGGCGGTTACCCATCTCTTGCGTATTTAAGAGCTCGCGAAAATCATCAACCTGAAATCTTCCGAACTTCATCTTAAATGCATGCTTCAAATCTTTCCTTACCCCCCTCCTCCCACTTTAGAGCAATATCCCCCGAAACAAAGTAAAAATACTCCTGGGGACACTGCGTGATGTATATTATGCGCTCTTGATCGGATATTAGTTGATGAGCAATAAGAACTTCGCAAATTTCCAATAAAGCGGGTATATGTATATATATAGAGATGGATGGATGATATATATATATATATATATATATATATATATATATATATATATATATATATATATATATATTTCTATATTTATTTATAAATTAACAAAGAGCAAGGAGAAAATGGGAAATACACAGAATGAGAATAATGAATTTGATCGAATATAAATGTAGGTTTAGAGTAACTATAATTTCGAATAAATATTTATATAAATTTGAGTTAGAAATTATGGAATGATATATTGGATATCTTTAATATAAGATTTGGTTGATATAATTTACAGAATATATGATATATTTAATGTATAGATGGATGGACTTGTGAATAGTTTTGGACACAGAATAATTGTCTGACAATAATGAGAAAACGAGTGGACTATGTTTGTCAGCGAACATTGGGGGCGAGATAGGTTGATGCTGATTAGTCGGTTTAAAATACGTCAGACAAGGATTTGGATTGGTTGAAATACATATATATATTGTACAACGTATAGGGTAATTAGTATCGGACGATACGTAGTGTCAATTTTGTTGAAAATCCTACGAGTTATATATGATTGGAATTGTCGTACAACGTAAGCAAAGTTGCAATATTGTACATGAATTTGAATTAATGGAAGCGAGATGAGTAATCTCTCAGACGGGGAATTATACGTTGTAGGAGCTAGCAAGGATGTTAGCTGCTATCATACCAGTGAATTAGAGAGTAACAATCAACTTCCTTTTCTAGACGTTATTATCGAAAAAACCGACAAACTCAATATACAGAAAGCCTACCTCTAATGTCCTAGGAATCAATTTTTCCCGCCATTGTGACCTGTCACATAAACTCAGTGCACTAAAATCTCTTATATATATATATAGAGATTACCATCTTTCCTACAAATATTCCCTAATGCACAATGAATCCAGACTTTGAAGTCTTATTTCAAAAATAATTGTTATCTTTGGTTAACAAATTAATCAATAATTTTCTAACCAAAATTTACTCACCATCGTTTCTCTCATATGATGTTTCCAAAAATAAAAAAATTCGTAGTACTTGAAATGGGACCTAACAATAAATTATTCACTAGAAAATGCAACAAATTACTCAAAAAATATTTCTTTCAAACCAACTTCAAAATCACATTTGTTAACCCAGTTTCCATGGCAAGTGTCGTCTCCTCAAAAGACAAACTTCCTCTTGAAATGAGCAGCCGTGTTGTTTACACTTTTACTTGTTCTTGTTGTTTGCAATCACACTGGCTTATTTCCAGTGTGATATATATATATATATATATATATATATATATATATATATATATATATATATATATATATATATATATATATCCGACACACTGCAAGAAGGAGAAAACGGAATAATGTTTTCTTCGGAAATATTTATTTCCTACTTCGAAAAAGTCCGTGCTGGGGAGGGATTCGAACCAAGCAAACACACTGAGGCAGTGAGCAACCACTTTGATCTCAACTAAAGTGAGCTTTTAACCATTCGGCTCCACGGACCAAAAATCTTCCGAATAGACAAGGTTTTAAGGCACGCTTCGCAAGGTCAATCGGGACTGTCAAAGAGAGAAGATAATTGGGAATTCAAAGGAGAAATTCAGTTAAACACGGCAAATACACAAAGTATATCTCCCATGGGCGCGGGAGAATGATGAAATAAATCCAACACACCGAAACAAAGAGAAAACGGAAATTTTTTTTTTCGGAAATATTTATTTCCTACTTCGACAAAATCCGTGCTGAGGTGGCATTGCTTGCATTGTATATTTTATTTTTATTTTCAGCTCATTGTTTATACGCTTTTGAGGGTTGGGGCCTTGCAAGTATATTATTACCTACCATATTTTGATGTTTTTTTCTGTTTTATATTTCTTGTAGCATTCTAGCCTTTATTAGGTTGCTTTTATTCATGCTTTTGCCTTTCACTATTTTTATACTTATTCGTACATTCAAAGTTCTTATATAGCTTTGATACAGCTGTTTCTTAATATAGTTCGATTTCTTTTTACAATTCTCAAGCTTACACCTGTATCTGCATTTTGATGATGCACGTTCTACCTAGTTTCTTTCTACCCTGGTATAAGATATTGATCGTTTGAAGACCGCTTCTCCGATGGAGTTTGATCTGTTTCACGCAGTTGCGTCTGCCGACTCCACACAAGCACAAGGTCGCCTTGTTCTGCACTCTTTGCATTTGTCTCTGAGAGCATCGGCTCACTGTCTGCATCATGGCAGCCGGGCACGTTATTGTGGCTCTAATAGATTATGTTTTTTTTCTTATTTTTTATGAAGATTCCACGGAACCAGTAGACCTGCACCAGTCCCCTTTCAACAAGATTCACTCTTCTAGGCACATGCTTTTTGTACCCGCTGGTCATGATGTGCAGTCCAAAGACTTGACAACCGTATGTGTAGCCGTATCTCGTTCCGTTCGCCACCAGGTCTGTGAGGCTTCAGTGACTTATGTGAATTGTCTTGAACTTTGGGGAGTTCGTTTTAATCTTTCATTTTCTTTCGAAGCTGTTTACATTGGGGATTTCCGTGTTGTTTCCCCAGCTTGTACTCTCTGATTCGTATAGGAGCTAGGTATGATTTGTGTAATGCAATCTTTTGCAGGCACATTCTCCTTTATCGGTGTTGGCAGATATATAGTGAAGATCTAATGAAGGAGGGGGCTGAGGCAGCTTCCCCGTGAAACTCTCGCTTCAAGGGTGAATTCTGGGCCTTTGTGAACCTGAATCATAATTTGCGCTCTTCTGTCAATGCCATAGTCACAAAGGATATTGCACTGCAACAATCTCAGCTAAATCTTGTCGAAAGCCTTCTGCACATCTCTAAGTACGATGTCAACGGACTTACCTTTTGCCCTACATTGTCCCATCTTGTCAGTTATTAGAGTGAAAGTGGTATCTATTCCTTCCTCTTTCTGTACTCAATCTGTTGCAGCTTATGGATCATATTTTCATTCATTTATTGCTGGTGGCTAAAATTTTCTCGAATCGTTTCCGATAAATTCTAGGAGATATATCGGTCTGTATTTGGCGACTTGGTCGGGAGGCTTTTTCCCTTTCTGGATAAAAATGTATTTCAATAAATTGAATCCTCCATGGTAATACCCGGTGATCACGAGCCCTGCATGATTTAAGGCGGGCGTGCATGATGTTATGCTTAGTTAGCCCGAACTACCCATGGTCCTTTTGTCAGAAGGTCTACAGAGTTTCCCTCACTTCATCACCGTCACAGTCCTGCCGGGGCCTACCAACTCTCTCGCTGTAGTAACATGTGTTTTTTTGTGCATGCGGTCCAATTTCCTGTTTAGATCGTCGATTATTTGGCCTTCAAAGTCTTTGTCGAATTCTATGTTATCCTCGGGTTTTATGGAGAATACATTTTCCCACAACTCGCGGAACGTACCTCAAAGAAGACGTTGTTTTTTTTCTGATGTTTATTTTCCCAGTGTTAGAATCCCTCTCACCTTTCGCAACTTTCTCCAGAATTTGGGGGGATTAGAATTTACGTCCAGTTTTTTGATTAGTTCGCCGAAGATCTGGTAATGTTGATCAACAATTCAGGCTCGAAGGTTTAGTCTCACCTGACGCATAATACTTGAGTTTTCTTGGATCTGCTCTGATTTTCTTACAGATTTGTATCTGTATCTGAATCCTGTGCGATCTTCCTCATCTCAATTGTATACCTTGGATTGGGCAGTGTTTCGAATGCCATTTATTTTCATGTGGCTCTTTTCTGTCCTGATGATATAACCTGCGATCTTGTCTATCTCTTCGTCAATTTCCTCTAGGGTTGTTTTTCTTTGGTCTGCTGAGATATATTCCTCCAACTTCTGCTGGTATAGGTCCCAGTCAGCTTTAACGAAGCATCTGCGCTTTATGATGGGGACGTGGATAGACGCGGGAGAGAGAGAGTTGTGAGAATCAAGATATGATCCCTTGGAACATTGAGACCTGGTTTAGATATTAAATGGAAAGTTGCAGTCCGTCAGCAGGATATCGGGTTTAGTGGTGGAGCTTTCGCTGATGAAGGTAGGAAGTCCGTGCCTGCCCTCTGCGGCCTTTCTCTATCGAGCAGTAGTCCTAAGTTCTTTTCTCTTTCATTGGTATACGCATAACCAGACTCCCTGAACACTGCATTTAGATCTCCGCCGATCAGCGCCAGTGTCTAGTGGCCGAAGATGGTGAGGAAGTGTGAATTTGGAGATATTTTGGATGGGGTGAATGGTATGGGGCCACAATTGCGAGTCCTCTCATTACGGTTGGTATCTCTACTGCCAAAAATGACTCGTCGAGATCAAGGAGTTTCTTGAAGGCAAGATTTTTCCTGATCGCGATTGCCGCACCGTCGTACCTCTCCTTCATGACGAGCATGTTGTTTGGGATTTTAAGAACATACCGGGTTCTTAGATAAGTATAATATCTGGCTCGGGCTTTCGTTATATGTTGCCATATACTGTTGCTTTCCCCGCCCAGCCATTAACATTGAGAGTAAGTATTCTTACGGTGTTATTGGGGTTGTCCATGTTTAGAGTACTCCTGAGTTTTGCTCTTTCAGTTTATTATTATTTTAAATTCTTTTGTCGAGATGGTTTAGCACGTTTCTTCATATAAGTCGATGTCATGGTTGAAAATTGGTTCCTTCTTCACACTCCTTCGTAGATCACGGTCAGATCCATGTTACGGGGGAAGGGGGCTTGTTCGGTTGCGTATACTTTTGAGTTTATCTTATTTCCGTCATTTGTGATTTCTTGTTCTACTGTCTTTTTTTAATTTTTTTTTCTATACTGGTTTGCAAATGCTTTCGTACCATTTATCAACAGTCTCCAACTTCACCCTTTCCTAATTCTTTTATCTTTTCATTTGTTTCTCTTACGTTTTCTTGGCTCTTTTTTGCTTTCTTCTATTTGTTTTCTTGACTTAGGTCAGTTCGTTTTCATTTCTACTTTGGGGTAAATGTGGGTTTTATTCAGGGTTACTTGTTGGTTTTCTTTTACTTTCGAGTTCGAGTCTAACTGCATTTTTACCACGTCACCAGATGGGGAATCGTTAGGGAACCACATTGCGTCTAGGCCATTGTTTTTTAGCAGCATATTCAGCTCAGTGGAAAAGATAACAGGTCAAATAACGTTAATGATGTTTTCATGCTAGATGCACGTAAGGATTTTCGTAAAATTCTCATTTTCTATCTTCAGGTAAGTCTTTTGCGGCTGACGTGAGATTTACTTAATGTAGACTCGTGTGGCTTGCGCATACGCGGCGTTCTTCTTCCGTTCCTCTTCTTGCATTTCCTTTTGATGCATTTGTCTCAGGATGCTCTTCATTGGATATGGCATCGCTATGACTCGGTGCTCTTGGATTCAGTTTATGCACCTTTAAAATTCGCTCCTGCAGGATTTCCAGTTGTGACCTGGTTCGCTACATCTGGAGAACTTCTTTTCTAAGGCTTTGCAGTCTTTGGTCGCATGATATCACAGCCTGTAGCATTCAAATCACATTTGGATGAAAATAAACTCTTTATATTTCTTCTGCGCTGATTTTGGCGTAGAACATTAGAAGTCCGTGCTCCATTGCCTTCCCTACTATGGTGGTTTGGGCAAAATAACTTTGAATACATGGGGGAATTCAGAGTTATCATGCCTGTTTTTGAATCTTACCACGTCTGTTACCTTGGCACAGGACTAGTTTATGGTAATCACTTCTTACATCAATTCCCTTGTATGCTGCCCGATCCATAAGCTAATCCTGCTATTTGACACACACCTGTGCGAGAAGACTTGGATTAGGGGAGGAGGTACGGTAGAGTGTAGATTGGTTTACCTCAATTTCGAGATAGCTTCCTTCTTGTTCAAGGCAACACCGTCTTACCCACTTTCGCAGAGAGCAACCTAAGCTGAGGAAATGTCAATGAGGCGGAGAATGGAAAGGTTTAGTTTGCCATACACCACCTAAAAGACCTTCTATCTGTCTGGCTGCACTGTTTCGTTGGTCGTCTTAGGCGGATTCTGCAGGAGTTTGGTTGGTCTATGCTTGTGCTGTCGCATAGGTTGGTAAATGGGAAGGGATGACCTCTTCTTTCCTTTTCATTTTGTTTCTACATGGTGCTACTTATAGTCTCCTGCTGAGCTGTGGCTCTATATATGATATTTAAGGTTTGGTAATCAAGGAGGCTTCTAGCATACACTGAGATTGTTCCATGTCCTCCTGTTTTCCTGCCTGGAGCTCAGTGGTTACCTCTTTGTCTCTATCCTAGTAAATTCATCACTCTGGGTTTCGCAGTGGACTAGACGACAAATCTACATTTCTCACCGCCTACAATCATGTCTTTCCCAATGGTAGGCATGGTTGTAGCGAGATTTATTTATTTTCTGCTCTAGCCTACTATGTATAAATACTTTTTTGATATTTCCGCTATAAAGTAATTATTCTCTTTTTAATAAAGCTTGCAGCGGGACAAAGTAGATTCATCCTAAGTGTAGCGTCTTCACCAACTCCGTACCTCCTTTACCGGTAAAGCGAGTGATAGAATCAAACGTAGTTTCTTCCAAGCAGTCTAACCAGTCGGGTGGAAATGAAAAGAAATTAAATGAAAATAAAAGTGATGAAAAGAGTAGTTTCGAAAGAGATGGATAGTGAGAGAATAAATAAATATGGAAAAACTCAATAGATTTTGCCTTGGTGTTTGTTTCTCCACAATTTTATATTTTTTGTAATAATTACAATCCATATGCTATCCATTGATAAATAAATTCTCTTTTATCTTGCCGCCGCAAGATAAGCTCGTTCTTCTCTTGGTTTGATTTTAAGTCTGGTCAAGCCTCGGTTGTGGTTGAGTCCTGGTAGTGCTTCCTCTTTAATTTTGTGATTGTATCAGTGTATTTATTGGTTGTAAGTGTTATCTAGAGTGTAGCTCTCTTTGTTTAATTAGTTCCCAACTTTTAGAGTAACCACCCCAGGTATATCAACTAGAATCTAATGCAGCAAAGGTAGAGCTTTCGAATATTATTATTGCTCAGTTTACGTAAGCGGAAGAGCTTAACAAGCTCTTTATTTGCTGCCTTCATCCGCTACCTGAATTGTTCTATATAGCGATTGCTGGACACATTGAGCCCTAGTAGTGTCTTCCGTAGAGTAATGAAATCGTCGAACTTCAACAAAATTATTGACTAGTTTGATTCGGCTAAAGGAGATAATGGCGGACTTTTGAGCTTTCGTCTTTATCTTCAATTTCTGCTCGAACAAGTTCATATTTTCGATCTCCGCTGCCTTCTATCTAGCCTGCTATGTATCGTTTTCCTGCGTGCTCAAAACGAGCTACTTGAAATCGTCTATTAGCTGGACATATGCACGTCATCTTTGACTGATGATAGTCAGGGCTGGGCACGAACTTGATCTTGAAGATCAATTGTATTATGATGATCTTGATGTTGATCTAAGATCACTTTATTTCTTGTGATCTTGATCTTGATGATTACTTTAGACCTCAAGATCACTTTTCAGATTCTTAAATATGCCGCTATGCCAATGTCATATTCTTTTGTCCAAGCGACATCAGGTGGCAACTTTATTTAACACCGACTGTTTATGTTTTCTGTAACGAGTGTGCAGAAGATTCCTACTTAAGTGATGATGTCACATAGCCGAAACCGTAGTTCTCTTTCAACAAAATGGTAAAGATTACATAAAAAATATCAATATAGTTTCCAAACATTGATATCATTCATTAAATTATAGTTAATTATTTATATAATTGAACATTATAAACATTTACTATGCTTCAAATTATACGTATACGTAGTAAACGTTATTAATTAATGAAAGAATTCAGCCAAAGGTGTAACCTCATATTAATTTTTATATATATTAGCAAAATATAGTATGTTCACGTACGAGTATAATTTAATATAGTCATAAAATATAACCTATAGATCCGCATTCATTATATTTTAATTCTAAACCTATTTTATTTACATATTGAAATTTTTAATAATAAGTGCAATTTACAACTTCAACAGGCTTCCAAGGGAACCAAATATTCCTTGTTGTCACCCGAACAGTATTCAATATATTTAGATTAAAATGTTTTTATAAGGATTAATATGTGCTATTGAATGGAAAATATTTTAAAATTGTCGAAAAATTATAAACAGTATCAATGTTATTTGTGGGCAGTGTACAAAGAAAACTACAATTCAGTAGTAACATAAGTCATATTTTAAGTGACTAATGCTACATTTACATAATCGTCCATTTGAATATATTGTGCACTTCAGATATTCATAGATTATGGACTATTCAGTATTTACTATATTAAAAACTGCCGATATCGATATGATAAAATGACGTGTTTTTTCCTTTTCTTTGTCTGATCCATGTCTGTAATTTCTCTATTTAGTTACTGAAAGACAACATTCTGCCTTCAATTTAAGAGAGGATAGAAATACACTGATCATAATGAAAATAATTTAGGTTAAAGATAACAAAACTTTAAACCCTTAGGTATTACTTTCAACGAGAAGTTTGATAGTCTGATATATATTATACAAGGTCTTTAATAAGTCTATTCGCATTATAATAATTCATTTTTTAGTACAGAATCTGCATTCGGATCTTTTGGGTGAATATAAATCAGAGAGGAAATCTCGCCAGGTTCAGCTAAAGAAGCAGATGCCAGCGGTAGTAATGCTGGCTCTTGCATAATTGCCAAGCCCTCAACAATGTTTGTTCATCAAAAACCAGGAGCACCAATATGCAAAGATACCCCTGAAAAGAAGATTATATCGCTTGTGGCTAATGGGCTCTTACCATCGAGCCTAGTTGAACTACATGAATGTAAGAAACTTCATTCATGTTAGTATAACTCAAATATTTTGCTATATTTTCCATACGTAATATCTGAATAAATATTAATCATATTATTTGCATGAAAATAGACTATCGGTAGCCTAACTAAATATTTTACTATTTTTTATAGCTAATCTCTGATTAAAATAATTAATCATATTATTTGTATGAACATTTTATTATTGCGATTCTATCTACATATTTTGTAATTTTTCCATTACTCATTAGCCAAATATATTAACATAAGAAGGACGTGAATGTACCTCTAAAAAAAATGAATCTACCCAATCTCAAAAACAATGAATTTGGAACTTATTTCAGAATATTTGTCTTTCTAAAAAGAATTGCAGCAACTTTCAATAAACTACAGGCATATAAAGAATGACCCTACGGTTGTCTTCTTCTAATACTCCTATTGACTCAAGGGACCCTTATAAGTTGAATCCCGAAGTACCTTGCTGCTTTGACCCGAGGTATTTCAAACTGAGGTATACAGGGCCCAATTTAGATTTGATTTAGTTAGGAGTGAACTAACCGGAACCGCAGCCAGCAGCCCCGAACCCGTCGTCTAATCCCTCCTCTCCTCGAGAACCCGTGTTAACGCCACCCGAACCACCCCGTCTGGACCCGAGTAGTCGTCTCTCCAATCAATCAATTAATGGTAATCTGTAAACCCAGTGTCCCTCTATTCTTAGATTACCTATTTAATTAACCGTGATTGATACTCCCATTGAGTCATTATAAATCTAGACGCTTAACGTGCGTGTTTAATATTTAATCCTTAATTTTGCCTGTTAACTATTGCTAATTATTATATTTGTGTAAAGTAAAGTTTATTTTGAGTACGTGTGTTTATTTGTGGCTCCTCCCTTTTGACGTACCCTTGGCAAGACTTTAATTAAGCATCCCTTCGGCTAATTCATTCAACCTGTATTTTGCACTCTTAGAATTCAACAATCACAAACCTCCCCCCAGTAACAAGAACAAGAGGGACTTTATAGTGAGAATCCTGGCTATGGCACAACCGGCCTCTAACCAGCTTTCGCACGTTCAGTAGGAATTAAAGCCTACCTATATATATATATATATATATATATATATATATATATATATATATATATATATATATATATATATATATGATCGTAGGATTGAGTCATAGGGTCAATACCATCGACTTAAACAAAAGCGCTGTGTCCAAATCAAGGACTAGAATAATTTTGGACCAGACTATGAGCAATTTTACGACATATATAAAAGTAGTGTCAGCTTTAAGGGTTTAAATTTTGGAGTAAGCGAACTCATATAGCCTAAAACTTGCCAACGTCCAAGGAAGCCCAAATAAACTAACGTAAATTGTAATAATTAGAGTCTATTCCCCGAAGGAATATAAATAATAACCATTAATAACCCTTTCCAGATAGCAAAAACAAAGCTAGGAAAATATTCATTATTTTTTTAGTTAATTATTAGATTGTATCGGTTAGGAACAATCGCAGCTTCTAATTCTCTTGCCAGGTGCGTAAGTTCTTTCGTGAGTCACCAGTTGCGTCAGCAAGAGCAGAAATGGCTTCACAATCGTTCGAAGTTTTCGTCAAGCAAGGACAAACTCTCGGTCTCACAGGACAGGAACTAAAAGAATTCGTCCAAAGCGAACAGCGAGAGGAAAGAGCCCGTGAAATGGAAGAAAGAAAAGAAGAATTGGAAGAAAGGAGAAGAGAAGAAGAGTTAGAATTGGAAGAAAGGAGAAGAAAAGAAGTGTTAGAAATGGAAGTAAGAAAAGAAGCGTTAGAATTTGAAAAAAGAGAAAGGATTCGAAAACATGAAAGGGAATTAAGCAAAGACCAAGTTGGATCCCGTGATCATCAACCCCAGGCCCCCGCTATGAAATTCACCCAATATAAAGACGAAGAAGATTTGTGCTCATACTTGACACATTTTGAAAAGATCTTCGAGGTAAACGGATGGGCCCTAGAATCCGAAGGAGTCAGTAGATTGCTCCCATTGCTCAGTCTACGCTTGAGAGAAATTTTCATCTCGTTACACATGAAGCTACAATAGACTATAGCACCTTGAAGGCCGAATTACTATCTGCCTTCAACTTGAACCCTCAGTTCTACCGCGCTAAGTTTAGATCGGCTAAATTCCAGCCCGGTCAAACTTACCGACATTTTGGATATATCCTGAAGCGAAACCTCCAGTTCTGGTTAGAATCCTCCAAAGTCGAATCGGAGTATGAGGCCCTGATTGACTTTATGTTAAAAGACCAGCAATTGTCCTCCCTCCCCCAGGAGATCCGAGCATTCGTGCAAGACCGCCGAGTGTCTACCTTTCAAGAATGCCTCGAGGAAGCCAATCTCCATGCGACAAATCATCGCCTGTCCCTACAGCATACCCGGAAGAATAGTCCCCCGTTCCCGAAGAATAAATTTAGTCAATGGAAGTCCCAACAAAGGAAACCCCCTCCATTGATAAAGACCACAGCCCCGTTCAGGCCAAAGAATAAGCCTTTTGTAGCCCACGAAGACAGAAAACCCCCAGTCTTCAATACACCCTACAATAACCAGTACCAGAATAAGCAGGTTATATGCTACTCCTGCGGTTTCCCTGGCCATTATAAGTCCCAATGTGTACAGAATTCCAGCCTACGTCGCACCCAGAGCCAACAAGTCCACCAAGTAACTGCTACCCTTCTCCCGGAACAGCCGGCCGCGCTTACGTCATCCCCCTCGTCTCCATCCCCACAGGAATTTCAAGTGAACTTCCTGTTCAACAAGAGTACCCCCGGAGGACTAAATTTAGAAACCGGCTCGATCAATGGCTGTAAAGGGTCTACCCTCGTCAGTGACACCGGGTGCACATGCATTGTGGTGTCGGACAAATTGCTCCCCCCTGTTGACCCCCAACATAAAAAGTACGCAATTGTACACGACTTCTTGGGTCGAGAAAATAGATTCCCGGTAATCCACTGCCATGTACAGTGTAAATATTTCACTGGTTGGGCCGACGTAGTGGCAGCCCCCATCAAATTTTGTTCGGTACTCATTGGCCAGAGCGCACTACTCTCCCCGAGTGAAGTGACTCAAGCTGTCGTCACTCTAGCGCAAGCTAGCCGTGAGGCCTCCCCCCCAACGCGCCTTTTCACCCCAGAGGCTCCTTTAGAGGTCCAAACGAGTAATGCACAATTCCTCAGAGCTCAGCAGAGCTGCCCTTTACTTCAATCCTTTGGGAAAAGGCCAGAAAGAACGAAGAGGTGATCGTTCGAGGGAACCGACCCATAAGGTACATCATTAACGACTCCCTTCTATTTCGCACCTCACGAGATGAGTCGGACCCACCTTCCAAGGTCATGTGTATTCCGCGAACACATGTAGACAAAATCCTGCGAGTAGCACATGAAAGTCCCAAGGCCGGTCATTTCGGTCATAACTAGACTTCTCAGCTAGTATTTAAATACTTTTTTTAGCCCGGTGCAGCCAAAGATATTGCAGAATTCTGCATAACGTGCGACTTGTATCAGAAAACTACTGCAAAAGGTCGAATAGCCCCAGCTCCCCTGCAAAGAACCCCAGTCATTTCGGAGCCCTTCTCGAGAGTCGCCATAGACCTCATCGGACCAATCCACCCTCCTTCCACCGAAGGTCATACGCATGTACATACCCTGATAGACTGCGCTACCCGATTCACAGACGCTGTCTCTCCAAAAAGGATCGATATTATCTCTTGCTCTGAAGCCCTTATTTCTATTTTTTCTAGAGTAGGATTGCCCAAAGAAATCTTGTCAGATAGAAGCTGCCAGTTTACCTCTGAGCTCATGGAATACGTGAACACCCTGTTCCAAATCAAACCTATCTTTACCACCCCCTTCCATCCAAGCGCGAACGACATGTGCAAAAAGTTAAATGCGACCTTGAAAAGCGTGTTCAAGAAGCTTTGCATGGAACAACCCCAAGAATGACACCGATATTTGCCAGTTGCGTTTTTCGCATGCCGCGAAATTCCCCATAGGCTTATCGGATTTTCCCCATTTGAGCTCCTGTATGGGAGAAACGTGCGGGGGCCCCTCAGTATTTTGAAGGAGTTATGGACAAATTCCCGTTTGTGTCCAAAATTAAGGAACACTTATTCCTTCGTCCTCGAACTAAGGGAAAAATTAAAGAGGTGTTCTGACATAGCAGTCATAAATTCCAAAATTAATATGGAAAAGTATCGGACATACTTTGATCTAAAGGCCAAACACAGAAAACTGAAGCCCGGAGATGAAGTTCTACTCTTACTCCCCTCGGATTCCCATAATAAACTTCTCTCCCAATGGAAAACCCACGGATCGGTCGATTACGTTATACAGACACCCGCAGGTGATAAGTTATATCACATAAACATGCTAAAAAAGTATCATAGACGGGCCTGTATAAACAATATAGTCGCCTTCGACGAAGAAAGGGTAATTGACGCCGTCCACCCAAACACCCCCTAAATATTGTTAATTCGATTTGCGTAGAGTCAAGCGAAGATTGTCCCTTCCCCGTCCTTCCGCCCAAGCTGCCCCCCCATAAAAGAACCTTTACCCGAGTTGGATGTAAACTCCGACCTCACCCCTGCCCAAAGGAACCAAATGATGGCGCTTTTGGAAGAATTTAGTGACGTCATTTCCGAGTCCCCAGGATGCTCGACTCAGTTGGAACATGATATCGCCCTCACTACGCTCGAACCTGTGCGATGTAAACCCTATCCCGTACCGGTGTACCTAAGAGACGCTTTCAATGAGGAAGTCGACAATCTTTTGCAATTAGGGATTATTGAGCCATCTACGTCCGACTACTGTTCCCCAATATTCATGGTCCGCAAGCCAGACCAGTCCTTTAGGATGTGCGTCGATTTTCGGAAGTTAAACACCGTCACCGTGTACGACACCGATCCTCTCCCCCTAATTGACCAAAATTTATATATCTTCGAAGGAGCCGCCTACATCACTGAGATAGACCTATGTAAGGCCTATTATCAGATCCCCTTAAAGGCCTCAGCGAGGAAACTAACAGCCTTTCCTACAGACAAAGGGTTAATGGAATTCACTCGTCTTCCTTTCGGCCTAGTCACTGCCTGCAGTAGCTACAACCGCATAAGGCGCCGTGTAATAGACGGTTTAAGAAACGTTTATTTTTATTTTGATAACGTGTATGTGGCTACACGTTCATGGAACGACCATATCTTGTCCCTCTGCCCGCTTTTGGAACGCTTAAAGCATCATGGCTTAAGTATTAAACCCTCAAAATGCCATTTTTCTTATAAATCTATAGAATACCTTGGATTTAAAATAGGCAAAAGTCATGTGGCCCCACAGAAAGAGAAGGTATAGGCTATTGTAAATATGCTCCTACCGCGCACCAAGAAGCAATTACGGTCATTCCTCGGTGCTGCGTCATTTTACCGCCGCTTCGTACCCCAATTCGCTTCTGTAGCAGCTCCCCTAAACGATCTGCTAAAAAAGAAACTCCCGGACCCCTTCTAGTGGAATCCCGACGCCGAAGCGCACTTTGAAGAACTCAAAGAGAAGCTAGTCTCGCCCCAATCTTAAAATTGCCGAACCCACACAAGAAATTTGGCGTAAGGACAGATGCCTCCCAACTGGGTATTGGCTGCGTATTACTCCAATACGACGACGACCAAGAACCCGTTCCTATAAGCTATGCGAGTCGCCGACTGACGGCTCGCGAAAGGGCATACGCTACGGAAGAATTAGAAGCTCTAGCGATTGTTTTTGCGATTACAAAATTTAGAATGTATCCGGTAGGTCGTCCATTCCTCATAGAGACTGATCATAGACCGTTAGCCTACTTAAAAACTTGTAAAAACCGAAACGGCAGGCTAATGCGCTTGTCATCATTGCTAGCAGAGTACCGTTATAAAATTAGGTATCTAAAAGGGTCTGACAATGTACTCACAGACAGCCTTTCGAGAAAACCAATTTCGGATAGCGATTAATAGTCAATTATTTATTTTTTTGTGTGTATCTCTTTGTATAAATAATAATTTCTTGCCTGTATTCTGTATGTGTTTTGTTTTGTTTTGTATATGTAAATTAGAGAAACTGACGTAGCAGTAGTATTTTGTAGCCATTAGATACTAAGGTAAATTCCTAACGGTTTTGATAAAATTACCGACTAAATTGTTCGAGTCGAGGAAGATAATTACAAATTCCCCCGGTGAAGTTAATTTTCACATTATTCCTTATTTCATGGCAGAATAATGTTCCTCGAAATAGGTAGGCGTGTGAGGGTATGGAACGTACATACTCACATGCCGCGAGACAATCGTGGGAACGAAAGAAATTTGTCATTTGAGTTGACCTTCGTCTCCTCTCTCTCTTGCCCCACCCTTCCCCCAACTAGCGACAGAAAGTCGGACGAAAGAACGCCTATCTCTCAAAGAAGCTTAAATCTTATTAGCCTTCTTTATGATAGCATGGAGATTGTCCGGAAGGCGCTGCGATAAGCAAATTGTCGTGAATGGGATCTCTCTCTCGACTTCCCATAATCCGCGATATAAATAACCTCGCCGTTTACCTCTCCACAGCAGTGTCCCAAATCTACTCGCGTAATCCTCACGTTAACGAGAGTCGTTGCCGTAACGTATCGACTACCAATGCGCCGTCGAGTCAACCTGGTCGCTGTCTCAAATTGTTCCTGGAAGTAAATCCCTCCCCGCAGAGTCTGTGACTAGAAGAGTACGCTCTGTTGCTTAACGTAACTTGAGTAAGAAAAGGAACATCCAAATAGTTACTGGAAGTTACTATTTGTTAGTGTCACATCCAGTTAGGAGTGAACTAACCGAAACTGCAGCCAGCAGCCCCGAACCCGTCGTTTTATCCCCCCTCTCCCCGAGAACTCGTGTTAACGCCACCCGAACCACCCCGTCTGGACCCGAGTAGTCGTCTCTCCAATCCATCAATTAATGGTAATCTGTAAACCCACTGTCCCTCTATTCTTAAATTACCTAATTAATTAACAGTGATTGATACTCCCATTGAGTCATTATAAATCTAGACGCTTAACGTCCGTGTTTAATTTTTCAATCCTTAATTTTGCCTGTTAACTATTGCTAATTATTATATTTGTGTAAAGTAAAGTTTATTTTGAGTACGTGTGTTTATTTGTGGCTCCTCTCTTTTGACGTACCCTTGGCAAGACTTTAATTAAGCATCCCTTCGGCTAATCTATTCAACCTGTATTTTTCACTCTTAAAATTCAACAATCACAAACCTCACCTCAGTAACAAGTGGGACTTTTATAGTGAGAATCTTGGCTACGGCACAACACGCCTCTAACCAGCTTTCGCACGTTCAGTAGGAATTAAAGCCTACCTATATATATATATATATATGATCGTAGGATTGAGTCATAGGGTCAATACCACCGACTAAAACAAAAGCGGTGTGTCCAGATCAAGGACTAAAATAATTATTGGACCAGACTATGGGCAATTTTACGACATACCCAATACCCATTAAATTGTATAATTTTATAAAGATTTATTGTATACTGTGTATACAAAGAGAACACAAACACAGTCCAAACTAAAATACTTTCTTTCTCGCCTTTGCCAGAGAAAAGTCACTGATGATATTATCAAATGACAAACTGCTTATTTTGTCACTTTCTATGAACATGAGACTGAGGAAACGTAATTTATCTCGAGTCATTGTTGTTCTAAATTTATTTTTTTTTATCCTCTTGAGCTGAGAAAAGGATCTTTCTTTAGAGCAATTTGCAATCATCATACTAAGGAACATTCTCAAAATTGCTTCTATATTAGGAAATGCTGGTTGGACATGATCGTTAAATATTACCTGGTACATATCCTTATGTGTCAGACTATCATGTTCATGTGAACCATGGCTTTGACTATGTCTAACATATTGATGAAAATGCTTGAGTTATCCAACAAGATTCATATCTACATCTTCAGGATATGTTTAGCATAAAGCACTAACCCCTTGTATACTGATGCACTTTGTGGCAGATTTGACTCTAATGCATCCATCACAAGTATAAATGTTTTGATTCTGAACTTGTTTGTTGACCCAAGGTTCTCTAAAGCAATATCTTCATCTTCACCTGTATCATCTATATGCCTTCTTTTAGATCTGCCTTTCTTGTATCAACATCAGGCAATTTTTACTTTACCTGTTCTTTAAAATGATCAAAAAGATCTCTGGAACCTTTAACAAAATCCAAAAGTGAAGCATACAATTTCTTACATACCTCTAGGATAATTTTGAGGTCTCGCAGTGATTGACTAGTATTGTGAAATTCATCCAGCAAATAACTCCACAAATATAACATTACCATAAATTAAAACTCCTCCATTTTATTCAAAATGTTCATGGCTTGATTTATTCTTTCGCTCTTCTCTGTAGTATCACTATGCAACTGATGCAATGCAGAAATTATTCCATCATAACTATCAAGTATTGCACTTGTGGCCATTGAATGTGCTTCCCATCTAGTCTTTGGCAAAGACTTTAGAACTTTTGATTCATCTTTGAAGAATGACAAGAGTACTGCCCATCTATCTGTAGATGATGATAAAAAATTATATATTTCTTTAACAATTCCACAAATGTTTACTGCATCTAAGCAACAGTCAACTGCTGCTCTACCAACAAGATTCAAGGTATAACCGGCACATGGAATATACATAGCATAAATATTAATCTTCAATATTATTTCTTGCATACCCTTGTATTTGCCACACATATTGGCAGCATTATCATATGACTGGCCTCGACATTAACTAAAATCTATTTTGCATTCATTTGTAAGGTAGTCATGCACTATCTTAGCCATACTTTCCCATGTGTGGTTACCCATACTTTCCCATGTGTGGTTACCCATCTTTAGGCGGATTAGAAAACGTTCAATGGGGAGCCCATCATCTGGTGAAACATACCTCACAATAACAGTAAACTGATCAATATGGGACCGGTATGGAGTGGAATCTACAGATAAACTGAAGTACTCTGCAGTTTTTAAATCATCCAAGATTGATTCGATTACTTTATATGTCATCTTTTGAATAAATTAATCACATATTGTTTTAGAAAGATAAGATGTGACACCTGATCCTTTATTCCCCAATTCTTTTATATGGTTTGCTAGAAAAGGATCAAATTTCGCAATAGGTTTAAGTAATCCAAGGTAATTGGCATTGTGAGGAGAACCAAATAATTTCTCATCTCCTCTAAAAAGTAAACCACACTATGCCAGAGTAATTATGACTGCCACAACTCGTTCAAGAACATGTTTCCAGTACTGCTCTTTATTATTTATCTGTTCTACTAGTTGGCAGTCAATTGTTGAGCCACGTTTTCTTGTAATATATGCTACTGAAGCTGTTCTATGGTCTACAGAGTTTTCATGACTTTTAACTAAATAGGTGTTTGAAAAGAGTTTGCACACAAAACAGTATACACGACTAGTTTTTGGTGAATGTACTAACCATTCTCTGCAGTATTTTTCACCATTAGCCCGTTTGGGATAGAACAATATCTGTCTTGTCCTGAAAAAAACTTCTTTGACTTTTTAAATGAACCATTTGAGTGCTGACACTCTCGAGGACCTTTTTCTACCCACTATACAATTTCATCTTTGCTTCTATCACCCCCATAGCTCAACATCATTCTGTTTGTTTTTTGACATTAAATCTTCTGTGCTTGTACTACTCTCTGGTTTGTAAATCTGAATATTTCTTGCCTCATTCGTTGAAGCAGATTCTATAGAACTAGATGTACCAGGTTCTGTATCAGGAATGGGATGAATATTTCATGACTGACTCACTGTGGTAGAGACTTTGGGTTTATCAGGCCCCTTATCTGGCTTTGTTAAGAAGCTTTCTAATGTTGGTAACTTGCTAAGCTATTTTTCAGCTTTCCGCTTAGTCTTCCTCTTTTGAGCTCTACTTTTATAACTACTGGTTGACATTTTAGAAACTGTGGGTAAAATATTTGATAGAACTGTAAACATATATTTAAAATGTAATGGTTGAGATTATGTTGTTTATAATATTTGTAAGGTTTTTTACATTGATTTCCTGATTGTTAAATAAAACAATTGTTATATATATATATATATTAGTTTTCTGTTACCTACCCATAGCATTTGTCATATTCCATGGCTAAGTAGTGAGCATTATTAATAGTATAATGCATGAGAAATATGGAATGATGATCATTAATCATAATGCATGAACAAATGTTTTCCCCCACTCTTTACTCCTACCAGGAACTGTACTAGTAAATAATAATACTGAATACAGGCCTACTAAGTAATACAGATGAATATTTTTCTAAAGTAATATTTAATAGGATTAAAATAAATAAATTATGTATTATATGAAATGAATCAGTAGGCCTAAAATTGAAATTACAAAAGCACTAAAAAATTCACCAGTCCCCAATTATCTCCAGTGGTAAACGATAAAAGAATGCTTGTTCAAACGTTCATTTATAATACTATTATTATCTGAAAAGGTGAAGATAATACATTACACAGTGAACAATAAAGTATTGTAATAATAATTAAATATGTAAACAATGTCCCATCTCTGACGGATAATGCTAATGTTTAAACTACCGACATGGTGTAGTTCATAGAATGGTCAACAGATGGTTGGAAGTAGAAGCAAAATACATTGTCCGCCAAACTGTTGCGCTATCTAGGTTTTATTTTAGTGCTTTTTATATCTTATATTTTGGAAATGTACACCCCCTTTTTTTCTTTCATTTTTTTTCGGGGGGCCAGAAGAAATTAGAAGCAAACTACTTCATCGGCAAAACTGCTGCAGTATGTAGGTTTTATATTGTTCTTTTTTTTTATCTTATATTTTGGAAATGTACACCCCCTTTTTTTCTTTAATTTTTTTGAGGGGGGCCCTAAGCTATAGCTTGTTTAGCTTATACGTAAATCCGGCGTACTGCGGTATATCAATTTTTCAATGGCCTAATTTCGGTGAGGATGAAGCAATCAAGTCTCAAGTAAAAGACAAACTGTAAATGGCTGTAAGAAATTGTAATTCCGATAGCAGCGTTAATATTTCGGGAAACACAGATTCATCATCTGAAGACGATTTCTTCCAAAATATGAACGGCTCATTCCCTGCTCCTAACAACGAGAAAGACTTGGAAGTCCTCATATATTTATAGGACACGGGTAAGGTGCTCGTCATTTAGATAGGTAACCTCCTATTAAGGAGATCTTGCAGAGATATAACGCCACGGTACCTTTCTCTTCACCAGTGTAACCGTTGTTTTTGTTTGCTGCGACGCTGTAACGATTTGCTGGAAGCAAATGTTTACCACGGTTAAAATTAAATTAACATTCTTAACTTGTGTTTTTTACCTAGACAATTGTCAGTAAGTGCGTACTGCGGTAAAACTGTAAAATTTAATTGTATGTAAAATGTAATTACTTATACGTAGGTGAGTCAAAAAGTTCTCAGACAAATGGCAGATTATTGAAATGTTCGATTTTGTACAAGTAAATACAGGGTCAAACACGACTTTCATGTTTTCTGAACAATTCCTACAAAATTCGTCATTCAATTTGTCGAGACTCTTTGTATTAGATGTGCTTCAAAAAGGTTACTTTTTTGAACCCATAAAATGGCAAATTTTGAGATAAGAGCGAACATTAAATTCCTGACTAAACTTGATTGGAAGCCTGTTAAGATTATTGACGCTCTACAACAGGTTTATGGTGACTCTTCGCCATGTAGAGCGGTAGTTTACGACTGGATTAAGCGCTTCAAGGGGGGCAGAGAAGAAGTTGAAGATGATCCACGTGAAGGGAGACCCTCCACCTCCATTAACCCAGAAAATGTCGAGCTTGTGAGGAATCTAGTGGATAAAGATCGCCGTATTACTATTGATGAAGTTGCCAATGCATGTGAAATCTCTCATGGCTCAGCATTTGGAATTCTAACTGAAAATCTTGGCCTGAGCAAGCTTTCAGCACGTTGGGTCCCAAAAGCGTTGCGAGAAGACCAGCTGAATCATAGGGCCAACCTTTCTTTGGCTATTTTGACCAAGATTGAAGCAAACGAGGATAGTTTTTTTGAGCGCCTCGTAACGGGAGATGAAACTTGGGTGTATCAGTTTGATCCTGAAAGTAAAAATCAATCAAAAGAGTGGCACCCAAGGGGGGCAGCAGGGCCTATCAAGTTCAAGACAGAGAGGTCCGTTAAGAAGATAATGGCTACAGTTTTTTGGGATTCGGAGGGAATTATTTTAATAGACTTCTTAGAAGGACAAAAAACTGTTACATCCAGCTATTACGAAGGAGTTTTAAGGAAACTGAAAACTTCAATAGCCAAAAAACGACTAGGAAAGCTCCACAAGCAAATCTTGTTCCACCATGACAATGCCCCTGCACATTCGTCCAAAGCTGTGAGATCTTAGCTACGGGAATTTCGATGGGAAACTCTTGCTCATCCCCCTTATAGCCCTGATTTAGCACCCTCTGACTTTTTTCTGTTTCCAAATTTAAAGGGACACCTAAAAGGAACCCGGTTTCAATCATTAGATGAAGCAAAAAAGCAGGTCATTACTTAGGGCCAGAGACAACCCCGTGAATTCTACAAAGATGGTCTTTACCGTTGGATTCATAGATTAAGAAAGTGTATAGATGTTAATGGAGTTTATGTAGAAAAATGATTACAGTATTATTACAAATAAAAATTTTATGCCATTTATCTGAGAACTTTTTGACTCCCCCTCGTATATGCTGAAAATTCATTGATATGTCTTATGGATCTAGTGAAATTCTGAATTGATAAAAATAGAACTAGAAATTATATATAGGTCATTTAGTAGTTTTTCTTAGCTGATGAGTTATGATAATTCAAAGTTTTAAGTTTACCACCTGAAAAACTGAAAGGAGACTCGCCAATCCACGTGACATAATCTCACAAATAGCAAGGGAAGAAATGCTTCCCATATTAAATACAAGTAATAAAAGCACAAAAAAAAAATGAAAATACGATTTAAATTAGATAATTGCAAGAAATAATCTACTGTTTAAAAGTATCCCTACTAAAAGTATACTTCTAATAATAACACGAATCATAGTGTATGTGTTTATTCTATATTGAAAACTGTTTATAACTCCTATTTTTAAAGAGAGTTAACTTATGATGTGCTTAGATTTAAGCTCTTTCATACTTACAGGTAATTGTAACTAAACGTTTGCATTGTCAGATGTAAAAGTAAGATAATATATGGTAAATGGAAGCAATTTTCTTATTGTTGTGAACCAGAGACTAAGCGAATTTGAGCGTTATTGGAATTAGCCACAGATTCAAAAGTGAACCTTCTGGATTCCTGCATTAGGCTCGTTTTTTTTTCTAGGAAATTGCTATTTATTATTACATTTTTATTTTACTAAAATTAAATAAAAAACTTATCTTACATTGATATTAAAGTAATTTCTCTATATTGTAAAATTATAGTTTTATGACAGCTTTATATGAGAAAGAATTAGAATGTAACAACATAGAATAAATAATCTATATTTACCTAGTTGTCTAATTCTAGCGATATTTGGAAACAATAGAATGGCAGCTTGGTTTCAGCTTTGTCAAATACAGTTTAGACTACTTTATTGGTGCATTGATTAAGGGTTATCCAAAATAATGTTGAATAAAGTAGAAGAGCTAAATATTGGGAAAAAAATGTTGCTCAAACTTATGAATATACAAGTATTATGGCAAACAAACTGAATGAACTTCAAAAACGGTCAAAGAAAAATATCCCATGTTTTTCATTCACTATATGGCTCATAGATTAAATTTAGGGCTGTCACAATTGGTTTCCGAAATCCCTGAATGGTGATATCTTCTTTTCAAACCTCAAATCCTTTTCACTGTTTTTTTGCAAAGGCAATTAAATGTGCGCATCTTTTAAATAGAGAAATTAAAAAGAGATTTCCAAAATTTGCACCTGTAGGGGTGCGAAAATGTATCAGAGAAATTCCTTCTAACTCGATAATATAAATAGACGGTAAAATTACCAACCAGAGGACGGACTAAAGCCGGTCGTGAGGTTAGAGTATTGGCGTTCAAATCCAATGGTACCGCGTTCGAAACTCAACAGTCCCAAAACATTTATGAAGATCGCCCGAGAAAGAAAACGGAAAGAAACGTTCGAAGAACTAACTCAACAAGAAGCATCAGGAAATCAAGATAAAATGGAAGAAAAATGAAGATCCATCAAGAAAGAAAAACGAAGATTAAAATCAAGAAGCACAAAGAAATCAGCCCCCAAGATTAGAAGGAAGAAAAGGAAGATGCAACATGGAAGAAAACGCTTAAAGGACTAACTCATCAAGAATCAAGAAGAACAAAGAAATCAGCCCACAAGATAAATGGATGAAACTGAAGATGCATCGAGAAAGAAAAAAACGAAGATTAAGGACCTGCATCGAGGAAACCAAGTGAAAGCAAAAATAATATCGATAAATAAATGGGGATAAGAAGGATATACACCCCCCCCACACCATATCTGGTGACCCTCAACGGCCCAACAATCTTCTGATCTTCGTTAAAACTGCACCTGCCCTCCTACTAGAAATTTAAGAAAAAGTGCTGCTGGGAACTTCGGGGACCCGGGGAAGGAGAAGCTATTACTCATTGATTAGAGACAAGACTTCGTTCGCTCTCCTCAATCCCTTTAAATTAGTTCCACTCATCCTGCAGACTCGGAGGCCGTAGGAGGGAGAGCTACTACTCCTCTATTAAGAAATCAAAGACTAGTCTCTCCCCAATCCTCAAATTCACTCCGCTTTCTAGAAAGGAACCTGTGTAGGGGTGCGAAAATGTATCAGAGAAATTCCTTCTAACTTGATAATATAAATAGCCAGTAAAATTACCAACCAGAAGACAGACTGAAGCCGGTCGTAAGGCTAGAGTACTGGCGTTCAAGTCCAACGGTACCGCGTTTGAAACTCAACAGTCCAAAAACATTTATGAAGATCGCCCAAGAAAGAAAGCGGAAAGAAAACGTTTGAAGGACTAACTCAAAAAGAAGCATCAAGAAATCAAGATAAAATGGAAGAAAAATCAGGATGCATCAAGAAAGAAAAACGAAGATTAAGGACCAACCCAGCCAAGTAGAATACGGAAGTCAAGTAGAAGAAAATTAATTCGAGGAAGCCAACCTGCATCATGAAAATCAAGAAAAGCAATAATAATATAGATAAATAAATAAAAAGTTATAATAAGGAAGGGCTCCCCCCCCTCATAAACCAACTTGTTGGAACTTTAATCACTCTTTGGTCGAAACTGTTCTCGAGCACCTTGCTGATTTATTCCATGTCATCAATTACAACTGCAGCAAATGGGACAATGAAGCTACACTTACGCTCAAGCAGTGTATTTCATCCTTGATGAATTTGAATTCAACTTTTTGTTAAATGTATTTGGCGATATTTTCAATTAAACAAATGCAGTATTGGATGTGTTACATACTAAAACATTTGACATATCCTACTGTATTCATAAAGCAAATGAAATAGTTAAAGTCTTACAACATAAAACGAATGCATATAGATTTGATATTTCAAATTGAAGTGAGATTTCAACATCTGAATAAGTTAAAACCTTTGGAGCTCTTTGATTCAAGAAAACTAGAAGAAAAAAATATCTCATGAATCAACTCTAACATAAATCAAAAAGTCTTATGGAGATTTCTTTTAATGTCAAAGGTTGATGCGTGAACTCTATTAGTCTTATATAATGACAGCGAACCGAAAGGAAAACCAGTGCATAAATTGCTTCGCATCTAGCGTAAGAGTGGGTTAGATGCAGTTCTAGCGCAACTAAGAAAATTGAATGAGCTAACTTTGACCCTACCAGCAATAAGTGGCTCACTTGTGCGATCCTTTTTGTTCCTAAGCAGAATTCAAAATTACACGAGGAATGCGGAAGGACAAGAAAGATTAAGCAGTTTTGCTCAAATCGCAATCGCAATCGATAAGTTTTATGAAAATGTCATCAACCTACCTATTGAAAAAAAAGGAGCATTGAATTAACATTCAAGTAAAATAGGTAAGATTATATTTTTTTCAAATGCAACCAATTTCCATTTTTGAGAAGATCGGTTATATATTTATTTCTAAATTTTATTTGTCATTGCTTGTTCAGAAAAGGATAGTACCTGTAGATTAGGCCGTAGCATCGATAAACATATTTCAGCAAATCAACATGCACATTTCAGGTTTTGTACACTTGAGTACATATATTTCAAAGGTGGAAAAAGTTTTCTTGATAAATATTTGCCCTCCCCCCTTTTTTCAGCTCAAAATTTCATTTTTTTTTAAAAATTTAGCAAGCCAGGAATATCTACAGCATCAGAGTTGTTGGTTTGTTGTTATAAGTGTTTCTAAATACATTAAAATTGAGTTTAAACTGGAGAGTAATGACAAACTAATGAAGAGTTCAACTTTTACCATCTAACTGATACACATACTATTTGTCAACTGATATATTAAAATCATGGCATGAAGTCGCTTGAATTTAGTACGGCCAGAATGTAACCATCTCTTGACAGAAGCTTCCGTCACAATTCGCAAACACTGCTCCACACCTTAAGGATGGCATGGAATGTCAATAGAGAGTGGCTTGTCGACAAAATTTTGTAGGTCCGCATTAGATAGATGCATTGTAAGTGGTGGCTCAAACCCGCACCTCTCTTCAGGGGAAAGTCGATCTATAAGGTTTTTAGCAGTTTTATCTATTTCTTGGTGGCGTGAAATCACGTATCTCTTCCTCATAAACAGTAACTTCTCGGATCTTCTCAATTGCCAGAATGACGTTCTCGGGATGAGCCCAGTAATTCTCTTTGATTGTTTTCCATGCTATGGCTTCACTGACAGGTTGGAGTATTTGCAGAAGATGGATCTGTTCCAGGAGATATTTAGATCCCTCCGTGCATTTCGGAGAGAATTTCATATAAAACCAGATAGACCCATAATGAGACACGACAAACTCTGTAAGGAGATGCAAGTCATTATTAGGTTTTTCTTTTTCCACATAAAGTCGACATATTTTGTTGGCAGTTGTGTGCTATCTTTAATAAAATAGGAGATCATCGTCAATTAAACCACTTCTAATAACACTGATAACTATGTACAGGTAAGCTTTGTTCCGACTAAGCTCATTCACATCTACATCTGGAAAAGAAACTCCTTTAGCAATACATTGAAAGCCATATGGTGATACTGGTAAAGTTTTACAGGTTATCAAGGCTTTATCAAGTGGTCCTTTCCATTGAGTTCCACTTTCTGTTGGACCAATATATTTCCTGCAACGGTGCCTCAAAGGAAGCTCATTTAGATGCAAGCTGAAGATAATCCACTGTAAAGGACGATGTACTGTAATTGTCATTCCAGCCCTCTTATGGCTCCATTCTTGTAGCAAGTATTAGTTGCCGTACTGTCAGCTCCCACTGCGTTTATTTCATCTTTAATATCATTTTCAACAAACCATTTTATCAGTCCGTCTGCAATACCTGTTCCACGTTCAATAGTTAGATGATTTAAATAGAAAGTACAAGGTTCTTCTACAAGCACATAGTAAACTTGAATTTCTTTTGTTCCATACTATTTGTTCCCTTTAACCTTTCCAGTTAGTTATTCTTTTTAGTTAGCATGGAAACTTTGAATATCCCTTCTGCTGGCCAAGGAGGAAGTTGACCATCTTAAGGTCTACACATATGATCCAATTGGGTTCATGGTACTTAAGTAAATCCCTGACCATTCTTATGTCATCGTAAGTTTCTCGCAGATGGACAGGGTGACCGAGAGGAACTACACCAAAGTCATTGCCATTATGCAAAAGGGCACACTTAAGGCTACGCTTGGAGTTATCCAAAAACAGTCTCCACTCAGCAGGGCTATAGGTGCTAAGTCCCAACTCGGTCAACAGACCAGGAACATCGTGGCAGTATACAAATTATCCGTCCAGAGAGAAATACTTAACAAATGTACTCTCACTTGTTCGGTGATATGATACCTGTACCGACCTGTCTAGTATATGTCTTTCATTTAACCTGGAGGCTAAAAGTTCTGCAGCTTTCTTGGAGAGCTCCAAATCACGTATCAAGTCATTCAAATCCTCTCGATTTCGTGGATGTCCATATCAGGTACATCATTTTCCTCCTCGGAGAAGCAGATCTACTGAAAATCGGAACTGGTACTGGCCGAATCGCTGAGGGAATGTTGGGGTAGTCGATCTTGTGCCAATTTTTCTTGCCAAGCCCTTTAGTATTCACCAGACCGAAATAACAGTCCGATACATGATCCTTTGGCTCTCGCCACACCATGGGGATTCCAAAAGGAAGACAATTTCTCTTTCCTTTCGTCCACTCACGCAGATTTCCATACAACTATGGCAAACAGCATGTGGGGCTTACTTTTTATCTTGATCACCAAGAAGAAAATCAAAATATGCCTTATAAGTGCGGAACACAAAGTTTGATATATTGCGCCTTTGACGAACTAGCATGTAACAGCCACATATGTAGCAGAAGGTGTCTGCATCATTACCGCAATTTCCTCTTGACGAAGCCAACATTCTATCATGAGACCTGAAAAAAGAAACAATAATGTCAATATTGTCCACAATAACACTTATTACTATCTTACTACTATGTACTGTGAAGTATTTGGTTTCTACAAGCACCCTCTCTTACCGTCCGGAGGACAGTTTTCAGGAAATCGAGAAAATGGAAATTACAGAATAACTATAGCATGTAGGTAAAAATGGATTATATATTTGAAATCAGCGTGAAAACATGAATTAAAATTGGCAGAAAAATCTAAGTCACCAGAAAATGTGATTAAAATTGTTCCCCTGTGTTATAGTTGCCCTTCGCGTAGTTTACAAGTTAAGGTGAAAATTTTCTTTCTGTACGATTATTACCCCTTTATAGCTTCAGAGAGGAGAACTATAATAACTCAATATAACCAGCTTCATCCTACGGAAAAGAAAAAAATAGCAAAATTTGACCCATAAAAAGGAAATGTTCCAAATTTTGGATGGTCTGCTCTACAAAACCTGAAATGTGCATTAAAATTGCTCGCGACACTACGCCTTACTGTAGATACGACGTTTTGCGAATGACTCATAGCACGAGAACCAACGCCTATAATAGGTAAGCTGGCGTAATATCCAGAGGTATTGTCTCGTAGGAGATTCTACCATAATTTTTCTCTCATATTTGTCATTGTTTATAGCCTCCACAATCCAAAAAGTCACCGCATGCTCCTGATAATTATATAAACCCCTTAATCCGTTCGGGGGACTAGCTTTGAAATAAGCACCGCTGATTCCGAGAAATTTCGCACACAAATTAATCATCAGAGTCCCACACACAAAAACAAAATTTCTCGAATTAAGCTGAACGAAGTTTTTGACAGAATATAGAACAATAACAAAAGGAGAACACAAATAATTGGAGGGAACTTACAAACGACTTTAAAGATATCAGAAAAATAAACTTACATTAAATCCAACACTTACGACACAAGTTTTTTTAATAATATATATATATATATATATATATATATATATATATATATATATATATATATATATATATATATATATATATATATATATATGAATGAAGAGGTTTTTTAGAATAAAGACGAAAGCGCTCGGAATCGCTTTTCCATTTTCCTTGTGGGTGTTATTTATCATAATTTTGACTCACGTACAAGTTGTGAGTTTCTTTTCATCCTTGTATATATATATATATATATATATATATATATATATATATATATATATATATATATATATATGTATATGAATATTTCCCAGAAAGGGAACTGAATAAAAGGCGGATGGAGTTAGTACTTTCGTCTATTCGACATTTTCCAACTCACAATGGTAAGAAAAATAAGACAGTATTTATACTAAGTGCGTTTTCCTATGACGCGAAGTATAAATACTGTATGTCTTATTTTTCTTACCATTGTGAGTTTGAAAATGTTGAATAGACGAAAGTACTAACTCCATTCGCCTTTTATTTAGTTTCCTTCCGTGGTACATATTCATATTTTTAGTGCTCACGTGCTAACTTTCGTGATATTTCCCATATATATATATATATATATATATATATATATATTTAAGAGTATATATAATATATCTCGTGGTATAGCCGACTATATAATATAATATTTATTATTAATATGAAGGGGAGAGCTCAGGTTATTAAAGCGAACCGTCCAATGATTGAACGCTACGTTGATGCGCGGATTAGACAGGTAAGGTTGAGGCGTAGGGTTAATACGTTGATGCGTGGATTAGAAAGATAAGGCTGAAGTGTAGGGTCAATACGCTTAACTAATCAGGTCGAGTTCAAGGTTGGCGAGATTTGAATAACGAGGCCGAGAGTGACGTTCAGGTTAATTAAAAATAAACATAAGAAAATAGAAATTTTATTTATATCGTAAATAAAAATTATCAAAATGATATAGAGCAAAATTACAGGTTGGATAATTATTTATGGTTAACAGTGTTAAAGTCTAATTTCTATTTATTAGTTAAGAGCTACCTGCTCAGATCTAATTGGGCTCACAAGATTAAAGGAAGAAAAAGGGGTCTTAGGGATCGGAGGGCGACATCCACTTCAAGGAGGCTTGAGGGAAAGTAGGGGCTCGGCGAGACGATCTTGTTGGCGTCTTAAAAGGAGGGATCTTCTTCAGGAGAAGAGTGGGAAGGAAGGGCATGGCCAGCACCTCACTTTAAGGACTGTGAAGGCGTAAGTTCGAACCTTAGCTAGGGCTCGAGGCACCAAAGCTGGAATCCTTGGTGATTATCGGGAGAGGTATGACTACCTCAAGGTAAATTCGACGAAGCTGGGTGTTTTGAGGACTCGAAGGAGTAATCAGGAGCAGCTGCTTCAGAAGACGGCCGAGGGCAGAGGCTTCCATGTGACCGTGTTGCCTTACCGAGGACATAGTGTCTAGCTTTTGGTTGTGTACACACCGACTTGGGACGAGGGATGTCTTCTTGCGAACGAGCCTTGTTCTTACTGCTGTTCCAAGGCGTCTAAGGGGTTTAAATATAGAGAGTGTCCTCATGCGGCAGATGGGGAATAACCCCCACTTTGGGGAATTCCCGGGGGCAGCTGAAGCGCTAAACTGTCTGCGATAAACAATTCTTTTACCCCCTCTCTTTTTCTCCGCGGGGAAACTGCTGGAATTTACGACCGCGTAGGGGATGTTCTCCACACTTTACTTGTATCGTACGATGGGGGGAAGCCATCTTTTTTTTTTCGCCATGTGACTCTCGGCCGTGTGTGGTCTGGCTAACCACGTGGCTTCCTGCAACGTGCTAAGCATTGCAAAGAAGAAGAAAAAAATGGGTATCCTTCTACAAATTTCAATCGATCTTTTCTTCAAAGAAATAGTAGCTCCATTAATTAACTCACAGATGCATCCACAGTTGGAAATGGAATGGGACATCGATGCTTTCGAGATAGTACAGCGAAAGGCGACAAAGCTCATTCCGTAGCTGCGAAGCAGACCTTATGAAGAGAGACTTAATGAAATCAAAATCATGAATGGCTTCGATAATATAATAATTTATTCACTCTTTGAATGTATGAATACAATACGCAAACAAATGGACAATTATACTTATAAACCGTCTCAACCTGGAATTCTTTGACAACCTTTGTAGTTCAAAAAACAACTATTTACATATTAAACACACGAAATAAAACAATACTTATTTAGCATTTTTAACTCTAAGGTCGTCGAAAGAGTTCCCTATCCAAGCTTCGCAACTACTTCACAAGTAACCATAGTGCGAATCTTAGGGTCTTGATTTTATAATTATATAATATAAGATTCTTAAATCAGGTAGAACTCAACGTGCTACATGATAGAACGTCTACATGAGATAACGTCTACATGAAAAAAGTTGTGAGAGAATATGCTGTAGAGCAAGACATTCCAGCACTCACAGTACCTGGTGGCTAGTGGAAATATCATTTGAGTGTTGAAACTATTACATGAACTAAGCAAACGAGCAAAGAGTGACAATGAATTGATCGGTTTTGTAATTCCACTAGTTGCTACACCACCATGGGAACACCAAAAGAGAGAGACCTCTGTTCACCCTGACTCCAGCGTCTTAAACTTATGTAGCATCCCTTGCAGCAGATATGTGGTGCAAAACTTTTATCTTGATCTCTTAGCCTTACTCCAAAATATGGATGATACAAAGACTTAATTACAGAAAAGTTTGTACATTGCTGCTCGGAAAAAGTCACTTTGCCGCAAACATAGCAAAATCTGTCGGAGTGATTCTTACATTTTCTGTTCATTTTTAACTCAACCACTATTATTATTATTATTATTATTATTATTATTATTCTTATTATTATAATCCTAACCTGCAAAAATAAACCTATTTGCATAATTACTTAAAATGTACACAAAATTTACTGCGAATACAGTAGTGCAAAAACTATTGAAATTTTAATCTAATATAGGACATGTATAAACTATGAAATTATTATCAGCCCCTGTATCGCAAAAACTGGACCTGATAGAGAAAAATGGATGCAAAATTTGGATTTAGGAGGTCAATTTTATTAAGAAACACTAGAGAAAACCTAAGGTACATTTTAGACGCAGACCAGTGTAATTTGAAGAATACTCTAGAGAACCATTTCTTAATTGAAACGCATATGAACTGTGTGAATCTGGATGAAAATGCTTTATATTAGCAACACTTTCAGATCTCCACGACAAGTCAATAGTTCTGAAGGATGCTGATGGAGTGAATATTAAAAATTCAAAGGGAAATTCTAGCCTTCTGGCATTGAGCCGAAGGAACACGAATTACAAGAGACGGAAAATATTGGCTCAACAATGAACTTGAGTGAAGAACTAACGATGGCATATGGGCTTGTTTTGGTGATATTCCATAGAGAAGTGATTAGAATTGGATAAAAAATATGATCAAGCTTATTCACTGTCAAAAGTCCGTTTACTCATAAGTCTTCAAAAAGCAAAAAACTCTTTGCCTTCTCTACTTCAGACTTCGACAAATACCTGGCACTGCCAAATATACACGAGACTGATGATACATTTAAATGGTAGTGCAAAAATGTCATTCAATTTGAAGCCTTAAAACCGATGGTTTTAATGATTTAAGTTTGCCTCCAAGTTCAGTTGTGTCTGAAAAATTATTTGTGCTACAGGTCAGGTTTATGCTAAAAACGAATCAATTTTGTTAGTTGATTCTGAAAAATTGATTTTCATAATGAGAATATAAAATATAGTGAATCTTAAATAAATTCATAGTAAATATATATTGCGTTCTCAATGAAGAATTAAATAAACAAAAACCCGCCAGAAATTGAATTTTCCAATAAAAAGGAAGTGAAATGAATAGAAATAATGCGTACTTCTAGTTGCTAAATATTCTCTTTCATTATTTCTATTTTAGAATGATAAACGGAAGCTAGAAAAAAATGCTTAATTTTGATTTTGTCAACAATACAATATTTAGAGAGAATATTGCTAATCATTGACAACTTTGCAAAATGCAACTAATGTCGTTAATAATATTTAACTACTTGTTAAATTATTGAGGGATTTGAGCTATTGAATTAAATTTAACTGGCTGATATCCGTTCGGAAAGTGTAACTATCCTACCGGATACCGGCTAAGGTATAAAGTGTGGATATCCGGAATAAGAGGGAAAGTCCCCCAATGGCCGGCGCTTTTTTGTGATAAGATAATAAATGGTAATTTCATTGATGATTTCCCATAGTTCAAATCACTTACAAGTGCCTTTGAATGGCTAAATATCTAAATGAGGCTTCTGGGCACTAGATAGCGACACCCAGCACCAAATCTGATGGCAAATTTGAAATCTCCAGGGTGAATAATCTTATGTACCATGGTCATATGGGGCATTTCATGGTTCTAAATGGGTACAATTGAACTTTACTCCTTTAAAAAATTGAACTATACTCCTCTTGAAAAAAACACGCGCCTAGACCTGGAGTGTAACAACGAAACTGATATGGAAGTGCTAATAACCCTTAAATAAAGTTGAATATTTATATTAAAAAATCAAACTTCAAAATAATAGCAACTCCCTCGTACCCCATTCTTTATCTAACGATGTGGGATGTTTTATTTTGTCGTTATACGGAGTTTAGACATTCGTAATGAACAGATTAATGAAACTTATCTTCTTTCTTTGATTTATTTGAGTTCCTTTTAATTATAGTGGATTTTCAAAAAAATAATTTAAACGAAAATTTCTCTTGCTTCTTGAGTTAGGATAAATAGAAAATATTTTTATTTCTAGGGTTGTCCAAACAAAGATAAATTGTCCGATACTTCATTTTTCTCTCTTTGAAGGTTGATTGCCTTGTCGTGTGTTTTCGATCTAGATATATCACACGGTTTTCTGGAGAAAATTCTCATGACGTTACAATCAAGGAAAAGAGACGAAGGTAATAATACTGTTGCCTCCAATTACTTAATTATATTTTACAGGTTCCTTTATAATAAAGTCGGTCTCTACTTAATCTTTTTTAGTTAGTGAAGATAGATAGGTGAAAAACCTTCCTGGAAATTTGCTACCGTCACACATACTCTGTTAGTTATAAGATATGATATAACTTATCCCTTACATCCACTGATATATGATTTATAAATTGGCTTATATTAATGTATGAGAGAGGCAATACAAGCTTACGAAGTGCTGGTTGATCATGTAAAATAGGACAACACTATAACCAATATCTTCTAAGTAATTAATTTCTTTCCTAAAAAGTATATATCAGTCGAAAGAGTAGAGTTAAATGTTTATTAGAAAATATCTATTTTTTTAAATTTTCTCATTCAAATGTGATTGTTCAATTTCCATGCATTCCGGTGCTATTTCAGGAATATTCTGCATCACTTTATCAATAGTCGGCTGTGTTCTGGGATCTATCCTGTCGTAGGTTAGCCGAGATTATATATATATATATATATATATATATATATATATATATATATATCTATATATATATATTATTATTATTATTATTAAAGTTCCAAGCCACAACCCCAACTGGAAGAGCAAATAGCTATAAGCCCAAGGGCCCCAGCGGGGAAAGAAACCTGGTATGGAAAAAACGAAACAAAGATTAAGAAAAACATAATAAATAAATAGAAAATCAAAAAAAAAAAAAAAAAAAAAAAAAAAAAAAATTAAATGCTATAATGTTAAAAATATTATAATATTTTATATGTGTGGATAATGAATAAAATATTAAAGTTATAAGTTTCTGTTAATTAAAAATGTATTAGCACCCACTTTAAATTTCTGAAGTTCCAAGGACTCAACAACAACACTAGGAAGTTCATTCCACAGTTTAGTTGTGTTAGGAATGAAACTTCTTGAAAACTGTGTTGTGTTGAATCTCATAGGCGTAAAGGCCCTACTATTGGCATTTAGTACACCTCTGGTAACTCGTTGAGGGGCATATAAATTGGGCAGATCGTGATGCAGTGGATGATCTGCATTGTTAAAAATTTTATATAAGATGCATAAGGAGCTTATTGCTCGCCTGTGCCACAGATCAACTTTGAGGTCAGGAATTAAAAATTTTATTGCTCTCAAATTTTTATCTAATAAATTAAGATAAGAGTTGGCTGCCGAACTCCAAACAGGGGCGCAATATTCAAAACACGGAAGAATAAAAGCATTAAAACAATTTTTAAGAACAGTCTGCTCTCCAAATACTTTGTAAGATTTCCTCAAAATGCCAATTTTTTGAGCAATAGAGGAGGAAATAGATCGAATGTGATTCTCAAAAGTAAACCTAGAGTCAAGCATAACTCCAAGCAACTTAAAAGAATCACATATGGAGATGGGAATGTTATTTATTAAAAGATCTGGATGGGGAGGATCTAGTGTTCTGGATCTGCTAACAATCATACTCTGGGTTTTCTTTGCATTTAACTTCATGCCCCATGAAGTGCACCAAACATTTATCTTAGCCAGATCTCTATTTAAAGACTCTGCAACCGATGCTCTCAACTCAGGAGATGGGACTGGGGCTATTAGAGTAGCATCATCAGCATAGGCTATAAGTCTATTTTCCAGTCCAAACCACATATCATGGGTATATAATATAAACAGTAGAGGACCAAGAACACTGCCTTGTGGTACACCAGATAGCACCTCTCTCTCATCACTAAAATTATTGTCAACATAAACCTTTTGATGTCGATTTGTTAAAAATTGTTCAATAATATTTAAAAATACACCACCTACTCCCAACTGCTTCAACTTAAATATCAGGGCCTTATGATTGACACGGTCAAATGCGGCACTGAAATCCAGGCCAACTAAGCGAACTTCTTGACCAGAGTCTAATGATTTTTGGACAATGGTGGAGACTGTGAGAAGTGCATCACAAGTGCTCAGACCCTTACGAAATCCAAACTGCAAAAAGGGAAACAGACGATTAAGCTCGGCAAAAGTACTTAAACGTTTAGCTAGTAAACGTTCAAAAATCTTAGATAGAACAGGAGTTATAGAAATGGGCCTATATTCAGTAGGGTTAAAACTACCACTTGCACTTTTACATAGTGGAGTGATGTTACCAATTCTCCAACATTCGCAAAAACTACCACTCCTCGCCAGCTTCCGAAGAATAACGGAAAGCTTGGGAGCCAAATACTCTGCAGTTTTCTTAAAGAATAAAGGGAATATACCATTTGGGTCAGTACCACCATAAGCATCCAGATCAAGAAGTAACTGTTTTACTTCACTTGAACGGAAAGCAATCTTGTTTAACCTTGGTTCAGGGAAACAAGTGTCAGGTAGAGTTAGATTCTCATTACTTTGTTTATTATCAAAAACATCAGCCAACAGTGTTGCCTTTTCTTCAGGACTAAGGGTAATGGAACCATCAGGTTTAAGAAGGGGTGGCATAGATGAATCATTCCCAAAAAGAGCAGACTTGAGAGTGGTCCAGAATTTGTGGGAATTTGCTGTGCGCTGAAGAGTTCCCTTTGTGGTAGTATTGAATTCAACTTCAGCATTATTATATACCCTCTGAGCTGCTGTTCTGTAGTGCACATAATTATCCCATAGAAAGGCAGATCTACTCCCCTTCCACAGGTTGTAGGCTTCTTGTTTCTGCATATGAGCCCTCTTACAGTCATCATTAAACCAGGCTTTGTCCTTAGTGCGATATCTGATCATACGGAATGGAACATGTCTATCAATAATTGAAACAATTTTATCATTCAAAATACGAACTGCTTCAACCTCCTTATATATTAGTGGCCAGTTGATCCGGGAGATATCATTTAATATATTGCACCAGTCTACTTGAGATTTGATGAATACTTTGCTTGTATGAGCTATATTAGGAATAGATTGCTCAATACAGATAGTTATAGAAATTGCACAGTGGTCAGAAGTTCCCACAGGAGGATCAACAGCACTTGTAACGACTCCAGGGGAATCAGTGAAAACCAAGTCAAGGCAGTTCCCAGATGAATGGGTAGGCTCCCTAATGACTTGCTCACAACCCGACTCACACGCAAAATCATAAGCCCTGATACCATGACAGTCAGTAGGGGAGACAGAAGACATCCATTGCCTATGATGAGCATTGAGGTCTCCCATAAATACAAAGCAGGCTTTCCGGTCATTTTCCTGTACCTTGGCCATGGCAAGGAGCAGACAATCAAAAATAGTATCATCTAAGTCTGGATTGCGATAGACAGAAAAAAGATAAAAATTATTTTGCTTACCACATACTTTCATAACTTGCATCTCATGGCAAGAACAAGCATAGGAGGTCTTTGAAGCAGAGTAACCATTCCTAATGTAAACTGCCATTCCTCTAGCCCTAGGAATGGCATCACGCCTAAGTAAAATTGGTTTTTTGAAGCCTGGTATAAGTAGTTCAGAGACATGCCTCATATTTGAAACCAGGGTCTCTGAACAGAGTAAAATGTCATGAGACTTGGATGAAGCAGTCAAGTCTTTAATATTGGCATGTAGGCCCCTAATATTAATATAGAGTAGACGACATTTTATCTGACGAGGATGACCAGGTCCAGGGTTGAGCTCAATATCTCCTGATAAAATTAAAATCGATATTAAAAAAATAATATTAGCAACAAGATCTTCAACAAAAATAACAATTTGTACAACAACAACAACAACAATTTGTACAAAATTATTCAATAGCAAAACTTTCATTAACTGAATATTATATGTCGGAAAAAAACTGGTCAACATGATGGAGCCGACACATCATGCAAGGCAAAATTCCCTTCAGGACGCCACAACAACTGAGGGAGGACAGTAATGATGACTTTGGAATGAAAAAGAATAAAGAAAAGAGAAAAGAAAAGAATAGACCAAGGCAACCTCTTGAAAAGCCATCAGAGCCTCTTTGCTCATCTATTAAGCCTGCCCTACAGACCATTTGAGTAAAACAGGAGGAGGAATGAAAAATAGGAAAGTATGCCTAAATGTACCCTTAGGCAGGGATCTCAAACACAAGAGAGTGGAAGACCATGGTACAGAGGCTATGGCACAATCCAATGCATGAGAACACCTTTCTGTCAGGGAGGTCCCTTAGCCTTTGACTGAAGTGTCTATCCACAAGACAGTGGAGGGTTTGGATTCAGAGTTATCCCTCTCCTAGGCGGATTGTCAACCAAGAATTCGAGCTCCACCTGCCCGGGTTTGAGTTCGGAGTTGTCCCTCTCCTAGGTGGATTGTCACACAAGACTATGAGCTCCACCTGCCCATACCGTAACCCTGGTATAGGGTGGCTACCGAGCGCTACGCCTTGCCAAAGGGCGACTCGTGATTTTGTCCGGGGCTGCTTATTCAGTTTATTCGCAACTAACCTCTATATCTAGAGGCCTTCCCCCGATATTTATTTGTTTTATTAATTTTTAATAAATCAAATAAACTTTAACTTGAGGCGTTGTTTCGTGCCTCGGTGATCGCTTGAGGATCGTTCTCTAAGAGTGCTAATCTTTATTTTTATTCTAGTGGATGAATAAAAGGGGTTTCTTTCTTGACTTTATCAATTATTGCCACTTTAATTCGTTCGAGGATAATTAAAACAGTGCTTTTACTAAAGAAATAGACTTTAATGAACATAAACCCTCTCACTAAATAACATAAAAAAATACAGATCTAATACACTTAAAAAAAAAGAAAATGGGATTGCTGGGCGACCTCTCGAAGCTCGCTTGGAGATAGAATTTTACGGGGAAAACAATTTTAAGTTAATATCTTTGTCCTTGGCCAGACATCCAATAAACTAATTATTATGCACGGGGACATAAACAACAGAATTATTCTTTACTCACATAAGGTAATGGAGATTAAATACTCGCAACCCGTTAGACTATCTTCGGAGATTTTGATCCAGCGAGGCGTTGCTTGAGTTGTTTGTTGTTTGCTCCCTAGATGGCGTTCGTCGACCTACCTGTTGATTTGACGGGTGACGTCACGAGGGATCTTGGGTGAAGGCGACTTCAAGCGAAAGCTTAGCCCTTCTACTTTTCTTCCGGACAAGATGAAATCGTTATCTTCTTTTTTTCTATCTAGTTGGGCTTTGTCTAACTCAGATAGAGTAAGATTTGGAGTCCTCAAACTGGCTAGCTTGATACTCAATATCTTGGAGATTCGAACGGCGCCGAGATTCCATAATACAATCTGGTTTGGGTACAAGGAGTGCAAGTTCTCCTTAACTTGCAGAAAACTTTCTACCGGTGATTTTTCTGTTTCCTTTTCGAACTCGAAAAATCTCTCAACCGCTGACTTACTTGTCTCTTTCGTTAGAACGAACAAAGAGCCGCGTTTCCTCGGGTCAACCTGTTATATACACAAATTTTTCCCGGGGGATAATGGGGAGGTGGAGGGGGGACTCGCAAGGTGAGGCCTCAGATTGGTCTCCCGCGCTTGGCGTCTTGTAGCTCGGAGCGAGGGTAATACGAGATCGGCAGTTGGCACTTTTGAATGGATTGTTTATAAGTACACCCTCGAAGGGCATGCCTTTTGAGCTGAGGTCCAGAATCTGTCTCGTAATATTTACCCTTTTGCCCATTCTCCTGTGTTACTGGAGAAAATCGGAGAGGCTAAGCTAAACCCAGATGTCTTTTGTTATTATTTCCTTGGCCTCAATATATATATATATATATATATATATATATATATATATATATATATATATATATATATATATATATAATAAACTCTTATCATTCCTCTAAATTCCTCCATCGATAAGATGATCCTGGTGGTGGTGGTGGGGGGGGGGAATCGCCTGTGCTCTACGCAAAGAGCCCTACTAAAACATCTTTACAAGAGCTACTCGACAGATAGTTAGAACGCTTCACTCATATCACTCTTATTAATTGAATTATGTCCACCGTGCGCCTAATTACACTTATCGTAACCGATTCTACGAAATACACACAAAAACTACAACATTGTGAGATAGACTTATACGTACAAAATATCCCCCCCCCAAGAAAAATAAATTCTATCTACACACAAAAAAATTACCGTATGTAAACTAGATTAACCTGGTATTACATTATGGCTAATACTTTCAGTACTCCAGTCGCATACGCTGTTTCCCACATCGTGAGTTTTCGACTGGCATAAGCTATGTGGAATGAATTTTCGGTAGCATGGGGCAGTCCCTACGAACGAACGTACTTGTTTTTTGGTTCGGGGTAGCGGCATCTTTATTATGGCGTCTACCCTATTCTGTCGTGTGGATAGACGTTTTTTTCCCAATTTTGAATCCTAGCTCAAAGATGACCTCATCAGCGAAGTAGTATTTAGAAGTTCACACCGTGGGAACGCGTCCGCAGTGACGCTTTGAGATGGCGCTACGGGCATGTAAGTGTCCTGCCCGTGTAGGGGTAGTCACGTACACGTGGTCAGGATATAAGGATCCCCCTTCCAACCAACTACACATCTTCTTGCTTCTCCTTCTCTTTTAATCTTTATTTGTCTATTTACCATTGAGTTTTCTTTTCGGGAATAGGGTTGATCTTCATCAGGGAGAGGAGATTGATCTTCCCGAAATTCTTCTTTGATTTCTTCTTTCATTAAACTCTCTTTAAAACCGTCATTTTTTTGAAAGACGCTTGGTACTCCCGTTTCAATCAATGCATTTGACCTTGAGTTTTCGGTCACCATCTTTGTCTTCTGAGAATTATTATTTTTAGGGTGTGGCTCCGGACGCGATTCTGCACTTTTATTTTGACCTTGTGACCTCAGTCAGAACTTTTTCTTGAAAAGTTTCTTTGGTTGCCCTTTGATCAGGAGAAACTTGCTGGGTTACAGGCTTGCTTATTAAGCTTATGTGTTACTCTTCTTATATTTATTCTTCTTTCTTCTTTTTCGCTACCTTCCCCTCCGGAGGTGGGAGGGTCGGCACCACATCCGTCGCCGTATTAACGACTCGTGAACATGTCACTTTGTCCTCATGTTTCTCGGACGAAAATAAATGTGTCGAGACCGTGTGTGTCTCATTCGCGGGCATCCGGGTGACTACTAGTTGAGCTATCGGATTTGGGGAGAGCTGCGCACTCTGGCCTATTAATAAAGAGCAGAATTTAATTGGCGCTGCTACTACATCGGTCCAGCCAGAAAAATACTTCGACTGTATGTGGCATCGGACGACAGGGAACTTCGTGGGTCGACCCAGGAAATCCTGGACGACCACGAACTTCTGGTGCTGGGGGCTGATAGGGGGAAGCAATTTCTTTGATACCACGATACAGGTACACCCCGTATCGCGTAACATGGTTGAGACTTGGCGACCATTTACGGCCTCAGTCTCAAATTTGAATCCTTCGGGAGAATTTTTGCTGTATACCAAATTCACCTGCTGTTCAGGGAAATTGGATGTGGTCAAAGGAGGTGAAGCATTCAAAGGTTGTTATGATTCCAACGTTGCCGTCAGGTTTTGTACCTGCTAGTTCGAGGGCGACTTAAGCCTCGAATTTTGAGGGGCAATTATAGCTAAGGTGGCCTTGGATGCCACAACTAAAGCAGATTATGGGGTTTCTGGGGTATACGGCGTTCCTGACGAACTTAGAGGAGTTATTTTGCGGGGGTTTTGGGGGATAATCCCCTTCCTTTGGGGTAAAGGGTTTCTGATGATACCCACCTTTCTTAGGGGACGAGGGCTTGGTTTATTACACTCTCTAGGATATAACCTATGGTTTGACGAATGCAAGTCGGCATCTGACACACACTCATTGAAGGACTCGGCTCTCCTGTCCTTGACAAAGGCCCTTAATTCTGGAGGCAGCGTGCTTAATAGCTGGTCCTTCAATATGAAGTCGATGAGTGAGTCAAAATCATTTCTCACTCGAACTGACTCTAACCAAAATTGGAGGTGTCTCCTAAGAATAAAACCAAATTGTTTGTAGGTTTGTCCGGGTTGAATCCTAGCCTGCCTAAATTTTATCCTATAGTTTTCAGGATTCAAGTTAATGGCTCCCAGTAGTTCTGCTTTTAGGATAGAATAGTCTATCGTCGCATCAAACGGTAGACACACGAATATGTCTCTTACTCGGGTACTGAGTAGAGGGAGTAGTCTGGCGATACCGTCTGTTTCGATATCCCAGTGATTCACTTCAAACTTTTTTCGAAGTGCGAAAGGTACGCGTATAGGTCGTCCTCGTTATTGTACGCTGGCAGATTCCTAGCTGGGACCTGCGATGTCTTAGTCCTGGACCCCACGGACTGCACTTCTACTTGGTCCTTGCTCAGTGTTCTCACGTGTTCATGTATCTTTTCCCTCTCTTCTGCCTCCATTTGAGCTTCTTCTGTCCTTATTTCCCTTTCTGTCCTTTCTTTACCTTGGACGTATGCAAGGAGTTCTTTGCCCGTTAATCCCAGGCTTTGACCTTGTTTAAAAAATAATTCAAACGAAGACATATTGGCTATGTTCGTCGAAACCTCACCGCTGTAACGAACGTTACGTTGCAACTTGGAGTCCCTTAGCCTTTCCTACTCTAACCTTACCTTTTTCTAAACCACTTAATTGGATTATTCCTATACAAATACACGACATCACACTACACAACACTCTTCGTTAAGTTATAATTCTTACCTTCGTAACTACACTTCACTGAATCTTTAAGACTTGTTTAAAGTCTCCTTATTTAAATTTTCCTTGAATAGGTTGGCAAATATTTGTTATGGGTAAGGGCTTTTTACTCTAATCTTAAACTTGGGTTCTTCTGACTTAACCGCAATAACCTGACACCACTTAAATACCCTTTGCCCGTCGTTCTCCTGTGTTACCGGAGAACATCGGAGGGGCAAAGCTAAACCCAGATGTCTTTTGTTATTATTTCCTTGGCTTCGATATATATATATATATATATATATTTTCAAATTTTATTTGAAAGACAGAAAATAAAAATGTCATAGCCATATATATATATATATATATATATATATATATATATATATATATATATATATATATATATATATATATATATATATATATATATATATATATATATATATATATATATATATATATATATATATATATATATATATATATATATATATATATATATATATATATATATAAAGAAAGCAACTACAGGATCTGCGGGCAATAATACAACCACCACAGGGCTATGCCATTTTTATTTTCTGTCTTTCAAATAAAATTTTATTCTGGACCCTTTGATTCTGGATTCTTCTAATGTCCCTCTCTCTTGCCTTTAAAAAACTCCGGTTTCTTGTCTCATTTCCTCATTCGCGTCCAATTCTTATTTTCTCTTATATATATATATATATATATATATATATATATATATATATATATATATATATATATATATATATATGATGAAAATTAATGCAATATCGCCAGAAAGGATAAGGAATTAAACCACAATCTCCAAAGACAATTTAATTCAGAACAGTTTCGGTGTATCTCACACCCTTTTTCAACTGACACTGGGCAGAAAATATAAGAGAAATGCATATAAGCATAACACAAGATCCCCTCTTTTTTCCCCCAATCCCCTCTTTGTGGCTAATCTTGGGGGGGGGGTAGGCCTAAACATATTGAAGGGCTGGCATTTTACTATTTTGTTTATTTGCGATCTTATTACAGGATTAAAAGAAAATTGACCCTCAGATAGATTTAAATTAGGAACTGACGATATCAAGCTCGATTCTACGATTCTTCTCTTAACATAGTTAGCCGATTTGAATACCATTTTACTTCCATTGAAATCGATCGTATGATTCTTGTCTCTAACATGGCAAAATATTCCACTGCTTTCGCTGCCTACTCTAATATCTCTTTTGTGTTCGTACAATCTCTTGTCTAGATTTCTCCCCGTTTGCCCTATATAAACTTTATGGCAATCGTTGCATGGTACTGCATATACTCCTATGTTATGATGTTCTTTGGGTTTCTTGGCCATCATTAATTGGTTTAAGGAATTATTATATTTAAAGGCTAGATTAATACCCGCTTTTCTAAATATGTCCCTTAAACTATTTGGAAAAGCGGGTATTAATCTAGCCATATATAATAATAAGAAATGTGGTAAAGATCGAGGAAGTGACAACCAGTGAGTAGCGGGTGGGGAGGGGGGGGGGACTGCTCTTAATTTCGGCTTTATTGCAGAAAAACTACACCTCTTTACTATTCTTACTTGTTGAACTTCTTTCTCAAATTATTTTTATATTTAGAAAAGTATTGAGTGCAATCTGCATGATATTAAAATTTATACAATATCGGTAGTTTGAGGTTAAATAATGATAATATTAAATTCTGATGTGTACTGAAATATCAACAAGTTGACGTATAATCCTATTTCCATCTATTAAATTATAAAATATCAAAGCCAAATTGTTTTGATCTACAAGAAAGAAAATGAAATCGACTTTTTTCTCCTGAAACTGAATTTCTAAGATCTATAAATAATTAAATTCTCATCAATTACATTATATTTTAATTTGGCGATTTTGTTTAAGATATTTTTAGTTTTAAAAAAGATTAGTGTGTCAATATCAACCAAGAGCAAATAATTATAGCTTCTCTATCTCTGCAACGTATTTCACAAAAAAAACATAAAAGATTTTATTTTCCCTTTTGGTTGAAAAAATGTGTATTGATCCCTGTCAAATTTAGACGAGTGCCTTTATCATTTTGAATAGAACTTTTTTTTCAATTTTAAAATTTAGACAACTGCTTTCTAACCTAATCAGACCCACCAAAGTGGAGAAAGGGCGACAAGTTCACCCAGGACCATCGCCAATCTAAAAGCGCTAGCTCCTCCTGTGCCCTCAAGGAGAAAGGCGGAAAGAGCTTGAGGTGCGTGGAAATGCCTCTGCTCACCAAACCCATGCGGGAACAATGTCATCGCCTTCTCAACGACTTACAGACTCTCTACAATCGAATTCTCATTTTTTATGATTAAAAACACTTCACAGTCTATGGTATCATCAAAATGCAGAACGACCTTGTTAGTAAGCTTCGGCCACGATGTCTCCAAGGTGCGGTACGTCCACGACCAAGCACCCGGCCTCCGTGATGATACTCGGTTTCGTGGCTTTGAATGACGAGAAGATGTCGCCGGTGTGGTTTACGGCAGAATACCAGTTCACCGCTGCCGATTACACGGAAAGATTATCCCCAAAAGTCCAGCCTGGGTGAGAAAGATAATGAAGAAGGCTGAGTAAGTCTTTCAGTAAGACGGTTTCCCTCCGACACGGCCAAGCCGTGAAAGAGTGGTTGGGGTCGAACATGATGTTCTGGTTAAAGGATCTCTGACCGCCGCAGAAGCCTGACCTTAATACCATCGACTACCTTGACCTTGTGTGAGTGCATGTCAAGAGCAAGGCCTGCAAGGTTTGCCACAGCAACGTTGACGAGTTGAAGCACCCTGTTAACAACATGTGAGCCAGCATGAGGAAGAACTTCGTCTGCAAGGTGTGCGCGGCCTTCAGGTGTCACTTGGAGTGCATGATAGCCGCCGATTCATTTTACAATTTAAACACATTTTTATATATTAAAACAATAAAAACGTGTCTACTTGTATCAAAACTATCATTGTGTCATTTGATGAGAGTGTCGTAACGTGTGTAACAGGGTTTTTGCCATAACCGCTATGCCTTGTAGAATTTTAACCATTGAAGTGTTGTTGCAAACGCTATAAACAACATAATTTGACCAACATAGCCTTCTGAACCCGCGATTATCATGGTTTCAAACAGTACAGTTCTCGTGTTAACACCTAAGTAAATTATCACTATTTTCTGATGTACACGCTAATATAACCTTGATTAATATCTTAGCGTCGAATTGCGGGTACTCTTCTTCAATTACTGCAAGAGACTCATTTTCTTTAGTTTTGTTTGCTTTAATTGAATCTACAAACCCCCCAGTTTGTTACATTTCCTGAGTTAGAAAATTCAAACAGGTAATTATGAATATCGACCTTGCCTGATGACAGCTCTCACTCAGCCTACAAGAATCTGACTCTGAACGAAGAGCTACAAGAGTCTGACTCTGAACGAAAGGCTAAGAGGATGGTAAAGCCAAGCAAAAGAGAGATCAAGAAACGCTAATTTTACCCACGAAATTAAAGGCAGAAAATTAATAGAAAGAATAAAGATATGCGTCTACTAGATTGATTGGAGAATCAACCTGTTTTCACTGGACGTGTTAAAGACCCTAAGGAAGGATATATCTTTAGTTGTCGCTTTTCCCTCCTAATGTTTACACATTTTTAAATGGTATAAGCAACATAATTTGACCAACATAGCATTCCGAATTACTTTAAAGAGGGCATAGTATACCCCGCAAGGAACCGCCATTAGGGTGCGCGATGAAGGGGGGTCATTAGGACCTCAAGCACAAAATTTATTGATAGCTTGGAAAAGTTGCGAAAGAAATAAACATAAACTGTCCTGACACAATATTTTTTCAGATCGTACAGAAAGATGAACAAAAAATATTGAATGGAGATAGAACAAGGGACATGGGCGCTCGGTAAGGATAATTAAATGACGAGAACGCCTCTCGCCCACGAAAAAGGCAGCATACTCTAATGCTTCCGTTTATCTCTTAATAACTCACCAGAAAAAAACACCCAAAGAGGAAAGCTCATCGAAACGCTATATGGAAACCCCAAAGTTACTCTGATCCGAATCCGGGATGTATCAAATGGATACATTAAAATCTGTCACGCAGATCGTGCTGGAGTAGAGACACTCAAAATCGTCGGACTTGAACCCAGAATTCAACCTATAATTACGTCTAATAGGAGCCTCATATGTCGAAAAATAGACATGTGGGTAGGCTCCCAAAGAAAGGAAGAAATAAAAACAGATATCAAAATAAATCACACATTTAGATACACGAGCTCATAAAATTAGGAAGCCATACGCATAATTTCAAAATAGATTGCACAAATACAAAAATCGTAAAAAACTATCTGCCAGAACAGCTAACATTTGCTTGAGATGAGGATCCCACTAAAAACTATGGAAAGACAGAGGCACATCAACATACAGATCTGCTTTAACTACTATAAGGTGGAGGCCCAGACGGCAAGAAATTGCACCGAGGAGACAAAACAAAGCTGCTCTGAATTCGGCCAACGAGGGCACTTTTGGGAAAACTATGCTCAACCGAAAGAGAAGTAATGCCTCAACTGCGGCGGGCCACAAAGGACAATGGCGATGGCTTGCTCAAAGACGAAAGAAATAATTCTAAGGAAAGAAGATGATGTTAGGAACACAAGATTAAACAAGTAAAACAACCTACTCAGCGGAGGCCCATTAGATGTCTGAATAGAAATTCTTACGTGCATATTATACCCGCTCGTAATGAACACAGGGAAACCAGGAGCTTTCACAGATACCATCAACCCATTGCTGAAGTAAAATGGTATGAAAAAGATATAGTTCCCTGAGGACCCACCTTCTACAGAAATATTTGACCTTATTGTGAGTAAGCTCACACGATAAGTGAACTTATGTCTAGAAAAGAAGATGAGGAAAAAGAAAAAGACTCCGTAAACCAAATTACAACAACACAAGAATAAAATAAAGCTGTGGAAGGCACCACTAGGATGATTGAAGCAGGAGACCTTAAACTCAGAGTGAATGTCAGCGATGAATGCTCCCTACTGAAGGAGAAATGCAATAGGACATAATCATATCCCTACATACCGGAACATATACAAATATTTTGCATGTTTAAATTATAAGGCTGGTGATGCCGAAACAACCAAGATGTCCACCAGACATTCAACGTAGGACTATAGAATGATCCATAGGTGACCATGGTTCACCATTTCTTCCTCAAGATTATCAAACAGAGGGGAAAGGGAGCATTGGTATTACAAGAAGCGTGAGAGTGTCCAAAACAAAAATAACAGAAAAAGTATTAAATAAATCCGATCACGACAAAAAATCACGGCTAATATAATTATCCCAATTAAGAAATTCTTACCGGACACGGCTCTCGAGCAAGAACAAGAAAATTTAACACCAATGAAAACTAAAAACATTGAAAAATAATGAAAAACAAACTAAAGTACTAAGTAAAAAAGTATAGTGTAAATTCACAAAGGAAAAATCCCAAGTGATAACATGAGGAAACAATAAAAACAAACAGAGAAACAATCAATTAAGCCAACTACATACCCCCAAAATTTAACTTCGGCTTAAACTCAAACACATAAAAATAACGGCATGAATGCTACAGAATACACATGAATGCAACAGTGAATAAATGAAAATGAGCGAATATATGTATGACGAATTACAACTAAAAAAATTAGGGTTCGTGATTCGGATTTCACGTTAATCATTAAGTACAAATAATAGAATATTCCATTCTTTGTTTTCTATCCTTCAGCTTGCCGGATGAAGGTCAACTTAGACCAACTTTTTTCCTCCTCCTGCTTTCTCTTTTGACCCAGGTTTCTTCTCCTATCCCTACCTTCTCCCTCGGGCCCACGAAACACGGTGATACCCAGGGGAGAAGGACTTTGGGGAGCCGAGAGAGGTGGCCCCGGGGGCTATTTCTTATATTTCTCCACAAAAAAACAGACCCTCACTGCAAGGTCAGCGAAACTTGACTTCGCTGCTATAGCGATACATGAGGAGATAAAACAGAAAAAGCTAAGAAAGAAGTTCAAATGACCTTGAAATTTTTCCAGTTTTGTTCAAACCTTTATCTATAATTGTCCTAAAAAGTCATGTCATACTTGGCGCTAGATTTCGTTCATAGAGAGACAATTTAATATATCATTTAATGAAAGATGTAGTGTTTCAGGTATATTTAGATATAAATATATCGAATAAGACTTTTATGAATAAATATTACTCTTAAAACATTCTGAATAAATTATTCCCATT